>OZ038428.1:4698943-5405437 GCA_964036235.1 Heterorhabditis bacteriophora | reverse complement strand
GACACCATTTACGGAAATTTGTCAACGCCCAACACTAATCAAAAGAATGACGACTCTTATACAGCAAGTATCTCAGCAGAAACCATACGTTCGATTATGATGCAAGGTAAGCACTTACAACTCAGGGAAGATCAAACTTTAGCCATTGACAGAGCTTTAAATTCAGAAAATATTATCACTATCCAGGCTCCATTTGGAACAGGTAAAACGGTAGTAGGAAGTGTTATCACTGGAAGTAATGTTTTGCTTAAACATAAACTTGTAATAATGACTGCAGTATCTCAGTTCACAGAGACGCTGCTGGCGATCGACGAATTTAGTGACGTTACAGTGCTAAGATTCGTATCTAAATCAGCGTCATCAGAGGCAGCCTCAGCAATCGAGGTAGACTTGAGTAAGGTCTTAGTAAAGCTTGCAGAGTCGCACGGAAGTACTATGAATTCTGGAACTCGCGGCACCTGTGAGAAGTTTCTCAAGGGAAGGGAACACTGAAAACTATTTATCCAATCTAGACTGCGCTGTTTTTCTCTCGCAAGAAGAACGCGAAGACTACCTCTTGTGCGAAAGAAACTGCTCAAGGCTACTAACTAAAATGATTCGCTTAATGTTCGAATACCGCCCTCCTTCCATCCTCTGTATCACCGCAGCATCTCTATTAAATACAACAGGTAAGGATGGCATTTTCGAAGGTTTCTTGGATCAATTCTCTACTGTAATCTGTGACGAAGCAAGCCAGATTCCAGAACCGGTGTTTGTAGCCATTGTAAACCAAATGTATCAATCGCAATTAGTGTGCATAGGTGATATGCATCAGCTCCAACCTCACGTACGCTGACCTCGTCTATCCCACGTCGCAAAATTAGGAGCTAGAGGAGTCATGGAAATTTTGTCTCACTCTACCGCTGTGCAGACTACACCACTAATGACAACTTTTAGATCGCATCCACGCCTTAATGAGCTTCCGAACATTTTAAGTTACCAAGGAACACTACACAGCGGAGCACTAGAGGTGGAACATAGGCTTATTTTAAACGCGTTACGGTTGCCTAATGAGAAAATTCTATTTGCCTTTGTCGACGTTGTGGGTGAATCTGTCAAAACACCTAGTTTATTATCCTACAATGAGCGCGAAGTGGAGGCATGCAAAAACTTGGTAGAAGGCTTACTTCAGGTAGGCATTCCTCAAACATCTATTGCAATCATAACTTTTTACAGAGAACAGAATCGTCGTATAGCTGGCTTTGCTAAAGAATGCAATATCAAGCTCTCTACCGTCGATGCGGTTCAAGGAAGAGAAAAGGATGTGGTAATCCTTCTTTCTACCAGAACACACTTTTCCGTGGAAACAGCGGAATTTTTGTTCGACTGTCAAAGGATGAACGTCGCTTTGACTAGATCTCGGCATAGACAATTTGTCTTAGGCCATAAGCCTTCGCTTAAACAATTAGCGTCATGGGCTATAGTGTTGGAATGGGCGGAGAAGAACAACACTATCATAAAAGATCACCAAATTCACAAACTTTTCGTAAAGGGTTAAAACGTTTTGTTACCTGCTTACTTATTTCATGCATCACATATGGGACTTTTAGCAACGATAAATACATAAACCACTTCAGTTCCGCGAACGCATGCACCAGATAATGCCCTCATCTTCCTCTACATAGGAAAACAGCCCCACATTACCGAAAAAGATAAGTCCCTAAGCCAATACATATCTATATCCTGCATTTTTTTCCTTCCCTTTCCCAAAGATGGATTACTCATAAAGTAGGTTAGGTATCCGAAAAACTTTTCACCTTTATTTATGCCAACACAAAATCCAAACATCTGAGGCTTAATTAATGTCCGACATACAAGGATAGAACCTTCCCCTAAATCTCTCAAGAGCTCTGAGCACGACCTCCATGTCGTTGTTTTACCTCGATGGTCAAAGGTGCTCGGTTAAAATGTCTCTTAGGAGACTAGCTTGACACTATGGCCCAGCACTACGCTGAAGTGAGTGGGTTTGGTCGGTCCGATATCATCCGATGTAAATTGATAATCAGTTCTATTCCCCCTTTTGATATAAGTCCGAGGACCGACTTATAGTATGAAGGGAGGTGTAAGAAGGAACTCCTCTTAACCTATGAGTGTATCGTTTCATCTGTAATTATATATCACAGGATGTGTTCCGCCGCTTGTATGCATTTTTATGTACAACATTCCAGGGTGAGTCGTATATAAAACCGATCGGAGCACAGTCAAGAGAGGGAGGAGAATGGACCGATCACCCGACACTCCTCCTTCATATCCTGGACGTCTCTCTTACCTTTTTGCTACTCGTTGTTATGCGTATAGCGTTGTTCCTTTTACTTTCCTTTTTTCCCTCCCTCTATGATGTTTCTCTCCGTAGGTTTAGTGCTTTAATCCTTGTTTTAATACATATATATTGTTTGCGTATAATTATATAACATGTGTAATAAACTTATTTAACTCTCACGTTTCCTTTGCGCACGTTAACTCTACCATAAACTATTTACTCTCGCTCTCCATACATTATTCTGGCTACCAGTCCATTGTTGGCCTACGGGACACAAAGATACAGCATGTTACAAGCAACATTAAGCTAAAAAAATGTTGTTTATCAAAATATTTAAATATAATAAACAATTGCTAATCTTCATAGTTTAAAACTCATATAAAATTTTTATTATTCATTTTTAACGACAATAAAAGCAAGCGAAAAACTGTTTACATAAATCATTTGACTTGATAATTTGCTTGATATATTTCGCTACCGAGTTTTTCTTTAACGTTGCACTTGACGAAGATGATGCTTTCCAAATCACCGGTTGTTGACATTTTACCTTCAATATATGGTAAAAGAGACTTCTCGACCTGCTTATAGTTGATCTTAGGAAATTCTGTTGCGAAGAACAAAATGTTGCTTTTGAACTTTTCTAACTCGCTTTTTATATATTCGGGACGATAGAAATTCTTATGACACCTGAAATATATTAGATTGAATAAGCATTTCCATATTAAAATATTGCTTTCAATAAGTGATCAGAGATTAAGGTCAGGAATATTCATTGCTACTATCACCAAAAATAGTAGTAAAAGTGATTTATACTTCTACTTTAGCCTACTGTATAATATAAACTGAAACTTACTCTTCACCGTTCTGATATCCAGTAGTAAGCTGCCTCACAACCGAATGAGGTCCAGTAGAAGGATAAAAATCAATCGCAAACATACAGAGAGCCCTTGTACCGCGATGAGACTTTATAGTGAGATTCATTTGTGAATAGAACTTTTGGACGACAAAGGAAACGCAGCCCCAAAGCTAAAACAATTATATGTAATAAATAAAATATATCCAAAAATATTTTATAAGCTAAATTAAAACAATAAATAAACCTAACAATCTAATTACCTTCTCTCCTGCCTGAATAAGATCCGGTGGAGTTTGGTCAAGATAGCTTTGTGCCGCGTTTAAATAGTCTTTTGAATCATATATTTTATGAGAAGCCTATAAATTCACAAAATAAATTAAATAAGTTTTAGTTTTTCAATTTGCTAAATTAATAACTCACATCAGTCACCTTCTGCCATTCATCAATATCGAACACAGCAATCTGATTTTGTTGAATGAAAGTTTCCTAAATTAAAAGATTAAATAAATTTAATTAAAATTAAAATAAACTTACAAGTTTAACCAAATCTTCTTGACTAACAAATTCGAAAGTCTTACGAAGAGGCATTGAGTCAAAATTCGTAACTAAAAATAAAGTGGAATAAAATTATATCATAAAACTAATAAATTATTATTATTATAAATCCAATCACGATATTTATCATTTTTAAATTAAATATTCAAACGCTCAATGGCATATTTTACTATAAAGTCATCAAGATTATTGTAAAAATGGTCCGAATAAAAGGACTAAATATGGATTATATGCCAGACCATCTTCTAAATTTTATAATCACTAAATTCGTAGACAACAAATTAAATTGAGTGAATTTACAAGTTTCAAAGATCCGTTAAAATTTGGATAAGCAGAGCATAATGCCAAAAATAAATAAAAAAGACGCACGATTTTGAATAGCTATAACAAAATGGAACGAGAATTATTTCTCAACGGAAAATTTCTGTTGAAAAGTCTGTAAAAAAATTTAGATCAAAAAATAACAATTTTTAGACTGGGGCAAATTCTAGCGCAGGTGGGTGGAAACGTGCGCTAATAATAATTTGGCTTAATTTTGAATATCTTGATCATAAATAGCGTTGTTTTTGAATTACACAATTTCTGCCCTAAGCAACACGGTTTTAACGATTACCTTTGTGGAAATCTAAATTATTATTAGCGCACGTTTCCACCCACCTGCGCTAGAATTTGCCCCAGTCTAAAAATTGTTATTTTTTGATCTAAATTTTTTTACAGACTTTTCAACAGAAATTTTCCGTTGAGAAATAATTCTCGTTCCATTTTGTTATAGCTATTCAAAATCGTGCGTCTTTTTTATTTATTTTTGGCATTATGCTCTGCTTATCCAAATTTTAACGGATCTTTGAAACTTGTAAATTCACTCAATTTAATTTGTTGTCTACGAATTTAGTGATTATAAAATTTAGAAGATGGTCTGGCATATAATCCATATTTAGTCCTTTTATTCGGACCATTTTTACAATAATCTTGATGACTTTATAGTAAAATATGCCATTGAGCGTTTGAATATTTAATTTAAAAATGATAAATATCGTGATTGGATTTATAATAATAATAATTTATTAGTTTTATGATATAATTTTATTCCACTTTATTTTTAGTTACGAATTTTGACTCAATGCCTCTTCGTAAGACTTTCGAATTTGTTAGTCAAGAAGATTTGGTTAAACTTGTAAGTTTATTTTAATTTTAATTAAATTTATTTAATCTTTTAATTTAGGAAAATTTAATTCAACAAAATCAGATTGCTGTGTTCGATATTGATGAATGGCAGAAGGTGACTGATGTGAGTTATTAATTTAGCAAATTGAAAAACTAAAACTTATTTAATTTATTTTGTGAATTTATAGGCTTCTCATAAAATATATGATTCAAAAGACTATTTAAACGCGGCACAAAGCTATCTTGACCAAACTCCACCGGATCTTATTCAGGCAGGAGAGAAGGTAATTAGATTGTTAGGTTTATTTATTGTTTTAATTTAGCTTATAAAATATTTTTGGATATATTTTATTTATTACATATAATTGTTTTAGCTTTGGGGCTGCGTTTCCTTTGTCGTCCAAAAGTTCTATTCACAAATGAATCTCACTATAAAGTCTCATCGCGGTACAAGGGCTCTCTGTATGTTTGCGATTGATTTTTATCCTTCTACTGGACCTCATTCGGTTGTGAGGCAGCTTACTACTGGATATCAGAACGGTGAAGAGTAAGTTTCAGTTTATATTATACAGTAGGCTAAAGTAGAAGTATAAATCACTTTTACTACTATTTTTGGTGATAGTAGCAATGAATATTCCTGACCTTAATCTCTGATCACTTATTGAAAGCAATATTTTAATATGGAAATGCTTATTCAATCTAATATATTTCAGGTGTCATAAGAATTTCTATCGTCCCGAATATATAAAAAGCGAGTTAGAAAAGTTCAAAAGCAACATTTTGTTCTTCGCAACAGAATTTCCTAAGATCAACTATAAGCAGGTCGAGAAGTCTCTTTTACCATATATTGAAGGTAAAATGTCAACAACCGGTGATTTGGAAAGCATCATCTTCGTCAAGTGCAACGTTAAAGAAAAACTCGGTAGCGAAATATATCAAGCAAATTATCAAGTCAAATGATTTATGTAAACAGTTTTTCGCTTGCTTTTATTGTCGTTAAAAATGAATAATAAAAATTTTATATGAGTTTTAAACTATGAAGATTAGCAATTGTTTATTATATTTAAATATTTTGATAAACAACATTTTTTTAGCTTAATGTTGCTTGTAACATGCTGTATCTTTGTGTCCCGTAGGCCAACAATGGACTGGTAGCCAGAATAATGTATGGAGAGCGAGAGTAAATAGTTTATGGTAGAGTTAACGTGCGCAAAGGAAACGTGAGAGTTAAATAAGTTTATTACACATGTTATATAATTATACGCAAACAATATATATGTATTAAAACAAGGATTAAAGCACTAAACCTACGGAGAGAAACATCATAGAGGGAGGGAAAAAAGGAAAGTAAAAGGAACAACGCTATACGCATAACAACGAGTAGCAAAAAGGTAAGAGAGACGTCCAGGATATGAAGGAGGAGTGTCGGGTGATCGGTCCATTCTCCTCCCTCTCTTGACTGTGCTCCGATCGGTTTTATATACGACTCACCCTGGAATGTTGTACATAAAAATGCATACAAGCGGCGGAACACATCCTGTGATATATAATTACAGATGAAACGATACACTCATAGGTTAAGAGGAGTTCCTTCTTACACCTCCCTTCATACTATAAGTCGGTCCTCGGACTTATATCAAAAGGGGGAATAGAACTGATTATCAATTTACATCGGATGATATCGGACCGACCAAACCCACTCACTTCAGCGTAGTGCTGGGCCATAGTGTCAAGCTAGTCTCCTAAGAGACATTTTAACCGAGCACCTTTGACCATCGAGGTAAAACAACGACATGGAGGTCGTGCTCAGAGCTCTTGAGAGATTTAGGGGAAGGTTCTATCCTTGTATGTCGGACATTAATTAAGCCTCAGATGTTTGGATTTTGTGTTGGCATAAATAAAGGTGAAAAGTTTTTCGGATACCTAACCTACTTTATGAGTAATCCATCTTTGGGAAAGGGAAGGAAAAAAATGCAGGATATAGATATGTATTGGCTTAGGGACTTATCTTTTTCGGTAATGTGGGGCTGTTTTCCTATGTAGAGGAAGATGAGGGCATTATCTGGTGCATGCGTTCGCGGAACTGAAGTGGTTTATGTATTTATCGTTGCTAAAAGTCCCATATGTGATGCATGAAATAAGTAAGCAGGTAACAAAACGTTTTAACCCTTTACGAAAAGTTTGTGAATTTGGTGATCTTTTATGATAGTGTTGTTCTTCTCCGCCCATTCCAACACTATAGCCCATGACGCTAATTGTTTAAGCGAAGGCTTATGGCCTAAGACAAATTGTCTATGCCGAGATCTAGTCAAAGCGACGTTCATCCTTTGACAGTCGAACAAAAATTCCGCTGTTTCCACGGAAAAGTGTGTTCTGGTAGAAAGAAGGATTACCACATCCTTTTCTCTTCCTTGAACCGCATCGACGGTAGAGAGCTTGATATTGCATTCTTTAGCAAAGCCAGCTATACGACGATTCTGTTCTCTGTAAAAAGTTATGATTGCAATAGATGTTTGAGGAATGCCTACCTGAAGTAAGCCTTCTACCAAGTTTTTGCATGCCTCCACTTCGCGCTCATTGTAGGATAATAAACTAGGTGTTTTGACAGATTCACCCACAACGTCGACAAAGGCAAATAGAATTTTCTCATTAGGCAACCGTAACGCGTTTAAAATAAGCCTATGTTCCACCTCTAGTGCTCCGCTGTGTAGTGTTCCTTGGTAACTTAAAATGTTCGGAAGCTCATTAAGGCGTGGATGCGATCTAAAAGTTGTCATTAGTGGTGTAGTCTGCACAGCGGTAGAGTGAGACAAAATTTCCATGACTCCTCTAGCTCCTAATTTTGCGACGTGGGATAGACGAGGTCAGCGTACGTGAGGTTGGAGCTGATGCATATCACCTATGCACACTAATTGCGATTGATACATTTGGTTTACAATGGCTACAAACACCGGTTCTGGAATCTGGCTTGCTTCGTCACAGATTACAGTAGAGAATTGATCCAAGAAACCTTCGAAAATGCCATCCTTACCTGTTGTATTTAATAGAGATGCTGCGGTGATACAGAGGATGGAAGGAGGGCGGTATTCGAACATTAAGCGAATCATTTTAGTTAGTAGCCTTGAGCAGTTTCTTTCGCACAAGAGGTAGTCTTCGCGTTCTTCTTGCGAGAGAAAAACAGCGCAGTCTAGATTGGATAAATAGTTTTCAGTGTTCCCTTCCCTTGAGAAACTTCTCACAGGTGCCGCGAGTTCCAGAATTCATAGTACTTCCGTGCGACTCTGCAAGCTTTACTAAGACCTTACTCAAGTCTACCTCGATTGCTGAGGCTGCCTCTGATGACGCTGATTTAGATACGAATCTTAGCACTGTAACGTCACTAAATTCGTCGATCGCCAGCAGCGTCTCTGTGAACTGAGATACTGCAGTCATTATTACAAGTTTATGTTTAAGCAAAACATTACTTCCAGTGATAACACTTCCTACTACCGTTTTACCTGTTCCAAATGGAGCCTGGATAGTGATAATATTTTCTGAATTTAAAGCTCTGTCAATGGCTAAAGTTTGATCTTCCCTGAGTTGTAAGTGCTTACCTTGCATCATAATCGAACGTATGGTTTCTGCTGAGATACTTGCTGTATAAGAGTCGTCATTCTTTTGATTAGTGTTGGGCGTTGACAAATTTCCGTAAATGGTGTCAATGATTACACTTGCCTTCTGTAGTGGATCACCACTACGTTCTCTTTACTAATAGTACATAATTGAAGTAACTCTCTCTTCTGATTGTCATTTCTCAAATTTAATATGAATTACCATGTTAAAAATAACCAATTTGAGACTAAGCATGTTGCACATCTGCGATTCCATTCAATGCATCATTGTAAGTTTCACTATAGAAGTGAAGCACACAAGGGCCAGCCACGCCCCTTCTTTTTGCGTTGACCCTTTATAAGCAGCCAGCCGCCTAGCTCAACATTCTTAACTTTACTAGCGGTGCTCGGCTTTTCACCTTATATTTCTTCCATTTATTAAATGTTACATTTTATACAATTGTTATAATTGTTCAATACTGATTATTTTATTATCGTTGTGTTTATTGGATAATAAAGGTTTAATTACCCAAGTTTGAGAGTTGCCTCCTCATCACCAAGACCCGCGTGGCAGGAAAACCAACACACAAACAGAGGCTCAACTCTTATACACTAGTAGAAAGACCTGCGTGGCAGTTCCAGCTCAAATAGCTGGCGTACACAGAGTCTACCTTCTGTATTTCCGGAAAAGCCTCTATTGTAGAGTTAAGACAATTATATTCGCAGTAACCCAAACGGGATTACGATTACTTTATTTTGCGGGAAGTTGACCACACCCTTATAATTTACAGTAAGCCGAGGAATCATAAGGGCTGTACTGTTTGATAAAATAAACGTATCATCCTATCATCTAAGTAGGTATTACCTGAGAAATAAAAATGATAGTCGAGCAAATAGAATTAAAGGAAGATTACAACAAGCTGAAAACATTTTTAGCTGAAGTACATAAATACGTCCATACTGAAATTGAAGATCCGCCAGAGGGAAGTAAAGCGCTGGATCATTTCAAACAAAAAAGAGTAGAGTACAAAAAATACCTACTCACAATGAATAACTTTGCAGAAACTCTTAAATCAAGCAGCGAATCATTAAAAAAGAGTGTTACTGAAATAATAAAGATCAGTCCCGATAGCTATGTAGATATTCAAAAACAGGACAATGAGTTTCTGAAGGAATGCCCTTACCCGAAACTAGTTGTCCCACTTAAGGGGCAATATTTTCGATTTACAGTCTATTGTAAAGCTCACTGTTTTTGTTAGGCTTTATTCACAACAAAAAAGTGGGCGGTCCCAGACAGAGGGGCCAGGGTACCGTCCACTCGGGTACAACTCAAAAACGTACACAAATATAGACCATATACTATTATAGTAGGAAGCAGACGAGTAAAGGGAATCGATTGGAATATGAACTAGGAAGTAAAAATAGAAATGTCTTGCATGGTAGGACACTAGTATCGGAAGTCACACATCTACAATGTGCTCTTAAAATATTATGTGATGAAACAAACAACAAGATGGAAGAAATTAAAAGCATTGTACAAGCAGTCAAAGCATGTGTCTTCAGCCATACAGGCTGATCAATCTGATGGAAAGGAGATGAAAATGAAGTACCTCACGTCAGGTGATGAAAGTGAATATATTAAAAGCCAATCAAGCAAAGAAGTGGTTAATGAATCTAAACTACTGACAACTGATCTCAGTCCTAAATCCATTGACCACAGGGATCAAGACGTTCCACTCAAGAATTATGAAAATAATCGAGAAGTGAGTGGTCTAAGGAGTACTGATGATCTAATTCAGCTTGTCACAACTATAATAAAAAACAATAATGAACAGAACAGGACTAAATTTCCGGAATTAAAAATTCCAACATATAATGGTGATCGAGGTGAATATGATGAGTTCTGGGTAGTCTTTAATCAAATGGTGCATACCAACACTGTTTTCTCACCAGTTGAAAAATTCATTTATCTCACAAACTGCTTGACTGGCAGAGCTGTTAATGCATACGAGGAATAAAAATCATACCTGATAATTACCAGCAGGCTATTGAAATCATACGAAATAAATTTGGAAATAAAATGAACAATGAAGCTAGCATTGTACAACAGCTAGAACGAGTAAAATCAGCAGATTATTCATCTTCAAATTGTCGTCAAGTGTTTGAAAATATCCAAACATTGATACAGCAACTTAAGTCATTAGGTCGTGACATAACGGAGGATGATGACCCACTGTGGAAACAGTTAATCTATAAGAAATTTCCAGCTTCTATCAGAAAGAAAGTCTTCTTAAAGATGCAGGAAGACAACAATATCTGGACAGTTAAGCAAATGTTAGATAATATCGATAAGTTAATAACATCAACGGAAATGTATGAAGAAGATGAAATGAAATCATATGCATCAGAGTCAAGGCATTCAAGTAAACCCAATCGTACCAACAATACTACACTACGGAATAATATTCCACAAGAGATATTATGTCGATTCTGTCAACGCCACGGGCACCGAGACGCAGAATGTAACATTCACCGCACTCCTTTAGAACGAAGGAACAGTTTAAGAAATAGAACGATCTGCTGGAAATGTCTGTCAGTCACTCACACAAGTAGACAATGTACAAGAGAAAATTGTTCTCAATGCGGACAGAATCACCATCGCTTACTATGCCTGGAACGCGCTCCAACTGCACCGTATCCGAATGAAACTCGGACTAATACATGGAACCAAGCGCAACATACAAATGAACAAAGACAAGTATCAGTTAGTCAAAATAATAGCATAGTAAATAACTCACTTAACCATGCTGATGCCAGTGAAAATAAATCTTTACGTCAAAATATTCTAATGACTGCGGATGCTGAAATATGGAACCACAATACAAACCAGTTTGAACGGTTGATAATACTGTTCGATAGTGGTTCTCATCTTAGTTTTATCCAGGAAAGTCACGCCAAGCACCTGAAGTTGGAAACGTCAGGTGGCACTCAAGTTACCTTGTTAGGGTTAGGAGGCTGTACAGAAAGTTTCAATTCTAATACAGCTCCAGTTAGATTCAGAACCAGTATCGGAGTAAACGTGCGCAGGAAAGGTGTGGGGAAGATAACCTTTATTACTCAATATAACACGATACAAACGACTAATATAAAAGGGATTACAAGCTGCAACAAAGAGTCTAACGGGGAACACTAGTAAACAACACACATAGGAAAACGAAAGGAAATAATGTATGCTACAGTAGGCAGCTCAGGGTACCATGATGAGTCTGGCGGCCGACCATTCTCTCCTCTTGTCCGTCTTGCGTCATCTTATATATAGTGGTGCGGGCTCCCTGGAATGTAAGCATCAATGATCGGCATAATGTATATTAGCTAAGGCAATGTATTTATATCCTAACCAACACCGCTGCTTACATCGGCCAGATATTAAACATACAATTATTAACTAAGCCCCTTATATCAAACTCATTCAAATCAGCTACTGTAGCTAAACAAGATTTACAATTCTTACAACAGCTAAACGTTACACTAATTAATCCAAGAATATCAGGAGAAATAATTCAACCAAGGATCTTAATAGGGTTGGATCTATGGGTAGAATTTATAAAAGTCACTAATGCAATTATTGTAATGCCATCAGGCCTGTTGCTTCAGCCAACTGTGTTTGGCTACGCCAGTCATGGATCCAGCAAAATGCCTCGAACCAATAATGACAAATTAGAGTGCATACATAACCTATCTGTAATCAAAGAGGAGGATTCAAGCACTCGTAAAGAACTAAATAGAATATATAGCCTCGAAGGCTTAGGAATTTCTGACGACCCAACAAATCAAGAAGATGAAACCTTCGAATACATGGAAAAATACTCTAAAGGAATAAAATATACTAAAGAAGGAGTAGTCGCTCCGTTTCCCCTCAAGGAGTCGATTGTAAATCTAAAAGACAATTTTAATATCGCATATAGAAGACTCACCAATCTCATTGAAAGTTTAAGAAGTAAACCCGATCAAATCGATTGGTATCACAAGATATTAAAGGTATATGCTGATGAGGGGATAATAGAGTTAGCCGATGAAAGTATTCCTCAACGAGCTGGCATTTTCTATCTGCCACATAGGGGAGTTTGGAAACCAGCAAAAGCCATTCCGTTACGAATAGTATTTGACGCCTCGCAAAAGAGCATATCGTCTCCGTCACTCAATGACTGTATATATGAAGGCTTAAGCTTCATAAATAAGATCCATGAGATATTAATCGCAGCAAGATAGGGAAAATAATGATAACGGCTGACATATAAGCAGCCTTTGTCCAAATTCAACTCCCAGAGGAACATAAATATTTAACACATTTCCTATGGGTAAAAGACACTGAGAAACCTCTCGACCAGTCAAATATAAAATCTTCAGATTCACTCGAGTACCACTTGGAATTAACGCTAGTCGGAGTATTCTTAACATGACTATCAGCAAAAGAATGATGGACATTGGAACGCCATTGGCAATGGAAATATTAAATAAACTATACGAGGATAATGTTATACTGGAAGCCGATGAGCCTGACACAGCTTTTCGCAAGTATGCAGAGTCAAAACAATACTTTCAGGAGATAAGAATGAATCTGAGGGATTTTATATCTAATGACAAATCGTTCAATGAAAGAATTCTTGAAAAAGATAGAGCAAGGAAAGGAGAAATGAAATTGATGGGAATGAAATACAATAGTGAAACTGATATGTTCCAAATAAATGTAAAATTTCCAAAGCAAACCGCATTGACTAAACGCTCGGTTATCAGCCAAATACATAGTGTCTATGATCCAATAGGCTTAGTTGCTCCGTTACCCGTAAACCATAAATTGTTTCTCCGTGAACTCTTTTGTAAAACCCTGAAATGGGATGACCCACTAAGTGGTGAACTGATAAATGAATGGAATACCATCAGTGCGAGCATACACGGGACATCAATGTCAATACCAAGAAAAACTGGACCAACTGATTTAAGTTGTTCCGTATCGTCATGGGTGTTCGTAGATGCTTCTACTAAAGCATACGCCTGTTGTGCCTATTTATCTCATGGACTATTGGAGACTTCCAAACTAGTGAGTGGGAAAATCAAATTAACTCCACTAAAAAGGAACATCACGATTCCGCGCTTAGAGCTTGTCATTTTGCTGCTTGGGATACGGCTTGCACATTCTATAATTATGTCACTGAGAAAGAAGGCAATTTATATACGCATTGTTGGTGACAGTAAAGTTGCCCTCTGTTGGCTGACAACTTCCAGATCGCTTCCAGTATTTGTGAGAAATCAAGTAAAACGTATTATGAAAATTCGTGATGAACTATTGAAACTAAGTAAAAGTGTTACGTTTCATTATATACCTTCGGAGCTTAACCTATCGGACATAGGCACTCGAGGGTGTAAGAGAAATGAACTTTTGTCCACACTTTGGGTTAACGGTTCAACTTGGTGTAATTTAGACAGCAAGTCTTGGCCGATTACTAATTTGAACACAATCTCAAACGAGAAGGCGAAAGAAGAAATGCCTAAGGCAACACTTATCCCCACAGTTAATATGCTTCAAGCGATATCTGCTCAGCTATCACATAAACTCGAAATGAATGCTACGTCGATTTTTCCTAGGGAAAAAGTGGAAAGATTCACTAAATTAGTACGAATTGGGGCATATACAGTGTTGTTTATAAGCAAATGCATTCGACGCCTCCAGCGAAAAGGGATTGAATTAAATTTGGTAAACACAGTGTTTTACAAAGACTCATATATTATCACAGCCTATGAAATGAACATAGCTGAAATATGTATAATCCGGAATGAACTGCTCATATTTCCCTCGATGAAGTAAAATGCAGGTTTGCAGACAGATATGTCTTTAGAGACAGGCATGGGTTGATTAGGTATCAAAGTCGAACGCAAAGAGCAGACTTGGACTATGATGCGAAAAACCCCATATTCATACCTAAAGTATCCAAAATTACCAGATTGATTATCATTGAAATACACATTTCAAATAGACATTGTGGCAGACAACAGCTCATTGCAACTATTAACCTGAAATATTGGATTCCCAACATCAATCGACAAGTCGACTATGCTTTACGCCATTGCGTCACTTGCAGGAAAATAAATGCCCTACCGTTTAGTTATCCGGTTATGGGTCCTTTACTCCGAGACCAAGTCATCTGCGCAAATCCCTTTGAGCATACAGGCATTGATTTTCTGGGACCATTCGAGTGTAAAAATAAAGAAAAAATGTACGTATGCTTATTCACATGCTTAACGATACGGGCTGTCCATCTAGAATGTGTGGAAGACTTATCAGCCGGTGCTTTATTAAAATGTTTACAACGTTTTGTTGCTCGCCGAGAAGTGCCGAAAATAATTCGCAGTGATCAAGGCAGAAATTTTTGCCTTGCAGAGCGGATATTATCGCTAAGAGATGAAGTTAATAACCAGTCCGGAATGTCAGTAAATTCATACATGACTGATCAACGAATAATTTGGATTTTTAACCCCCCGAACTCCCCTTGGATGGGAGGAGTGTGGGAAAGACTCGTACAGAGTGTTAAACGAGCATATAACAAGATGGTTGGAAGGAGAAAGTTATCCTTGATTGAAATGCAAACTGTTGTGACAATGATAGAAGCCATATTGAATACCAGACCAATCACTCATATTAATCCTGCTGATATTACGGCGTGTCCAATTCGTCCAATGGATTTCTTGAGTCAGAAGATCTCCTTTAGTCTATCAGTTGGAGATAGTGAGAATTATTCTGATCCTGATTACAATTACCACGCAATTAATACCGTGAATCAAGCCAAAGAAGTGTTACAAAACATTAATCGGTTAGTAGAAAAATTCTGGAATGACTGGAAAACAACATATCTTACTGAACTACGGAACAGTCATAAAATACGCTTCCGTCAGGGAAGACACGGTAGACGACACCTTCCCTTAATTGGGGAGGTTGTACTGATTGAACACGAATTGTCCTCATGTAGAATGTGGCATTATGGTCTAGTGATAGAATTGGTAAAAAGTTCAGACAGGGAAATACGATCAGTTAAATTAAGAGGTCCGAATGGTCGCACTCTACACCGACCTATCAATAAATTATATCCGATGGAAATTCGAGCAACCTCACCTCTCGGGATAGTGACCACAACCAATATGCATGGTGATCCCAACCTTGAACAAGAAGATGAAGAAATCATAGACGATGATTTCCCAACGTGCATGATCGCAAGTAAAGAATATGTAAACGGGAGAAAAAGTAACTCCTTCTCGACTGAGGAGAAAATATAACTAATATAGTGAATTCCCTGTATCCACTATCTTTTCCTTAATATAGCCCGATTAATAGTGAATCTATTAAATAAACACCAGTACTAGGCCTAGTTAATTAAGTTAATATATATTAGTTCCTTCCTTATATTATGTTAGAAAGTATATTGTACTAAAGACATTTTTGAAGCATGTATTAAGATGAAGCGCGATGATAAGCCGCGTAGCTCAGCAATGTTTTGAGAACGGCAAAAGAATGCCAATAGCACCCGTATATAAAGAAGCGCAAATGCCCACAACCCCCATTCGTTCTTCGGCGACCGTTCTATACGGTCCCTTTTCTTATTTACTCTTATTAATTATTATTAATTATTGTTATAATTTTTCCATTGTTAACATTATTGTTATATTGTTTATTCTTTAGTAATAAAGGTTTAATTACCCAAGTTTGAGGTTCTTACACCGCTACTAAGAGCGACCTCTTACAACACAAGTCCCGCGTGGCAGGAAAGAAACACCATAACACAAGAGGCTAACTCTTACAACTAACTCTTCAGGAAGAAAACCATCAAAAACACAACGAGATGGCTTTAGAAAGAGGCAATCAATAATTCTCTAACGCTTCATATTCAATAGTTATTCTAAAAGAAAGGGGAGGGCGGTTTAATATACAGTTCCTATATAAGTCCTTTTTGGACAAGTAAACAACTATTTCGACTATGTCTAGCACCGAGTCTAGCGATATTTTTAAACCCCAATCCGAGGAAATATTAGATAAAATAAAGTCCTTTATGGGTCCTATTCCGAAAAAGAAGATAAGGACCCTATCCCCCTCATGTTTGAACACCCTACAAACCTGCATTAATTCCTCTACCGATCTAGCACTACATTTGAAGGAGTTTAACAGTCAGCCAATACTCACTCTAATCCTAGAACGACAGACCAAAATAGAGGATGAAGTGTTAAAAATCAGGCACTTACTAAATGATGAACCGTCTAATGGTACTTATTGCGTATTTTGCAATAAAAACAACCATTTGACCACTAAGTGTCACCTCAGTATTTCTCGGAAATACCAGTTACTGAGTGAAAGACAGCTATGCAGTCGATGTCTGAGATCATATTCGGATTCCACCCACGTGATACCTTGCTTGGCAAGGTACGAAGAATGCGGAGAAGGTCATCATTTGTTCCTGCATCGGACCGAAGAAAAGAGCTCATCGAATCACCAGTTCAAACGTCAAAGGATAACCACTCGTCTACTGCCGCACAAACACTGACCATCATCCGTTTTCTAAGGATCTTCAACTATACTACAAACCATCCGCCCTTCAGCTATGTTTAAATTCTAAATTGTGTCATTTCCCTAGGTTCCTACCTCTCGTTAGGTTTGCATTATTATTGTTTCTCTCTCTTATTCCTTTCAGTAATCTTTTAATTTTTAATGTTATCCATTAGCTGGTTGTGGATTTAACCCATTTATTGTATTGAGTTTTTTCCGTTGGGACCTTCTCTACTCTTACTTTATTTTCCCCATTCTTTGGGTCACTTCTGTCTGAGGATCCCTTATTTTGTCCTTCCTTGGCGGCTGCATCTTCACGGCTCCCCAACGGACATAGGGCCAACCCTCGCTTTAAACGACTCTCTTATACCCACCTTCATTTCCAATCTTTTTTGAGGTAGGGAGTGTCCCGATTGTGAAACTACCAACTTAGGGTTGTGTTGCTTGTTCTCGTGTTTATTACTCAGTTAACCCCTCGTATACATATTCCACCATTAATCCATAATATAACGATTTTCCTAAGCCTCTTTGGTTCTTATGCTCTTTTGATCTGCCACGCGGGTCTTTATCGTTGTGGAGGCTGGGAGGTTCGTTAGCGCTGGTGGCTTGGTTTGTGGTTACCTCAAACTTGGGTAATTAAACCTTTATTCAACAGATAACAAATATAAATAACAATGATAAATAAATCCTCGGCTAAATTGTTCTCTTACTGAGAAGCGAGCGCTTTTATACGGGTGGTAATGTTTGCGATAACGCCGCTCTCATAACATATGCGCGCATCAAACATAACATAATTAATGGCGATGAGAATGTTAATATTAGATTGAACCTATTAGTCATATATAGATTATACTTTAGTATTTGTCGAACATGTTGCAACAACATAATCTTGTAAGGTAAACCGACACTAATACAAGGTAAATGTTATCCTAGAACATACACCACAGTATACTAAATGGTATTGGAAATCTACTACAGCGTTCATGAGGATTCAATATAAAATGATAGTGGAGTGAGGGAAATCCACTATACATAATTGTACTTGTTCAACATAGTGCATTCGCGTTGAAGTCCCGCCCCTTTATCTTGGAAGGTATTTAAGTTTGTTTACTTGATTAGTAGAAGAATAAAAATTCTCAGATCGATTTGTCTGAGCTATAGAAAATTATTAGTAAGCACACACAATACGTACCCCAAACGGTACATATATTTAATATTTAAAATAATTGAAGATAAAATCGTTGACGTCGGTTTGTGATAGAAATTCCACTGTGTGATAAAATGGAAGCGACAGAAGAGTGTGAAATTTACCTCGAGGATCCTTCTTAGTGCTCGTTCGGATACACTACATCGTTTTATCTCAATTTTTTTGTATTTTACCGCAAATAGGTCGTCATCAGAGAAGTCACAGTCACCGGTGACCGTCAACTCTTCCAGCTGTAAAACTACTATTGAATTTTGCTGGCACACACGCGAATCGTGGGATCTACAGAAAAATAAGGATATTTAATATAAAGCGCACATTTCTAATTGAAGGGAGTACGAAGAAGTTGTTGTCCAGATTGACATCATTGTTTCTAGAAGAAAGCCTTAAAGCTTTTGTTCTCAGGTGGCATAGAATACTTTTAAGTACAGCATATTCTCCTTTTCCGTTAAATGGTCTTAACGTAAACATCACGAAATCACAGGAAATGTTTTCGATGAAACAGCGCAGCTGATCGCAGAACTCTGATGTCATGTTCACCTGGAATTGTTGTGCATTTTTGACACACAAAACAAATAAATTAGATCGTTGGCATCAGATGGTATACGTACGTTCGAAATCCATAGATGATCAATAGTACACTGTGCGAAAAGGCGAAGAAGGTCGGATAAGGTTATCTCCAGACGACTGTGTCCATTGATAGAACAGCGATAGCCACCAGTGCGCAGCTGCAAATTCGAATGGATGAATCTGGAAACTTGTATCTTCATTGGTAGTTAGAGCTTACCCCGTTTATACTCAAGTGGGCAATTGTTTGGCGAGTTTGACGGTGCCCACCATTCTCAACCAGATATTTCATGTCGTTGGAAACTAGCTTCAAACGACGGATTTCTGAAGGAGTCATCTGCGTCTGAAAAGCGTTTCGCCGTTGTTTACAGCCGATGTCTTCAGTAGTATGATTTCAATGGTGTGTCTACCTGATCTAGAATTGTCATCTGAAGTTTCGGAGGAAGATTGAAAAAATCACTCCTCTTGACCCTCTCAATAAGCCGTTTAAGGTGTTTAGAGACCAATTTCAGTTCACGACATTCAGCAGTAGTTATCTGAAATTGAACCTACTTAAAATCCATTTGCCAGCCACTCTGTTATAATGTGCCTCTCTAATCTACCAAGAGGGCTCTAGCTGCACTGGTGCTGGAGACGGAAAGAAGCATAGTGTTTAACAAATCACCTTTGTCAGAGTCAAGGCTTGTATTTCGAGAGGAAGATCCAAAAGTGGGAAGACCTAAAATGTCGCATTAGGTACTTGTCTGACACAAATACTTATATTTATAGACAGTGTAAGCCATAGCACCACTACAACTAACATCGGGTGGCTCACTGTCATCACGTCTCTGGTTCGGAACGGCGACAACTTGTTGGTGTTCTTCCGATTGAGCGAATTTGAGAACGTCCATCTCTAAATGATATTCCAACGAAAGGAGAAAATAAGAAGGATAGCGAGACAGATTTACTAGAAATGAAACGAACGTGTTCAGTACTAAATAGCGTGAAATCACGCTTTCAAACAGCGAAAAAAGAACTGGAACTGTGAACGCGAATGCACTGAGCGAAGGGAGGAGTTGCTGACCTCGGCTAGCAGACGACGCCTCCGGGACAATCTCTCCTAGGGCATCTTCTGTCGTGTAGGCAAATTTGACCACAATTTTAATCGGGCGTCAATAATAATCGAAGAAAGCCTTGATAGGCAGTTGCCAAGTCAGTTGTTTCGACTATCATTGTGTACGAGATATTTCTGCCGTACCTATATAAATGGTCACACTGATCTAGTAGATAAACATTCAGTGACAAGTGATCAGCGCGATTAATTTGTCTTCGCGGTAGAAAGTTCTCGCATGCGGTTCTTAATGGCTGTTATGTGGCCGATGCACCACTTTGTCCCGCTTTATGGCCAATGTATCTATTGTGGTTGCTTGGTGGGTTTACGACCTAGCAACCACCTCTCTATTCCTTCTCTTTCGTGTTAGACCTTACAGATTTCAGCAAACGTTTATTCAACAACAACTAAAAAGTGGGCGGTGCCAGACAGAGCGGTCGGAGTACCGCCCACTTGGGTACAACACCAAACTGTACACAGGCATGGATGATACAGAATTATGGTAGGAGGCAGATGAGCATGGGAAATCGTCTAGACTTATGACATTTAGAAAGTTAGAAAATGCGATATGTGTCTGCATTGCAGGACAAGGATATTTCAATATCAACGCATTCTCTCAACTATCATAATAAACGATTTTGATTGACAAACAACTTTTTTTTTAACAATAAAAAACAGTTCAATTTAGGTTTTTAATTTAAACTAGATAATAATGAAAAAACACTTACAAGAAGATCAAAAAGTAACTGCTGACAAAAAAAACAACTATCAATAGAGTCAAAAAAAACAACGAGATCGTTTGCTTCCTAAACCTGGGAAGAAAATAAGTTAAACAATTTATTAAAGTCAAAATCAACTCAATTCACTTTGTAATTAAGCTCAAGACTCCTCTTTCCCAAATCCATTTTCCCGGCCATATTCCTAACTGAGATTTTGTCGAATGGACTATCGTGAATTTTTAAAACTCCCTTAAAATGACGGAATTGTCAATCCTAGAAAAGTCCACCACGAAGAACTCCCTTTCAGCTTTACGTGAGGCGAGGTACTTTGGATTAAAGTTCTCCGAGCCATAGGAGTACCGGTGAAACCTAAATAAACTGTTAATTATGCATCATGTATTAACGTTATACATTTCCTATATTGTTTATATCTGAGTCAGTCGCGCTTTTAATATATCAGCCTGGTCATCAATAACATCTTAGAAAGAATGCTAACATTTTTGAATCTATAACAACATTCTGAAGCATATATAAAGAGAGCCTTCAGTAATAAATTATTATTCCTCCACTGTACCACGACATAAACATTTATGTGGAATGAACTGAAAGCCTAATTAAATTTGAGCTCTTAAATTAAATCAATTACTACCAAAATAATCTATTCTTCGAAGAAATATTTCGAATAAAAATTTAACATACTCTTCAGCATAAATCCGGCCATCATATAATTTCACACTATCCTCTACAAAAAGAGATGATTTTCCAATGGCGAATTTCATTAAAAATTTCAAGCTTCGATGTGAGAAAACGTGAATACCGATCGAGAAAAAGAATTCTTTAATGGTCTAAACACATGCCAGCTAGAATTTCGCTGATGTTTGAATCAGATTTGACGGAATCATATTGAAATAAACGTTGCTGTCTTTGATGAATTCTTTAACATCGTAAAACTTTTGTTTTTCCTAAAACGCACATAATAAAAATTATATAAAACAGTATTTACATAGTATAAAAGTACTGTATGAATATACCGGAGGAACTACTATAAAGAGGATATTTTTATCCCGAACATTTAATTATAAATTAATCAGGTCACTTAGAAACAACCATGAATTCCCCCAGAAAATGAGCTCTCTATATATTAGGTGGTTGCAGAAGTTTTAGTCATTTTTTTCACAATTATAATTTTATTTCCATAATATACAAAATGCAGTTCAATCATCAAAATATTTTCCCTCGCTTTCTATGACCTGTCATCTCTCGGGTAACTTTCGGATTTCTTCGTGAAAAAACGACATCGGCTTGGAGGCAATAAAATCATCGATCCATTTTCGCACCTCAGCCGCATCTCGAAAGCGCAGTCCCCCTAGACAGTTCTGCATCGACCGGAATAAATGGTAATCCGAAGGCGCCAAGTCCGGTGAATTCGCCGCGTGCGAGAGAACTTCCCAGTCTAAGTTAAAAATAATTTGCTGAGTACTAAGAGCAACGTGAGGCCTAGTGTTGTCATGCAGCAAAATGACCTTCCGACTTCCTTGTCCAGAAAATGGTCGTTTTTGTTCAAATGCATTGAACAAATCAATCAGTTGACAACCGTAGCGCCCGGCACTAACCGTCTCACCTGGTTGAAGGAGTTCATAAAACAGCACATCCTTCATGTTCCACCAGATACACAGAAGGACGTTTTGGCGTTGATGTTGTTGGCTGTCCGGGGTCTACCCATGCATGTTTGCGTTTAGGATTGTCGTACATAATCCATTTTTCCTCACCAGTAACAATTTCCACAAAAAGTTCTTCTTGCGTTGCCGGGCAAGCAACGAGATGCATGAGTTGAGCCAATAGCCAATGCTGTTTTCAGAGAGTTTATATGGTACCCACTTTCCGAGTGCTGCGAATTTTCCCCATCTTATGTAGTCGCCTGAAGACTGTTGCTTTATCAACTCCCAACTGTTCCGCGAGTTCTTCTTGGGTCTGCGACGGATTTGCATCTAATAATGATTTCAAAGCATCAGTCTTCGGCGTTCGTCGTGTCCCAGAGCGTTGTCAGTAACTGACATCAAAATCAGCAGTTCTAAAACGTCGACACCAATATTTGCAAGTACCGTGGGAGAGAATAGCTTTATCAAGTACAGGGCATATTGATTTGCATTTTTCCCTTGTTGGAACTCGTAGAGAATACAGTGTCGAATATGCAGTTTTTGGTGGCTCATCATGTTCATGCTGTTTTGTGAGGTTAAGTTTACCATTAAATCTTGACTTACGGCTTTTCACAAACTACAAACCTAACACTACAAAAACGCAAAAGAGCGGAAATTTATTTAAGTTTTAAATAATTGTACTAAAGCGCTGAAATAAATGACTAAAATTTCTGCAACCACCTAATAAATGTTAAAACAAATCTTACATGGATCTGAGTTGTCCAGTCTTCCAGTTATTAATCTTGGGCATTCAATTTTCTCATTTTTTCACATGTGTTTTTACACTTTATCCAGCTATATCCTTTACTTTATCTTCCCAAAAACAACAACTCAATGATATCAGATAGCTTCTAAAATACGCCCCGCCTCTCACCTTATCCCGTGAGGGCGGAACAATCAATTATTGTGAAAGAGATCAGAATGCAAAGGGGAATTAGACAATAACAAAATTAGATCAATAGAAGGCAAAAGGAGCGCGAATCGGTACAACATAGATCTTCATACACATCTGCCTCGACCAATATCGGCACATCTTCGATAGTAGTCTCTCTGAGCATTATTTCTAATCTAAATATTACTTACTAAAATTTGCTTTCACCACCCTTTTTAATAGCGTATGCTGGGCTTTCTTCGGCGTCATGTTGGCATTCTCACGAAGATAATTGCTGACATCTGTAGTTTCACATCGTGCTAGAGCCCTAGTCAAACTTCTTGAAGTGCAAAGGTACGTATTCATTAGGTTATCCGGGTCTGTGATGAAATTAACGTGCGATATATGAATATACGAAAACTTTCCGAAAGCTGGAGGAGCATTGTCTTTTAGAGCTCTGCAGGCACAACAACAATAAGTCGTGATAGTCTTAACTTTATTGATGCTGCGAAATGCATACTCGTAGGTTGATTCAGATCGGGTGGGTACTGAGTAGAAGGCAATGCCATAACCTCTATTAGGATGGTCGGAAAGTGACAGGAACTGGTATATAAAGAGTAATTGTGCTAGTGCGCATATTGATTTGTACACTGAGGACATATATAGGTACGATTTTGAAATGGCGCCATAAATGTACTATTTTTGCACTTTCAAATTTTTCTGAATTATACTGTAATGATCAATGTTTCGCTACTTATATTATAAACTGTTGTAACCCGTCTCAGTATTTAAAGTATGTTCTTAGTGTTGGTTTTTCCCCAATGTACTTAGATAACTCTTGCACTTTAGAATTTAACCTTTTGTTTACAATAACTGTGCGGTGCCTATATAAGGGGACCCTAGAGTGGGGACGGGGCTTCTCCCCATTTACTATTATTCCACTATTACGTCCCTAATAAAGTATTATTTTCCCCACAGACATAACAAACTTTATTGATATATTAATCATGATTATGACTTTTTAAGACATAAATGTTTGTATGTGAAGCTAACCATAAATGATCTACTTCAATCATTTAATTGTTCCTGCTTGTCTGTAGCTATGAAATATTACTAAAGGGGAGGCTCCAGACACTAAACAAGCAAATGTAATTCACTAATCACAGAAATGGACGAGATGTGCCGATGCTGAGTTTTCATGGAATCAACAAAAGTCGAAGAACAGGGCAACAATGCAAACGTCTTTCGAAAATCGGGCTTATGTATTAACATTTATGTGATTTTTAATTAAGAATAATTAAACCAATATTAACCATACGTAAAGTAGAGTATAATGTAAGTGTTTACGAAAATCCCACTAAGCCTAAGCCTAAAAACCACAATTGCTACCATTCAGTAAAATGGAGTGTTATTTTAAAATAGATAAGCTTAGGTACTATGGCAAAATTTAAAAACTTTCTACTTCAATAACCTTCCCGGAAATTTCCTACTCTATAGAATAGGCTTCTTCAGGTTATTAAGCTCGATATCAAATCGTTCTAATTTACACATTAGTTTATAAATATGACACCACCTGTCTATACAATCATAGAAAATTACATAGAAGTGACAGTGATTTAAGGATTAGTAGGAGCTGGCTGGAAATATCAACCACTTCAATCGATTGGAGTTCCACCCGTTCTTTTGCACGCTGTCTGTTCACCAGTCACAGCTACTCCGTCTGAAATCTGATCAATTCAAGCTCATGCAAAAGCAAACACGGATCTTATAAGAAACAAATTCCACTTGGAATTAATGTGACGAGAGGATAGAGAGGATCGTGATAAATATGGGTTCCATGACACCTATCTTAATCGGTGAAGCTAGGGAGTGGGAGTTCTTGTTTAAAGAACCCATATAAATTGTTTGGCCATTCTTTTAAATGAATTGAAGTAGATTTTATGAGATCAGTATGCTTAGAATGTATATGATCGAACCGTAAATATTACGAAGACCCTGCTAGATATCGTTTAATTCTAGAAATTCTGTAGATGAACAAGTATAGAAAAGAGACAATATCACTGAAAATTGTTAAATTAGCGAACTTGTAGTAATAGTTACGAATAAGTAATATCGTTATTGTTGTATCTCTTTTAGTGTTCTGTGGGATATGAGTAGACGGTGGTGAGGATATTGTTGATACTAGATTAGTGAGTGATAATAGGGTATGAGGACGGGCAACAGTGCCATAATTGTTAGATGGGACTTTATATACAAGTTATAAGAAGAAGGCATCACTTCCCGACTCAGACTCGTGGTCATCCTCAGGACGCCTTTTTATAAAGTGCTGGTCAGAGTTCTGTTTCTAATTAATGTTGTAGTAGTTGTTCAACAAAAGGTGATTGCTGAATTAGATTATGCGAGAAAAGGGATTCTGATTTGAAGAGTCCCCCTTGAAGTGAAAATTGTCATTGTCTGATTATGGACAATTATTTTGTTTACATTCCATGCACATCTTTCACTATTCCCTGTTAGGTGGATTTGGTCATTCGTAGAACACATTTTCAAGGAACAATTAATCCCGAGTACTACCCGTGAGTTCGAAATGTTCAATTTATATTCTAAGACGAAACCAAAGCGACCATCTTCTTTTTAATAGGTGTTCGACTGCTGGTTTATGTTTTTAGAGTTTTTTAAAGGTCTTTTACCCTTGAATGTGCTGGACATAACCCTACGAAACTGAATTTTGTTGTCAAGTATATCTCGGATGATCTCCGCTTCTATGACCTTAGCTACCCTATAAAAGGGTACAAGGGGTGCGCACGAAGGACCGTGTGGGTGTCTGAAGCTTCTGACCCTTAGGCCTAATCCTTTTATAATAGTTAATGCAATTCTTCTTGCCTCTTCCTCAATAACCTATAGTAAATACGTCTAAACTACATAGAGGAAGGATCTGCCGGGTGACCTGATCTTCAACCTTGACAGAGATGACATCAAAGTTCTGCGAGCAGCTGCATTGTTTCACTGCCAATATTTCCTGCAAATATTCAACTTCCACATCTTGAAGATTTGTTGAGAAAGAAGGAATTGTTGCATTTTAGTGAATTTTATGCAGTAAAAGAGCAGAAGTTTGGCTTATTGGTGAGTTTCCAACAAATGATGCCCATGTGGACAACGACTTCTTCGCATTCTCTTCAGTTAGGAAGGTACGTTTTCTAGTGCCTTTCTCTGTTTCCCCGTAGAACCCTCTCTTCAGTTGGCTGTCAAGCTACATTCAGTAGCAGTGTTGAAACTCAAATCGTTGGTTGTCAGCAGCAACTAATAATAGTTAACTGTCTGATAATGAATAATAAATATAGCTAGTGAGGATTCTTTATTGGACTTATGCCTAACCGAAATACTATAAGATAGGAGCAGGTGGGTATAAATTGCTAGGACCAATTGACCATCAAAGTGGCCTAGTTCCGTTCGGCCTAGGTGTTTCATGCCGGGCTTCTCTAGTGGGGATATCCCCGTGTCAGTATACACAGTGCTGTCTGATATGTACCAGTAGGGTTGGCATTCAAATTCAAATTCAAATTTAAAATTTGAAAATTCTTAGATTTGAAAAGATTTGAAGATTTTAATTGAACCATTTGCATGCCAACTCTGTGTACTAGACATGCTATATGATATTGGAACATATCTTCGCATAAATTTGATGGAACTAAAATGACAATTCTGACTTCCATTGTATGTAGAATTCATCGTCCATTTTATTATGTCAATAGTTATCTTGTAGTATGTGTGAGTAATTAATATAGCTGTGTAAGAATACAATAATCCGAGTTCACCCTCACCGGGTGCTTGCCAAACAAAGTCAGCTGTTGCTAGTAAAGTGCTCATTTATGCGAAATAGTCGCTCGCAAAGTATATTACTGCTTTTTTCCTCCGTATCGTCCTAAAAAAATGATATATCTGAGAATTTGTTAATCCTTAAATATTAATTTGTGACGAATTGCTTAATGTTTTACTTCAGTATTTCTAAATATTTCACGTAGTAATATTAACAAATGTTTGTTAAAACACGAAATTGAAAGTGCCACGTTTGTCAACAATCATAAGCAAAATTGACTGGTGAGTGAAAAACAAAAATGTTTAAAAAGTGCAGAGAGAAAATTGCAGACAAAGATGATCTCTTTACGCGTATCTTGTTGTTTAATGATAGATTGAAGTTTTTTCATCTTCCTTACTTCTCTTTGTAATTTTGGACTCCATGACAGGTGCTCTGTGGAACTTTACAGCAGACGTGCTGTTCTGAAATAATTATTCTTTAATATTATGAATCTCTGCTAATCTTTCATTATTTCAAGATATTTGTAATGTACCTTTCAAATATAATTTACTTAATTATTATTGTACAAATGTTTGATATTATTTGATCAATTTTCATGTAAAATTTAATTGCTATGAATCTATGAATCTTGGAACTTGTCACATGCAGCTTTGAGTTTGTTCTGGAGGGTAGATAATACTGATTTTATGACCCATTTTACAAGTATAATATCATATATCCCGTTTTTTTTTTATCTAATTTCTTTTCAAGATATCATTTTGTCTGTTATATTTTTTCTTTACGAATTATGTGATTGATCAATTATAACTACCATTAACTAGGATGATATATCATTGTTCCACTCTACTATTTTTCATGTATATTTGCTAAACTATCTGGTTAATTTAGCAATGTAATATGCTCTTTTATAAATGTATTAAGACATTTGCTTTCATAGGTTATTTCATCACTAAAAACTAATAAATAAATAGTCGTCATTTTCATCTTTTATACTATTATCTCAGTCCCATCATCGTTTTTCTTCTCATTTTTTCCGTCTGTCCGTCGTGAGTGTAACGTAAAGCTTGTTCTACCACCACACATTCTTTTTAAAGAAATAATAGTCGAATCCTCGAATTATAGATTAATGGACTGGGCCAATGTTTCTTTCACTGCTTATATTCTCACTTTTTGCTAAAATTATTTCTACTATAAATCTCCCATCGGCGCCATATAATATAAAGGTATGTTAATCAGTAAAACATCAATAAGGTTTTATACTAAACTTTTTGTTATTGATCCCGACATATTATATCGTTGGTAATCCAGAATTTATTAAGAATTATAATGAGATACGCAGTACTAGCAAGATTATAGCTCCTAGCAAACTGTTAAAACGAAGGGAAGTTTTTCAAAAACCTATAGTGTTAGATTGTTGATTCAGGTGTTTTGTCGCCAGGGACGTCGTTTTGCCCACACAACTCATACTCCCATTCAGTGTCCATCATCATCAACATCTTGTGGTTATATTGAATTTCCCTCTCCCGACCGAAAAGTTGGATTGGATAATGTAATTATATTTTACGTCAATATGCAACATCACTGTTTGCAATTAAGACACGTATACAATACTCTGTATACGACAATAATTCCTAGACTTGGAGTCACCACAAAGATAATTGGCTTATAACAGTCAGTTAACTGCAACGATATCGCTTTTTGAGCGTTTAATATCGATTCTTCTTATCCTATGAGGAGAACTTTAAACAGCATAAAGTATAAAATTAATTCAATACAAACATAGATAATTGAGATGACTCATTTAGATTCAAAATTATGCTGTTTATCCCATTAATCGGCAAATCTCTTTTTTTAAAGACAGGTATCTATGAATGTGTGGACAATGGGATGTTATCGGCTACAGTAGACGCGGATAACAAAAATGCAGTATGTTTTCAAGTTTTTTTTAAAGTTTGACTTTTTTTGAAATTTTTCCGTTAAAAATTTCCCATCAAGTCAATTAATAATAAGTTGCAATGAATATGAAAGTGATAAAAATAATAAAAATGTTTATCTATAAAAGTTTCAGTCCTTATTCGCTGCTCTCTGTGGTCCTGTACCTCAGTGTTCATCTTTGCACATTGATTCTCTTAACCCGACGTTTTCTAAGTACATAATAACAACATACGAGATAGAGGTAATCTGCTAATTTTAACTGAAATTTACCGGTATTAAAAGAATTATTATTAGTTGAATAGTATGGAACTAATTCACTATTAGAATAATTTAATGAATAGAATTTGCATCTAAAAATAATCCTCTGATATTCTGAAAATATTTAGTTATTTATCTAATTTTATTTAAATCCTCAGCTGGAAACACTCACATCACGCACACTACGTTTCTGTTGTTCACTATTTCATTCCACTCTACAAAAATTGGTTAATTCGGGAATGGATAAACTCCGTAAGTAAACATAAGTGATGTCTTTGTTCTGTTGGTACCAAAATAACATTCTATGGAAAATATGCCTGAAAGCCTATTTATTTTGGAACTGAACTGCGTATAAATACGCTTTATTAACCTAGGAATATTCTGAGTAAAAGATTAGGATGCGAGAATTTTCAGCTTCACCTTTAGCTCCTCCAGTTCATTGCCTTTCTGAAATATGTACAGCAGGTGCAGTTGGCTGTCTACTGCACACAACAATAGGTTCCGAAGAAGAATACGATGAAGAATATGATGATAGAAAAAGAGTGAAAAAACAAATAGATGATTATGACGGTGTCAGTGCAATGCAGGTATAATAGTCTTTCGCTCAGTAAATATATTTTTAGTTTTATCATATAAGTGTGATAAGCATCCATTTTTTTATATCTATAAGGATTCGTTTGTTACTTTTCAATTTTTCTTAAAAACATTTTTGTCATAATAAAATATACTTAGTGTCAGATAGTTCCACGAATAATTACATATAATAAAATCCTTTCTACCCGAATATTTCAGCTCTCTTTTGATTACGAAGAAGACAATGAATCCTTCGAATTTGTATCAAAAGTCCCTGAAACAATACACTCAGATACTATATCTAGTAGACGTGTTCCCCAACATCCATCAAAAATTATCTCCAATGCATCTGTGACGGTGGAAACACTTCACTACCAAAACTATGGTTTACATCATGTGCTATTATCTCCTTATATTATATATAATTGGGAAATTTATTTATATAAAATTTGTGAATGAACTTAGTTTTCATTTTGCAAAATTTTTATCTCAGATAGCACAGGTGTCAGGGATGAAATGCACTGTGTTTACCGGCATTTTAATGACGAGTTTTATCGGTATTGTTTAATGGTGCATCAGCGGAAAGACGGTGATCGGTAAGTCAACTAAATATGGATAAACATGAAGCAGATATAAAGTTCTTTTGTATCTTGTATATCATACTCCCTAAGGTGGTTAATGTTAGTGAATGGATCAATTTGTTTCAAGGGGAGAAAAGAGAATAACTTCTTTAGTAAATCCTTGTTTCTAGTTAGCTTGTTTTTCTTGTTTATTAAAGTAATTATAATTACTTATAAACAATAAAATTCTTAGTTTACTAAAAGTTTTAGATCATTATTATATTTATATCAAAAATAGTAATTGAAAAACGTTACAAAAATAGCACTTTAAGGTTAGATATTGGAAATCCATAATTTCGATCTCTTGAAGTAAAACCCACACAAACATTAGAACATATTTCTAAGCTTAGTTAATTCACTGAGCTTCGTATAGATTATCGGCATACCTTATCCACAGTAACAACTGGATTCACTGTTATAAAACCATAAAATGTTCCCTTGTTTCTCTTGTAATATGGGGAAGCAATCTTCAAGACCACCATACTACAGCAGGAAAATGCTGATGATATCTATATGATTTATCCAGTTCCAATGGATTAGTTAATTATCGACATATTGTAAATAGCTTGTGCAGATTTCACTCGAATTAACGTTTAAAAAACGTCATATTCTTGTCTGAAATGCATTTTCATCACCAAATATAAATAAGTAAATTTGAATTTGTTGATAACAGAAGCTCTTATTAATTACCCATTGGTTCAATTTTTGCAAACAATGATATTCGTAAGAGAACCTATAATCATTCAAATATAGCTTTTCAGTGAATCTAAATTTATGCTTTCAATAAATGCACACAGAAATATTTTCAAATCCTCGTATTAATTGATTACTTCAATTGTGCTAGAACTCAGTGCTAAAAAATTCTAAATTATTTTAGTTATTGTTAAGTGGTTAATGCTTTAGTTTTTTGTATCATTCACTACACTATTTTTGATAGCGTAACTAAATCGTATTCGCAGCTGACTTATGAGTACAGTTTTATGAAAACAAAGATTTAAATTTATTACAGATGCTATTATTATAAAGGACATACTGTTTGCTGTTGCTTCGTACCTCCGGGTAAGTTTAAAATAAGAATGTCATTTGACTAAAGTTACTACCAAATTTTTACATTTTCTTAAGAATATTTTATAAAAATTTTATCTTTAAGATCAAGAGACGTGTGACCCTACGGAGATGGATTTAGTGCGGCCACCTGTGACGACTAGGATCGCACCAGTTAAGGTTACAGCACTTCCTCCATCCGCAAGAATAACATATTCGGTTACAACACGACAATTTACTGTGCCAACTGCAACAACTATACCAACAGAAACTAATGAACCAATAATATTCCTGAAACAAACACCACTACTGGTAAAAACAATACCGAAAATAGAGAGAGCAACGACAACAACGACGACCATGGCAACAAAAATAGCACCAGCTGCAAAAACAGTAACAACGACAGTGGCGATGACAACACGAGTGACAACAATAGACACATCATCATCATCAACAACAACAACAACATCAACAACGGCAACAACTAAAAAACCGCTCACTACAAGAAAATTAACCGCATCACGTCCACCTTTTATAATTCGAAAACCACTGAATAGGAGGTAAATTTTAAAAATCTTCATTCACTTTTTCAAAGAATCTTGAGATCAAATTCATATTTATTTAGACCTACATTTAATTTATATAATTCAATATTTTTAAAAGTTTAGATCTGTGATTAGTTTGATGTATTTTTTGGAGCAAAGTACTTTAAAACTAACTTTACCAGAATAGTTTGGAAATGGGAATTTTAAATATCCTATACAGGTGTCGAGTAACCTACCCTCGCTCTAAGATTCAACGCACGAAGGGACGCCCTGTCCTACTCTGTGACACATCTCTACATTTGACCAATCATGTCATTACTATATTAACATGTTTCATAATACTATTTCTTTAATTTATTTGCTCATAAGTTATTCGCAATAATTAAATCTTTATAAATACTTGCCACTTTTTAATCAGTTTCTTCAAATATGAGGACATGCAATATTTCGAAAACCATTGATGCTGAGCTTTTCATAGAGAATGACCTAACGCATTTCTTCATTGTAAATATGTCATCTTCTGGTCAGACGGCATAAATAAGCGAACTATGTCTAACAGAACCGTTTATTCACAGCGTGATTATTTACAGAACAACCTATAAAGTAACAGATAGAAATGGTAACAAACAACAATGCGCCGTAAAAACAGCTAATAAATACATAAATACAATTCACAAGGGAAAAATACATAAATCAGAACGAACTTAACTAATTTAAAATAAGATCAAGCTAAATAGTAAATTAAAGACATATTTCGATGCTTATTTCCTCATGGAAAGAGGAGGAGAACTTCCAGGTGTGACCTAAATCAAAAATCACTTCGTTGAATTCGATAATTGTAAACAGAATTAAAAGCTACGTACCCCTTTAGAGGCTCTGCCAGGTGTGGCTCTTAATCGAGGAGGAGTTATATGGGTGGACTGCAATGAGATTATACTTATAATGAACATCAGAGAAAAATAGCAAGTAAATAACACAAGTTAATCCGCTTACCCTCAAAATATATTTTAAAAACACACAATTCTTTATAATAAAAATCACCAGCTTTGTTATAGTAATTTAGTAAAGCCTACAGCATACCTTAGCGCGATGTGGACTCTTGTGAACTTTTTGAACTCCACGCACGAATGCAGGGGACTTTTTCTGAGTTACAGCAGTTGCCTTCTTTCCACGACCCCGTTTCTGCGGAGCATCTTCAGGAGAAAGACTAGATTCTGTGACAGTAACAAGACCATCTACTGATACCGCAGAACCACGAGCTGCCATTAGACCTAAATAAAAATCCTTATAAACCAATTGTAGACGAAGCCAATAATGACTTATCAAGCGAATAACTATAAATTATGCTACTAACTACTATCATCTGCTCCTGAAGTATGATCTGAGATGCTTTCTTTTGCCGCAGACTTCCGAACACGTCGCGATTTCCTAATGCTATCCGTTGATCGATCACTACCTTGATCCCCCCTAGGCATTTCCGCTTCATCCACCTATTTGAAATGTATTTAAGAATAAATCTTATAATTACAAATTTAAAATTATAACTAGCCTCATCATTCTGATTGCCATGAATGCCTGTTGTACTTGTATTAACTGGCTCTTCGATATTATCACTACGCTAAACCAAAGATACCGTAATATATGACTAATTTGTGAACTAATATTAGGAGAAAAATCAGAAACAAATATTAAACTGCCGTGATTTTACATTGACCTCTTAAACAAACCTGTGGTGGACTGAGTTCAGTGCTTTCGACAGAGGTATTATGTTGGTCATTTTCCCCACGATCATCTCCAAATGAATCATTAAGAGAATCATTTAGTGGTTCATCATGTGAAGTATTGGCACTACTCGATTCTTTCATTCTCATTTCCATTGTGTATGAATCGTCTATGAAGACACTCTTCACATTTACAATTAGCCTATAAAACAAGATATCGATGAATTAGTTATTCCTAAGTCATTCACTTGACGCAAGAACCTTTTAAAAGAGATAAATATTTTTCTAGAAATACCATTGTAAATTTGGTATATCTCTAACAATACATATTCCGAAGAGCGTGATTATTCTAACTCTAACTTGTCAATGCCTACTAAAGTGACCATTGCTACAGTACCTAGATGTCAAATTAATTACAGTCACCAAATTCCAATATATGTAACTATGAAAACGAAATACACAAAGTTAAATATGTACTTACCCATGATAATCTGTCTGAACCTTGCCAATTTCAACCTCTTGAGCTTCGGGACTAATATTATAAAGAGTAGGTGATCGATAAAATCCTGGAGCCTGATATCCACGTGGGGTACCTAAGTAAAATGCATAAATCTAACCCTAAATACTTTATTAAGGAGTTGTATCGAAAATTTGGAAATGTGGGATCCCTTTTTAATTTTTTGTTTCTTAGAGCAGATAAAAATTAATATTGACCAAGAAAACTTACTAAATCAGAAACAAATTCATCTAAGAAAAAGACTTACTAGGAGTATAAGTAATTCGAAAACTAGCAAATGCGTTTGAAGGAAGAGGAGCAAGAATATTGCGGCATAGTTTCCTAATCATCAGTAATAAGGCTCGTGTCTGCCTTTTAACATGTTCTGGTCCCATGTATCTAAGAGCGGCTAATCTATTACCATCGCCACTGAAAATTTGAATTTGGTAAATAGACACACTAAGTAAAACTAAAATACAGTTAGTTCATGTTTAATAACTATTTCCACATCAAATTTATCTACATAATATAGTACTAACTCAATAAATTCCGCCGATGGAACCCCGTCATTTCCATACCGCATTCTCCAAGTGTATACTTCGATAGCATCATCTTCATCATTCTCGTTACAACTTACGACGATCATAAATTCACGAAGATATCCTTTATGAATTGCCTCACCAGCACCGCGAAATTTGCTGGCTACACGAATTCCGATGGCTTCATTAAGGTTCATTACATATGTCCGAACCATCCCTATTTTTAAATACAGATTATAAAAGTCCATAAATCTCAAAATATCTAATATTGTCGAATAAATACCATCAATTGATCTCTTCTTAAACATAGTTGGTGGTAACAACCGCCTGCTTTCCAGAATATGAGCAAATCCTACATAAAGGCATCTAGACATCAACAATTTTGAATCTTCAAGAGTATCCATCTTATCAGGAAACGTTGCACTCCACTGAAATTTATGCTTATAGGGGGTAAGATAAGCACTACACATTCTCATTAAGCATGAACTGATCATAAACCTGATTTCAATCCAGAAATATATTTGAACTCACATTTTTGTTTTCTCGATGAGTACTTTTTATTGGACTCACACCAGGAGATAAGAAACGACCCATTTAAACTGTGTTAGGAAATATATCACACTTGATCTGAAAATCTTGCAACGAAATTGCTTATTACCAATCAAAAAATATAATTTATATCCACTTACAAACAATTAGATATTTCTAATGTAGGCTTAAAATACTCATAATTATAAAAAACATAACAGGAAGTACAAGTAACTAATGAGGTTAGTCAAGTATTTAAAAAGTAACTCCTAGAATAGTTACAAAATAAAAGAGGTGGAATTTAAATATTAACGCTTGAAATATCATCTAAAATTACTAGATGCTTTTAAAAACTAAAAGAAAATCGATATAGTTACGCGGTATTCAAATTTTATTCAAATGGGCTGCTAAACAGTTTAAGTAAAAACAGGGAAACTACGAGTAAAATTTATATACATTAAAAGAAACTAATCCAAGTGGTTTATTATATGTTATATATTTTTTAAAACATCCAAAATTAAGTATGGATAGATTTCAAAACGATTATGCCTATATCTCAGGAATTCCAAGTACATAATTGTCAGCACTATATTTTCTGTATAGGAAGATTAAAATGTTGGGAGTAAATCTTTATATAAGCGATTATTGGTAAAAGCACAATATTACTAGAATATCACAGCTATGATTTATTCTGTAGGATTCATTAAGTATTTTATGTCCATCTATTTAAGTATATTCGTTATGAATTTCATTTATTCGTTTTGCAACCCCACACAATGAATGGTCTTGAAAAGTTGCTGTGTTGCCCTCAGAAATACTTCAATTTCTAGATTCTTTTGCAGTATATGATTATTTTGTTTACATTACTGTTAACCTTGTATTAAATATAAGGGAAATCATTAGGGAAATATTTGCATATACACTGTAATTACATAAACAGTAAAGATGGTCAAAACAGAATAGGTTGTTTTACTGGGAAAAAATCTAGAGATCCCCAATTTTACTATAATAGTATACCTTTTATGATATTTGGCGACTGTCTCACTGCAGCTTGTTTCGCTCAGTTCGCTGCCTGTTGTTGTACAAATCTGCCCCGGGGCACATTCCACGCATTCCGCACGGTCCCCACACAATATGTGAAAGTAATAGGACTATTTATATAGCTAATACAAAGTTTGTCAAATCTGTGGTCTATGAAGTTATATCATCGTTACTAATCGGCGTAAGATTCTCGTACCATTGAAACTTCAATTTTTTTACAAAGTGAAAAACCACTTTTTAAGGATATTTAGAATTTATGTATTCGTTGCGAACAAAAACTTTACTGTAGTAGCCAGTTGTTTCAATGGCGAGTATGGGAAGAAAAGTCCTAGTAAAACGAATAAATAAGACGAACTAATATAAATTAAATTATCTTAAAAACTAATTGCTAGTAAAATCGAAAGGAAGAACGTTTCTAGTATTCGATAATGAAATCACTTGCAAGTATTATTTATGTCAAAATTTATGAAAATTAAATGTAATATTTTCACTTTTAAAATGGACTCGAAGCATATGGTCTTGAGTGATGTAAGAAGAACCGCATTTTAATCCCTGAGGTCTTTTAAAGTTTACTTCTTTATATAACGTTTTATGCGATATAAATGTGTCAAGTTATGCATAGACGTTATAAAACTGAAAATTTGAAACAATATCTACCAATATATTGGTATTTCCTTGATGGTAGTTTTATCATTGTTTCAATAAAAATTATTACTATCTATTTTTAAACTCTTCGAACTAGAAGATATCTCATGAGGCATAGTCATAATGAACTGCCAAAAATTACTCAAATATGATCATTTAAATATACGGAATAATTCACTTGGTATTGAATTCCACTTTTCTACTCTAGGCCGGATATTTATGGTGTAATCTATATAACCCATAATTAATTCATCTATCATTGCAAAAATCTTTTGGAGTTAAACTTTCTTGAGCTATTTGAAATTTTCACCTCAGTCGTTAAATTTAGTAGTATATACATATATAACACCAAGTGAAATATTTGATAAATGTATCTAAGTGGTATATTTAATAGTGAATTATACAAAAGTGACGTCTTTGTCGTCTTAACGTTTGACTTCATGTTTTTAGGTTTTTAACAAATAATTAAGTTCAACTGCGTAAGTATGTTGTCTGTTTAAATTCCATGAATAAATATTTTTGAAGTATCTCATTTATTATCTTTTTCAGACAGTTGAGAGAGCGGTGAATTTTATAATAAAATAATTTGTGTCACGCTAAATTCGCTTAATATGGTAAGAATTGACGTAAATGTCCAGCCGAACAATTACAAACGGTTGTTTGACTACTAGATAGAATTAGATCAAAAGCCTTCTAGTTCCTTTCTAATCTCCATTTCAACATGTTTATGTTCAGCATTCCAGTGGTAACGAGATCATTTGGAGTCTCTGGCTGATGATATTTGAATTGACAGTGCAGATCAGAACTCATTAGCGCTTTTCTAATTGCAGCCTATCTTCTAATCTTAGATTACCGTTCTTTCTCGATATTATCTTCATGTTTCCATTCTATTGCTATCTTCTTGATTTCTGAAAGTTTTTGGTACATATTTCATAACTGAATTCATTACTTACATATTAATTTGAACTCACTTATTTGTATAAACATTTCATTTTGGTTTTCACTCTCCTTTATAACGATTTGGTTTTGTCACTTGTTTCTACCAGAGATAGACTGTTCAAATACGTTCTTACATCATTGAATGTGACAGGCGTGTCTCTCTCCCCAGAAAACATTTTATTTTATTTAGAATGTGTCTGACCAGATGGAGATGGATCGAGTTAACTCAGTTAATAGAGTAGATTAAAAGAAACTATTCTATGATAGCAGCATCTGGTGTGATATGGTCTTTAGTAAAATATTAATATAGAATAACAAAAAAAAAATCAACTTCATGCTAAAGAGTGCAATTGAAATTTTTTCCAGCATTAGGTAAGTTTATTAATTCGTTTATTTTATCAGCATACTGAATACCATTCTAGATATATAATTTGAAATTATATTTCAAATGGGGCATGGAAAATATTCAAATGCTATTTCCTATTCCTATACTATATTTTTATCCAAGATTGGAAACAGAAATTGCATGAGTTATAAGTATAGAAATGTACAACACATAATTAGTATGAAGTTCAAAATTAGATAAATGCCATATTTTACGAAATGAATAATGTATTTTAGAACTGAGCGTTTCCATCAAAATTAATTAAATAATAAATCTTAAAATCCAGGAACATGTACACTGAGTTCTGTTTACAGGAGGCAGTCTTCAATCATGCATGATGATATATAAAGTTAACTATGGTCTTGTTTGAAATTTACTCAATTAAGGTCTACTGATACGAAGAAGTAGTCGTTTTAATAGGAAACAATTTAAGTACAAAAACTAACACTTGACGTTATTATTGATAACAACGTAATGAACATTTCAAGAATGCTTGAAACGAAAATATTTATATTTAACGTGTAGAACATAACTAGGAATTATTCAAAAAATATCCGCATCTTTAAGTTTCAAGATTACTTATAACAGTGATTTATTTGTCATTAGTTGCTACAGTTAAGAAACGGCTACTTTTAGTACTTTTCTTCTTAAGCATTTCGCCCCCAGTATCACTAAACTATGAAATAAACACTAATAATTAACTAATACTTATTAAATACTATATACACAGAAATATGCAGATTTTCAAGGCATATAATTTATTAGCAGGTTAAAAATGATGCAAATAACGGAGACCTACATTATTGAAAACTAGAAACATTGTTAAACCCTGATGTCATTTTCGTCTTATTTGCTGATTCCACTTTGTTTCTCTTTGTTTTTCATATCATGTCTTATGACTTCTTACTAGGCCATTGTGCTCCGGAACTCTCCAAATAGAAAGTCTTCAAGATCTTCCATAGCATCACGAGTTGATTTGCTGCCCCTGGGGTGAAGGCTCCATATTTCTGGAGTCACAACAACGTCCCTAAAATAGCAAAAATAATAGCATGTCTCGAATAGATAACAAACTTAAAAATAACTCCCATTAATAAAAAAAAATCCAATGTTTTCATCCGTTCAATTTGGTTCTAAAAATTTATTATCTAGGTTTTTTCCAATCCCCTGCTATCAAGAAGTAGTGATTCCATAGAATATAAGTCTCTTGTAAATATTATACGATGAATTTTCAGTAATAAAAATATGAGTAAATTTGGGCTAATATATGTATGATAATCTATTATTAAGAGTTTAGGACTTATTTATAGAGGTCATGAGTAAGCACATCTATAGAATTCGTATTAATTTAGACATATAAATTTTAAATGTTAACTATTAAGTCATCTAAAAACTGCTAAAACTTATATTTAAAAGATAATTAAATTAATATAAATAATAAATGGAGTAGATTAACATATACAGAAGAAAATTCTAAGTTCAAAGAATAATTAGTCGTTGGAAGTTTTAAATCTTCAATGTTTTCATCGCTTAGTAAAATTATCTCTCTAAAAAAGTGAAAGTCATGAATAGATACAGATGACAAAGATAATAATGGAGTAAAGTAATCTGAACGGGGTACAAGCATGGTATGGAAGACATTGCTGGTGAGATATTGTTTATATTTGCTGTATATATTTGGCATAACTATTTAACGTATAGATGTCACATATAAATACAATCCCTCATTAATTTCTTTTTAATGACGCTACGTTCTCCTCTCGGCAGTCGCGCCAACTCGTTTCTTGTCGTGTGTTATTTTGTTCCAGTGGCTCGTTTGCACGACCTGATCTACTAACGATTCGAAGTATTTAAAGGGCGGGGCTACACGCGCTCGAGAAAAGACCAGAGAACGTCCAGAACGTGGTGATCTGAGCTAAAAATAGTGTCCTACTGGTTTTAGGCAGACGCTTTTAGCTATGACAACAGGAACTTCCACCGCGCTCTTTGCAGTAACTCCCTTCCACGACTAGTTTGTACCCAGTTAAGTCATCTCAACAAATTTACCAACAATCATGCTTCTACCATAACTGCATCTAAATTAGAGACCACCAGTTATATTTTAATCATTAGACAATGACACTTCAATCCGATTTATTACCACTTTTCTCCCAGCCCCACCCCTTTTCTTTTTTTTCCTTTTTTCACTAAAAGTCAGTACAGTGCAAAAACTCAGATATTGCTCATTTCATGTCCTATCGTTGTTTTGATTACTATTTTTTCCCGCACTATCTTTTGACTTTAACCCTAATTATAGCAAAAATAACAATTCAACAAAAATTTCTATTTTTTCAGTTCAAAAAACCTACTGTTTCCATAACCAAAACATTCGATGGATCATTTTTCAAACAATTACCTAATTGGACCTACATTTTTTTAACTACATTTAAATAAATGTATAAGGAGTTCGCAATAATTAATGACTTAAGAAAGCAATACAATATTTTCGACTCATCAGTTTTCTTAAGCCATTGCATATTTGTAATTGCAAAGTGCAAACTTGGTGCAGCTGGTTATTTAGTACCTTTGATGTCTCCAAATGATTTTCACTGTCAAGCTAACGGTTAGCATTTCTTTGGAGATAAATTGTTGCGTTTTTATCAAATACAGACTACCTGGAGCAATTTTTTTTCAAATTCAATGAAATATTTGGAAGTTAGCTAAATAAATTCCAGATTGTTTCATAACGATCCACAAAAGACTTAAATATGTCTTAAGTTGGTTACTATGAAGAGCTAGATATCAGCGAGAGATAAAACCAGATATTACTATACCACCCAGATTTTCTTCTCTTCAACTATCATCGGGGAATCCTATTACAACAACTGTCTTGCAAGATGAACATTTCAGCTAAAATAACTAATAATACAGTGTTGCAGAGAAGTTCAAAGCAAAAAAAAGTGAATAATCCCTTAATAGTCGACAGATTTTACGATTTTCATCTACAATACATATTTTGTTATCTAGAGTATTTCCATTGTTTTTATTTTCTCGGAATAATAAACATTAATTTATCACTTAACCATGTGGGCTAGTCTAGAAACAATTAAAGGGAAAGTTCGAAAAAAGAAAGTTAAGAATCAAAGAATCCTCAGTATGGGAATAGGTCACACCTACTTATATGAACCCCATCATTATGGGCCTAGAAAATAAATATAGTTTAACAACATAAACAATAAATTTCCTAGACATGTCATTTGTTTGCCACTTAGAAATGATTAGATGATGAAAGAATAGTCCCATTATATCGTCAATTTCTATTATAACTATTACTTTCGATTTCGACTATTTTAGACAAAAATAGTAATAGAGCGGATTATCTCTAGTATGTTAATCTAGTCTGCGTATGATAAGAAATGCTTGGAATGATTGGAATTTGGTGATATGTCACTTTTAAATTCCGCGTTCTGAACATGGATTTTATAACTTTAAATCACATAATATTTTATATACAGTTATGTTTTAATATTCGGCAAACGTGTTATATAAGTCTGCATTTAGTCATAGAAATCCAAGTATTAACACTAAAATTGTAATTTTAAATTTACCGTAATTTAATCCCAGCACTGATTCAGGAATTCAAGAAACTAAGACGGACCCAAATATTCACATGGTCGTACATTATCCTGTCCAATTAACCACGTACCTTTTACTGTAGCGCATTATATGGAAAAAGCATCGCGGAATTTTACTTAAGATGTTTCTACTGTTATTTGTTTAATAATCGAACACAGAAAATGAACAACGATTTGTTTAGTTAAGGTTTTGTGTTACACTAATTGGCTCGAACAATGAAACAACAACGAATAATTTCAACTTTAAAAATTCTATTAATCAAAATAGCTTTTTTATATGACTGAAATGAATCAGTAATAGTGAGTACCCTCATTTAGGCAAAATGTTGACTTGATAATCAATCAACTGAAAGAATGAAAATGCGAGAATCCGGTTAGATTATCTATTTATACCACCTAAGTTCATAACTACTAGGCTGAAATAGTCTCTTCGAAAAAATCGCTTTGTCTGACGAAAAGCTGTATTTAAATTACATGATTTGCATATGAATTCGTCTGTCCAAATATGTCTTCTACATGTGCTCTTAAGTTATTTGATGTTAGTGACATGCTTCCAATTATTTTGATACTAATATTACAACGAACAGTCAAACCTTGTTAGTCGTGAAATTGAGGATGAGTATCTGCCATTTGTTGACAGTGATTCACCACATACTGTTCGCTTAAAATAGAAAAATGATGACTTAAAATTTAATTTGAGATGTAAGAATCATTATGTATAGATTTAAAGAGGTATTCAATTAAATGTTTCAGTTTAAATAATTAAAAGAAACAATGAAATAGGAATTATATAAATTCGGATCACATATTTGATACTAACAGTTGCTTTTTCATTAATCACTTTGTTTAATTTGATTTTTCATCAATTAGCCATGATCGTGTGACTTGAACAGGCTGATTAGCTCAACATTTGTAAAGATGTGATATTTTTTGCTTATTTAAATGCATTAATAATTTAATGTGTACTGATTGATAATAACAGTATATAAATAAGGAATATTTTTATAGTTGATTTAAATTTACTGTAATTCTAAGTGTTTAGCCAATTTTATTGGTGAATCTCAAGTGTGTGAATGATAAATACAAGAAGTATATGTATATATCTACTTCGCGAAAATGTAAGAATTTGCTGGAATTGTTGTGGAGGTGAGGTGATTGGCGTTAGGTAAGTATCCAGTCCCTGTCCACTTCAACCGCTCAATGTTCAGGTTGGCTCAACCCGTCGACCAATCCATTGAATCACGCCAAAAACTAACACGCTAAACTATTGTTCGCACTGTGACACGGCCACATCGGCTAATTGGCCGAGGAATGTCGACGTCATAATGGACGACGAGACAAGGTCTTCGTCGTTTTTGTTCTAACTTAATGCTGTGCATTATATATCTCCCTTTCCTTTCAATTTTCTCAAAAAATAAGCAATTCAAGCAACAGCAATATCATTACTACTTCTTTATGATCAAATTGTAGAAACGTAGATAGATTACTGACGAAGTATTACTTCGGATTGATCGTCTGCCATTTGCTAAAATTGTGTCTTATTTTAGTGCTCAAAAGCTCCTTCGTGGCCATTGTTACAATTATGGCTTTCAGTGTTTCACATAATTTCATTAATGCTTTTAGTTTACTATTGTATATGAGTAGTCACATATTGTTTCTAGTCTACCTTAATCTTCAGCTCTACTGATTTATTTAATCGCGCACTATTATTTTTCTTAGAAAAACTGTAATTGTTAGAATCAGTCTCGCTTCAGTCTTCACTGAAACCAAAAATATAAGTGAGAATATGAGTATTAAGCATTATGAGCAACGAGGAATGCAGGGTAAAACCTTGACCTGATTCTCACTGAGAAATTGATCGTGAACTTTCTAAAAGCATTGAGTCAAAAGGCAGAAAAGAGTATTTGTTGAGAAAGTATTTAAAATTGAGTCTTATATTCTTTTACTTGAATAGTAATTTCAATAAGTCTTCTAATAGTAGCTAAATTTAAAAATTGATATTACTGCCCTATTATTGCTCCATTTAAAACCATTATTATCATTTCTATCAATCATTATTTCAGTAAATGTTATGAACGTTGGTGTCCAGATCATCCATATTTAATATTACTCGAAGTGGTTTCATAAAAGAATAATTTTTGTACTAAACTCGATTCTGCATAATAATGCGTATAAAAAAAGCATTTATATAGACAAGATATGTGTAAAATATAGTAAAATGATACTGGGTGATATTAAATATAATAGGATGGGTGAGTTTTATTTCTATACAGTCGCATCTAAGATTTCTTAGTTATTGGGATAGCATGAGATGTGTTGGTAGATTGGAAGAGAAGCTTGGGTGCCAGAGAGGACAGGTAGCTTCTCTAGAATTCTGTGCATTGTAATAACCAGGGGAATGTAAGATACAGTCATAACAACGAGTACTTCTCGAAAGAATTGCTCGCATCGAAAATCGCTATGGAATGCGGTCTTTGTGCGCCTCGCATACAGCGAGCGTTATGTTTGCCACCTATTGTCAGGGAAGTTTATAATTAGTTCTTTCTTTTATATATTATTATTTGCAGACAACTAATTATTCTTAATTTCTTTCTTTCTCAGAGATGAAATGCTCTCCCCAAATTATACCATTTTTCCTATTTTATGTGATTATATTGAAAAATGCACTATAAACTGAAGATATTGATGGTTTTCAGTGCACTACATTTTCAACCACTAAACTAAACATCATATACAGGTTTCAAGTTGTTTTTTTTTAAAACTTAAATTACTATTTTTAGATGTGTTCATATTCTGTTTAAATAAATGTGTGAAATTGCCATTTGAGAATAAATTTTTTATAAGTATTTCTGTAAAATTCATTGTATGTCTTTTTATGCATATCCACAAAAAAATTTTTCCGTCAACAGCAACGTAGGCTGAGGAATATGGGATCTAGGCAAGTATATAACACGAGATTAGAGTGACCTGAATCAAATGTAGAATTTTTGCCTTTTACAAAGCTATAAACAAATATTATCCATTCAGCAGATAAAGTATTACATGTAACATATAGATCGCAGCAATCAAATTGACATGGTTTGCTTTATTTTAAGCACTTTTGCTCTGAATGCTATTTTATATCTTCTGACAGTGCTCTACAGTTCAATAATTGTAATCCTAGCCGAACTATGAATCTACTTTACACTTAGATTTCGCATCAAATTGCGACATTGTCTTCGAGAAAACACTGGTTTCTTGACTAACTTCCCATTAGAAATCAGCAGTTCGACCGTGCAGATTCGTCTTATGGAGGGATTAACTTAATAGGAGGGTCTATTCAAAACGTGCAAAAACCACGCCTTTGTGTATAGAAGCTAAATATACCATATCGTAATTTAATTTGTAGAATTATAGGTGAGGAAAAGACGATTATATACAAATGTTCTTTTAAGCATGAGAATTGATGGTTTAAATAGTGAAGAAAATTATTTCGAACATTCCAACACAAAATCAAGAAGTGTGGTCACTGAAGGTTGTTGCTGTAATTCAAAACCTATGACGGAAGAATAACTCCGTGAATATTACTAGGAAGCATCTGATGACATCATATTTTGACACTCTGCAAAACGTGACTATGGATTCAAGCATAGAGCAAACTACACGGGAGCGTGTGAACGTTAAAAATATAAAGCTAAAGTGATCCATGAAATATTTACCTTAGAAATGGCTACTGCAAATTTTCGCTGGTTAAACGCCTGAAATTACTAAATGTTAGTTTTAACACTACTTACTATGAGACTGGTCCAAGCGATTAACAAAAGTAACTCTTAACTTTCATAAAGGATCTTATTTTTTGCAGATAAAAGCCAATATTTACGAAATTCTTGTATTTTTATACTAGTTTTGGCTATCAATTCATTCACATTCAAGCATATCATCCTGTAGTTTAAGTAAAAACTATAAGCCTTGATGTATTTCTATTGTTATTGTGACATCAATTTGTAAAAAAAAAAACTACAAAAACTCAAGTACATCAAGAAGTGAAGTGATTACTAGAATATAAGCCTGCAATATAATGCAAACTTTCTCAAAAAAAAAGAACGGCTAAATGCTAAATATCATTAAATAGTCTATAATTAACTTCAAATGAAGTCATTTTGATTGAAATACTTCGCTTGATGAAAATATTCCGAGGATTCAGATAGTCTAGAGGACTCTCAAGGCCAAGCAGACTAAATTTCCTACGTAGAACCAGATTTCGATCTGACAACGATTTAAAACCATTTGCAAGCAAATCAAACAGAACAGCAACGTATATTAATAATATTTATTACACTTGTATTTCAGAAAAAATGGACGTAAGATAAGTAGTAAACCGGAGCGTGGAGATCATCTGGAGAAGTTAGTAAAGCTCTGCAGCTAACAATAAATAACAGCTATTAGCAGGCTGCTGCATACATCAGCCGAGTAATAAGTGAACTCGTCCCGTAGAATCAGTATACACAGTAAATGATGTCACCAGGAAATTCCAGCCTATACAGAAGCTAACCGGTCATGTCGAGTAGGATGTCGTCGCGACAGGGTATCGCGACGACGAACGACTGAATATAGATACGTCAAAATAGCGTTAGAATTGACAGTAAAAGATACTCCATAGCGGAGGCTCAATAATAGTAGATCATAGATTAATAGAGGTCGGCGCAGTCCTCGATTGAATAGCGCCAGGGAGGAAGACATGTAGCCATTGAGTATGTGGCGAATTCTTGCTTGCGCGTGCTGTCCGACCGCCCTGTCAGCAACCTTTTATACTGGGGCGGCGGCGAAAGGCGGACCCTGTCTGGGTGTGGCTCCTGCCGCCATTCGTTTAAAACTACGGTAGTCAGTTCAACTATCATGGCTAGGTGACCAGAAGAATATGCGAAATGTGATCCGTCGTTAGTGTGACAGAGACGGAAACTATGCAAAACGCGTCAATCGGACAGCTTTTCTTGGGAAAGGAACGGCACAGACTGCGTCACATAGGAGACAACTGGCGGCTCCGGCGAAAACTCGTTATCCTAAACTCGAGTTTCGCACAGGTTGTCACTTATCATGTGGAAACACGATACCTCTATAATTTTTACTGGAATATAATCTTTCAAAACTACTTTCAACAGAATGTAGTTAAGCATGTAAATAGTGACTTAACTACACACATTTTCTTCGAATAGATAGATACTAATAGTAAATCGATGTTTAAAATAGTTTTTTGAAAAAATGTACTGAATGAAAACGGCAACTTTGGTAGGAGCGTTTCTAATGTCCACTAACAAATATATGAGTGATTTAATGGTCTAATCTCTAGTGAATAGGATTAGGAGTGACAACTACAGTGAACGTTGCCAATGAGAATTTTCGAAATGGTCTCTCGGAACCCTTCTCCTCTAGACTTAGAATGTTCAGAAATTAGGAGATGGTTTCAATGCATTAGTCTTCCCGTGCGCTCAGACCCGCCCGGCCGCCACACCCTCGTTTAACAGGGTAAAACGTAAAACACTCCAAGCCGCGAAATTCCTAATCACATTAGTACGATTTATCGTATGATTGAATTAAATCATCTATGTAGCTCAGTTTTTAGAGGAATTCTTGCATTTCTGACAGCAGAGACCGATCATCGTCGTTATCCCCACTTACCTATATCCCCATTTTATATATTTCTCTTTCAACTCTTCGTTTTTTACGCGACCAGTTATGTACACCAATAAATCCCATAATCTCAATTCTGGCAATATTAAAGCATTACTTAACAGATTTTTTAAAAAATTATCAGTGAAAAAGAGCATACATTTTAATGCGATTTTCTATTTAAGAATTTTTGCCACTACTTTTTAAAAAACTAAATTTAGCAAGTTTATATATGAAATATTTCTGGTAATAATTAAGAAAGGATAAAATGGATATTCAAATATGAATTTTCGCTTCAGTGAAAGACATGCCATATCTTTTACGTTAATATTTCTGATTATAAGAAATGTACTCAACTTCACAGCTTATTTTATGCAAATTGTATTTATTTTGCAGTTTTTTTTGTTACCTAACCTTCAGAACAAGAGATTGTTACGTCCTTGCATACCACAAGGTGCAAATCATTTCTTGAACAGATGTCTTTGCTGCTACATATTTACATTATTTTTGTCTTCACGACTGTCTATTATATTTCATATTTAATAAAGTCAATATCGTAACACCAGGCAATTAATTTGTATTGGTTTGACAAAACGACTAACATAAAACATGTTCTAAACGTGCTGAAAGGTTTCTTTCACAAACCATGTAATGACACATCTTTTACTGTAAGTTAAGTTAGTCTCAATTGTATTGATATGATGATGAGACGAATTTTTGTCTGCTGTAATAGAATTAATCATCACAATCCATTACTAAGATCAAACCTAGCTAAAACCAGTGCACTTGATGAACAATGCGTGCTTCCACTGGGAGGGTCTGAAGTGATACAAAGCTGATCTGCGATCCTTCCACTTGTTATGTTAGTGAATTTGAACCCACCTCCGCGGTCATGTCCTCATAATCTATGGCTACTAAGCAGGCAAAGATCAACTTGAAATATTTTGATACTCTAATATAGCTTTTTTGTCTTAACTACATTAATTTATGCTAAGAAGACATTGGTGATCAGATCACTATATTCAGTATCAACTTGACGCTTATCAACATTTTTAAAGAGTCTATTATGATAAATATTAGTTACATTAATCTTAACTATGATTTATTTCACGAATAACATTATTTTGGTTGTTTTAAAAAAAATTTTTCTGGTTATTAGTATTTTCATTAGGAAAAAACCAAGATTACTATTTTGTCGAAAATATCATAGTATTATATATATATATATATATATAGAACAAATAAAAGTGGAGAAAAAAGGGAAAGAGAGAGAGGAGAGGGAGGAGGAGGGGGAGGAGGAGAGAAGAAGGGTTGGGAGGAGGAGGAGGGGGAGGAGGAGGAGGGATGGGAGCTTTAGTCGCATTAACTAGTCACAATGTTCCAGATCAAATGTGATGAGCTGTGGAGGCCGAGAGAGTAGTACACGGGTACTGAATAGCATTCGTCATTGAGTAGGTGTAGGGATGGCATCTGTTATCACTGCAAGCTGTTAGAAAATGCAACAATTGCCTTCAAATTAGTGTTGGTACACTCGTAGTTATTGTAAACAGCGTACCTTCTTTACGTTTTTAGGATTCCTCGTTCGCATTTCAAAACGTGATTGCTACAAAATTGGAACTTTAGGAATTCTCAACCACATTTCACGCAGACATTTGCTTATTCTATCGAAACACACCTTTTTTATAAGCAAATATAAGTAATTAGAAGAACTGATTGTAACAACAAATTTCCTAACTAATAAGACAAACGGGCAACTTATATTCATAACATATAATATATAATGTATAAGCGCATGAATAATAGTTAAACAAGAGATATAAGGTTCTTTTATATACATAATGTGAATGTATGTAGTAATTTAATGGTAAGTTTTTAAATGTTTCTTGAATCTCAGCTACAACTAAAAAGACAGTAAATGACATGGCCTCCTTAATCTCAACTAAGATACATCATTAGCTAGGAAAAATTTAAATATATAGACGTTTAATTTGGAGAAATAACAGTTATCGTAAATCGTAATTTATCATCTAACTGCTGATTTTGTCTAAGCTCCGTCCTAGGAAAGGCTGTTGAAACCGATCCTCAGAAGAGTCAACTGTCTACCTATCACATGTCATTTTAGCTAAGATTAGCAGACGGAAGTCGTTTTTGCCCCATGTGAAGCATAAGAACATCAACAGCTGGATGTATTTTCAGAATTATTCGCTCAGCATTCCAAAATAACATTGGTTCAAAACAACATAAGATACATCAAACCTACATTTCTCCTATTAATGACAAAACGACAAAATGCTCAATAAGCTATTTTGATGTTATTTACAGGACAGTAACGAAGCCAAATTTAATTAGCACTAAATATAAGAATTGCGGAAGAAACAAATGCAATCAATGGCTGACATTAAAAAAATATCAATTTGCAAATAAAAATAGGTAAACCTGATATAACAATTTATTTTTTAAAACATACTAATGCTTATACGTAATAATATTGTATATTGTACATATTAATATATTTTATTTTTCAGCTGGATTATAAGAAAATGATTTTAGTCGCGTTTGAGATTTAAAAAATTCGTAGATCTATTGTTTAGGGTAGGAAGATAAAGAATAACAACTTAACAGTATGTCTAACATAGGCTTACACTCTTAGCAATACTTGTTCTTATAATATATATTATGTGGTGTAGTAGCAAATGTGTAAATTACTTAGGCAACAGTTTGAATGGGAATAAATTTGTACCCAGCCATACGGTGCATTGAGCAACATAAACAGGTAGAAGAATTTGCTGTTAGTACAGTAAAACAACTTTAAAATTGATAAATAATTGTCTTCTAAGTAAGAAGCATACATTAAAAAGCATTACATCATTTTAACTGTTAACTCAGTAGTTTAGATAAATATATTTTGCTCCAATAATCATTATATTCCCTAACAATGATACCATATCTAAGTAACTTTAAATATTCGGTAGTTTGTAAAGTCAATTTCCTCCATTAAGCCATGAAATTCGATAAGTAGTGGACTTGCAACGATGTTGAGGTACAGTGTTTTAGAAACGGTTTGGCTGGAGCGGGAAGGTACTTTGTGGAAGATGTACATAGTGGGATTCACGACGTTTCATTTCTCCATTTATATCCTCGTATTGGTACATAGTTTTTTAGTCATATTGCTTGTTTTAATGATTTTTTTGCATTTTTTCAGTTTATTTTGAAAGAAAATTTATATCGTGTAGCATTATCCAAGGAGGCATGGAAATAGGTCAAAATATCTTTATTTTTGAATTTATTTTATTTTTTACATGTCACTCACATATATATCAACGTGCAACAAGTGTACTAACATCCTCATCATTTTCTTTTAGTCTAATATTTTTTAAGTGAACATCTTTATAATTTAGCCTATTTTAATACATTTGTATATATTCAGAAGATGCTCATTCTCTTATTTGTTTAATTTTTCTAAACACATCAATTGATATTATTAGCATGTGATGTTATTTTCATCCTCATTATTTATTTATTTATTTATTTATTATAAAAATTCTCATGAGTTTTAGACCTAACTACTTTTCCGAAATAATAAATCTGTATATGAATTAATATGGAAACATATTTCAGCATTACTGTTGACCCAAAAACAAGGTATAGGATTACTTCCGCTTCTATTATGTTGACGCCCAATTATCTACGCTTACTGATTACTAACAACATCGAGGCCTGTTTGTAGTCGTTAATAAATTCAGAATATATGTACATATATTAATTAATTTCCTACTTTAGGGTGTCAATAGATATGAAATCACTTATAAATGAACTGCAACAAAATTAAAAATATTTAATAATTGTTTAGTGTTTAAAATCACTACTATTTCCTATATATAGCTAGCTCTATGGTCGTGTTGAAAACAGTGTTCTACTTCCAAGCAACTGTAAAGAATGGGCATTTTTGGTGCTATCTTCGTAATGTTTACCTAAGTGTAGTTTTAATAAGTTGGGTTTAACTCATTATTATCCATTATCGTATAAAACTTGAGTCCTTGAGATGATATATCAAAAGAGGAATAACCGACTTACTAATTACTAATTGGTTACGCCCAGCCATTAGAATTTTTTTAGAATGTTAGACAATTACACAGCGCAATCCTACATTTTTCTGGGATCAATTTGAAAACCGTTTTTGAAATTTAAATATATATATATTTTTAGAAATATTGTGAAGAAAAATAAAAATGATAGGGTCTTCATCTATTTTGACTATCGTATATTGTCGAATAAATCTCAGAAATTAAAAGCCAAATAAATTCTATCACATCTTAGTTTGTTAACTATAGAGGTAACTGTAAAAATTTACTAGAACTGGATATTCACATACAAATTTAGAAAAATAGAAGTGGATCCAAATGTATTAAAGACTAAGTTTAAAAAAATGATATAGTCCAAAAAATTGGAATTTATAATTGCTTTTTAAAATCAATGAAATGAAGAGTAACTCTTGATAAAGAACGCTAAAGGTTTTAGGAAACAAGTTTTCATTTGCCGACGTCAATTTCTTGTGGTTGACATGGTCTAAATACGGGTTTGTGGTGAGCAAGTTTGTGCAAAAAGGTTGTATGCATAAAATAAGGAATTATGATCGGTAGAGTGGGAATCTCCGAAGATCTACAACAACGCTATTGAGCGTATAGAAGTTCTTAGTTTTAGTAAATAATAGGTTATGTGGATTTATGACTAAGTGTGATTTTGAGATGCTCAACTATTTATAAGCTTAGCTCTGAAAAATTCTAAATATCATTAAACGAATATTGTTATCGATTATAGACATGTCCGCCTTTTTGTAATTTCTTTAATGAAGCTTTTCCCTTTTAAAGTTGTATGATGATGTATCTTACTTTTCTGAAAACAGCAGAGATTTGAACTTCCTTTCTTTAGTAAAAAGTATGCATGACGTCGGAATCACAGCTACAAGTGAAGTGTCTTCATATTTTCTTTAAATCATGGAACTATGCATTATTGTATCTATAAACTTATAATACATCATAATTTATAACTAGAATGTATCTGAATTCTGTATAGCTATGCACAAACCATTTTTCAGTAGAGTTAGTACATGCTTTCTAAGCAATCTAGAATAAGGCAGCATCACTTTAAGATCTAATCAATAAAAGTAAATTAAAATAGCCCTATTTACCATAAAACAACTTATCGCGTTTTTAGAAACCGAAAATTCGCACGAATCCTAGCTCTTTGGTACTTTTATTGTAACCGAATAGTTAGATGTTGTTAATTATTTTTTTTCATAAATAAATTTCAAGAGGTTTGTCTAATATCTTTTCATCTTCCGTTCTATTACATTTTAATAAGAAAAACATATTTACGATATTTTAGTCAAGAGCCAAGCGTACTTTCTACCGGTATTTTGTCAGTGAAAGCACAGCTAATAATAAGAGAAAATACAAAGACGGATCTAATATTCTATCTTTATAATATGCACTCATATTTATAACATTTCAATAGTGCAGTGTAGTTTGAATATCACAACACCAGTGAATATTTTGTGGCAAAAGATAATTTGATTAGGGGAATTCTTAGCGGAAGCCAGAACGAGTGGCTATGTGGCACCTCCTAAAACTAGTTATTTAATTATTTTAGTGAATAACACTTAAGTGGCTAATAACTGGTTGAGACGAACTATTCATAATTCTTCTTCCTCATGGGTTTTTGGCCCGTAACTTTCATGTCCATAGCTGAGCTATGTCGCCAACTCAGTGTTTGAGTTGAGGATCGAGATAAATTGATCATGTTCGAAGTGGAGATGGTGAAGATCTTGGTAAATACACTGTACGATGACTTCTGTACATCTACGTTAATCTAAATGGTGAAGTTACATTAAAGTAGATAATATTAAGAGAACTATTAAAACAATAAAGATATCTGAATTTGAAGAAAATATTGTATAATTAAGTAACCTTCTTTCCATTAAGTGTGAAACTAGTATAGTCAGGGTACCATGTATAGTTGAATATTTCCAGAGTATCAAGAGTAGGAATGATGAAATTCTAAAAAACATCTTATACAACCGCTGTCATAATTTTTATAATATTGCAAATGCACTAATTATAAAACTACCTAATTGTCATCAATAGCATCTATTTTATGGATAAACAATCTTTATAATCATAGGTATAACTGTAAGGTTATAAAGAAGATGACTACACTCGACTGTGTCGACACCATTTCACTTACTCCTTGATGTAAACTTTGAATGATCAGCTGAGCTCCTTCTGAGCTGGTGTTGTACGAGAATGTCAAATGGTAATACGGATGTGATTGAAATGAGTGCACAATTGATTCTCCATCGTCCCACAAGAGGTTACCGGTGGCACCATTTGAATCTGAATGATAGTTTATCAAAATTACTGTTTTATTAAACTTATCATTCGATGATCATATTTTTTATTCGTAGTAAACACGAATGTCTTACTGGGTGCGATAAGTAATTCGAAAGGATTTGTGCGAGAGAAAGTTGTGGTCCTATTGGGAGTCTGACGCGGAAGAATCGAACCACCTAGAGCAGATTTGAAATAATTCCAATGTAGTAACTCCTAATTATGTTCCTTATCCCTCGTCCATGGAAAACCGATAGTAGCACCTCGGACTAGAACTGGAGTTAGAGAAGTAGTAGGTGCGGGAAGGGTTTGATATCCATGCTGTATCTGTTGTCCGTATTTGTAATCAAACATCGAATACCAGATCTCCTCAGGTAGATACGCTAGTACTGATTTGGCACCCTATAAGTAATAGCCTATATGAAGTAAATATTTGGTAATTTCAGAAATCAAATTTACAGTATTCCAAATTTATTGTTGTTAAAACTATTTTAATACTCAATAATTTTTAAAAATAGCAAATAATAAGAAATTAATAGGAATGAGGGTAGAAGAAAGTGAAGAAGACAGTTAGTAAAAATTAAAAGCAAGTTACTTGATATACAACTGGAGCTACGATCAGATGCTTTCCCCACATAAATTGGTAGCTGAGGCTGTGTGTTGCGGAGTCGTGAGGAAATTCGTAAAATACTGGACGAACAACGGTTCCACCATAGAGAGAAGCAGCAAAGTGTAGCCTGAGAAAATTTTAAAATAAGGAATGATAGCATACATTTTATCAAGACTATTTATTATTTATAAATCGCTCGATAGATGCTTTTCATAAATTTTCAACAAACTTACAAGCAGTTGTGCATTTCAACAATTAGTATTAACATTAATTCCCTTTAATTCTTTGAATTATGCTGTATTATTTTCGGCTTGTTTTATATAGTACATGTTGAACAAAGAGGTTCAAACTTACGTGAAAAGATACGGTAAATACTTGTATCTAAAAAGTGCCGCCTTTTTGGTGGCTGCAGCAACTGATGGCCAGCGGGCAGGATCTTGTGGTGGAGAATTATTATCATTATGGTTCCTAAAATTGTTTTTAGCATAGATTTAAAGATTTTTTTAAGTGGAAATAATTTATGAATTTATGACTCTTGTCTAGGATTTCACGAGATAAATATTAATAAAACAGCTCTAAGTAAAACATTGCAAACAACGAAATATATTAGAATTAGTGCTTTTTAAACTATTATCTCCTACCTTCTCAGAAATTGAATCATATAAAAACTAAAAGAGTATAGTTTTCACCTCATAAATGGGTGGAATGCACCTAGTTGGTGCCATCTCAAACACAATTCTTCATTCGAAGCACCAATAAATCCACAGATATCGGAGCCTACATATCTAAAATTTCTAACTTTTTATTGATAAGCAAAACATTAAAAAATGTTTAGTAAAGTCCTATGGTTTCGCCTCTCTCTATTTCGTTTTGGAATATTTCCATCATTTTGATTTAGTTGTCACTGAAATATTTTTAAAAGATGCATGGTTTTCTGTGATAAACCACATGTCTGTCGCGCACTTACGGAATGCCAAATATGTTGAATTCCTGAACCCCGATAACCGATGTTTGTAAATCTTCCCATCTAGCAGTGTTATCTCCTAACCAGTGACCAGCAAACCGTCCAGAGGATGGGAATGTTGACCTTCAAATATAGTTGAGTACGTAGCAGTATTTACATTTAATACCATTGTATTACAGAGTATTCCATAAAAGAACAATTAGTTAAGTCAATATAAGAAGATTCTCACGTCAATATTTACCGAGAAATAATAACTCCTCTTTTACCAGTGGATTCATAAAGTGCCTTCTGAGTTGCGCGGGACTCACTCCATCCATAAAGGTTTTTCAGATTATAAAAACGCCCACTACTTTGTATTGCATTCATACACAGAGTCTTCGAGGCTAGATATGCATCCTATAATAAAATTATTGATGACGACATCGGGAAAATATCCATCGAAATCGGAATTAATTTCATGTATAAAAAACTGACGTATGGAGCTAACAGTAAGAAATAATCATGAACTAACTTCTCCATAGTTATACACAGAATGCGTCTTATATGGAGGCACATCCCAATCTGATGATTGGCCCGTCATAGGACAAAATAATGGTAGATCATTTGGATGGTCAGGATTGTCATAATACCATGGATGTGCCTTATTTGTCCCAAAGTTGGCCGGCTCGTTCATATCTATCCAAATTCCATCAAATTGAACCTTAATATAATAATCTTCACTATATACACATTTTATAGTGTTCCATTGTTTTCCATTATCTCTTAGTACTTAAAAACCGGAGTAAATATAAGTACCCTCAGCCTATGTTCAGTCTCTTCTTACAGTACTTGAACTATTGTACTACAGTATTAACATACCTTATTTCTAAGCCTAGTGAATTCATCTATCCACCAAGAAAGAGTTCCATTTGTTTGATCGAAGAAATCGGGAAATGCTACGTGTCTGTCTGGCCAAACAACTCCTAACATAATTTTCGTGTTCTTCGCTAAGGGATATTGGTCCTAAACACATTATTTTTTACTTTGATGCTTAAACACTATGGGTAGACATAAAGCATAAATGATAGAAATGCCTTTAATCCAGGGGTTATTTTCTAGTTTTTAAATAGAAATTATTACAAATAAGAAATATTTATTAATGCATCCCATATTTATGGGAAACTGACTTGAATAGAGTGCATGACTTGGTCGTAGTTTTCCCATTCGATGAATTTTGCCTCCTAAAGTGAGGAAAAAATGCTAAATTACTAGGAAACATCTTATACTAGCCAACTGATCTTAAATTCATTGGTTTATTTATAATATATGAAGCCGGAACTTCAGTAAAAACATTTATTATTAATGGCTTAAATCATTGCTCTATACTATATTAAGCTGCTATATATGCTATATATATAAAACATTTATATTAAACTTGAGACTTGAAATTCCAATTTTAATATTGTCAGTTTCTCAATAACTGTTGCATAATCAGGATATCTCATTATTAAATTATTTTAAATTAAAATAAACTACTTACTGAATCTAGTGCTCTCTTGAAAGAAACATAGTCGACCTGAATTGCAGGATCGGTAATAATAATTAATTTCATTCCTTGAGAATGTAATTCGTTCACGTAGTTAGGCAATTGTGACCAAGACTGAAAAATGAAGTATTTTTAGTATTCCTGTTTACTCTTGATGCATTTATGGCTTGCCACATTTTCCTGCGCTCTAGGTTTCTGTTTCCCTTCGATGTCCCTTCTCTCTAATTCACTTCAATTTTACCTGTCCTAAGGTGAAGTCCTTATACCTCTCCATATAATCAATGTCAGCAACGGCAACGTCCAAAGGAATACCAAGTACTCTGTTATTCTCGATGACTTCCACCATTTCATTAAAATCTTTGTACCCATATCGAGATAGCTGAAATAGTAAATTGCTGAATAACTCAATCGATGCAAAAAAATCAACTGATCAATATGCATATGACTCAATAGAAAATAGCTGAATTCTCGACATTCAATAGTGAGCAGAAAATTATTCGGTTCATTCAAATTCTAAATTTAGCTGGATGTTCTTGATTCTCTTTTAGACAGAGCTACGTGATTGCCAGGACATAAAATGGGGGAAGTTGGGAAAGTTAACTGCTTTTCTTTTAATAATGCTACGACTAGTTCATTGACTCATCTTATTCAAAGAGAAGCATAAGTTATAAGACAAAGTTTAAGTGGTATTTGCTAAGCTTTTAAGATTACTAAATATCAACAATTAACCTATATTCTTACCTGATATCCAAGAGCCCAATAGGCAGGAAGGAATGGTTTTCCAACAAATGCTAAGTATTGTTGTGTAACATCTTCAGGTTTTGGTCCAGGGAAGAAATACATATCAAGATTACCCCCAATGGTTCGGTAGATCAATGCAGGACCAGGAGTTGTGGTGACCTCCTAAAAATTCTTACTTTGTGTATTTATTTTCCAGCAAAAATGATTATTCTGAAGTATTCTAAGCCTACATAGATCAATATTTTAATGTATTCTAGAAGACTTGAAGACTTTTAAGCACTATCATGTTATTACTTCAATTGCGTCCCGTGTATGGTAATTTACCTGGGCATTACTATTCAGTATCAAAACACCATGGGCTAAACCGTCTGGCTCAATGATCATGTAGAACGGATGTACTCCTGAAATCGCAAAATTCAACAAATTACATATTTGTCATCTGAACTATAACGTAAATTTCTTGTTAAAATCATTAAACAAAACTAGCCTTTTGTGAGGAACAGTATTCTGACTATTTACCATGAAATATTTATATTATAATGCCAATCATAACACGTACCATACAAATTCTTTGTATCAAGAGTTGCACTATTAGGTGGCTCATCTCTGGCTAACATTCCCCAGGTCAGATATTTAGAGAAATCATGCTTAAAAAATTATTAAATAGTTAATTATTACTTTTATAATTAGCTCTGAGTTGTTCTTTATTCTGTTTCCTCTAAAACTAATCGTTTACAATTGTTTACGACTTTTTGTTAATTTTAAGTTTTAAAATTTTAAGGGACTCTAGATTACAAAAGAAATAGATTACCTTAATTTGTTTATGAATATTTTCTCCCCATCCATACATATTCTCCGATGGGAGATAAGTAGCTATCTGTAGGAACTTATCAGAGAACACAAGGCCTCCTAAAGTATAACGCACACTATAAAATTCAGATTATTTGACATAAAGAAATATAATATTATTAAAAGCAGATCATAAATCACTTTGTAAAGAAAAGAGAATATAAGCAAATGCAATTAACTGAATACCTATCGAAGTGTCAAATATTCTTCTTCTGCTCGTAGATCTCACTATAGAGAAAGCAAATGGGTCCGAAGAGTTGTCAGTCTCCACCTAATTATAAACAATATTTTAGATGAATAGCGATTCACAATGAAAAAATATATTGGATTAGCCATACTAACCATCATAGGAACTTCGTGATGCTTACCTAACATATTATAATACTTTTAAACTCAATTGTCCTATTAAGGTAATATATTTATGGTACTTCCATTCATAAATTATTCTGTAAAAGGGATTTGTAAACCTGCAGAATACGCTAAGATATCATATTTTTTATTCCTTATATTAAATGCGATTAAATGAATGCCAATGAAGAAATATCAATATCTATGTATTTATAAGGAATTTTAAATTATTTAAAATAATGAAATAATAGTAATAATTTAAATACCTCAAATGAATCTATTGCATTGATATACTTTCGAGGAATATCAATTGGTGGATTATATCTGAATAATTTTTGTTTAAAACGCTGAATAAACTGAGTTAAAGAAGACCACTGTATAGTAAGATACTGTGGGAAGTAATACAATCAACCCAAGACTAGTTGTGTCTACTGGAATTTTAATCACTTTTAAAGAACTGAAAAAAACGCCTAAACAAACCTCCCATCACTGTATATCTTCACGTTTAATGTACTTCCAATATTTGAGATCGCAAGTTTAATCTCATCAAAATCCTTCCCCCACGGACTAACTGGTCCTTCATTTTTTTTAAGTGTGATCTCCTGTCCCTTTTGTGAGTGGAATTTATAACCAATACCTGACTTCAGATAGCACCATGGTTCTACAGGATCGTCCTTAAATTGTTAGAATGACTACAGGATGAGTAGGAATAGATCAATTATAAGGCATAAAATGACTTCTCTTGATCTAATTACTTAACAAATTATTACTAATATTATTATAGAGTCCAAACAAAGAAAAAGTAGCTAAATGAAATATAAAAATAACTCTTACCTGCTGACTAGCTGGAGTCCATAAACAACCCTTTGCCTCACAATTACTTTGACTTGCACCTGGTTCAGGGTGACAATCCATGCGAACTGTGCTTCCGCATACCGCTGCGCATGCGACGATCAAGAGGAGGAATTGCATACTGAAAATATTATAGCGGTTAAACGTTTGTTTAATTAAAATTTTGTAATATATGACATCAGAAAATACCCATAGAAATAATTTCAATAAATATCGAAACCACGTAAGCATACACATACAATTTCTATCACTCAAGCAGTTTAAGGATCTCTTATATAAATGGGACAGATTGGGGCCGCAATTAAAAGTCATGATTTCGTTAACACTAGGCAAATATGAATGATGATAGAGATAAATGTAGCCTTTTTCAGAGATAAAAGTCAAAAGTAAGCAGATTTATCGCCGATGCCATTAAGAAAAACGATAGGGAAGTAATCAGTAGTCTTTCGCTATTATAGGAATGCCCAGCAGAATAAACTTTGATCAGATAGAGAATTGTTCCATATCTACACGTGAATGGGTTTGCTCTATAGAAGTCAGATAAGGGGCCAGGGAGACCAAGAACGCGAACAGTTTCCCAAACGATAAGATTAGAAATTTATACACGCTCACTGAATAACTTATTAGGTATATACAGAAGTTTTCGTCTTTTATTTTAGCGTTTTGATATAAATATTTTAAACTCAAATTAATTTCCATCTTTTTACAGTGTTGACTTTGTAGTTTGTGAAAAGTCATAAGTCACGATTTAATGGCAAATATAATCTCACAAAACAGCATGAACATGATGAGCCACCAAAAACTGCATATTCGACACTGTATTCTCTACGAGTTCCAGCAAAGGAAAAATGCTGCTGATGCATGCAAATCAATATGCCCTGTACTTGGAGAGTGTGTTGTGTCCCACAGCACTTGCAGATATCGGTTTCGACGTTTTAAAGCTGGTGATTTTGACGTCAGTGATCGACAACGCTCTGAGATGCCACGAACGGCGAAGACTGATGCTTTGGAAGCATGATTGGGAGAAAATCCGTTTGCAGACCTAAGGAGAACTCGCGGAACAGCTAGGAGTTGGTCAAACAACAGTTTCGAGATGATTGCATGAGATGGGGAAAATTCGCAAACTCGGAAAGTGGCTACCACTTGAACTCTCCGAAGACAGCATTGGCCGCCGGCTCAACATATGCATCTCGTTGCTTGCCAGGCAACGCAAGAAGAACTTTTTGTCGAAAATTGTTACAGATGACGAAAAATGGATTACATACAACAATCCTAAACGGACACATTCATGAGTAGACCCCGGACAGCCAACAACATCCACGGCAAAGCCAAACATCCACGCCAAAAAAGTCCTTCTGTGCATCTGGTGGGATATGAAGGATGTGCTGTTTTATGAACTCCTTCAACCAGGTGAGACGGTTAGTGCCGAGAGCCACAGTCGCCAATGGATTAATTTCCTTAATGGGATAGAACAGAAAAGACCATTTACTGGACAAGGAAGTCGGAAGGTCATTTTGCTGCATGACAACGCTAGGCCTCACGTTGTTCTTAGTACTCAGCAAACTATTTTGAACTTAGGCGGGGAAGTTCTCCCGCACGCGGCGAATTCACCGGACTTGGCGCCTTCGGATTACCATTTATTCCGGTCGATGCGGAACTGTCTAGCAGAACTGGGCTTTCGAGATGCAGCTGAGGTGCGAAAATGGATCGATGATTTTATTGCCTCCAAGCCGACGTCGTTTTTTCATGAAGAAATCCGAAAGTTACCCAAGAGATGCAGAAGTTCATAGAAAGCGAGGGAAAATACTTTGATGATTGAACTGCATTTTGTATACTATGGAAATAAAATGAATATTTAGAAGAAGAAAAATACTAAAACTTCTTTATACACCTAATATATTGATAGATATTCACATATTCATTTAACTATTCGGCTACCATTTGATACGTCTTTCATAAATACAAATAATGCCTTTCCTTCATATCATCTTAATTGATATGTAGATGTACATATCAATTAATCAAAGTTGTACTCTTCTGAAATCATGTTGTCCACAGATTTTCTTACTCAGTTATGAATAAAATTACAAAATACACATTTGCCGTTTAGCGTTGAATTCACAGAAAAAATACTGATAGTAAATAGACATAAATTATAACAATTCAACCAAGAAGGATTTTTTTAAAATCATTGAATTAGCAATAATATTGGGAAAACAGTCAAAATGTATTTAAAAATTACGAGTAATTTATAAATAGTTTAGCTTAAAAAGGCCCCCTCTCTATTTTAGTCAAACTTCTTACAAACATCACTAGTTAAGAAGTCGTAAACAAGTGTGTTTTTAAAATCGAATGCTAAGGATAAACGGATGTATTTGAGAACAGAGTTTGAGCAACTGCTAAATTAATCAATAGCTCTGAAGTACTTTTTGTAATCAAAAAAAGTTATTTTGTGGAGAGCTCTACGTATGAAATAGTGTATCACCTAAAATAATTTTTCTGTGGTAGTAGTTTTAATTCTCAAATTGCACTTGAATATATTATTAAAATTGTCCGTAACGTCTATTTGGATCTGACTTCATGGCATATTAACGCTTTATTAAAATAAATACATTAATCAACACGGTAATTGAGCATAAACAAGGATAAGTGAACATCTATCAATTGAAAGTCGCAGTCTCATCAAAATAGTGCGGCTTACTGTGACTACAATATTAAAATACAGTTACATACACAACTAAAGGTAAAAGTACTTTAAATCTCTAAAAGAAACTACATATTTTAGACCATAAGAAGAAAAAATATGCTTAGCAAATCATTGTTCTTCTAAGAGTTCGAATAACATTGAGACAGTACTTTCAGTTGATTTTGTCTTGTTTCATATAAGAGAAGTTGTTTTAGGTGACTCGATCAAAGTGATAGCTTGAAGACATTTAAGAACTATGCAAAAAACTAAAAATTTTTTGCTCAGCTTTAAAAACTCGGAAGCCGACCCACAGATGCCCTGCCTAATAATCAGTGAGTGCTTAGGAGAAATCATTTCGATTAATTCGTCTACGAAAAGTTAACGTTTGGTACAGCAGTCCAGTGTATTTTTACAGTAATTTTAAGTCGAATATTATGCATGCAATATATGTAATTAGAACAAATCAGCTTGAATTTATTGTTTCTCAATTCTTGTCATTGAGGGTCCAGGCTGACTACTCTCGTGTAGTAAACTGTCTTCGACAAGATTCAGAGGAATAGATCCAGCGTTAATCTAAAAACTCCTTAATTAATACTATTAGAAAATAATTTATACACTTAAAGCAATTAGTTATACTAAAAATAAAAACAGCCACCTCTAAATATATGCTAGATGAAAATCAAAATACACTATGAATAAATAGAGATTAATAGAAGATAATTTTAGCACAATCTAACTCAAAAATAGCTTGAATGTAGTTAAATTATTGTTAAAAGCAGTTGAAGTAGAAATTTAAGAAAGAAAGATTGAAACCTGATTTGTTTCGGAAGTACTGGACATCACCATAACTTGTTCAAGTAACAGAGTCGAAGGTTTTTCGGCAAGGAAGCGTGTAGCCTGCAGACGAGCTTCAGCCTAAAATAATCCTTCCAATTCCCTAGGATGAAGAAATGCAAATTTCGTGTATTTCACCCAAATAATAAGAAACTATTTGCTAAGCTTTTATAGAAGAAAAGTGTTTGCATAAAGATAATATGAACGAAATAGCCTCTTTTGATATTAAAACTTTAATATCCACTCAAAAGTAGTAATAACAACTCATTTTCTACACTTCACTAGTTTTCTCTGATAATTTATCTAGTGTTATCTATAAACATTATTCCCCAATTATGCATGCATAAATAATTATATGTCATGTCCTATTCTATGACACCAATTTAGCTTTGATGATTTTTCTAATTTTATCTTGTGAAACTCTTAATTATACTAATAATTATATACTAAAAATATATATTGAGTATTTAATTGATCGTATTCCTGTTTACTAAAAAATGAGAACTGGAATTTCAATTTATATGAAAGAAGCCAAATAACAAGTATATAATATTTTTAACTAATTACCTTTCTTATCTTTTCTGCGCCTCGTTTTTCAGCGGAATCGGTACAGCAACTTCTTTTTATTAGATCGCGAAATAACTGGAAAAAATTCTATGATTATAATGAATATTTATAATTCAAATGATTTTATGCATAATATGATACAATAGGTTGGGATAGTGGGAAATATGGAAAAAGGAGGCAATCATATTATTGAGAGAAGGGAATAAATAAAATGTCTAAAAATATATTTAAAACAAACTAGATTATTAGGGAGAATGTATGAGGTGGGAAATAATCTGAATAACAGGTTCCACACCTAGATATTGGGAAAAAAGTACTGCTGTTTTGGTATTCAATATTTAGCATTGCTATCTCCTATCGTTATAGGCGGATTTATCTAGCATACTACAAAACGAAATTCAGATTGTGTGTCAACTGAGTAATTGGAACAAGTTTCGTAATAATTATTTAATTATATTCACTATTTGTTCAACACTACGTTGCCATGAAAGGGGACACATCTCATTCGCATAGTCATCATCAATAAAATTATAGTAGTAGCCGCAATTTTCCAAAAATTAAGTTTCAGAACTTAATAGTCAAACTTTAAAACCTATACTAGTAGTTCTTAAAGTCCCTACCTCCTATTTCCTTTACAAGAAGCCAACTTCCACATAAATAATACTATAGGTAAACATGCTATCCATGACAACGTGATTTTCTATTCAGGAGAATTTTTCCATACTACCAAATAAATTTTAAGGAATGAGTAGTATTTTTAATTTTGCTGAAATAATGCTGTGTTCATATTTGTGTTATTTAGTCCGTAATATTGCTGCTGGCATGATATTTTAAATATAGGGTAAGAGGGAAGAATGTAATAAAGAAGGATAGGAAAAGAGAAATAGTGAGATCCCTTGAGGCAGTTTTAATTGTGCGCTGAGACAGCAGCGTTGATGTTTTCCAAGCTACTTCATAAATAGGGAAAAGCAGATGGAAATGGTCTGCAAAAGCTATCCACGCATAGCCAAGCTATCCCCTTGTTTATCACAGGCAAAAATCGATGAGGTGGGAGACTTGGGAAAAGCGAAAATGGAATGAAGTTCCTAGATAACCTCCAGCTTCTTTAAAAGCCAATTTTGTCGTTGTCCTTGTTCACTTAACATAGTTGAATATTCAGCCATTTAAATTCTTTGGAATAGTTGAAACATTTATTTAACTAAACAACGCAATTCAACATATTTAATCACTTTAATACTATTGATTTAACTTAGTACATGATATTACAAGTGTTTTTACTAATAAATTATATTTTATCCTTTTAATAGTTATTTAAATCAATATTAGATGCAAAGCACTATACTATGTAGCCATTAGTTAGTTCAACAGCGCATTTTAAAGCAAGTATAAATGATCAGAAATCAATGGAAATGGCTATTCTTAGACTCAGCAAACAAACAGAAGTCCGATTATTACATCCAAATCTTTGAAAAGTTACAATGAAAATGAGACAAGCATGGTAAGGTCTGATTATTGGCAAAAGCATCACTACTTCAAGGGAAAATATCAGATTGGACATCAAAATCACAATATGAAAGAAATCGAGCCTAGAAACACTGAAATCTACAGTGTAAGGAGTTATTATTTATTACTTCTTCACTCAGAGTGTTATCTTAATATAAGTTTTGATTTTTATTAACTTATAGTCTTTGTAAGGAAGATTTTAAAAATACCATCGAGCGTTTTATTTTACTGTAAAGATGGAAATTTAATTGATCTACTTTAATTTAAGAAATGTGGGATACTACTAGTAATTTAGAATGACACATGGTTCTGTAAAATAGAGAAGGAATAGAGAGCAAAAGATTGAGATAAAAATAAAATCTGCTTGCAACCATTAAATACTGTCGTACATATATAATTATACCATTTTATTACCTCTTAAAGGTAATAATGCTTGACTATCACTTCTCTTATTCTCCCTAAAACTTTCATTTTAACTTAATTTAACATATTCAGGCCGATTTATAGATGAATATGCCAAATTAAACGCCTCACTGAATATTCGTTTCTCGAGCGTCTTTTTTTCTAGTAATGTAAACTGACAATTCCTTAAATTTTAGGAATATGAAGAATGAAAAACACTGGTGAAACCAAGATTAAGGAAGTAATCGTGAGATAATCCATTTATAGAAAAGCTGATTTAAAGTTCCTTAAAGAGAGTTATATATTGAAACATATGAGTGATCTATTCTCATCAGATTAGTAGAAAACCTTAGCTTTAAAGAAGTATATTTCTTTTCCCTCTCTATATTTGAGTTGTTAGCTGATGTTTTTTTCCTACCGGACTGAGCGCTATATGGAGTAATCTCCAAAGGCTCATTATTTCTACTCGGCTGCCAGAAAAAAGGTCCATAAAAAACATGGGAAGTTATTTTTTTCCCCAATTTTTCAGCATTTAAATTTAATGGACATCTATAATAGACGGAACTAAATATTGCTTGTTAGAAAATAAAGTCAAAATAATATGGGTGATTTAAATTTGAGGTTACTCCAAATAAACAGAATTTTTGCGTAAAACAGTATAAATTACCTATAAATATGGATATATTCATATACATACTATGCATATATATTTTTATATTATCAAGAAATAGAATATGAATTTCAATCTAAGCCTAAACCAAAAAGAAGGAAATAAACGGGAACAAACACATGTGTTCAGCGACTATAATGGAAACCTTAAAGACAGCAGAGAGTACGAGTCAGCTTTGGAATTTATTCAGCACATGAACACTGCTTTGTGTCACTTCTTCAACTGTTTATGCTAGAACAGGAGTTCTAGGTAATAATCTATGCAATTGCTTATTGCATCAGACATCAATAAAGGAAGTGGGTAGCATCAATTATGTACGAATTTGATTAGTTCTCAGCATACTTTATTTTAATGCCGTTAACTTCGTTTTTTATGTAGAAATATATTATCCAAGTTTCTGTTAGTAGATTTATACTTGATTTTAACCATTTTGCTCTACAGATTTGCTTTGCCTCATAAAATGAGAAAAACTCAATTATGTTATGAGTGCGAAACAGGAAAAGTGATTGAAAAAGCTCTAAAACAAAACAAGTCTGTAAAAAATACTAAGTTTTGTGCAAGTTTCATACATATGTAATTCGATAGTGTCTGATGCATAACAAATATAGAATGAATAAGAAGCAAGAAAGACATAAAAATAAGAGAGCCAAACGTGAAAGAAGAACAGATGATAGTTGAAAAAACTACTGTAGCAAGTGCTTACCTGAGGAGATGCACAAATCAGTATTACGACCATCCATCCAAATAAGACACAGACACCTAATACAAATATGTTTGAAGTCTCAGGATCCATTCATTCGATCGACAAACTAGAGAAGTGCGCGAAACCAACAGTGAGAAGCGGCAGGGTCAGCTGGTCGCCATCGGAACGAAGTGGTGCGCTCCGAAAATATTGGTGGGCGTGGCCTTCTGAAGTAGATTTTGTTGATTGGCACCATTCTTAAACACCAATAAGAGACGATAAGTGCATATTTCGCTTAATTTTATATTTCATAAGCATAACATTAAGAAGAAACCGCAATTTATACATATACGAGACACTATGCGTACACTTCCCTCAGTAACTTATTACAACTTTTATTAAATTAATGTAGTGGTAAAGAATACCTATTTTAGGAAAAATTTAAATTTAAATAGCGTATATGTATCTATAGCACTATTTGATAAGTGACAACAATTTCTTTTCAGAATCTATAAATATCAATTCTACTTAATTAAATTACTAATTTTCTTCTTATAGAAAATGCATTTTAAATTCAATCTAATCCCAGCTGTATTTAGAAATTGGACTCTATACTAGAAAGGGAAGTGTGTGGAAGATGATGAAGCATGCAAGGATAAGAGAGGCTCAAAAAGCTTTGGAAATAATAAAAGTTAATTAATTCGATGCTCAGTAGTGAATAATTTCAAGAATGTTCCAATATCATATTCACCCACAGAAGCCATTTTCTTCTTAACCTTAACGCTGTTGAAAACATAGGCTTCAAAAGATTTCCGAAGAATCTTTATAGAATGGAATATTCTATGTGAGAAATAAATATTACGTAGACGCTATGCTTAAGTATAAACGAAAAACTGTAGTGTTATATCTATCACTCTCATTTTTAAACAGGATTGCCATTTATTTTTCAATAAAAAATAATATGCTTTCATAAATGTTAGAAACTACGTAATTATAAGAATCTTGGAACCACTCTTTCTAAATTTTAGCCACTGATGATGAGTTTGAACAATAGTTGCATTAAGAAAGTTTCAAAATTCGTTCATAACATATAATTAATAACCAATATTGATTATTTATGTTATTTACAGAAGTTGCGACTAAGGGAATAGCATGCGATAATATGCATATACAAAAGATCACCGTTTGTACACACCCGATCAAGCAATACTTATATTTTCTTAGAAATGTAGTTGTTTGTGAAGAAAGAACTGATGGGCTGTCATAGTTTTCGTTTACACTAACATCGTAAGTGGAAACGACGACAGCTGACTGAAAATGAAAGAAGGAAAATGACAGGTGATGTGAAAGAAAAGATGAGAAGTAGGAATTTCTAAAATAGTTAAAAAGGTTAAGGGAATCTGTAAATATAGAATTAAGATAGTAAGAAAATGTTGAACGAAAATCTAGGAGGTAGAATGTATGAGATGTTACCTGTGATGAATGAAATATGCCGGCTGATAAAAGCTAATTAATAACTAGAAAATTCGCGACATTTCGTGGCTATCGAGAAAAAGTAGGTTAATAATGAGAGAAGTCATTATAACTATAGTTTTCAGCAAATATATATTTAAAATAATAATGCAAGAATTACAATATATAGATAATTTAATCAAATTTGCGCATATTTTATTGTGATTCTGGAGCTTGGAGCTTCTGCGCCATTTTCTATAATGCATTGATTTCATCACTATAGATACCGTTTATTATGAAAATATTAATCTTTTAATTTTCGTTCGATCTTAATTATGTTTCCCTCTATTAGAGAAATAATTGGTTTATAAAATACAAAGGCACGATTCTAAACTATTTAAATAATATCACAAGTATTGATACATCTGCAAATTATGCTAACTGGTTTTCATGTATGAAAATTTCAATATGCGGATTGCTGGAATTTGGAGGTTACTAAATTTTACTAGGCAAGGAGCTTTAGGAGGACTTGTTTTGATTCAAGAGAATTGTTACATTTTATAGACATGACAAATATTACATTCATCTCCCCCTCGAGTCTAAAACGCAAGCTTGGTGTTGTAACAAGATTTCACTCTCATTGCGTAACAAACTAGATACAACTTTGTAGGATATATAAATTGAACGAAATAGAGTTTTATTAAAGAATAATATATCAATACAAATAGTTTGAAAATAAACGAGCTCTAGAATATACGAGATCATTGAAATCCGGTAGCCAGTAATCAGTACATTGAAGTGTTTATGCCGAGTCAGAGTGTAGCTTCCTATATCCTAGAGAAAATGATAAACATTTCTAAGTGAATGATGATGTATGAAAAAATTAAGTCAAAAGCATCTTTTTTATCAAAATATATATTAGAGTGGAGGAATTTTTTCTCACTTATACTATACGAAGTTTAAGTACGTCTACGTTTTGGAACTATGAGTACAGCTAACAACCAGAAATTTCTTGTTTTTTAATAAGATGTTTCTGTCCACATGAAATCATCATAGTGATATTTATTATTAACATAGAATTAAATGTAACGTAAAAGCATCTATTTATTAGGTCACATGCCCCTACTCTAGATGAATTGGTTAAAAATCTGTTTGTCAAAATACATAAGCTCAAACTTTATTTTAAAAAATTTATATGACTTCATAACTTCATTAGAAACTGGTGAAATTACGTTATCGATTGATTCTTATTATAATTAGTTTTAGCGAATTTTAAAGCAAGCTATTTTACGACAATATAACAAGAAAATACATGTAACTAAATCAATTAGGAAACATCAAGATCTGATCTTGAGCATAGGTCACTTAAACAATTTTTAAGCAACTATGAGGACTTGTGTGACTTCTCTTAGATCAAGAACTTGTATTATTTAAAAGTGAAAAACAAATAAAGAGACGAACTCAGGTTTGGAGATGCGAATGCCTTCTTCTAATTGTATTAGGTGATGTTCTCTTTCATCTACTCTATGCAACTATTTCTGTTGCTAACATGAAATTGGTCATACGCGTAGTTGCTATGGACCACAAGAGATTGATTAGTCTATCAAAGATAAGCAAGATTATTTAAAAGGCTAGACTTTTTGAGCTATAGATAGCACTTAAACTTCCGAGTGATCGGTGAGATACTGAAACAATGTAACTTAAAAAGGAGTCCTGAAGTTAATTAAATGTTAGTTCGGTTAAAACTTTATCTAGGGGAAACTTAGTAAATTTTAATAAAAATGATAATTATAAACATAAATGTATTATAATTACTATACTGTCCAGTGAGGTAAATTTAAGTAGGGATAACCGTAGCATTCTTGTGTGTAATGTATTTTTTTCAACTTTGTTTAAATAAGAATGAAAATATGAACGAAGATCACCGAAGTGCTGTGTTGCTAAGTTTAACATCACGTACTTGGTTATATTCATCGATTATCGCCTTTTATCAAATTAGCATACAAAATCCTTTTGGCAGTAGAATTTATTCCATGAGTTTCGGCCTTTTAAAGTAATTTTTTGAATTTGATTTTCGATGTGCTAAATTCAGTGTAATTTAGTTTAATTTTATATTCGTACTGTAGCCTTCCGAAAATTTTCTTCCAAAATAATAATTTTTGTATGCGATATGTATAACATATCCTTCATTTAATCACCTACTTCTTCTTTTACTCTATTTCCCATTAAATTCAAGCAGAATTGATATTGATGAAAAATATATATTAGAACATTAATAATTTGCATTTTTTTCGGAGCTTTTACTACCGCAATTTGGCAAATTTTTTAAAAAGATTATTCATTTGTTAGTCTTTTTCTAATAACCGTAAATTATATCTAAAAGTTATTTCGTATCTATAATTTATATGATTTTGAATTTATTGTTTATTAATTGTTTAGTATAAATCAAGCAAATAATTAGAAACCGAAACTCATGTCATACTCGCAGTATGATATATAGTATGACTGGTTTCAAGAAATTTCCGTATTTACTTGTTACTTGTAGATATTCTTCTCGACAAATTTATTCTGTTACTTACAGGTGATACCTCAAAAGGATGGATATTCATCATGTTTTGGATAATTGTATTCATAATTCAAGTAGTATTCCACAATTCAAAATGAAGTACTTTGATTTTTTGGCTCAGGTATGCTTCTATTATCTTATTTATAAGTTTTTGTCGAAATTTCTAGCTAATTATTAAATAACAAGTTTTTTGCAAGTTGCCATCTTTGAAAGAATTATTTAAAATGAAAAGAAAGCCATTGATCTTCCAAATATACATTTTTAAATTTACTTAGGTTGTGTCGGTGTGCAAAACGAAGAGGGGTTCAATTATTCTACGAGTATGGGATGGATATTTTCCTGAGTAATTACAGTTATTTTTTAAGTACTGTAGATTTGATTGGTTAGATCGTTTTTAGACGTTTTAGACTTTCCTCTTCTGAGATGCGAAATTTTTTCAAATTAGCCGATTATATGATAGAAGAAATATTGGTATCCCCTTCAAATGAGCTGGCAGGTGCTTCAGAAGGGCTTGTTTTGGATATTATAGTTTATGGAGAGTGGATACAGAAAGTGGCATCGCTTAAGGTAAACTGCTAATATATATTATTTTGACGACAAATTTTTATCCAATATTACTAAATACATTTAGAGCGGTTCGATTATTGTTTTGAAGAACATACATTACTTGCTACCACGTAGTGGAAGTATATCACTGACATTTCATCAGGGCAGTAAATGTGATAGAAATATATATGTACTGGATGAAAATACCAATGCACAGTCCCATTACGTATATGTTGCACTCAGAAAGTGAGATTTTTCGCATATTCTTTTTTATATTCACTAAACTCAATACTTAGAATAATTTATGTTGTATTATGCTTTGTCTTCATAATGAGAAATTTTTTTAGTACATTGGATTCGATTATTAATAGTTGGTATGGACAACAACAATTAGAAAATATAGACAATGAGCAACGATTAAACGATACGTCTGAAAATATACAGGAAGATATTAGCGGTGTGTTAAAAAAAAGGTTTATAACATAGTTTTCTTTAACAGAAATAGTTGCTTTTTACTAATATGCATTGTCGCTATGGTTTACGTTATATTGATGGAGTAGTAGCAATCGATTATGATGTAGGAGTGGCTGCAAGTCATCCGCATACTTGTCAGACAAATGAAATGAGCGAGGAAGATGATCAACATGTCGAAAGGGCTCAAACTCCGCTGCTGGAGGCTCTAGAACATAGTGTGCCAGTGTCGTTAGAGAAAACAGTTAAGATGGAGTCGACAAGAGTTATTTCACCTGTTTCACTTCCTCAAGCAGAATTTGGGTCGCCTTCAAAACCACTGGTGCAGGTACGACTATTATTCATTATATATTTCATTTTCTGGTAAAATTCCTATTCGCTGCTTTATTCTTTGCTATTAAAAGAGTAAAAAATTGAAGTCAAATCTTAGACGTACGTCAATATAGGATGAAGCAGTTGATGTTATTACACCAAAAAAGAATGTTCCTCCAGTAAATGACGACGATGAGACGGTTGAGGATATGTTAGCATATGTATTTGGTCAGTGGTATTTATGTAGTATTTCGAAATTTAATGTATACTTGGATTTTCCATGCCATATTTCTTGTTTGATTTTTCTTCGTATGGTAATCGCATTCCTAGTTAATAACTTCTCGTATCTAGTTTTTAATATATTACAACTTCAAAATTAACTCAAATTTTACTATCATGTTTGTTATGACTTAAAATGTGTGATCCATAGCTCCTTTTTCAGTGGTTACAAACATATTTCTTATATGTAGGTACTTCTAATATAAAGTATTAGGTAATGCATATCAATAAATGTATGTATGTTTACTATATTGGGACATTCTAAAACATGAATAAGACACCATTCGGGCATATTGATTCAACAAATTAACCTAGAAAAATTAATTAGCTCATAGAAAAATCTCGTTCATGAATTATATCAAAGATAATTTAAAGCAGAAATTCAGCCTAAAACATGCTCTTATGCTATACTTTGGAAATGGATAGACCTCTTACTGCTCATGAAGGAGCATATGTCAAAATTATGATTTTCGATTTGTAAATCTTTTCTTGCTAATTAGGTAAGTAATTATAACTATATACTACATATTAAATATCTACCGATATAGCTTAGTGGTCGCAAGTGTAACTGTTGAATTAGTATCTACATAGACTATCTTGTTAAAATTAGTTATAATTAGATCATAGTTTGCTGTGCCTTTAACTGTTTTTTTTACTTAGTTTTTGTTTATACATAAGGAATAGGCATTGCTAGAATCGGTCATTGTCTACCATTTAAAAAAAAGCTAGAACACTCACTATTTTTGATAAAGTAAATCTTTAAATATTTTATTACTACTTGTTACTCATCACTAACCTAACACGAGATCTTTATTATGTTTTATTTTTAGTACATACTTTTAGCTCCTACAACGCCGGATGAAATTACTAATGAGAGGGTGCAAAGGAAACGCTTTTTTGACATTCATGGTATCGTAAACATAACATATGGTAAAAACCAAGAAAAATAAGAGAAGCGGAATTTAAATATGTTATTTACAAGATATTTTTGTTGTACTAAACTATTCACTTATTTATCAAAGATATCAATATAATTTGTCCATAAGTTGGAATGCAGCATGGTTTACAAGAATTGTTTGTAAAACTACAGTAATACTAGAAGCATGATATGAGGCCAATATTCTTATGGGTATACGTTAAAGAGTTACAATATAAATATGAGTGAGTAGATTGCTTGCAAACTAAAGTTCAAGCTGTCTACATACAATTTGTAAACATCAGATGTACAGTTGAATATTTGAATATTTAAGAAGTAATAATTCAATATGTATAAGTTGTATTCGTATATATACCTTTTATAAGTATTTTGTATATATATGTGTTCCTTACATATTCATTAATGTTCTATAATTTACAAGATATGAGCTACTGGTAAATGAATCTTTATATAAAGTGTGAATATCGTATTTTATTTTTATGTGCATTATATGATTTTTACTATTCAATATACATATTTTATAGGATTGATTTGCTAATTTAGTTTTCTTGAGTGGAAGATTGAATCGGTACTTTCAAGTTTTACATGGGAAGTTTGGTAGTACCTGCTACTAAAAATCGGAAGGTGTTAATAAAAAATCATTAAGTAAAATGTACTTTAGTATTTTGGTTTTCTATAATGTGTCACTAATTGAGGTATGCGAAAATAATTCATTTTTACTGTTCTTGTTTTATGAGTCGATGTAAGTGGTTTTATAAGTTTCTATAGTAGGAAATATACTATTTTATTATTGTTATCCTATATGCAGGGTACCTCAAAACTTCTGATACAAATTTCAAGTGCAGCTAAATTAGAATATATGACGCAACATTTCGCTATGCTAATGAAGATGTGTTACTTAAAGCTTCCTTGAACCGTGTTTCAAATTTCATTCAATTGTCTCGTCTCTGAACTATCATATAATATCCAAAGCTCTTCGCACTACAATCATCCACTTGCACGAGCAAGGAGAGAAGGATGTCGCGATTCCTAAGAAGCTGTGTCACGAGAATGGCTGTTCATCGGACTGTGAAACGATATGAGGAGTTTGGTACGGTAGAAGACCATCCTAGGAGTGGAAGACCCAGGTCTGTGAATATTACCGCGTTAGAAAAATGGTCAAAAAGAGGATCCTCCGAGCTAACGAAGGATCGATGAGGAAGCTGGCTTCTGACCTTAATATAAGTCCAATATCAATGAGGAAGATTGTTAAAAATGAACTAGGGTTTTACCCATATGAGATCCGTCGAGCCCATATGTCGACGGAAAAAATGCAGACAAACCGCGGATAACTTCGAGACGCATCTACGAGCTTTTGTAACCTCAAAGAGATTGTATGCTCGTTGTGCGTACCTATCCCATGGAACAAAAGAGACTTCCAAATTAGCTAACGAAAAAGCAAAACTAACCCCGTTAAACCGAAATATAACTATTCTTAGGTTAGAGTTTATAGCTCTTCTTGGGATAAGATTAGCGCACTCTATCATTGTCTCGCTTAAAAAAGGTACAAGTCATACACGCATTGTGGGCGATACTAACATCGCCCTGTTATGGTTAATATTGTCACGATGTTTTCCTGTGTTTGTGAGAAATCGAGTAAAAAGAATTATGAAAATTCGTGACTAACTTTTGAAAATGAATAATATTGTTACATTCCACTATATATATATATATATATATATCATCCGAACATAATCCTTCTGACGTTGCAATGAGAGGATGTAAAAGAAATGAAATAGTCTCCACTCAATGGATAAGTGGTTCAGAGTGGTGCAGTTCAAACTCGAAAGATTGCCCTATCATAAGCCTTAGTTCAATTTCCGAGGAAATGATTGACAAGCATAATTGCCAAATAGATGGTAGTGCCACGAATACTCATGTACACCTGGCACACATTCAATTAACAAATACAATTGAAGCAATTGCCTCTACACCGTTCCCTACTGGAAAGGTTAACAGATTCAGCAAGTTAGTCCGAATCGGCCCATATGTAGTATTTTTTTTTATAAAAAAATGCACTAAACATTTCAAGGAAGAGAAAAAAGGTTAAGCTTAATAAGTATGGAACGCTGCGAAAATTAGGAAACAATTATAGCGAATGAGATGAACGTGTCTGAAATATTCATAATCAGAAGTGAACTTGTTCATATATCTTTTGATAAAGTGAAACACCTATTTCCAGATAGACATATTTTCCAAGATAAATATGGTCTTATCAGATATCAAAGTCGAATGCAGAGAGCAGATTTAGATTACGATGTGAAAAATTAATTATTTATACCAAAGGTGTCGATGATTGCCCGTTTGATCATTGCAGAAATTCATATAAAGAAAGAACATTGTGGAAAACAACATCTCATCGCGTTTATTGGTCAAAAGTTCTGGATTCCTTGTCTCAGTCGATTGGTCCTCTCATTCCTCAAACAATGTGCTTTATGCAGGAAATTGAATGCATTACCCTTGGCTTACACTTCCATGGAACCGTTACTAGCAGATAGGGTAGTATGGGCAAAACCATTTGAACATAGTGACATTAATTTCTTGGGACCATATGAATGTAAAGAGCATAACAAACTTTACATATCTCTATTCACCTGTCTTAGGACAAAAGCAGTTCACTCGGAATGTGTGGAAAACTTATCAGCCGGCGCATTTCTTAAATGTCTGCAACGTTTTGTTGCACGCCGAGGAGTTCCAAAGTGTATCCGCAGCGATCAGGGTGGAAATTTTTGTCTTGCTGAACGTGTACTGTAATTAAGGGATGAATCCGACAACGTTTCAGGTATATCAGTTGATTCCTCATGGCTGATCAACGAATAAACTGGATTTTTAGCCGTTCAATTCTCCGTGGAGGCAAATTCCAAAGGGAACCATGAACCAAGGTAACTAAATGGGAACCATTGTCAAATGTAACCATAAACAAAGGTAACCAAAATCAAAGGTAACCTTAACAAAAGGTACCATGAATAATGATATTAGCAATTAAATCTACTGGTGTACTGGAGAATTGATATATTTAGCTTGATTTTGCTATTATTCGTGTATTTATGATGTAATTCGAGACACTGATGTGTGTATTTTTTCATACAGAAAAAACTATTTCAAAGGTAAATCCAAAGTTTTATTATCATCAAATGACAACCAATATCACGTGGGAAAATTATTAATTGGTGGGAATTATGGACTGTGACAAACTGCTTCTATCCAACTTCCATCGAATGTCAACAGATCGCTAAAAGTAAATTAATTAATAGTTATCAACTTTTTGTTTTTACGAAATAGTTGCTTACTTTGAATTAGTACTAATATCCTGAGTGTATTGATTAGTGTCTAATTGTTCGTCGTCAGATTGGAACCAAGAGTCGCTAAAGAATGTTTATTTTAATAATAATAATAAATTAAAAGTCACAATGCTTGTATTGTTTGAAATATATAAGCTTACGTACTCTTTAACATCATTAATTTTTCGAAGATGATTTCCTTTAGACTTTTGCCCGAATTTCCTTGATTTTTTAGACCCACTTTTTTTTGTTATAGCCTTTGAAAGTATTTGTGATGCTGTTTCCTCCTTCCATATTCGTAATAATATTTCAATAATGGCTTCGCGATTTGAAGGTTCAATTGAAATTAATGCGGCAATTCTTAATAACATTATAAATATAGGAAAAAATTTAAAATAAAAGTTTACATATAGTAATGTACCTATGAGAACATAACGCTGTGTCATAGCTGCTACTCTTTTTACAATCAGATACAGAACAATTCAATTTATTTTCCTTTTCCGTAACTATTCCAACGCTAGAAAAAAATAAAATATCAATGATCCTAACGAGAACTAAGTACTAATTAACTTACAAATCTAATGGTGGCTTGAAAATTGTAAAGGTTCCATCGACGAATGATGTGCGATCAACCAAAATTTTTTAAAAGCTATAATAGAAGCATTTATTTCACTTGCTTTTTTCCCTAAATCAGTTTTTAATGAAAAAATACTTTTAAATGCAATTATCATTAAACAAACCTTGGCATAAAAATTAAGGAATATTCACTGGCAAGCATTCTGTATCATTAGGATTTGGACTTAGACCTATGATACGTAATATGCGTTCTCTACATGATCAGTAGATGCGGACCACTGGGAAACACTGACGTCATACTGCTTGAACCAGGTGTAACACCCATTGTCGTATCAGGAATCAAATAGAAAGTAATAGGATACTGAAACTTCTGATGAGAACTTTCCTCAGTTTAATGACCTTAGAAAGCTGCGTGTAAGAATGCGGTTATGGAACTATGGGGTGGTCTTATTTGGAATGGATAGGTTCACGAGTTCTGTCCAGTCACTTCCCAATTAGCTCTACTTGGTCATCCGTACAAGTGTGGAAACTGTGATAATTAAACTGGCTTCTAACGAAACTGTGTTGGAAATCACTGATGAGGAAGATTGTATGCTATATGAGAAAGATCTGATTTGTACTTTTTGTTGTATTGTTGTTTTGTGAGGGAATATGTAGAGACCAAAGACAATAATAGAATTATTACTAGAGTAGCAAGTAACATTAGTGTACAGGGACTAACGACCCAACTACGTAGTGTTCAAGGGGGCCTCAAAAACAGGATACGTAAAAGGGGTGTAATAACCCTAAGGTAAAATGATAATTGGGGAACCATAGGTGGTGGTACTAGGTAATATATATGTTAAACGTCTGGTCTTAATATAGTTCCTTAGGTGTACCATCAAGAGCACGCCTATTCTCAACACCTTCTTCCTTTGTTTGCTCGGTCTGGGACGTAAGGTCTAGTGTGTGGATTCATTTCCAAACGTGAAGGGGCACTTCGACAACGAGTTGAGTGTATCCTCGTTGGTTTATTTTCCAAAAATTTTTACGGTACGTGCTGATGAACGTTGTGGGCTAGAGAGTGCTAATTCCATTTTTTCCTCTACGAGATTCCGATCGGCTTGATCGGATAGTTCATCTGTCTTCGTGGATGGAAGAGGAAAGTCGAGGGTATCCAACATAGCGTCCCTGTCTCGGTATTTTAACGGATTCGTGTGTCTGCATATTGTTGTGCAATTTAAAACTAACTCGTAATGAACGTGTCCTACTTTTTTAGTGATATAAGCAACTTTCCACTTGGAGTGTTTTGATCGAAAATCCATTGCATATACGTGTTCGTCGATGTTGAACAACTTTTGGGCCGCGTAATGGTTGTTGAATTGTTGCTCCATGAACTTGTTGCGAGGTTCTGGACGATTTTTGGTTGGCTTCAGAAGGCCAATAGTCGTTCGTATACGTCGTCCTAATAGTTGGGCTGGTGACTTGCAGTCAAAAATGAAGGGGCAGGGACAACTACGATAGGTCTATAAGAATGTCGTTATAACGGCGCTTGTTCTTCGTTCACCTTTGTGTTTAATTAGAGTACGTCTAAATGTGTCTATAAAATATTCAACTTGTCCATTTGATTGTTGGTGGTGTGTTGGCGAACGACTGTGATCAATGCCTCGGGCTTTGCAGAACTCCTTAAATTCCTGTGCGGTAAACCGGATATCATTGTCAGGCACTAATGTTTTCACCTTCTCGAATAGAGCAAACAGTCTTTATAATGTCGCCATTGTCGTTCCAGTTGGTGTGGACGTCATATCCAATATTTCCGGCCCTTTTTGAATACGCATCAACTACTACCACATATTAGTGTCCATGTAAGGGTCCGGCTAAATCGGTGTGGATACGGACCCGTGGTCCGTTTCTAGTCGGCAAGGAGTTGAGTTCAGCCTTTATTGGATTTTTCAAAGCTGTTACGCATCTCGAACAGTTCCTGACAAATTTTCCTATATGATTGTCAATGTATGACCAGTAGACGTGACTTTTCGCTAACATTTTCACTCATGGTATTCAGGAATGTCCTTCATACAGTATCAGGAAAACTCTGCTTTAAAGAGAACTTGGAATGACGATTCTGTGTCCAAAAAATAGGCAGTTCTGAGTAATAGATAGACTTTCGCGGCGATTGAAAAGGTATCATTCGGGAGAATTCATTGTAAGTTTTTTGACCAGTTACCTTCTCTGGTGAATATCATAATGCGACTGAAGATCTTGTCATTCCTGGTTGCTTCTTGGATCTGAGTTGCCGTGATGGGAAGGGTACGTTTGTGCCCTTCGAATTCAGCCACAATGTCAGCGTCTACTGCGACGATAACGATTTCCTCTAGAATTGGTGATTCCTGTGAGGTTTCTATTAGTCGAGAAAGAGCGTCTACTTGCCCGAATGAAGTAATTGCTCGATATTCGATTTTGAAGTTGTATGCTAAAAACATGGTAACACAACGTTGCAGACGGTTTGCAGAGATTACCGGCACTCCCTTCTTCGATCCAAAGATGGCTAGTAACGGTTTGTGGTCTGTTGATAGCGTGAATGGACGACCAAATATAAAACGATTAAACTTTCTTACTGCAAAGACGAGGATAATCCCTCTTTTTCTATCTGACTTTAGTTCTTTTCTGCTTCAGTAAGAGTCCGGCTAACATGGTAGGTAGATTCTTCCATCCCGTTCTTATATCGGTGTGGTATGACGACTCTGATTCCATAGTTGGAAGCGTTCACAGCGAATACGATGTTTTCTTTTGGATCGAAATGTGTAAATATGTAAGGAACCCCTCTTAACCTATAAGTATACCGCTTCATCTGTAATTATATATCACATGATGTGTTGCCCCGCATGTATGTATTCTTATGTACAACATTCCAGGATGAGTCGTATATAAAACCGATCGGAACACAGTAAGGAGGGAGGGAATGAACCGATCACCTCCCCTCCCATCTCTTCGTACCCTGGACGCCTCTTTTACCTTTTCGTTGTTTTGCATATAGCGTTGTTCCTCTTACTTTCCTTATTTCCCTCTCTATAGGTTTCGTCCTTTAATCCCTTTATATATATATAGTTTCCGTATAATTATATGATACGTGTTAATAAACTTGTTTAACCCTCACGTTTCCTTTGCACACGTTAACTACTATTGTCCTGCACAGCAGAGACTTTTATTTTTCTTCTTTTGTTTAATGTTATATTATTCTGTCTAATGGAACTTAACATCTGTTTTAGTTTATATGTAAGTCTATCGCTATATAGTTATTGTAACAGAGGGCGGAGTCTCCTGACCTCTCTCCAGAGTCAGTTCGAATAAAAGCATCTAAGCGACGTGTTGTGCCGCAATAGAACTCAAGTAAATTTAGCCTGACCGCGTAATACCCCAAAATAGGGTTGCACAAGATTTAAAAGGAAGGGAAATCCCCTATTTGACCCTAAGTGGGACATGCCGTATTCACATAAATGTGGCCCTAAAGAGGGCCGTTGGGTTAGAATGCAGAGTGCGGAACGCTTATTCCTTGTCTCCGGCAGTTTTCTTGGGCAACAGCACAGCCTGAATGTTGGGAAGCATTCCACCCTAAGCGATGATCACTCCTGACAGAAGCTTGTTCAGCTCCTCGTCATTACGAACGGCCAGTTGCAAGTGTCGCTGGTTGATCCTTGTTTTCTTGTTGTCGCGAGCTGCATTACCGGCCAACTCAAAAACCTCAGCGGCTAGATATTCGAGAACACCGGCGAGATATACAAGAGCTCCAGCTCCGATTCGACCAGCTTAGTTGCCCCTACGAAGCATATGATGAAGACGGCCGACAGGAAATTGTAGTCCGGCTCTCGACGAGCGAGACTTAGCCTTGCCATCAGTCTTCGCTTTTCCTCCTTTTCCACGTCCAGACATGACGACAGACGCTAACTAAATGGATAGTCTTTAAACACATAGGTATAAAAGTAGTTCTGTATGGAGAAAATATACTGCTGACCATTTATGGTGCCTCAAGCAGAACGGGAGACTTCGTCCACAGCAGTGACAATGTTAACATTTTACTCTACGACCATCACTGTAAAAATGGTTTAAGCACCTCAAATTTAACAAGTTGATTCAAAAACCAGTCAAACTTCTTCCTCCGTAAGTACCATATCAGTCATGAAAATGTTCTCATCATGATCCCTGGGAACATTTGTTGTGGAGATTAGCCTTGTCTTTTATCATCTGTGGTACTTTTCTCAGTTTTTCAGCTCTTTGGAAATAATGCCCCATAACGTCTGCTTGAAGGCATGCCTCAGGAGAGCGGTCACCAGAGGTGCTGTTTTCGCTCGGAGGTCAGCAGTTCTACTTCTTTTCACATCAGATGTATAATTACTTCCATGTCCTATGTAGCAGTTGAGCACTAATTCCTGTGCTGGACGGGTGATCGCCAAATCCACAATTCTACGATATCTATCAGTCTTCTTCGGCATGCCCAATATTTCTGTGACACATCCCACTCATTCTTCTTGCTTTAATCTATTCCATTGAATAACTGCATTTATTCTATCTAGACATATTTAGATGGCTGTTGTGAATGTCGCACAATGTTACGTCGATGTTGAAGCTAGCAAAAAACCAGATATCACGGTGTTGTCGAAGGAAAGAGATGAAAGCCAACTCATCGATGTTGGTTTTCTGCTATTTGCAAGATTTCTCCTTGCTTTTCAAAGAAAGGCTTATTAAATTAATAACATCACTTCCAGAGCTGTTCTTTCCATGACCTTCCGCCCGAACTTCAATGCCGCCTTCTTGAACAGGTTTGTACTCATGCAACTTGTTGCGGAACTACAGAAGTATTAAAGAGTATCCGGAAATCGTCAATTTACAGACAAGTTATGCTGACATACGGGAAGTAAGGACGGTTTCAAAGCAACTAAAACGTCTGATTGAAAGGAACTGGAGACGAGCATTTTTTGTTCTTCCTCCGAAGATCCAAATTAACATCCTAAGTGAGGTAAAGTTCTTTTGGAAATCACCTTATCTTACGCTAGCTGCAACTCTAGAAAATCTGTCCCTCACGCTAATAATCACTTTTAAGACATACATGAACGCCGCAGACATGCGTCGCATGAAATTGGTCTCTAAGGATATGAAATATCTGATTGAGAGAGGCGGACTACATCTGACTCAGCAGAACATGAGGTATTGTCATATTGAAGAGGTGAGTAGAACTCTTTGTACGAGTAACATTGAGCCGACCTTTAAAGGTATTCTGCTGAATACTTCAGGTTGAGCCTACTGTTTACAAAGTCACTTCAGTGAACCGGACCCACAGACTGAACGTCAGCCTCGAGGATTTTTCTCGAATCTCCGCTCGGTGCCATTTTTTTACAATTTGGCTTAAACAAGTATATATATTTTCTGATAATTTCAAGACTCAATGTGGTAGTTTCTTGGTTATTAGAAAAATGAATGTTTTCAGGTAAATTTAACATTGTATTTGTGCGATCAAGTGCTGCACCATTTTCGCGACAATAAAATTACCTGCAAAATGCTGTACATTACGGTATTTGACTTCAACGACGAAGAGAAAATGACTATAGTTGACAGACTTCTGGGTGCAACAGAAGCAAGCTGCCTTTGCATCATAAAAGAAAATTCTACGGAATGTCGTTACAAGAAGGAGGTCTTTCAGCTGTCAACAGTTAAAAAAGTGCCACTGTCTTATTCTCTTTCCCCATTTTTTCCATAGTCTCTCTGATTATTTAACTGCTTGGATGCCACATGAATATTCTAGTTAAAACACTTGTCTCTTAACGGATATTGTGATTTCTCCGATGACGATCTATCGGCAGCGGACTACAAATTTCTGTATCTCGAACGATGTTGCTTATCGGAACACGGTCTTAGGAGACTTCTTGAGGTGACTTTTGCTACCGTTTGGATTTGTCGGGGTCACTAGCGATATTTCCTAGAAAAATTAATGAAATATGTAACTCAGGATTCACTGGAGGGTAGACGTGACATTGGTTGCTACGAATTCAAACTTCAACACGATATTGACGTCGATTGTCTACTGAGGGATCTACCGAATATTGCGAAGATTGAGGATGGGCTGTGGAATTTGCGGAATTTTAGAGGGGAAAATATGGAATTGAACATCGAAAATAATTATTTCAGTTATTGTAAGCGTTTAACCTAGCCTTTTGTAACGATGTCTACAACGTTTGTGTTTGTAGTTCCTAATTGCCTTGCCGCCTCCGTTGTACTCAACACTTATTGCTCATTCTAACAATTGTAAATGTTGTCTCTTCCAAAATTTTGATTGATTTTTCAATAGATGTCGTGTCGTAAAATTTACTTCGGCTTGTTTCTTTAGAAAGAGGGTTATCACTTTGAAATGCGTTATCGACGATTATCCGAGTAATAACTCAATACTATAGAATACTGCGGCGTATGATTACGGTAGCTACATTATTGTGTTCACTAATTATGGAATGTGGTGTAGCAAATGTAAGGTGTGAACACAAGGTGGAAAATATACAAGTTTATTAATAACAAGAAATAACAATAAGGGTAAAGTAATATACAGCTCGGAAAGTCAAGTCATGACTAGATAAACAATACGAGATGAGGCTTTCTTATATACTGTTCCTCCATTACATTCTTTCCTAGTTCTCATAACAACATTTATAATAAACATAACATATCATATAAACATATCTATATAGGAATTTCTGTGTGGCATTTCACAATTGGTGACTAATCCTATTTCTTTATATCTTATACCGTAATAGTATTTCTCGGCCATTCAAATGAATTCGCCAGCATCATCTTCTTTAAAATGAGTCTAAAAATTTACATATAATACTAACAAAAGATAAAATGGAGCTAAACTTATTATCTATTATTAATCTGAAATCTGATCTTAATAACCAATCTTAAATTTATGTCTAATTTAAAAGTTCATATCTAAACCAAAAAACTACTAATTTCTTAATGCTAAAACAACCATTAATATGAAAAATTTTAAATAACTTTTTTGAAATCTAAAATGTAGCGGTTCGAGCGTATCAAATCCCTATTTTTTTTTTATTTTTTCAAAAGACTTACATATCTTTTCATGTCCCAGTCGTCAACAGCCGCAATTTTTATATCCTCGACTTTAATATGGTTTTCCGCAGATAGCATCTTGCAAAATCTTCGATAGCACTAGGATCGGTTGAATCCGATAAAATCAATGGAATTCCACCGATAGAAATCACGTTTGGCATCCTAAATATTATTATTTTAATAAGGCAACTAAAAAATTTTTATTAACAGATAAGTCATCGATTCTTGTAAATATGCCATCTATTATAATTGAGAGATATATTTAAAGCAAACCAAAATTATACCACTTGATTTAAATTGAATTATATAACAACTGAAAATATTAACAAAACCAAAAAAAACAGATGTAAGGTATATCCTACGACTACTCTATGTCTCTAACCAACAGGCCCTATAAAAGCCAGCGCTGTGTGAATGCTAGAGAAGCAGGTTACCTAGCTACTCACTTCCTTATGTTTACTTTTATTATTGTACTGGAGATTTTATGTTACTTATAAATCGTTAGCATAATGTATCATTTCTTACAGTAACTAACAAGTCATAAAACGCTAGGGTCAGCCTGATCACCTGACCCTAATAGTCTCTTACACAGCACTACCGGTAGAAGTGTGAAATTTTTCTAAAACTGAATGGCAAAAACTTTTATTACAAAAATTTGTAATCTAATATTGAAAAAATTAAGGGGAAGGATGAGCTAAAAATAAGAAAGGATGACAAATTTTTAAAATAGTTAATTATGCAGTATCATTTAAAAGAATTTGGCACATTTTAAAGTAAAAATAGAGAAAAATGTGTTCGGTGAGATTTGAGAGGTGGTTGAGTCAATGTATCACAATAAAATATATAATAAATAGCCTATTATATGCTATATTTGTAGAGGTTTTGTGCATTTTTAGGACGAACTAGTTGAAAACGAGGTAAAATGGTGATTTGGGAGTGACACATGAATGGGTGTGAGTCAGAATAAGTATTTATATGCTACTAACAAAGCACTAAATTTAGGTTGTACGACAACTCGTACAATAGATCCGCAACGTGTTTAAATAGACAAGTTTTTCATTGATCAACGCGCGCCTGTACTCAGTTTACACTCATTGTCTACGTCTCTTATAGATGAGATCTATCTTAAGCGATGAGATAAGGCTCACGAGCGTGAGAAAAGTAAGCGGGTGTAAGAGGACTATAAGGTGAAATGAGGAAATACTGCGGAACTGAAGATGGTTAAGTAGTTAGAATACTATATAGAGTAATATGTAAGGTAAAACCACCTCTAAACGACTTCACATTTTACGACTATAGTCTTAAAAGTCGTTATAATGGCATTGCGTATATCCCAACAAACACCGTTGCTTACATGAGCTCTAACGGTTGGAGGTAATCTGCAACAACGTTTTCAAAGTTTAGTTGATCTGCTGGTGTGTCCTCAGTGCTGCGTAGAGCTTGTGTTCTGATATCCGCATTTTCTGGTAACTTATGTCCATTAACGAAGTCGAGGCACTTGAGTTGGGTAAACTCCAAAGGTAACCACGAACAAAAATCACCATCGACAAAGGGAACCATTGTTTTTTAAAATCCCATCTTGTTATATGTTCCAATTTGCGGAACAACCACCTTGGCTACTTTGTTGATTGTTCTCGTGTTTACTTTGTAATTACCTATATATGACCGTTTTCCTCCGTTAATCTATAATTGTACTTGCACAACAAAGTGTATCCGCGTAGAAGTTCCGTCCCTTTTTGGAAGGTATTTAAGCTTGTTCACTTATTGAATTAGAGTTCCTTTGTCGATCGATTGATCTGTGAATTTAGAAGCAATAGATTTTCTGGTAGTACAGAGAATATAAGCCGACACGGTACATTATATATCTTAACTGCAACAGTTCGTTCTTGTTCTTCTAATTGTTACCTTTAAATTCTCACTGTTAAGATATATATTCTTAGAACAACTGCTTCCAAGCTCTAGTTGAAGGAAGAAGTTTCGATTCAAGTACATTACAATGGCTAAGTCAAAATAATCCCTGCTAAAAGCCACATCAAGTTGAAAGCACTTCACAGTGCGTCACTCAGTTGAATGAAGCCTTACAGGACACTGCACATCACTGATGTTGTATTCTTCGTATTTTTTTATTGGCGTATTTGTTTCCTTATGTTGGGACCTCATATAAGCGTTTAAAATAAGTAGTTATATTACGTTTTCCACTGCTGTGTATCATTCGACTATTTGTACTTTCGGTTACCTACAACACTTATATGAAGACATTGTATAAGGACAAACGTACGCCATTTCTCTTTTTCACGGTCCATAATTTTGTGTAATATTCTTTTAATCATTGTAATTATACCTATTTTAAATGCATAACATCTGCCTTATTATGATATTTACTTATTTATTGTTGTCCTCGTGATATTGGTTATCATTCTTACTGTCCTGTAATTGTTTTATCTACTAAAAAGTACTAATACTTGATGATAAAATATAACGTCTTTGTTGAAATATAAATAGGGCCATATTACCTGAACAACTATTAGTTTAAACTTCGTATCACTGTATCGCTGAAGCTGATCCGCAATGACTGTTCTATTTTTTACTGCTTATAAAAACGTCGTTTTGGACGTGTATTTTTTTACAAAGTATGTAATGTCTATGTTTTTGCTTTAGCCACAGTATAGTATCGTTGAAATGAATATTTGTTGAGCTTAGATGGACATCTTCGAATATCTAAGACATGAACTACAGGTATTACTTGATTCTTTTAATTGCGTAATAATATTAATTGAGTTACTTGTTCCTTCGATTATTTTTTCCAGTATGTCTAATTAATTTCCCTAGTAGGTAACCGATTTTCGTGAAGATGAAGACGGCAATCCTTATCTTATCTCAGCAAAATGCGAATTAGTTAATGTTCTCACACTGAAAAAGGTTTACAGTACTATTGATGAGAAGTAAGTCAGTAATTAACGAGGACTAGACACAAATCATAGATGTTAGTTTATCATATTTCAGGCATGAATTTATTATCACTAGTTTACCACCTAGGACAGTGCCACAGTGTTGGCACGCTTGCAGTCTATTTTTCTTTATTAAAAGTGATACATATACTTCTGTAAAAGATGTCACATACGATAATTATTCCCCATGGTCACGTAAAGATGGTTAAGTTACACTATTCTTTTTATTGATAAGGAAACCAAAAATATAATAGCATATTTGACGGCGATTAGTGAGGAGAAGAAATTACCGGCTATAAGACCTAAGTGGCTCAGTGAAACTTGCGATGGACTTACACTCAAGCTGTATCGTGTTTCAAATCCGGAATGTCTCGAATTTAAGAAATTAGTGAATTACTGTGTGAATATGAAGTTCTTATTCTTACTACACTTAAATACAGTGTATTTCAGATTAGCTCTCATTTAAATGAACATTCTTCTATTGTTCCACCTGTCATTATTCAATATTTGTTCGGTTCTGCTGAAATAATTTTACAGTCAAGCTTAAGAATAAGAGCACTTCCTTCACAGCTTTAAACTATCACAACAGCCTTAATTCACGAACGTTATCACAAGCAAGACGATACTTAAGAGAAAAAGACATTCACATCAAAGATCGTTCTGTACGTTTAAGTTTTACTCACTTTATTCTGTAATATTTTAAGATACGATCTGTTCTAACTTTACTATGCTAGAACAAAGGTCTTATCAGCTATTGGACAATCTAGAGGACCAGCTGCTGGTATAAATGTTGATCAACTTCAGAAGCTAGCTTTTGATTCATATGGTTCAACTAAAAGTATGTCATATTCAAAAGGTGAATAGAAGATTTTTTCTTATAAATAATGTATGGGTTTAGCAGATTTTTTAAAGCGTCGTAAATTTACAGAAGATGGCACACCTAGTGTTCGTCTAATGAAAGTGTATAAAAATAAATTGTTTCTTTTTCGTTTGTAACAACAGGAAACCTTTTACGAAAATTCAATATTGTGTGAGGAAACCTTCGTCTGGTGAGCCCTATTTCTGAGTATTCCTGGAAAAAAAGAAGACATTCGCATTCTTTCATAAAAATAAAGAAATAATTTATTAAATACTACTCAAAATACTAACCAAAAAGTCTCAGCTACTTACCAAATTCTTTTAATTTTCCGGAAAGGAATTTTCGATAAGGAACATTGAAGAATATTAGAAAAGTCGTGGCAACTGGACCATAACTGGAAAGCATTACCATCAATAGGTCGTTGAGCATCTGCAGTCCCAGGCGACCTTCGAGAATGCGAATATAAATTATTATTGCGGGAAACACAATAAACACAGAAGGAATCGCCACCTAAAAGTTGCAACGGTTCTTCAAGAATTTGGATAAGGCAATCAATAAATGGCCTTTAGTAGAGAAATCAGCACTACTTCGTTCTAGAAGCCAATTCTCTTTAAGCGAAGAAAATATCTATCATTTCGCTAAGAAGTTTAAAACAAAGGTAGTTAAGATAAAAGAGGAAGATATATGAATAACTTCTAAATACCTGGATTATCTGAGCTTTTAAATACTTTTTTTGCAGTTCCCGTGTATGAACCGTGAGGTGCTCACACTGTTTCCGGAAAATGTAGTGAATGTGATAAATGAGCCCCAAGATGGTCAGAACTGAAGATAGGTTTATTAACAATCTAGGTGTTAACAAAATGTAATAGGATACTCGAAGATAGGAAATCGTTTCTACCCAAAAAAAGTCCGGCTAACGTAGCAATTGCAAACAATATCTTGAGCATAGAAGAAGAAGGCACATAATAAATATTCGGAACTTTCAGTAGCTCCATAGCTTCTGGGTTTTCCTTAAAAGTAATACTGTCAGTAGAGGTTGCCTTAAATGTAACTAATTTTTAGTTTGGCTAGATTTATTGACTGAGTAGAAGACACACCTTTCGTAGCAGTTCAGGCCACAGAGATGGGTGGACATCATATAGATGAAAAATGAAAGGTTCTAGGCAAATTGCTATAAGAATGAGTAAAATAGCACAAATTAGAAATTTCTTTTTGTTTACTTTGTGTCGGTTCACTACAATACTCTGGTGACGGTAGAAGAATAGCGCTATTATAGAAAGTGAAAGATTCCACAGTACCACAAAATATATGCGCTAAAATCATAAGTGAAGTAGATTTGTTCCATTCCAATATCAATTTTTAAGAAAAAAGGTTAGATAAAATCTGACAATACATGTGGAAGTTGAAAATCCCATTTTGGTGAAGAGAAATCCACGACTTGTTACAGCAAATATGGGAAAAAAGGCTATAGGTTGGATGATGACGAAAGCACATATATCGATAGCAGAAACCCAAATCTGTAAAAAAGAACTTAAACATTGGAAAATATTGTTATGTTTGAAAGATTTTAAAATTTGTAGCGATATCCAACTGTTTTCAATTGATATGAATATAAGCAAAACAGGAGTGTTGAGGCTAGGATTGTACAGAGATCTTCAAATTTTAGTACCTTAATTTAGTAAATATAATTTTATTAGACCACATTCTCCAAATAACACATTATGACATATGTTATGTTGTAAAGTTAACCAAGTGGTATTATTCTGAAGTCGCTTACCTGATAGTGGAGGAGGTACCACCGGTATTCTCCCATTTCCTGAGTGGATTGAAATACAATCAGGTAGATTGCGAGTAGATTCAAAAAGATACATATAGGACTATTAATATTATAGAATAGGAGTAGGACATCGTTGTGGTCGTCGAAGAGAGTGAAGTTGTCCATCCTTTTACTAAATATCGTCACGAGAACCTATAGTAGCTAGTGGAGTAAACAAAAGGCTTTCATGTATTTTCAAAACACTTGTTTTCAGTAATAAACAATTTCCATTGATTCAAAATAGTATTATTTTATATTTCTCCATAGACCGTATAAATTGAAGCTACTTCCTTTGCAGAAAAACATTCGCTTCAAAGTTATAATAGGAATAACGAATATTAGCTAAATTCTAGAATGCTTTTGACAAGGGAGGACAGGGAAAAATATGTTATTTCAGAAGCTCCGAATACAGAAAATAGCATTTATATGAAACTGTCCTTTTATTGCTATAATTAGTGCTTAAATTGTGGGTGTAAATCACGAAATTATCATGCCGATTTATGGAAATAACAAATCCACTTGTAGCTACAATTCAGAGGCTTTGACACTGAGAAGTCCAGCATCGAATGAATTTAAATGAAGGACGAATTTGGCTGTACAATTAGGAAGAAGCCTAACCGTGAGTAGAAGCAGAAGTGGTACTGGATATTGTGATCGGTAAAGTCGAACAGTTTGAGCCGGGATCTGGTTCTGAGACGTCACTTCCCGACTCAGACTCGTGGTCATCCTCAGGACGCCTCTTTATAAAGTGCTGATCATAGTTCTGTTTCTAATTAATGTTGTAGTAGTTGTTCAACAAAAGGTGATTGCTGAATTAGATTATGCGAGAAAAGGGATTCTGATTTGAAGAGTCTCCTTTGAAGTGAAAATTGTCATTGTCTGATTATGGACAATTATTTTGTTTACATTCCATGCACATCTTTCACTATTCCCTGTTAGGTGGATTTGGTCATTCGTAGAACACATTTCCAAGGAACAATTAATCCCGAGTACTACCCGTGAGTTCGAAATGTTCAATTTATATTCTAAGACGAAACCAAAGCGACCATCTCTTTTTCATACTCTTTGTTTTATGCTCGAGGGAATATTTGTTTTTGCAATGCCACCTGATATTCACATATTTATAAATTAAGGAATAAAGGGGTGCGCTTTCGTTACGACGTCAAATAAATTTTAAATACTTTAGTTGTTGTTTCCCACCCAAAAGCCACGTGCCTCTTGTTCCTTGCTTTCCACTTTTTATTGTATTATGAGGCATGAGGACTTCACATACGGAGGACCGTAAGCGAAGACGAAGATTTCCCGATTGTCCCCCCACAAATCAGAGTTTTCTAAATAAATCCTAGTATTCTCTCTCGGCGGAGCGTAACAGTAAACATTCGAAAGCCGCTAAGTAAAAGCAACAGTCTTTGCCCTAATTTTAAGATCGATATTATTTCAGTAGTTGTCATGCAAAGCACAGATATTAGTCCCATTCCTGCAGTTATTCATGTTTACAACCTTGTGTTTTTTCATCACCACGGGGTAGACTTACTAATTACCATCAGTTGATGGCCTGGCAAAATTGATGGACCTAGGGGTCACATATAAAGGAGCAGTCAACATGGAGCCTGTCCGTCGAACGGTACATTCGGTACCGTTTATTAGAAGCTGACCAGTTATATATTCACTATTTTATGAACTATCTTAGATAAAGATATTCAAAATAATCACTGTGGTACAACTTCTCTCCACAAACTATTATCACTGACCCACCCCTACTCAAACCTCTAGCATCTTCATTCTCAAGCATCTAAGCTCTTTAAACTGATGATGTTTCCAATCCGAAGTTCTGCTGCTCTAGTACTTTCTGCCTATTTGATCCCAGTTACGACAGGTGTTTTTAAAGCATAAAGAGTGACCGCAAGGGTGAGCCTGGGTCTTAACCGAACTATGAGAAGATTAATCAAGGCTACTAGTGAAGTACGATTGAAGACAACGTGTATATGTGGGAATTAGAACAACGAAATACGCCTCCCTTGCCCTCCCGCACCTCTCTTCCGAACGTAGAATCACTCATGTCGATCCCTCTCCGCTGTCCGTTGCGCAACAAGCGATGGAGACGTATAAATTGGCATAGCTGTACGTTGTTCTCGTTGTCCTTGTTATTCCTCATCCTAGCTCTTTTGCTCCTAGTCTACGTTTTCTTCTGCTGGTTCATGTTTTCTTTCGACTCTGGTGTTGTCTCCATTAATTTTAACTATCTTAAAGGCTCGATGTAAATAGAGGCACTATTGTTCTTTGGAGGTACCCGTCTGATGAGGACGTCATCTCCGATTTTAACGTTTACTCTTGCTCTGCTGTCCTATCTTACTTCCACTTCTATTTAATGTGTTTCATTCTATGGCTATCAGTTACCAATCTCCTGGTCTCGTCTAGACATAGGTAAAATATTCATTAACGTTAATATGATTATCATAAATTGTTCTTGTTAGTGGATGTTCCTCTCTTCAAAGTATTTTTTATTGTGGTGGATCCTAAGCTGTTGGATCAATCGTGTGATCACCATTAATTCCACATTGTGTTGGCACCTAATTCCCAAAAATGCACTTCCTTGCATGTCTTGGAATACATCTGTCTTCGACTAACAATCGCTTCAATAAATATAATTCAATCAAATAAGTAATTACATCTTATCTAAATATGACGTGGGTTCCTTGTTACCGGGTGATAACGAATCACTACACAATTGATTTCTTCCCAGAACAGATTTTTAATATCTAAATGTATTTATTATCGGAATTGTTTGTCTACTATAACTTAAGCTTAGCTGGTAATAAAATCCTCAGTCTATTTTAGGTATAAGATTGGTAAAGATTTATTCTAACTTCAATTTTGACAAAGTTCTTTAAAATCGAATATCTTATGCTAATCGTTGAAATTTGTAGCAACCAATCATATTCAATATTCATCATTAATAACCTAATTTTAGTTGTTAATATTCTGTATTTTCTGAAATAAGTACATTATTATTATTATTATTATTATTATTATACAATGCTTAATATCTGTTTTCTCAGCAGTACTGATATAACTCGCTATGTTACCTGTTTTATTTGTAATAACCTATTATGAAATCACTAGAAAATTCCGTATGTTCTAGCCAGCCTTATGAGTGAAAATGAACCTTCAATTGGAGCTGATGAGAGGATTTATCTTCATATCTACGACTATGAGACTAAGGTTGGAAATAACACTTTATAAGGCGCTGTTTTTTTTTATCAATCAGCTTCTATAGGCTTAGACGATCTCCAAAAATTGGATGTAATTCCCAGCAATGAAATGTGGAGCGTGAGACTTATTTGGTTTTCCTATCATCATTTAAATGTTTGTGTGATGTATTTTATTAATTATATTGTGGCTAAATTGTTTCTGCATAATTTTATAGGAGTTTTCTGGACTAACAACTTATCATGGCTTGGTACGCATTTACAACTCGAACACTTGGCCCTCTCGGATATTCTGGTGTGTCGTAGTACTGTCATGTTTATCGCTGTTTATGATTCATGTAAGTGGAAACAAAATTTGCCAAAAAATGTTCTATTCATATTTCAATTAATCCTTTATATCACTTCATAATCTTAATTATTTCTAGTTATTCTCACTTCTTTAAAGCTCTAGTTGTTAATAAATTGGTTTTAAGTTACACTATGCTACGTACTACTATATTCACTTAAAAACATTCATAACTAAGAAAACTGATCAGTTTAATTAACTTGTTTAGCTATGATAAGAAGATAACTTATCCATGTTCTGTCCATGTGAATATTTTTTCAGAGTGGCTATTTGCTCCTTGGTTACCACTCAAAACCAACTCTGTTCCAAGTAAATACTATAGTACCTGATGAAGGGATTTTTTTTCCTGATATAACTATTTGTAATTATAACCCTGTAATGCTCAATAAACTTTCAGGTGGGTTCTACAACAATAGCGTATACTATTTAAAAGCCAGAAAAAAAGGCTATAAATACTTTTTGGATATTTGAAATCATGCTTTATAGATGTGTTCACTTGCGCCATTAGGACCCTCTAAACCACCCATCATGATGATGAAAGTAAATAATGAGCCTACATAGTTGAATTATAAAACTTGGTAAAATGCTTAGTTAAAATTTGTATTCGAGAATTATTCAATCTATCATATGTTTAAAGTCATGCGAAAAAATCCAAAATCTCTAGGTTAACATGAAATGCACATCCTATAAATTTATCGTCATTTTTTTCAAATTCAAAATTTGTTTCCAGATTTTAGGATGGAATATGAATTCAGAATTACTGTGGTATATTCTCGTAACTTTTTCCGATTATGTGGATATTTCGAAGGATGATCTCTTCCGTTATGAAGATTTATTTTTAAATTACAAACAATCCTATTATGAACAATTTGGACGAACCTTCAGTTTAACAGAGTTCTTCCGTAGCACAGGGCTGGTCATTTTTTTAGAAATTAGTAAATTGGAATTGGGTTGTTTTATAATATTATAGTAGTACAAATAAATGTCTAAGGGATAACTTACATATTTACTATAATAAATATATTGGAAAAAAGCAAAAAAGTATAATTTTCATTAAACGTTCGTATGTTTTTAATTTATAATTTAGGCCTAACTGTTCCGATCTCATTCGTTCGTGTTCCTACGCTGGCAGAGTCATAGAGAATTGCTGTGAAATGGCAGACCTAGTTTTGACAGATTTAGGACAATGTATAAAGTAAAATTTTTCTGCTTAACGTAAACATACTTCATAAAATTTAGATTTATATTATATCAACATAATTTGAAAGTTAAACATGAAAAGCAATTAATATTAATGAATTGTAATAGAAGTTCATAGCAGTGCCCGAGAATCAAGCAAATTATGGATTAAAATTTTTTTTTTAAAGATTTTCCAATTCAAAATTAAACAAAAGGCAATGGTTCAGTGGAAGTGGATATGGGTGGCAGTTTGTACTGGATGGGAAGAACCATCTTCGAACAGGTGAATCACCAAGTACTGGGATTTATAAAGTTAGATTTTCACTGAAGCAACTTTTCTTATTAGTTTATAATAAAGCATTCTAAAATTCATTAGGTATCTGAGTTTCAATACGCAGATGTAAACTATCAATTTTTTAGAGTATCTGCCTGAATCATTTTCGGATATTGGTTTTCGAGTTCTTATTCATGAAACAGGCAAAGAATTTGCTCTCCGATCACACGGTGTTAGTGTACCACCAGGGACTGCTCTTCATGCTGGCATTGACACTAAGAATGTATGCTTCATTTATAAGTTTCAACTATTTATATTTTGTTCCATTCTTAATTTTATTGACTAAATAGTTCGGGACATTTAGTCATATTATGACTCAATTTATAAGTAGTGAAAAAAGAATGGAGATAATTCTTCTTGATACACCTTTCTCGTCACTTCTACGTTTTTTTCAAAACTATTTTCTATATAATTTTGAATTTTCTGGTTATTTAGCTTCTTTTTTAAAAACAAAGTAGAAGGTATTTTTTTTAGTTTAGATAATTATGAACAATCTTTAATAGTGTTAAAGATAGAATAGAAAAGATTAGACAAGCTTTTGTGCTAATGTTGTGGATCTATTCTCGGTATTAAATTTTTAATGAAGTCCATTAGCTACGTAGCAACGTTAAATAAATATAATAGCATTACAATTTAAATAAATAGAAACTAAGATTATTCTGCAAGTGTGTGGACAGTGCTTGGTGGTAGACTAGTTTATTCAAGGATTGAACTGTTTATTTACCCAATTTCTTTCTTAATTTTTGTCTGAGAAAGTTCCTCTAATGCTAATATAGTAAATGATAATACAATGGTATTATTAACAGCAGGCTTGTATCAATTTATTATAGATTAGTGATAATGGCGTAGACAAGGGAATACGAATTTATTAGAGTTGTGGAAGCGGAGTTAAAGATGCAAACACTAATAAGAGATATTATATACACGTGGTGGTATGCTAATTACTGTGACTCTCTACGTATGCTACTATTACCGTTCGTATATGCTAATTACTCGTAACAGAATTAACCTCATAACAGCATTTCTTTAGTCGGCGCTTTTAAGAGTGATCTTACAGTCATCCATCTAAACCAACGGAGAGGATATCTATTCCTGCTTAACTATAGCTTAAATGAGACAAGAAAGAAAGTGCTAGGCGAACAGGTAGTGTAATTGGAACGCGTTACTTTAAAGTATGTCGTTGGCTACAGATCTTAGTAACAATATTCTTTTTATGTGCTTTGATTATTCCACTGTTTTCAAATTATAATAAGTATGGGTTCTTACACTTTTTCCCTCAAATTTATAAGCCAGGATATTCTCACTAATAGAATTTTAATTACAAATTATAAACTATTGGCTAAAGCAACACCTCCCCCTACCATCCTTCCCTTTAATCAATGCTAAACTATCATAAAATACATCTTTGCATTTTCAGCCATTATTTATAGATTTCACCGTTTTATTGAGAAAAATCTATTTATGGATTACGTTAAAAAATACTATTTATGACCACAACTATAATCAGTAAGTTATCTAATGTATGTATTGTTTATATAGATATCTCTATTGCGAAGAAGTGACTGGGGAGTATGTCAGGCAAACTGGGATCCACAAATACACGGAGAGGTGTTGCTTCCACTGAAGGTAAAAATTTCTTTTTTCACTATATATAATTCTTTTTATCTGATCAATTCGTGGATCACATAACAAGTTTCTGAGTATAGAATATATATAATTATACTTACACAGTATACGTCCACTCACTGTGAGTGGAACTGTTTGGTTCAACACTTTGCCTCATCTTGTAATTGTGTTCCTCTTCCTATGGCAGTCTTTGACAACATCGATATTTGTTCACCATACCAATTACAAAGTTGCCATGGTGCTGAGTTTGGTATGACTTTAGATCCGTATATTAAAGTAAAGACCTGTTTATATATGAGAAGTATAATTAAATATAAAGCAATTCAGCTTCAAATTTCACACAATGCAACTGCGATGTGGAGTGTGAAGTGATGGAATATGGAGTACGAATGAGCTATTCCGAAATCATATCAAGATCTATTAAAGAAAAATACAACATATCAGCCGAATATATAGAGTTGGTTACTTTCTTCATCTTATATGCTTTCACGATATTTATTTATTTATTTAACTCCTTAAGTTATTGTGGGATTTTCCCATTATTACACCCTAAAATTACATCTTTACATAACTCTTTGGATTAGTATAGCAAATAAAATTGATAATTGATAAAGGAAGTGCAGGACTAAGAGGATAGACAGACCTTCCTATATTTCAGTAATTTAGAAGAGATTTTATTGTAAGTGGAAAGATCTCAACCCCACTAATCGAATAGGAAAAACGGACCTAATATTTATATACTCATTGTATCTACGTTCTAGTAGCATTTGTACTATTTAAAAAATGACTGGTTTTTTTCTCAGAGAAAATATATCAGTGGCGAATGTTTTTCTTCGTAGTATTGCCTATGAGAGACATGAACAACAAAAACAGCTACAGACAGCAGATCTTCTTTCAAATATTGCGGGTAGCATGGGATTATTTCTCGGCATGAGTACGGTTTGTTTATTAAATTATTCCTAGAAAAATTTCCATAATTTGGTGAAAACTTAAATCACGTTGGATTAAAATTTAACTATTATTAGGTGAAGTGAAATGAATTTTCTAGAGAGCTATTGTAAAGAACTTTGATGATAAGTATAAATTGCAAGTAGACATTGACACTACTCACTACAGTTAATTTAACCAAGTATATATGATTCTTTTAAACGTTTTCTTCTAAAATAAATTGCATATAAATGATACATTTTGTACTTTTCAGTATTTGATCTGTTATACTGAAAGATTCATTCATCTAGATTATTAAGACCATTTGAAATTAACTAATTTGAAACACAAACATTATAGGTAACTCTACTAGAAATATTTATCTACTTATTTAAATCTGTCTGGGGTACTGTAAATACAGAGAGACAGAAGCAGTTCATGGAGGCTATGATAGAGGAAGAAAATGAGCGCAGGCAGAGTCTCGTCATTGTAGAAGAAGAACAGGATGATGAGGTGAGTTTAAGAAAAAAGTGCAACGACGAGAGAAAGTTAATATGCGAATATTAGGGACATTAATTGCCAATTAAAAAGGTATAATTGTTTGAAACTCCTTCCCAAAAATATACATGTTTGTGGATGGACACAAAATAACAATTTTGATTATAAGCCTAGAAATCACTAGTTACACTCTCAGGTCTCTAATGCTTTTCTACGATGATACAGCTCATAGATTTTAAAAAGAAGTTGAGAGAATATAAAATATACTTTTTAAAATTTCGATCGTCGAATATTTTCAATTTATTAACTATCCGAAATACTTTAGACAGTTGACAAGCAGATTCTTCTAAAAATTGTTCGAGATTCCTTCTTTTACGGGTTTCATAAGAAATATACAGTGCGCTTCATAACTATAGGACACCCCCCATTTGTCGCTTTAACTTGGGACCCAGTGTTTCAAATTTTACAGAAATTTTTATCCTGAGACCCTGTCATATCGCCAAGACTATCTACACTTTTTTTCTTGATTGTCATTTCATTTTTTTTACGAGCGCAAAAATTCATTTTTCCATTGTTTCATAATTATAGGACATTTAGAATAAATTCTTACAAAAAACAGAACAATAATTCATGACGGGTAACAAATCATTTCTAATATTCGGTACAACTACCCCTACCACTAATCACCTGGAAAATGCGTTCTGTCATACTCGTAGACAGATTTTTGAGGATGGCTGGGTCAATTTTGCCCCACCCTTCTGAAACTGTCCCCTTCAGGTCCTCAATTGAAGAAAACTGCCTGTTGTGGGCATAAACTTGACGGGGCTAATATTCCCCAAAGATCTTCCATGGAATTTAGGTCCAGTGACCGAGACGGCCAGTCCATAAGGACTATGTTCTTGCTCTGAAACCAATCCTTTATGCTGCAACCCAGTTGGATGGCAGCGTTGTCTTGTCGGAATATGAACTTCTTCTGTTGAAATCTGGTGTAATAAAGGAGCAGATTATTTTCAAGGACTTTCTGATATTCGACACTGTTTATTTTAATGGAAACGAAAACTAATTTGAGAGCACCGATCGATGAAAATGCAGCCCATACCATCAAGCTTCCGCCTTCAAAGTTTCGTGTAGAAAAAACCTTCGCTCCTTTCTCAAATCTCTCCAGTAGGAAGTAAGCCCGTCTGGACTACCAAGGTTAAACTTCTTTTTGTCACTGAAGATGACTTGAATAAAATGGAGTCTGTACTGAAAGGGCACATGCACATTGAAAAAAAGAGTTACCCGAGCCCATGGCATGTGTGAACGGGCAAAATCCATCCTGGCTTTCTTGTGATCTGCTGTTAAAGTCGGACACTTCCTCATTCTTTCCCGCGTGATGAATGAATTTGCGATTTGCCTTCGGTGTCCTCCAAACTGATGTTTTCGGTCGAACAGTAGATACTTCTGACTTCATTCAGAGTGGTCGTGCTATTTGATGTCATCATCGTTATCCTTCTTTTTTCCCGTTTTCCAAGCTTGGTTGGCCTTCCTCCTCTTTTTTTGGTCCCATATTAATCAGGAGCTCTCAGGAAATTGGCGACAACCTTCCTAAAGCGCATGAATTTTTTGGTATTCTCCATTCACTTCAATCCGGCATCAGAAAACGCCAGAACTTTTCCTTTTGCGATATCGTTGAGAAGGGAACCACAAGTCATTTACTGTTTTCTACACTGATCCACAAAAAGCATATTTTCCACGTGATATTCTAATTTTAAAACTCCTATATTCTAAATGCCCTATAATCATGAAACAGTGAAATTTTTTCTGCGTTCGTGAAAAAAAAATGTATTGACATTCAAGGAGAAAAAAAGTATAGATAGTCTTGGCAATGTGACAGGGCGTTAGGATAAAAATTTTTGTATAATTTGAAACACTGGGTCCCAAGTTAGAGCGACAAATGGGGGGTGTCCTATAGTTATGAAACGCACTGTATTTACTATTCCTTGTTTTACACCTTCAAAATAAATTAAAGAATGCAATATAATGTCTAAATAATGGATAAGTGTACACAATACATTCTCTTCTGAAGGAAACTGGATAAAACATTTAGCTTAAAAGATATTACCTCTCCTATGAAAAAATCTGCATAGTAATACACCAATCTTTAGATAATTGAACAATGGCCAGAACCAACTTCTGCAGTTTCCCAAGAATCACATCGTCGGCAATCTAGAAGAGCTTCTTTGGCACCACTTCACATACACATGGATAGAAGGGGCAGCAGGATGGTCAGGAGTTTTTCTCATATAACTACAGATGCTTTAAAATTGAACTATCCATTTGCACTAATCATAATAAGTTACAAGGACTTGAAATCATCATCACTGCTAACAAATATACCGTCACAGAAAGTAAACTACCTGCTCAGGTGCATTTATGTATCTATTGATAAATAGGAAAAAATATACCACTACTACAATTTTCTTTTCAGATTATTCACGATAGATCATTTCCTGATAAATTACACGTTCCACATCAGTCAGTTACTATTGTTCCTCACTTACTTTCACCAAGCTACATGGGAAATAGGTGCCTAGAGAGATATAGAACTGAGAAAGAATAAAACGATATAAGAGATAATAGTTGTAAAAAAGTGATAGTTAACTAAATTATGTCTATTTTCTAAGAAAATCAGTTGCTGGTGGAATGCTTAGTCATCGAGGATCACTCAGTGAAAATGCTGAAAATTTCAAACCTGAAAGAAGAGGTAGTACAATGCAGCCTATTGCTCATAAAAGGTGGGCCACTAACCTTTTTCCCTTTGTATAAGTGCTTTCTATATTAAATTATTTTCATACACTTACTATACTAATAAATTAAGAACACTATGTGTTAGGTTAAAACTATTTTTTGTAACTATTAAGTTAAGCATATTATTCTCACTCACTGGTTGTTATTATATAAGTAAAAACACTTGTATTCAATCACAGAAATAATAAAGTATAATAACAATGGCAGATAAAGATATAAAAACAATAAAGCAATTTACAGGCCGTCTATGGTTCTCACTATACCAAGCACAAGTCGGCGGCTAAGTGTACAACCCATGGACGATACAGTCCTCCGTCCGTTCGTTAATCACCCCAATAGACGAAAATCTTCAGTAAACCCGAAGAATTTTTTATTCTAGTACTGAAATACCACTATAAAATAATGTATAAGAGTGATAACTGATTATGACAATTAAAAATAAAATTTCATGAAGATCTCGGAAACTTACAGAAAACATTATTTTAGATAAATCACTAATAGTAACAAACCATTCGTAAGTTCTCAATCAATAAGAAGGAGACTTATTTTACGCAATGTGGAACCAGTGTTATCCATAAATAACAAAAATTTGAGCAAAGTGCTTAAATAGTTCTTAGGAAAACAATATATGGGAAATAGTATGCTGATGGAATAAACAAACTTCTAGAATTAAAATACTAGAATAGGGAAAACAAAGTAGTTCTCTAGTAAAATTTTTAACCCAATATTTTTTCACTTAACAAATTATCTATGAAATACCGTATTATCTCTGCGCTTCTTTCTAGTTAGCCTAGTAATTAATTTGATGTTGACGGTGGCACAGTGTAATCCATGCCGAATGATACATATATTAGAAAGCAAATATTTAAGATTAATATTTTAAAGCATAAATAATCCAAACATTTGGCTGCATTTACGATCTTCACATGTCATCGTATATTCGTACCATGAAGCCCCTACTTTTAGTATTCGAGGTATGGGTGGAAATTAACAAGGTCGATAGTTGAACATATATCAGTACTGGTTGCTTTTGTTGATACTATTCCTAATTTTAGTAAACTAAATCCATAGCTATAATTATGCGTTCTTCATGTAATATTTTAAGTTGAGCTGTATTTTTGTTGTTTCCGTAAAATTGCGTATTGTTATTTACAGCATTGCAATTTGAATGTCTATTCAATTTCTTAGTATATCTAAGCATTATATGTTCTATATATGTATATCGCTATAATAATATAATATGGAGTATTTTCAAATGATTGATTGCCATGTTTACTTCTATTAATATGTGCTTTAGTTGCTATTTTACTGATCCGCTTCCATGTTTAATGACGTAATTTTTTTAAAGCAAAATTATTTTAAACCATTTTGTTGCAGACGTTTTCTTAAACTTAAAACCATACTTTACTATTCTGTGACCTTATGGTCTGTTACAAATCTGTTGATTTGTATAGTACCAAAACATTTATTTGCTGGCTGCTGGTCAAGAGCGTCTGTCTATTATGACTGTGATACGAGATCCGGGATTGTATGATTCAAAGCAATTTTTCAGCGTTAGTTTTAATTTACCTAACTGGTTTATTAGATTTACTGATTAAACTAGTTATAAATTAACAAAATTATTCTTAGGTTCTTGATATAATATTAAATTAAGGTATTTCCTGCTCAGTTATTCCAAGGACCTGCTGATATTAATCTTTACCAAGGCGCTGAACTTGCATTTTATGCAAATGATAAAGTGAGTTATTTATTTAGCGATATTCACCATTTTAATGCTACGAAGTTAAATAGTTATATAGTACGTTTGTAGAGATTTAAACATTATATTTGAAGTCATCTAAATATATTTACCATTTCAATATATTCGAACAAACTAAATTATAGGTTAAGCTATAGTTTAAATAGAGACATAATGAGTATTTTGATGCATAAAAATAATATAATACTCTATAATGTAAATTTTGCAAAGAAGATGTAGTATAAATTTCTAGAACTGCAAATAGTTGAAGAATGTGTTGTGGATGATAATATAACTTAACAATGGATAAAATTGGTCATATTATTTATAGCTGTTTGATTTTTTGATAGGATATCTTATGGACAACATTTTTTTTACTAAATGTCATAACCTATTTAGAAACGTGGATGCATGTCAATAATTGTGTCCACACAGGAGGATCCTAAGAACAAAATAGAGCTAGCATTCACTCATGTTGATCAGTTTACAGTAAGTATATCTCTATTGTTGATGTCGAAATAACATTTTCATTCGTGCTAAATATATCAATCAGTATATATTTGGTAGAGTTAAGGTGATTTGAAAATACTCTTTACTGACAATCAATTAAAATTTTATACTATTCATATGACAGTAGCTGTGAAATTTTGATTGGATTTAGTTGAGAATGGGTGATGCTGGAGATCGCCCAGCGCTGGCTGTTCATCTTAATGATTTTGCTGCTAGGAGATTCACACAGGCTGTAAAATCGCAGGCACAAATTGAGCAGAGATTACAGCGAAGGAATACTTCAGTCACTGATTTTGCTTATAAGTAAGGAAATCATTTTTACATGCTGTTTTTATTATAATACAATTCTACATTTATTTATACTTTAAAATCTACTGTTTTAGACAACTCATCTTTATCCTGAAACCATTTGATGGGAACAATTTTTATGTGAAATTACATAGTGGTGATGACGGACTTATTCAGTATAGAGATATAGGAGAATTAAACAACAGGATAGATTCTTGGGTGAAATAATAGTTTTTATTATTAGCATTAAATGCTACTTTAGTGATATATTAAATAGTCTTTGATTAGGTTCGTTATATCCGGAACTGCACAAAAATGGAGCGGGAAAAGAAATTGAAGGAGAACGGTATGTGGACAAAACTGGCCGTAGTTAACAATACGTATGGGGATTTGTTAGGTGCATATTCTTTTTCTTATTATATATAATTAATAAACTTGAACGTCAGTTCACGTTGTTACTATTATTATTTAAATATTGAGATTAACTTTAGATATTATAATAATATTTACTTGTCTATTTTCTGATTTGTAGACACTATATCTTACGAGAATTGGATTGCTTATCTAGCAAACTTGGGAATCCATCCTAATCCGACAAATTCCATTCTACCGTATCGTTTCGAGCCCTTTGTTGTTAAGAAGTGGACTACGCGAATAGGTTATTTTTACTAAAGTATTTTAGAACCAATGGAATGTGCTTTATATTAGAAAAAAAAAAAGTTTCAGTCCCTCCTCCAAATGCGCAGATGGCGCCAGTTGCCAGAGTTATGTCATTCCCATCGGGTCAGGTTATCGGAACCGCTCCCATAGAACCAACACAGGTTCCACAAAATGGACATGTGTTAGTCTACTCAGAATTTTGCATAAAAATTCAATATAATTTTCGGTGAACTTCATAAAGTAGTAATGACATACTGTCGTTGTAAATTAGCGGTATCTCCTAATTTTTCTAATTTTTTACCTAATTTGGTAAAATAAATAGGGATTTTTTAATAAGCATCAAAATTCCTTCATTTTATGTTATATACGCTTATTAGATATTATTGAGTATTTATAAAGTTATATGGGCTTAAAAATTGGGATTTTAAATAGAGACGCGTTTATTTTGTCATATATTGGTTCAGCGTGAAAGGAGAAGAATTTCAGTTAAATGATAGGAATTGGCATATATATGATACAATAATTACATAAAATTATAGTATTTCAGAGACAACGACATGTCAGTTGGAGAATTTCTGAATTCGGCAATTAGAAAACGACCAACAGATAAGGACAGCGCGTCATGTTCTACTCCATCAAAAAGAATAAATGCACCAAGAAGCCGAAGTGTTAGTTCACCGAGGGACCCTGAGGTTTCAATTAGAAGCTGTTTTAATTTAGGAAAAATGTAGCAATGTCCAATAATTATAGAAGTTACTTTAAAAATTATTAGGAATTACTTCCTGCTTTCGCATCATTGGGTACCTCTTCTACTTCACAGTTACGAACAGGAACATCTATAAGCGTCGCAAAACTTAATCAGCACTATCATCATGTAAGTATACTTATGTATGGTTGCGGATAGTAAATAGTGAACTTTGAAAAGTTTAATGAATGCTTGCCATCGCTTACTATATTCAGAATTACTTCACTCATTGGTTTCATTATAGACTCATACTGGCAGGCCAAGGGAGAGCTTGACTACCAATGAAAGAGAACGAATGTTGAAAGAACTAGTAAGCATGTAATTTATTATTTACCTATCTTAGAGAATAGGATGTATTTCATGCTAATTCAAGGAAGAAGAAATTACCGAAAATATGGATGCATCACATCCTTTAATGGGAGTACCTGTTAGCTCATTAAATGCTCCGGCATCCATTAAGCGAGCACCTAGTACAAGAATTAGAACGAAACAAGTGGAGATGATAGCCATTGATGACGAGGATGAAATTGAGAAGGTTAGGCTTAATTGCATATATATATATATATACTCCTTATTTTGCTTTGGAATAATTGTCTAGGGAGCTGGAGTAGGTTGCTCTGGAGAAAGTGGTAACACGAGTGAACCGGCAGAAAAAAGACCCCGATTAGAGCCCGGATCAGATACAGCACTCGTTGTCTTCCCTAAAGGAGAACGTGGTGCCGTTACTGGTATGTTGACTTAGTGACATTCTTTATACTTCGTTTATAATCAGAAGAACTACTAAGAAAACGGAATATTTAAAATAACGTTTCTATTATTTTATTCTACTATATTATATCACCCAAATATTTAAGTTATATTTCAGTTCATTTTGAGGATCTTCGAGTATTAGCTCATGGCGAGATGCTCAACGACACTATTATTGAATTTTATCTGAAATATATAAGAGCTAAATTAGTACCCAAATATCGGTAATTATTAAATTAAATTTTTTTAGAGGCAAAATGTGGTGTTGAATTTATAATGCTAGTTTGAAATAATTACAATGTTATGTCTTTCTTCAGGCGAGAGAAAGTATATATTTTCAATTCGTTTTTCTATCAACGTTTAACTGATCAGCAACCTTCCATGTCTGTACTTAATAAGAATCAACGATCAGCTGCACACCGTTTTGAATGGGTAAAATTTTATTTACTAAATACTTAAATGAATTAAAACCATATTATGTACTAGAAATTGTTTAATTTATCAATTACATATCTACGTTCCTAAGTATATGTTAAACAAGTGTACTTCAGATCAAGAGCAATTTTCAAAAATTAAAGTCATGGACGAAAAAAGTTAACATTTTTGATATGGATTATGTGGTAATTCCTATCAATGATGAGATGCATTGGTAAGACATTTAACTTCTAGTATATTAGTCTTACGCTGGAAAAAAACAAGCTGATAAACGTAGTATTTAATATAAAAGGTTATATCCTGTTATTTTTCTCTCTAAGCATTTGGATAAATTCATGACACTGTACATTAGTTTACGTTAACATACTGTGATACATTATATTTCTAGGTATGTAGCAATTATTATCAGTCCTGCGTTAGCTGTAGTATCTGATCGAACAGAAAATATCGATGAAGCAAGGAAACGTGGTGCTACTCGTCCTAATCCAGAGACCTATATCGTAGTTCTTGATTCGCTGCCAGATCCAATGGATGTCAAAAGGTCGCTTATAAAATTATCATATTTGTCTGTATTTTATTAATAAAGTTAACTAATTATTTTACTGCAAGATGAATGGTTGCTAAGTGCTATTTTCTTCCAGAAAATGTGTAATCGATATTCTTCGTGACTATCTTGAATGCGAACTTGAGGACAAACGTGGACGGGATGGCGTACTCGAGAGAACGCGGATAGGTTCTCTTTATCCACGTGCTGTACCTCAACAAGAGAATTACGTTGATTGTGGCTTGTACCTCCTGCTATTTGTCGAATCGTTCTTACTTGAACCTCCTATTGGGCAGGTAAGAAATTAATTCTGATAGTCTTTTTTCACAACGATATGGTTTTATCCCTATTTCTAAAAGTGATTATCATATGATTAACGCTTCTAGAAACTCAATCAAAATGCGAAGTGGTCTGAGTGGTATCCTTCGTTTCTACATAGAATCAAGTTCATGAGAGACAAAATCCTAATGAGATTGAAAGGACAATGTTCTAAGGAGGTATAAATAACATAATAATTAAGAAATTTGGAGTGATCTGTATTATATAGATTAGTAGAATATTAAGTTTATCATTTCAGATATGGGAACTTCTCAAAGTTTACGAAGTAGCCCAGGGAAGAGGCGTTAATGTCGAAACTGATATGGCAGTCATTGATCGTAAGTATTGTTTATAAGCAGTTATTTATAATCATACTATTGATGGTATCTAACCTTTTCTATAAGTGAAAGTTACCGTTATTTTAGGTGCACGTCGTCCACGACGTCACAGCGAAAATCGAGGTAGTGAACAACACCCACGACTTCGCAAGCGTATTCATTCAGAACCACCAGATCCGAAAAACTGTGCACCTCCCGCTCCACGTAGTTCTGTTGGCACCTAGCAATATGTGAAATACTAATATATAGTCCCTGATATTTATGTTCCATTTTTATAATTAATGCTAATGGTTTCCTCCATTTATGGAGTTAAATTATTTAATAATGATTGCTGTTTTAATGCGAGGTCATGATGTAGTTTATCAGTGTATTAATTGCAACTTTTAATGCGAGGTTTTGTAGTTATGTGGTTCTGGTATTTCTCTTACTTCGAAGTTATAGGAACACTGGTTTTCATACTTATTTTATAGTTAGTTATTGGGAAGTGTGCGTGTGTGATGTCGCATCCGCATCGTGTGCTCCAATTGTAAAAGCGTGCTGAACGGTAAATTGTCATCATTTCTTACGTATTGCCAAATACAACTTTCGTAAAAGACATTTCCGTAGGTTATAGTTTTGCTGAGTTTTCATAGTTTATATTATGGACTATTGTCAGATTATATATTATCTGTATTTTTATTTGATTTATTATTCGCTATCGTTTATAGCCAAATTATGACACCTGTATTTTTTTGATAAATGTCATAACATGATAACAAAATTACAGCAAATGTAGCTTTCTTCATTTGTCATTAATTTTAATATTGATGATTATTTAAATCTCTTGCTTTGTGGTCTGTGCAATATCGTTTCTATTTAGCACTTGCCATCTTCACCATCATAATTTTGCAAACATGTCTATTATGAGCTATAATGGGGGCACTGTTTTGGCTATGGCTGGAGATGAGTTAGTTTTTAAATACTTATTCATTAATGACATTTCATTATTATGTGCAAGTTGAATTTCAATTGGGACTGTGAAGGAAGTGGAGAAATCGTAAGATTTTAGATTCTAAACCAGTTCATGGTTGATTTTCACTAGCTAGTATTACATTCAGAATTATCACTTTTATTAATTTTGAACATGGGTATCTTATGTATATGTATGAATTTCTAAATAATATTGGTATAAAAATAGCATTTAGATGTGTCTGCATCGCTTCTGATCTTCGAGTTGGAGAGCAAATGACAACTGTTGCTGTTGACCAAAAAAAGGTGCATAACTTTTTCGTTCTTCCTTCTGTTTATTAATTACTGATGAGCATTAATAGTTTCTTGTTAATGTACTTATCTAATTTATGTTTTTACAGATTCATAAAATCACAGACAAAGTGTACGTAGGTTTGGCAGGATTTAATTCGGATGCTAAAACTGTACTGGATAAAATTACATTCAGAAAAAGTTTATACGAACTGAGGGAGAATCGGAAACTAAAACCAGAGGTAGTTCTATTGTTATACTATTCTAATGTATATTTATATGAACTTCATAGTATCTTTAAGAGAGGATAAGTGTATTTATGTTGTATTTGATGAAATATAGACTAAATACAATATTTAATGATTTAAAACTTGCTGTGATTTCTTTATAACACGAAATAAAATATATGTATTCTTAGGTATTGGCTACTATGATTTCCAATTTGGCCTACCAGCACCGCTTTGGTTCGTTTTTCACTGAGCCACTAGTTGCTGGATTAGATCCTGTTACCAATAAACCTTACATTTGTGCTATGGATACAATTGGTTGCATTGCGGCACCACAGGATTTTGTCGCTGTTGGTACCGGTCAGGAATACCTGTTAGGAGTTTGTGAAAGTAAATTTTATTTTTTTAGATGTCGAATTTAATAGTAGGAGGTAATATGAGTATTGAATAATGATGTTTTTTTTAAATCGCCTGAGTTTTGTATTGATTCTTTTTAATATAAATTATTTCGTTTACAATTTTTCTTATCCAGGTTTTTGGAAAGAGAATATGACACCCGACGAGCTTTTCGAGGCAACTGCGCAAGCAATGTTGTCGTGCCTTGAAAGAGATGCAGCTTCAGGCTGGGGAGCAGTAGTATACACTATAACTAAAGACAAGGCTAGTTTCATTATAATTTTAAAACATATATTTTAGATCAACCACTATCCACTTATTGATTAGTATTAGTTAGTTAGTGTTTATTCATAAAATTTTACGTGTTGCACTATACATAGAGTTACTATATTTATTTCTAGGTCAACATTGCTGCTATAAAAGCTAGGATGGATTAAAATCTTCATATATCATTCTTTTATATTATTTGTTTTAAATATGATTTTTAAAAACGTCTTCATGTAATTTAGTATTGATTAATTATGTGAGAGGAAAGAATCTGTGCGTTTATTTAATAAAAGTTGTAACATTTAACTCACAATATGCTTCCATTTACTAGCTGAAAACTGAGTAAGCAAAGAAGTAGGATTTTAGCAATTGTTAAGTATGCTGTCGTGATACTGGGCGACAATATTAGTAAATAAATAAGCATTATAACTGCGATTCATCGGATTTTGCATTGTGATAGCATTATTCCTGTAAAGGCGTTTCGGTTCATCATATTCATATTTGGGTTTGTTGATGCGATTATAGCTTGGATGTCAATTTACCGTAGTTTTCTTCTATAGAATATTAAATGTCCATAACCGCGTGATTATGCGTAGTTGTGTGTTTGGATGAGGATAGCTTTTGAGAATTATGCGATGCGCAAGATTAGATCTAAATTCCATACCGTTGGTGGAAGTGACAATTCTATTCAATGCTCTTAAAGTCCCCATTTCCGTCGTTTAGGGAGGGGGTGTAAACAGATTACGCCCAATTTGAGGGCTGGTTTCAAGTAATGATTTGAAAGGTGAATTGCTGTCAGCGTTTAATTGCGTATACATTATGCTAGCACGTGTTTTGTTTTCCATGTACCAGCGTTTTAGAAAATTTTAAAGTGGTATATCTTGCGAAAAGTTATAAAGTTATTCTAACATTTGTTTCATCATTTATTAGCTTTGTTTTTAGGAGTCCTTAAAAATGTGCATGAAACAAGTATAACTGCTTGGGTGCATAGTTAGTACTTATTTGGATGGCGTTTCGGTGTGATTTCACGTATTTTTGACAATCTACATAAACATTTTAGGGTATGGGTCAATCAAATAGAATTATAGTGAATATTTGAAATATATTTCTATACAGTATTAGCATTACAAATTCCACCTTAGAATGTAGTAGGGTATTAATTAAGAGTAACCGAACAACTTAATTGGTATCTACGTTGCTTTGAAGATTTGTAAACCGCATCGTAATCAATTAATCTCATCAAAGAGTAAGGGTGCCGTTTTATTTAAACATTCCATTCGACGTTGTCTCATCTTTTAATGCACCTTTGAATGGTTGTTTTTTTTCAATCTGGGTGCTAATATTTTCTTATTCTCTAACTTTATTAGTTTGTGATGAACTGGATTTCTGATTAAAATTAATTGCACTAAATTTTTCCGCAAGTGGCGACGTCTAGTGAAATCAGGACTATTATTAAGAACAACTGATAGGACCAACAATATAAACAGAAACTTACCATAAACGATGCTTGAGCATTAATCTGATATTGCTTATGGACTCTTCATAAGCATATCGTTTTAAGTATTCTTTTCATTACACTACCAAATATACGTTAAGCGCAAATTACGTTTCTGTCTTCATGGGATATAACTTGGGGATCTCCGATCACAAGTAGCATCCAAGTTTTCATTAGTCCTTTAATTTCTATAGAATTCTGTGTTGTTTCATATATTAATAAATTGTCCTTTGAACAAGCTGATACTATATGCAGATCATATTTGCGAAAGACTCCTACGCAGATAATAAGGAATAGGTGGGTGGGGTGAGCTAGAATTTTAATGTATCATGCAATGAAGGATATTGGCTGCCTTTAATGCTAATCTCACATCTTTTATCATTTATATCTTTTCTCACTTCATCCACCTTTAATCAAATGGTTAGCAACGCAGTGTATAATAGTGGGATGGGATTTTCACTTGCATATGCTAGTGTGACAAATACGTATGCATTTGAATACTTAAAATATTCAGTTTTGCCCTGGTTTCCTTTTCATAATGTTTCGAATATTTATTTAAATAAAACGTAATCAGTAATAATAGCTTAGTAGTTAGACAAATAATATTTAGCCTGTTATATGCGAGATTAAGAAAGCAATAGCTATTTTATTACTTCGCATTTCTCTAATACCTTCCTTGTTTATGAATAATTAACTATAGTTCATGACCTTCACCTACATGCAAATCAGTTCTATTCAGATAAGGATTTTAATGAGTTCTTCATAGAAAAATAAATTTTTAAAAATAAGTGCGCATGAGCTTCTACACTATCTATTGATATTCAGTCTAGCGTTGAGTACATCAAGTCTCCTTCACATGAGCGCATAAAGTAATGTTCCAGACTCATGTTGAAGAAAACAGAAATATATTTCCAAATAGCTTTTTCTGTATGGTAAACATAAGTGCGTACAATTGAATACTTATCGTTTTATGCTCTCATTTTTAGAACCAGCTCGAAAACGATAAACGGACAAATTTGCGGCCACGGATATAATTTATTTTTTATTTATTGGCAGACATATCCTTCTCTAAGTGCAGTGTACAAGCATAAGGGTCTTCTGCGAAATTACATTTAAATAAGAATCACCTTAATACTTGGCGCATTTTGGTTAGTGGATGTTAGGCACATGACTTGGCCACATGAGACCTGATAATAATATCCTCTTTCAATCTAAATTCTGTGCTTGTTCCTGCACAGTAATGTATACTTTAGCCCTATTCATTATTACGAATGTTAAGATGTCTGCTTCTATATTCACCGTATGTCATGTCCGGTAATCGTCTATCATTAGAAACAACGCCAATGTCGCTTATTCACTTTGACGCTTGTCGTGCGTCAAGAAAACCCTTTAAATATTCCCTATCTCTATCTAAAGGTCTCCTACTGCGCGCTAGCAAATATTTCAAGTATGCACATTAGTACACTACTAGGGTTATTTCCTTAGCTCAAGTAGGTAAAAATGCTATGACATCTTATAAAAGTGATATACTTTCTAGTATTTGACAGTACTAATCAAGAAATCACCTGCAAGTCTTATTATTCCAATTTACAATTCTCTAATTTCTGCTCATTCTTCAGTTTTTAATTCTTCTGTGGTTACATATTTAACACAAATCTGATTAGAATAGTAATAACTCATGCAACAATTGCATTATTTCCCGGCTTATTGTGTAGTTCCTTGATATAACGTATTGAAAATATGCATAATCTTTTATATATAATAGTTTTAGACCTGTAAACAAATATAGAGTACAGTATTTCATTGTTTATCTATACAAATCTTGGAATTTCGATAAAATTATGTCTAGACAACTGAATTTAAGCAATATAATGAGAATATCATATGGGCAGAATTTTATAGAATTTAATTAACTCCAACAAATAATATTATGAATAGTACTATATGAATTATCTTAGTGTTTTGAGACGTTTAAAATCTAAATTGAAACTGTTTTTTTTAAAATCTCGACATTTAGTCTTATAATGAATTTCTCTTCTTAAATATGGTGATATTCAGCGTTTTTAATGCCAGATCTTAAACTCAGAAAACATAATCTCTACTGTATAGGCTGTTATTTTTTAACATAATGCATTCTTTTTATATATGTAATAATTTGGCCAATTTCATTGACTCATAGCACGGCTTTGATAGGGTTAGTTCGATAATGTTAGTAAAAGTAAAATGAATAAGGCGTAGGCTTAATATTAGTGTTTGCCAATGCTTTTCGGAAGCTGAATTATTTAAAAAAAATATATTTTGTGCTCACTTTTAGTTTACCTAATTTGTTTAAAGTGAAAAATCGCTGGAAAATCCGTTTATGCTTCCAACTAAAAAAAGTCAACTGAACAGTTCATACTTTTGTTTTAAAAATAAAAGGGAAATCACCAAAAAATTTCCATCTAAGTGGGGAGGCTTTAATAATCTTTAGTTTTCGTGTGGATCTGCTCTAATGGATAGAGATCACTTCCCGCCCACATTCTAGCCCATTATAACTAACCATTTTTATGCTCAAATAGTCTTATTGAGGTGTTAAATAGAGAAACTAGAAGCCATATTTAGCAAAAGCAGAGTTAGTTCTAATATGTTTATAACGTGATGGTTTTTGCAGAATTAATACGAATTTTTTTTAAACCTTTTAAACCTTAGATGAAGGTATTCATATTGGAGGAATTAAAGTGTTCCTGCAAATAGTTTGAGCTTTAAAGTAAATTTTAGTTATATATGAAATTACTCTTGTGTTATTATAATACCATCTAAGTGCTCTTAACGTACGTTTCGCTCTCTTAGTTAATTTCTCGTATAGGATGGCTAATTTAGTTATGAACCAGCTATCTTAGCAAAAATGAAGGTGGGTTATGTTATCGATTCCAATCCTTCTAAGAAAAGCGAGCGTAGACAAGGAATGGCGTGTGGTTTCTTCAGGATCTATATTACCCAAACGTATGAATAAACAGGCCCAGGCTTTTAGTTAATATCGCGTTTTTACAAAGTAAATACGAGGAAACTCGATAGCAATTTCATCATTCTGGCACTGCGGTAGTTAACTCAATACAAATTTAAACTTATGGCTTCGTTTTCGCCCTTCCTTTTATTTACTAACTTTTGCGTTTTTATCTGCCATTTCGTATAATCTATGGGATGCAAGAATCTTCTTTCAATAAAAGCTTATGTGAAAAGCTTTTGCAATTATTTGATTGTTGCCCGATAAGAGTTTTCCAGATGTTGTTTTGCGAATTTATGAAGCTCTTCGACACATTATCGGTGTAATTGGGTTCCTGTTGGAAAAATCATAATTTTTCAAACAAATGCTGAAATGGATTAACACTAAACTGCTGATACTAAAATTTACAGTAAAATAACGTCGTCTAGCAGCTGAATATAGGAACGACTTTTTTTAATGATCTACATTCACGGTTTTCAATCTTCATTTTAAACAAGTACCGTCAATCGAAAATAAGTGACTCTATTCAAACCAAAACTAGAGTAAAAGCAGAGGATGAAACTGGTGAACCAAGGCGCCTTTTCACAATTTTGCTGATGTTAGCTGCTTAGACAAATAAGTTCATTTATAGACGTTGCCGATTTATAGGAAATACTTTAAGAATAATGACTTCTTTTCTATACTTGGAGTATTCCACAACATTTTCATATACAATAAAGGAAGAAGAGCTAGAATTCGTTTTAATAACCAAAAATAATGGCATTCACTAGCATTCGTTGCTTTACAAAAATGACTACGCATCCACTGTGTCGGACTTCGGATTGGTGTCAGAACATAATGCTCTCATATTCTGACAAAGACTTAGCGGGAACATTTTAACGAATCGAGAATCTCCATCTTTGCCAGAGAAGTTACTGAAATCCTTGGGCTTTCAAAGTAACTTCCATTTAATTTAAAATACATTTCTTGTGATGAATAGAAACTGAAATTATCTTTTGGTTGCTTCACAAATAAATCAATATTTTAATTCGTAATATACAGTGCATGAAATTACATTATTGAAGTATAACGTGAAGAACATAGCTTTTGAAGAAGAACCGTATTGTTAGTTACGTGAATTCCAGTTACCAAAGTTAGACGTTTAATTTCTTGTATTTAGAATGGAAGTTCCGTGTATGGACCATGCAAGATTCCATTTCCGTATAGAATTATTGGCAAAATTTTGGTTCTCTGTAGTCTCGGCAGTAAACTTTGGTTCCTTCCCCTAAATATTCCTGGTACAATTAATCCATTTATACAAACAATAAGTCTATTTACTAATGTCAGCGGATACACTGATATTTAGTACATATTATTGACAAATAATTATCGGTATTCATGGTCATTCATTACGAAACAACCAACGTATGAAATTGCTTGGTTGATGATATATCATCATTACACATGCCTATTAATATCTATGAAACGGTAAATAGATCCAAAAAAGTGGAAAACGATTGGAAGAACCTTATGACATAAGTTGAATTTAGCTATTCATCGACTTCGCATCCACGCTTAGAAGAACATAAAAACAAGTGGCTTATTAGGTTGACATTATTTTTCTTTCTATAATATAGTATATGATAGCAATATTACTAAAAATTTGACATGGGAGGTGTTCATCAAAATAATTAATTTAATTGAAAATATAATTAGCAAGTGAATTTTTATCCGTACCATGTGGGCTTTGACGATTTATTTTCCGATTTAACGAAATGAATGGGTAAGAGTCCTTAGCGCTCATCTACTCAGATAAGTGGGATAGAAATTGGAGAAATGAAAATAGTGATGTAGACCGATTTAATAATGTTACATACTCTATAGAAATTTAAGGATTAGTGACATTTCTACAATTGATCGTTCTTTGATTCAGACTTATAAAGTTAAAAACAAAAAGAGATCTTAAGGCAGAAAACCGTCATAAAAACTTACTAAAGTAGCTATATTAAGGATTATTCTCGCTAATTTTCAACTATAATAAACTTACCTAACTTATATGAATCCCGATTTATTTCGTTTCGGTGTTATTCGGTATCAGTTTAATTTTTAATCAATATGTAAAATTGCTACTTCTTATTTAAAGTTCTCGAAAAGAAATGTGTATCTGTATGTGGTGTTGTTGTGATCAAAACATCTAAATGAATGGGAAGAATGGGGAAAACAGTGTTCTTTGCACCTTCAATATGTGATTGGAGATGTGAAACTTTCCATCGCATGTATTTAAAAAAAATATCTAGATAATACAACTAACTTTATAAGTCATAGAAAAGTGGCTCACCTAGTAATTCAGTGCACGCCATTTTTTACAGGGCGTTATTCTGGGCCGATTTGACTGGAGCAACGCGTCATGCTCATTTCGCGTATTTGAAGTGATTGGTGAGAAAACTATCGAAATTCGCAATTGTAATTTGCTGGGACTAAAGTGATTAACATCTCACTGCTGTGGCAGTACATTTTCCTCGCAATCACCCAAGGGATGAAACAACACTAAAATTGGATGAAATTTCTTTTTACGTTTTTTGAAAGTGAAGATCGGGATAATAAAGTGGCTTAATTCTCTCAAGTAATTTTAACCATCTTTTAAAACTAACGGCAGAAATAATTTTTCTTACATTTCTATTGTCTTCAGCAAATCTATTTCCTTCTATGGTTATTTTTAAAACTTGTTTTTAGCCTTTTAACCATCTATATACTGTTTAGTTCTATTTTTTGTTAGATTAATTTCCGTTTTTAATGGTAATACAGCTTTTGATTAGAAATGTTTTAGAGATTGGGTTTGATTTAGAGTGGTGAGGTCTAGAATGGAATACGAGATGATAAGATAAAAGTAATAAAATATATAGATATAATAAATATATTTAATTGGTTTGATAAGTAATCAAAAAAGCATGGTTTATAAAGCTACAATCGCTTCACTTTTTTTAGCAATGTAGAACAAATTCTAGTTGGAAAGTACAATGCTAAGTCCAAACCTGTTTTCAAATAGTCAAATTGTTTTCATTGAGAGGAAAAAGTGATAAGAGTACAATTGAATTTTCTTTTGCTTTCGCCTACACTTGACTCTTCATTAACTTCGGAGTATGCGACCTCTTTGTATGTGAGATTAATTGATGATAGTGAAAGCACTAAATTCTTCTTAAACAATAAACAGAGTGCCAAGTTACTTGACATTTTGAATAATATATCCAATTATAAATATATTAAGGCTAATTTTTACCTCTTTACATTTTACTATATTGAATTACCAAGAGGGAGAAGCAACTAAGTAAAAAGAGTAATTCAGTTTTTCAAAACAACAAATAAAAACAAAATATGCGTTAAACATCAAGCAGCAGAGAACTGCACCTTTCATTAAGTATTATCATTATTAAGTTACAGCATTAATAGAAAGACTTTCAATGGCATAAAAAATCCCCTAACATACCTCCCACCAGTTTGTTCTTAGAGTAGCCTTCGATCACGCATAGTTTTGAACTCCACTCATATTTAACATATTGAAGAAGTTATTTAAAAAATTTATAGATTGCTAAATTATCACTAGCACATTTTATTTACGTGCATGTTTGAATTCCTAAGTGATGTCTACTTTCGAATAACTCAAAATAAAAAAAGCAAAAGAGATACATTTCCCATATATATATATATATATATTAGAGAAAAATAAATATAGGAATTAATAGAATGGAGAGAATTAGACTGACTATTGAGATGGGGGTTATAAATGTGAGAATAAAATGGAAAAAATTCATCTAAAGATAAACGGGCAGCAGCTCTATTTTTACAATCGAATTTATGAAGCTATTGCTTAAAGTACTAAATAATACTGCCTTCGTCAGGTGAAAGGCAAACTATTTGAATAAAAATAAAAGGAGGAAATAAACTACAAATATTTCATATATTATTCTTCCACCCCATCAAGCCTTCTTATCTGAAGTAGTCCATGCTCTTAGCCGTTCTATTGAAGTCACTTCCCTCGCGTCGTGGCTCCGCCTTTCCCCATATCGCCTGGCGAGACTTCGTGTCATTAATGTTCTAAATTGCGCACAGCCTTTGTTTGCCGCTTACACATTATTGTAAGGTTTCCTCTACTATTTTTTTTTGTTTTCCCATTCATTTTGAAGATTATATCAACATCCTTATTTGTCATCTGTTCACGACACTTTTCGAGAAACTCATTTAAATAATGGCCAAAATTGGCTAATGCGTATATAATTAAAACTTCATATTCACTCACTTCTATAAATACATTGCAACTGATTATGCTGAGGAGTTTGCATAAAGTTTACTAACCGAAATTTTTCTACAAGTTTTAACATGCTCTCTTTCTTGCACTCTCTGTAAATCTTAATCATACTTTAGTTAAGATCTATTTACCTAGTATATAACTTATCCTTATATTTAAATAAACCTATATGTTATTCTTTTTAAAAAAATGACGACATTTTCTTGCTGAAATTGTTATATTCAAAGTTATATATCAATAAAGTAGCATAAGAACAATAACAGTTCTTATTTATTTATTACAGTAGTTAAAGATCATTCAATACGCAGATTGACTCGTCTGATGTATTCCATAAAGATTAGTATTGAACTTTTTATTTCGTTACTCTCTCTCTCTCTCTCTCTCTCTCTCTCTCTCTCTCTCTCTCTCTCTCTCTCTCTCTCTCTCTCTCTCTCTCTCTCTCTCTCTCTCTCTCTCTCTCTCTCTCTCTCTCTCTCTCTCTCTCGTTACCTAGCTATTTATTAATTGGAATGTTAGGGAATTTTGCTCTTTGTTTCGCAGTACAACCATTCCGATTGTTGGCGTATACGATATGCAGCTAAAATAACAACTAATTAGTTAGAACGAACCAGTCTTCTAGTGAAATGTTGATGAAGTGAAACTCTAACTACCATATGAAAACAAAATCATGGCTTATGATGGGCTTGTCGCTTTTCGCATAGTTTTAAGTACTATTGTTTAAATGTATTCATTTGTATCTTAAATAATTGTTTCAACTGTAGTATATTAGACACTGAATTATAGTATGTTTTAATGATTATCGGACTTGCAAGGGATTTTTTAGTATTTAATGATTTCATCTTTAAATAGAAATGATAGAAAAAGAGTTAATCATCAACAACTCTTCTCGATTTTCAAAATACACAACTTTGTACTCCAATGTTTCTCAAGAACGTAGTAGAATTTAAGTGTAATCCGAAATATTTGAAGCCTATATTGGACTTCGAATGCTGAGAAAAATAATTTTGAAAAGGCTTTGATGTAAATAACATAAGTTTCAGTCTACCCGCAATTAATTTTTGGTCTGCTATCTATTATAGACAGTAATCTATTTCACAGTATTTTAATGGGATAAATCACAATTATGGATCATCAACCATAATTTAATGTTCAACTTTCAATTCATGAGATCGTTGAATACGAAAATTTAGAGCAATTATATCATTTGAATTAATTAGTAGTTAAATACCTCTAAATCACTGAAAACTAACAAATATAGGTTATTCTTGTAAATTTATGCAAAATACACTAGCAAATATTGGTGATTTTATCAGTTTTATTGTTACAATTGAAATACATCTCACCGTTCTCGTTAATAAACATATTCCCAATAGTAATAGAAGTGCAAAATCATAATAAATATATTGTATTAAATTTCGAGAAGTGTGACCACTATTATTACAGCTTTGAAACTTTTACATCAGTCGAGAAATTTTTTTTCATGGATTACTATATGCCACATAATTAACGGCATGAATAACAATACTCTTATCTCATAAGTATCCATAGTTTTTGTCACATTTATTATAGTTAATTCAGCATTAATCCAAACTCCCTCTTAATAATATAATTATGTGGCTAACTTTATGTAGAAACTCATATAACTATATCATGTGGTATTCCACATGAATAGACAATTACCATTAAAATTCTAAATTTCTTTAAACAAACAAGTTATTATATCATCATTAAGGCATACTCAGTATACCATTAGCATTCATAAACACTCATTACATATGTATGAAATCTCTAGAATGCTAAATTTCGTGGTATTTGATGACAGTTATAAATTTCTAAACCTTTTAGAGAAATCTGTAGATACATATTAACTGTAACTATTTTTTAAACTCAGACATTCAGTGACCAGCATGTCATTATATATGAAGATTGTTTCCAACCCGTTAATTTTAATATTAACTTACTTATTATGTTAATGTAGTTTATAGATTAATTTAACTTATTTTAGTTAAAAAATTCACTTTTATCAGGTCCCCTATCATTATGCCAAGTTCAGTAGCAGCCGTCGTTATTCATGTTCTTCTCATTTGTGCTCTATTGACAATATGCAGCGGGTACGTTTCTTTTAGAATTTATGCTTTGGTCTTAACTTATTCACTGATATTACTTTCGATCTTAATCTCTCATCCTCTAAATGTTTCGTTTAATATAATGACTTAATTTTGTTTTTTAAATTGCGTCACTGTTCCATATATAATAATATTCGATATTCCATCATTACTGGCTATAACGCAACTAAGTTTTGTTGAAGAGTCCTCTTTCGAGAACTCATATGGCTACTTACGTACTTGTACCTTGAATTTAATTAATAATCGCATAATACACTCTAATTATGAGCTCATTCATAAAACTAGTATTACTGCCTGAAAGATGCTTATAAGTATTCCGATTATAGCATTGCTTTTAGATTCAAGAGAACCTTAGAAAACAAATGAAATAAAATCTTCAAGCTTAGCACTATATAGTTGTCTTTTAGCTACTATCTGGCCATCGAATATCCAACGAACAACGATTTCAACGTGATTCGAGCTACGAAGAAATCTTCCGGCCAACTTAGAGCCTTGGCCGGTTCCCGTAACTGTTTCTTCAGCCCCATTAATTGCGTCATTACTCATGATGTCTCCACCTATAGGAAACTAGCGGGCAGTCCCTAGGTTTCATGCTTCAAAACGAGTTTTCATGATTAGTTTCACAGATCTCGAACATTCACAATATCCAATTCACACATTGTCAGATTTTTGATCTGTATATGCTTATCCGTTGTTCTATGTAGTCAGCTCACAAAACAACGGCTCTTTGCTCGCTGATATAAAACTTTGTTATAACATTTGGTAATGAAAAGATCAAGTTTAACCATACTAAGGAACCACATCATGGTGCTACTACACCAAGTAACCCTTCTTACTTTTTTAAAAACTCGATTATTAGATCGAAATCGGTTTTCCTACATGCATAAATCAAGAAAAGCACAATAAACAATTCATTACAGAATTAAAAATTAGCAACAGACAACAAAATCTCGTTTCATAAAGAAGCCAACAGATATATAAGAGTCAATACTAATTTTGTGAACTTAACATTCTATAAAAACTGGTAAAGCAGCTATTTTTAAAATGTATATGAATAGAAGCAAAGATGAGAGCCAATCGTATCTAGTACGTAGTAGGTAGACGGACATTAGCGGACGGCCATAACCTGAACAAAGGAATTTTTTGCAATACCATTCAATGATTTTAGTACAATATACCTAGAATTTCGTTAAATATTGCCTCTCTAAAAAACTGCATTACTAATTAAATCGTTAGACATAAGTTTCGTCCTATAATATGTGTCGCATCACATTCATCGGTGATTTCATATGTAACTACTAATGTCAATCACATACTAGCGTTTACGTAAACGAATAGAATAGAATATTAGGCCAATCGGCGAGATTGCTAGATAGACACACAGAAACTCGACTAACACAGGTATAAATGTGAATCAGTTGCATAACTACACTACTATAATATTATATACTATTAATACTATTACCAATAAAAAGTAAAAGCAGGTAATCACAAACCATGAGTCTCACTTTAATTAAGTCAAAAAACAAAGGCAAGAATACGGTATGCTTTAAAATACAATGTCAGTAAAATGCGCAAAGAAAATAACTAGGTTTTAAACATTACTACAAACAATATAATTATTGGTTAAGATTACGCATAAATACGAAGAGCAGAAGCACAAGCTTAGAATAGCCAATTTAGTTTAAGCAAATTACAGCATATTACCTTTCGCCATAAAACCCATTTTTCACAAACTTGTAAGCATAACTTCATACCAACAAAAGTCTGCACAATCCAACTTCATTTAATTTGTATTTTTATAACGTTAAAACGGAAATACTTCTTGAATTTAAATAGTTAATATTGATATATATGAAATAACCCCGAAACAGAAAGACTTGATAAGAGGGCTTAAAAATATTTCGAAACATCCAGTTTTAACGCAGTAAAAACAAATCGTAACTAGAAACGAATTTGCTCTTATTTTTGCACAAATTATATATCGTAATAGTTTCTTATGTTTGTCATTAAGTAACACCACTCTAGAAACAACCAAAAATGGCTGATAATGAAAATAAGATCATGTTAGGGAGTAACGTTAGTAAACACAATTGATATTAAACCGTTAAATTAAAAGCTCATAAGGAACTATCATCCTAGATAAAATTATAGCAATATCAAATGAGTAATTTTGCGACTTTATGAACAATACTGTTCAAGAAGTGTTTATAGCAGTGAGAATTTTGAAGAGTGAATCCAATTTGTAAAGATATAACCTAAATATACGTAACTGATTGAAAATGTTAAACAGATGTGCAACTATGTGTACTATTTCACAGGGATATACTTAGTAAAGTAGTACATTCTTTTGCACCTCGCTATGATTCTCCACTAGGGAAACAAATTAACGTAACTTTAAGAACTTACATGAAAACCAGATTTAACGCTGAGAAAACTCAGTAATGGAACGATATGGAAAAATCAAGCTAATATTAAATTTTGTGTTAATTCAACTAATACATTAGTTGAGAAATAAGTCAAATAGTTTAAAACATTCTTTGATTTTCTTAAACGTATTTGTAGAAGTGGAAAACAAGGCTATAATTCTAATTCCTTTGGCAACATATCATATTTTAGTCTCTTGCAGCCATAGACTTGCTAAATGCAATATTCATTATATTATTGGACATTAGATTGACTTAGTCAACGAAAATACGTCAGCCACTTTTCGCAACAACTAACTTTCTAGCGAAGTTCATAATATGGCTAATCTAATCCCTCCCCATCAATATGCCATAATTAATAGCGCTGAACAATCAAATAAACATCAACGCAACCAATATATAATAATGTAGTGACGATTATACTACTACAAATTAATGAATGTTTATAATATTTAAAGATTATTTGGTCTTAAACCAGCATGTGAATTCCAAACAATCACACATTTCACTAAAACACGTTGCTCCAATTATTGTTTCCACCTATTAGTAGTAACCATACACCTAAAACTTTTTGAGATTAGCAATGTCATTAATCGCAGTTAATATATTGACACGTCCCAGTGTTTAAAGGAACTACATGAAACTGAAATCGCATAAACGTGCCAGAAATCTATCTATCAACAATTAGTAATAATATGCGTAAATAATTATATCAATTATATTTCAACTAAAATATATAGACAATGATTGTTTTATCTTATATATTTTAAATTGTGAAATGTACTAAACCGCATTTACTCATCTCATTAGTACACAAGTCAGAAAATGCTCTTATAGGCAGTTCTATTTTCGTTTAAAGACACGAGGCATGCTTCCTACGCAAACACTCAGCTCTAGCATTCAATTACTCACTGACTTTGTTTTAGATATGTACCATACTTGTATTTTAGTAGAAAAATACTTACAATATCGTCAATTTTCAGGATTGAGCGAACACATTCAGCTGCTTGCTTAATAGCGGAAAGAGTAACAATGAGAGGCTGGAGAACGTTTTCTTCGCGAATGTCAGTTACATATCCCTAGAAGATATATTAATAAAAAGCAAAACGAGAAAATATAAATTGTGTTCGTTATAATACTACGTATATAATCGTAATCACCTTTCTGACGTTAACCCCATAATCACTATTTCCATTGGCATGTTGTGCACGTAGTTCAGTAACAGTATGAATAGGAGAAAGACCAGCGTTTTCAGCAAGAGTATAAGGAACCTGAGATAAAGATAAAGCTACCTTATCCCAAAAAATAGCTATTTAAAAAAAAATCCTACCAGCTCAAGCGCATCTGCAAATGCACGCCAACAATATTGCTGCGCTCCTTGCTGAGATTGCGCAAATTGACGGAGCTTGACAGCAACTTCCATTTCAGGAGCTCCACCACCTGAACACCCATATATATATATATATATATATATATATAACTGGATATGACTTTACGAAACTAAATTATTTCTCATTTGTATTACATAGATGTTACAACATTCCTTCTTTAGTACCAGAAAGTTGTGTGCAGTACAGTAAACTAGATAAATTAAGATTAGTCTTCTGAAAAATGAGAACAAATCTGGTATACTAGCTTAGACTTCGTCAATATTTCTTGTATCTCGATTAAATTAATGAGTATATGGTATACCTGGTAAAAGTGCTTTGTTTTTAACAAGACAGCGAATAACACACAGAGCATCATGTAGTGAACGATCAGCCTCTTCCAATACCAACTTATTTGATCCACGGATAAGGATTGAAACAGCGTGATTTGGACTTTGAACACCAGTGACCTCAAATAAAATAAAATTTTCGTACATATACCAGTTATATTTAACTAAATGAGTAGTAAAAACATCAATTAAGAAATGAATCTACCTTGATAACTTTTCCATCCCCACCAGTTGAAATCTCTTCAACAAGATCTGCTGACCCAAGAGCTTCTGGCACGAAGTGATCAACTGATGCTACTGGACGACATCCAAGGATCTAAACTGTTTGAATTTTTTTAGTCGTATACACAATTACTATATGTAAAATCTCACCTTAGAGTAGAACTCTATATCATCTCTTTCGATGTCTTTGATAACCATAATTTTCATCTTCGCTAGGAAATGCAGAGATAACTCGTTTACAGCATCTCTAAAAAGTTACTATAATGTGAATTATATTTTAAAAAAATACATTTATAACAACGTAGAAAAGTTGTATGGATGCAACAAACCTTAGGATGCTCTTTTGTATAAGAAGTACATTGCAACCAGCTTTCTTTATTTGTTTGCATAAATCAAGGAGATATTGTCGTTCTTCCTTTAGTGCACGGTCCATTTGGGCATAATCAGAAATAATCACTTGGTTCTCCATCTTAAAAACAACTGCCCCATTTAATGAGAATCATAAGTATACTATGAACAAAAGTTAGTGTTAAACTTAATAACATCAGTTTTTGGTGGGCTGAGCTGAAACTGGATCAGTCCAATTTTAGCTTTCTCCACACGGGTCGGACCACCTCTTCCCATTGTCTTCTGATCGATCAAAGCTCCTTCAATCATTTCGGATCCCTAAAACACATATATTTTAGAGTTTTTAAGAAACAATAAAAATGGAAATGGCAATATACAAAAACAATGAAATAGAATGTGTTATTGTACCTCAACAGTATCTCCCATCTTCTTGATAATTTTAATCATTTTTAGATCTACAGAATTATCCCTAGCTGGGTCAATAATCTTCTTCACTGCATTAACAGCCATAGGAGCAAGAAGCCAAGAGTGCTGTGAAACTACCTAAAAATTAACTAGTTTAAAAGATACATATAGACCTACGCTGACAGTTATATATTGAACGATTTGTTTAAACAACTACTTGTTGAGATTCTACTATAGACTACATTTTAATTTTGCTTTTATATGATGGTTTTTGTGCAAATATACCAATATCGATACAAATACTACAATGAAATGATAAAGATGATACCTTTGAATTCAGTGAAGTGGTGGCCATTTTAACTAAAAGTTCGTCATCGCTCATATCAACTGGTGAACTCATATTCTGAAGAATTTTTTCGGCTTCTGCTGCAGCTCGTTGGAATGATTCCGAGATAACCGTAGGGTGGATTCCTAATATGATTAAAAATAGTTGAAATACATTTAATACACTTTATACTAACCCTTATGTAGAAGATTTTGAGCTGCATCAAGCAATGCTCCAGCGATTACAACAACAGTTGTGGTTCCATCACCAGCTTCAATATCTTGGGCTTTGGATAACTCGACTAACTGAATTCACTAATCACATTTAAAAATAACAACACATAAAAATAATGCATAGGAAGTGATTTTACTAACATAATATACAGTAAACCTAACCATTTTAGCTGTAGGATGTATAACACTCATTTGATTAAGAATTGTTGCTCCATCATTTGTTATCGTTACGTCACCATTCCCAGATTGGATCATTTTGTCCATACCTCTGGGTCCAAGGGATGTGCGAATGGCATCGGCAACGGCTTTCGCAGCAATAATGTTGCTAAACTATTTACCACGTTTACCAGGAACTAAGTTTCAAAAAATCTAGATCAATAACAAGATTACCTTTATCTAAACAAAAGTGGGATTCTTACTATCATCTATAACAGGTAATCGAATTTAACAAATAAAAACAGTTTACCTGTTCCTAACACTGTCCGGCTTATCCTTATCTTTAAATGATGCTTCTCTACCGGATAATTGCTTCGAAGGGGCTGACACCGCAGACACAGCTGCTGACATCGTCTGAGATGTTCAAGTATTTTTCAAAAATGGATTAAAATAGTAATTTATGTCTTAGAACATCAACAAGGAAAATGATCCGAATATTAATAGTAAAGTAATATGAACATAGTTTCTAGTAAATTCAACGCTTTATGAGTAATATATATATAAAACATCGTTAAAGTATTACTAGTTTTTATTAAACCATTCACGTTAGCAAATTAGAACCCGAGAAAAACAAACTCACAAAAAGCACCCCTCTTAACCGTTTTCGAAGTGTCCAGCGTAACCGTAATTATTCAGGATGTTCAGAGTTATCGTTATGAGACCTTTATTAAATATATTATTTTGTGTTGGTTTAATTCTTGTGTAATAACTCTTGTTTATTTCTATTACTTTTTTTAAACGCTGTCCTTGTCATGAATTAGTCTTTCCACATTTTTCTGATAATTCTGAGATCTAATATGGATCTACAAGACGTATAAAGTTCGGCCAGTTTTTTTACAGGGCGTTTGGTGTAAACACCAGTATTCAGTATTAATGTCTTCTAACGATGCATCATCCCCAAGTAAGCTGAATGCTGAGAGCAATGACGTAAATAATGAGAATGAATTTAAAAAGCCGCATATTAAAAAGAAAACGAGAGAAGTTACTGCTGATTTTATAGAGGAGCCCGAGATAAAACGAATGAAGTGTGGGTTTTTTACTTTTTTATGTACACGGAGAGATTTAAAAAAGTTATTTATGTATGTAAAATTTATAATATTGAAATAATGCTGTTTTCAGTACCGACGCTAAGATTTGAGTCGACATATCTTCGATCAATTCCTTCCTCTACGCAGTATGAGAAATCTTTTATGCATAGAGATGTTATATCTCATGTTATCGCAACAGAGTTAGTTTTTATTTTATTTTAAATATTAAGACATTTCATTGCTTTTAATGAATGGTATAATTTCAATCACGGTTGAAATATATTATTATGGATTGGTAAACTACGTATGTAGGCTAATGCTATTACTAATTGTCGTATAATAGTAGGAAGTACATTACAATAGTTTTTGGAATATAAATACCTCCTTTCATTATTGCAGAACAGATTTTATTATTACTGCAAGTGTTGATGGGCATCTTAAATTCTGGAAGAAGAAATACGCCGAAGGCGTTGAGTTCGTAAAGCATTTTAGGTGTCATCTCAGTTAGTTTTAACTAAAGTTTTGATATTCTTGAAGATTTGAAATGTTCAGTTAATATTACTTTCCAACTCCTCACAAAAAATTGTTATGGCATAACGTAGTTGTTTTTTATTGTATTCCTTATGCAATTTTTTCAGATTCATTCTCACATCTATGTGTAAATTTTAACGGTACTTTGTTAGCGACAGTGTGTCAGCAAGATAAATCAGTAAAGATTTTCGATGTGGAGAATTTTGATATGATTAATATGCTGAAATTTGATTTTGCATCAAGAACTGCTTGTTGGATACATCAAGGTTTAATATATTTCATTATACTCTAAGTACTTTAATAAAACATTATTTTATGAATTAAAATAATTTTATCATAATTTAATAAAGTTATTATTTATTTAATACTAGTAATTTCTGCATATCAGGTTCGGATGTCGTCCACTACTTAGCAGTATGTGATGCAGATTCTGGCAAAATCGTTATCGTTGATGGAAAGGGCAATAGCCAAATATTGCATACTATTGATAAACTTCATTATAAATCAGTTTGCCAGATTGAGGTATGGTGATATAATTGTTACTCTATAGTTATTAGTGCTTATTTTAGCTTTTTAGTATAGTCATGTACTCGATGTGGTAGTGTCTATCGATGACTCCGGTATGATTGAATATTGGAGTGGCGCCAAAAAAGATTACGGGTTTCCAGATAATATACATTGGAAATATAAAACAGAAACCGATCTTTACGAATTTATGAGGGTGAGATTACTTTTTAATATTTGCAAGAATTTTTTATTATCGTTACAGTTAAATTTAATATGTAATAATCACCCTAGGTAAAAACACTACCTGTTTGTCTTGCAATAAATCCGAGAGGAGAAATGTTTGCTACTGTTGGTGAGGACAGAATGATCAGAATATTTGACCTATTATCAGGGAAATTGGTTAAGACAATAAATGAAGCGCTTTCGAAATATCAATCAGAAGCTAAAGAACAACGGTAAGTAATTATATATGAAAGTTTTCATTCAAGTATGGTTTGTTGTTATGCAAATTTTGAAAAATGTCTGAATCACTTTTCGATTTTTAGTAACTTTGGACTTCAAAATATGGAGTGGAATCGTCGTGTTGCTATTGAAAAAGATATTGATAAGGATCATGCCAACGCGTTTCGTTACTTAAAACTATGCTGGGACTATTCAGGCTACTTTTTGATGTACCCAACTCCAATAGGTATTAAGGTAAAGTCTTAAATTCCATGAATAAGTTATTTTAATTGTAAAAATTTTCTTCTTTTATCGTTTTTTAAATTTGTTTTCTATCTTTGCATTTAATTACTATAGGTATACAATGTGGTTACTGATAAGGTCGTACGTGAGATTGGAAAAGATGAGACAGCACGGTTTATTGCTGCTTCATTATGTAGGTTAGTGATTTCTGTCTAAAATTGTGGATCATGGCAAGGAAACGTCTGTTGTCCTTTTATATAGTTTTTTCTATGTTAACATTTTTTCTCTAAATGAAAATTTTACCAATTACACAAATTCCAATTTCAAAAGTACTAAAAGTCTTGTATTATGGTTTTTTTAAACCTACTAGTATTATAAACTATGCGAATGTAGTATTAATATGACCTTGAATATTTAGAGCAGTTCCGGACATTCGTGCTCGTCTCCAGGGTGCTGCAGTTACCATTGAAACTGAAGCAGCTGATAATCCCAACTTAAATAAAACTACTGACCCGGATCCAATTATGGTATTTCATTTTTTAGGCTTAATATTGCTAATCAAGTAAAATAACTATTCCATAAACAATCTATCAATTTTAGGTGTGTTGTGCGCATAAGAAAAATCGATTCTATTTGTTTACTAATGCAGAACCATTTTCAACAGAGGAAGGTGAGGATGGAGGGACCAGTAGCAGAGACGTTTTCAATGAGCGGCCGAAGAAAGAAGATCAGCTTACTGCTGTTGAAGTTCGCATTTTAGCCAAATTTGTTACTAAATATGGAGTGGATTTTTGAAAATAGTAACTTAATACATGCTATTTTTTTAGCAAGAAAGGGAGACTGGACGCTCAACAGATCGAGCTATTTTGCATACGTCTTTGGGTGATATACACATGAAGCTATTTGCTGAAGAGTGTCCACGAACAGTAGAAAATTTCTGTACACATGCTAGACGAGGATATTTCAATGGACTAACATTCCATAGAGTCATAAAATCATTCATGATTCAGATTAGTATTTTAGCACTCATTTTTTTTTCGATATTAGTATTGAATTTTATTTATTTTTTGTGTTGCACTCATTTAAATATAGTAATACTATGCACGGAAGTAATATAAGCTATGTTTAAATCCAAGAAGAAATAATCATTTTTATAAGATGCTCATAACAGATAGAACTTGATTTGAGACTAAATATTTCTCGTACTTAATTAAGTATATTCATTAGCGTATATTAGAGTACTTGCAGACTGGAGATCCAACTGGTAAAGGTACCGGTGGGCAGTCAATTTGGGGTTCTGACTTTGAGGACGAATTTCATCCAAGGTTGCGTCACGATAAACCTTTTAAGGTATTAGTTATTTTAAAAAAAATAATTCCATGGCTTGTGCTCTATATTATTTTATTTTGTTCATAAAGCTTGTTGTTCTTAAACAGTATAATCAATTGCTTAGGTTTCCATGGCAAATGCAGGACCAAATTCAAACGGTTCACAATTCTTCATTACTGTTTGCCCAGCAGAGTGGTTAGATGGCAAAAATACATTGTTCGGAGAGGTAATGCTTGTTTTCATGTGAAAGTACTTGCAACTAAATGCCATGGTGGACAGTTACTATGAAATAACCACATTGATGTCTAAATTGTAACATTATTTCCTTCAGGTTTTTGAGGGGATGAATGTTGTTCAAAAAATCAATCAAGTTCAAACATACGAAAAAAGCGGAAGGCCAAAGACTGAGGTAAAAATCATGTCTATTTCGCTAAAATAAAAGCAATGTTGCTTTGACTATTGACTTCTATTCCTTAGTATGCCCTTTAATGAGATTGATCTGACTCTTTCTATCATATATCATCGTAGTGTCTTACGAATGTATAAATTTTAAATGTGTTGTTATATTCACTTACATTTAGTAAGCATCCTTACGTGGTTTCCACGTCTTATTCATGTTTTTTGTGCTACTGTAATTGTGTATGGTTGCAGTAATAGTACCAATTATAACATCGAAACTTGGAAAATAAACGGTTAATGAAAGGAAAATTGAGCCATCTTCAGAATATATTACAGTCTTGTCGGATTGTAACAATTGGATCTAGATTTCTAAGAAAATAGGAGGTCTGTGCTAGCGCTTTATTTTTGTTCTCAGCAAATCGATGATAGGTAATTTATAAACAATTATTACATTTAGGTGCCTAATTTTTACATTTCCCTTCAGGCAGTGCAAGTTGAAAGGGAAGCATATGATAATATTAAAGTAATCTATAACCGTTACTTCATCAATGAGAGCCCGTTTTTTTGCGAAAAGTTAAAATCTACAAAGAGTCAAGACATAAAATTGCTTTAGTCTAACTCTACGATAGTATATTTTGAAGAGTAGAATGGAAAATATTTCAGGCTTAGATGTGTTCTGGGCTTGCCAGTCGAACGTAAAGCGTAGTACGTCCAAATTTTCTGTTCTCTTGTGAAACTCTTCCCTGAAGAACCTATAAAAAGAGCGAGTTTCTCGAAAATAAGTAGTTACAACGAAAGGTTATACAAGTTATAGAAACTCAAGCAGAATTATTGGAGGGAAGTAGATACAAATAGTGCTCCGCATTCATTGGTTCTGAGTTTACATCCTGCTATTAGAAGTGAATCCCCTTGGGTGCTGACGAGTAGCGAGAATGGATGTACAATAGGGTCGCCTAGCGCCTGGTTCAGATGGCACGGGATAGCAATCGGGAGCAGTCGAGTGCTATTTGTTGCTCTCTCGCCCACAACTTCCATCAAAGTGGGAATTTTGCAAATCTAAAAAAAGAGCGGGAATCAGCATCAAATTTCCCATCTACTTAGCAAACTTTCAATTTTTCCAGAAAAATTCTTATCGGCAAAATAGGTTGTCCCTCGTTTTTGTAGTAGTATAAATGCATTTGTCTATAATGGTAGATCATAGCATTTGATATTGTAGCAAACAGATTTGGCTACTGAGAGAGCAATTAAAAGTAGGTTTTTCTCTTGTGTCGTTGGTTTATTAGAATTAAAAGGGTTACACACCATGTTTAGCTAACGTCTATTTTGAATCGCTCCTTCAACTGGCAACTTTTGTGCCTTCTAAATCTAGAACGGCAGATCCGGTGTCGTTGCGGAGGTGTGTCGGGTGTTGGCCTGGCACCGAGGTTGTCTCCTAACCCACTGTGTTCGGATGCCTTTCATCGATATCGTCCTAAAGCTTTTCTTCGTGTCTTTTATCTGACCTTTCGTTCCTACACTATGTTTCCTATCATCCCACTGCTATTTTCTCGAGGACAGCCTTCTGCAACGATACCAAACCAAGTGTCGTGGTCTGAACCGACACCAAGCCTCTTAATTTATTCATGCACTATATTATTAGCATATCTTCATAGAACAACCTCGCCCATAAGAAGCGGAGGACAACGAAAATCCAATATTATATTTCGTCGAATCTTACATGCATTGGATTGTCGGGGAGATCATTTGGATCTCTGTTAACGATTCGTAGGGACTTCGTTTTCGGCTTCACCAACTTCCGCAGAGAAAGTCCCACTGAGCTATGGACGTATTTTGACGCGACGAAGTACAAATTACAAGCACTGGGAACGAAAATGTACCAAACACGACAATATCCAATCAAGCAGATTGTTGGTCGACGTGCGGCACTACGTATTGAGGTAGGTTGCCAGAAGGTTGCTACGGTAGATCACCAGTTGACCGTAGGCGCCTTTCTCGAAAGAGAATACTTGGTTTCCGATGCAATGAAAGACAACCAATTCCTCATTCTTTTCACTTCGTTATCTAAATAAACTCTCGTGAAGAGGAATTTTTCAATGCAAAGCTAGAAGAAATTGGGTTCAACGACGGTGAAACTAGCAGAGACTTCTTAGGAGAGGCATTCTGTTTGCCACAAACCACACGCTGCACAGACGTACTTATAGTCGAAACTATTGCTATTGTGTTGTACGTTCAAATTGAATTTCTCTAGCAAAATCCATTTTTCAAATCGTTATTTTTGGGTGTCCTGCGAGCCAGTAGCACTTTATGGAGTGAAGTGGCAGAAAAGATTCCTGTTCCTTCATTTTGTTGTCATCTTTATTATTGTCAAGCCAAGCCACTGGATAAATATTCAAGCATGTAAATCTGCTGAAACTACGCATAATTTAACCGATTAGGGCCACAGGTGTCTGAAAACACCCCGTATTTAGTCGTGTTTTTATAACAGTCACAGAATATATTGATATGTGATCGATTGAGGATATTGTTGTTTGTGTTGAAACATGGCAAAAACCGTTAGCATCCAAAGATTGTTTGGATTTTGTACAGTTGTTTCAGTGAGCACCAACATAATGCTCTACTTGGAGACGCGTTGTCAATGGCGCCATTTTGGCGGTAAACTACGGCGCTGGTCAATTAGAACTTTTTAAATATATCTGTAAAATATTAGCGACAATCGATTGATAAACGCTAAGCTATACGTTCGTTTAAGTTGCATAGATGAATAGCGACTAGACCGGACGTAGCCATCGGACGGCAGCGTATGAAATTAAATGATCACTCGACAACACATGATAATGATCGAGAAATATCGCACTGCTCTCACCATATGCACAATTTATGTATCTATTTATTCACTCACACTAAATCCAGGCATTCATAGACATTTGTGGCCCTAGAGAGGGCCGTTGGGTTAGATGTGTTGCTCATAGAGCTAGCGGAACAATTTTATCCACCAAATCCATACAGGGTACGTCCTTGACGCTTCAGGGCGTAGACGACATCCATCGCAGTTACAGTCTTGCGTTTAGCGTGTTCGCAATAGGTGACAGCGTCGCGAATCACATTCTCGAGAAACACCTTCAGCACACCGCGAGTTTCCTCAAATATGAGTCCTGATATGCGCTTCACTCCACCTCTGTGAGCTAGACGGCGAATAGCAGGCTTGGTGATGCCCTGGATGTTGTCGCGCAGAACCTTACGATGGCGTTTGGCTCTTCCTTTTCCGAGTCCTTTTCCTCCCTTTCCACGGCCAGACATGACGACAGACGCTCACTAAATGGTTAAGCCACTAAATACTTAAGTATAACACTAATTCTGTATGGAGAAAATGCGCTGCTGACCATTTCTGGTGCCTGAAGCAGAACAGGAAATTTCTCTCACAGCAGTACCATAGCTAACATTTCACTTGCCAACCATCACTATAAAAATGGATTAAGCAGCTCAAATGTAACAACTTGATTCAAAAACCAGTCAGATTTCATCTTCCGTAAATAACATAACAGTCATCAAAATATTCTCACTGTAGTTCTCGGACATGTTTTTTGCAGAGATTGCTTTGGTATTTTATCACCTGGGCTGTTTTCCTCTTTTGGGATTGATGCTCGTTTAGTTGAAAGGATGCCTCAGGAGAGCAGTCACCATAGGTACTGTTTTCCCCTTAGAGGTCAGCAACTGACTACTTCGAGTTACATCAAATGTGTTAGTTGCACGTTTGTTCTCAATCGGTTTTCCTTACGGTGTAGCAGTTGAGCACAATTTCTGTGCTGAACGGGTGATCGCCAAATTCCATAATTCTACGACACCTATCAGTCTTCTTCCGCATGCCAAATATTTCCGGAAAATATCCCACTCATTTTCCTTATTATAACGTATTTCATTAAATAACTGCACGTATTCCATTTAAACATATTTAGATGGCTCTTGTGAATGTCGCCCAATGTGATGTCGATGTTGAAGTTGGCCAAGAATCAGATATCGCAGTGTTGCCAGTGGAAAGTAATGAAAACCAACTCATCGATGTTGGTTTTTTGCCATTTACAAAACTATCCCTCGCTTTATAAAGAAATATTTATTCGCTTAATAACGTCACTTCCAGGATTTTGGTTTTCTTAGTCTTCCGCCGGAACTGCAATGCCACATTCTTAGAGAGATTCCTACCGACACTTATATACAACTTGTTAGAGAGTCCCATAAATATTAAATAGTGTCCGGAAATTATAAATTTACAGACAAGTGCTGAAGACATGCGAGAATTAAAGGTGGTTTCAAAGGATATGGAATATCTGATTGAGAGAGGCGGCCAACATCGGACAAAGCAAAATGTGAGCAGCTTGAGTATTTACGAGGTGAGCAGAGCTTTGCACGAGTTAATAGGGCAAACGTTTTAAGAGTTTATTCTGCTTAATTGTCAGTTTGTGCCTGGTGTTTTCAAATTCACCGCAGCGAATATGCGCTGGGAGGAGGCCGTCAGCTTCGGGGATTTTTCTAGAATTTTCGCACATTGTCATTTTAATTCAATTTGGATCAGCGAGGTATGCCTGTTTCATGATATGCTCAAATTGCAATATAATACTTCCCTGATTTTTAGGCACAAGAATGTTTCCAGGTGAACATAACATTAGATTTCTGTGATCAACTGCAGCACTTTCGTGAGAATAAAATCACTTGCGAAATGCTGGTGTTTAGTTCATGTAACTTCAACGACGAAGAGATACTGACAATCGTTGACAGGCTTCTGGGTGCAACAACTGCAAATCATTTAAGCATGTTAGAATATAGAAATAGGAACGTCTCTTTTGAGAAGGAGTTCTTTAGGATGCCATCAGTCAGAAAAGTATGCCACTATCTAAATCCTAATTCTACCACTCCCCCTTTGAATAAACTATCATAGGAATATTCTAGTTAAAAGAGCTGTGTCTCACTGGAGAATGTGATTTCTCCGATGACGATTTATCATCAACAGACTACAAAGCACTGTGTCTCGAACGATGTCGCATATCGGAATATGCTCTTAGAAGATTTCATGAGGTAATTTTCGCATTCTTCGGGATCTATTGTGTTTCACTAGCGATATTTCCTAGAAGAAATAGAGAGGAAGGTGATTCAGGAATTGTTGGACTGTAGACGTGAGATTTATGCCTTTGAAGTCAAACTTCAAGACGAGATTGACGTAGATCGTCTACTGAGCGCTCTGCCGAATATTGAGAGGATTGGAGAAAGGCAGTGGAATTTGCGCAATATTAGAGGTGAAATCATGGAAATCCGTATTGAAAATGATAAATATAGCTGTGACGCAATATAGCCTTTCGTGCATTGTTTTCTAATCTTTGTGTTGTGCTTTACACTTGTTTATCCCTTGTTTATCCTTTGCTGGACCTGTTGAACTACCCAATTATTGATTGTCCTATCTCACTTTAACATTTGTAACTGTTAATAGACGGATGAAATAATCTATTCCGAGCTTGTAACCGGCGTGTGATGTGGATAAGTGTGGTCTTAACAAATTATCCACTTTAAGTGAGAGTCTTTAACTAACTACAGTGCGAATCTCTTTTGCTCTCAAATTAAACGAGTGCTATCATTTGATATTTATAGTCGTGATGACACGACCTCACTGTATAAATTTCTATCTTCGTTTCTCATTTCACTTATACCCTACCGGATATGCACTAGTAGAAGAAAGGACGATTTGACCTATGATAATAATTTTGTTTAAAAATCATAGAGGCTAAGCAGCTTAGATTAAGTCACCATCTATCACTAAGTACCGGTACTAAGGAGAAATGCTCTTTAATTACTTTTCCACTCTGTTCTCGAAACATACTATGACAAAACGTAGCTCCCCTTTTCCAAATGAGAAGAATGACATTGTTTTGTTCTCTACTAGCTGTAACATGTCTAGATTCTCTTAATACGTCTACAATATTTATTCATGAAATGTACATGAGAATTTTGATAAAACATTAGTCACTGATGGCGAATATTTCGAATTCGACGTAACACCTTGTTCTAGTATGTGATTTGTTTTTGTCGCCTTCTGAAAAAAGTACTTCAAACGCGAATGAAATGTAAAAAAATAGAAAGAGTACCTCTCGGCCACGTCCGACCAATTAATTATGCACGCCTCCTCGTAGTCCTAAATGTTATGAACATTAAAAGGGGGTTAACAATAAATTTGTAATGGTTGAACTTACAATTATATAAACAGGATGCGTTAAAATCGTTCCTTCGTAGGGACGGATTAGATGTGTAAATGACACCCAAGTATATCATACTATTTATAGTACGAGTATTATCATATTGTCTCTCTTGGAGGAAATGTGACATCACACTTCCTAAATGATATTCGCATTAAATATGTTTTACATCAGTATATAAATAACGTACCTCTATAAACTTCTTTTAAAAATCCATTGATTTCCAGAAATGCACCAACCTTCATTTCTATTCAAACTGATAAAAATTAAAAATTTCTTACCGGCTCTCTTAGCTTCTTTTCCCTCAGATCCATAATAACAAAACATTTTAATGGCCTATAAAGTTGAAAACAAACATGGATTATTTGAAAAAAAAGCAAAACATCATGACATAAAATGTAGGAGAAGGAAGCCTAATTTCGATTAAAATTAAAGAAAAAGGAGACTAAAGGAAGATTAAAAAGCATAGTATACGACATGAATGTTAACTTGACGGTGTAATTCAGATCTGTCACTTCTTTGTTTTCAACAGGTCTCCTTCACCTATTATATTGCCTACGGTAGGATATTTGAACCGCGGAGAAACAATTTGAACCACCCGGTCGTACCAGATGCGAAAATTATTTCTTCATTGTTTTTAATCTGGTTCGTTTGTATTGCTTTTGTGATTATACACTTTTTGTTGTTTTCCCATAGGTTTGTGATGGATAAACTTAAAACTAATAATCGCGTTCCGTTATACTAGTGTATTTTCAAGTTGGCTAAATCGAAATTTGGCCACCTGTGTAAGGGAGAATATTTCAGACGTCATGTGAACTGGATTCCCGCTACGATGGCTTGCTGCACGGACATTCAGCTGCTTATCAGTGGGTAGGTGGTGTCATTTTGCCTGGAATAGGTGTATTCTGTTAAATGAATAATTTGTTTGGCTTACTATGTTTATATGTATTCACATATAAGCATGTTTTAGTGACAGCTGGACGAAACAACGTCTCATTGTTCTGGAAGTGGAATTAGCCGTTCATACGGAGGTATACTATCTTTTGATAGCTGAAATATGCATATATTTAGATGAACGATGGACGAGCACATTCCTTTCGTTTAACTAGTGTTATCTATTGTAGGTGGTATCGGTAGTGGACGATGTGGTGAGAGTGCAAATCCAAACAGTCAACTACACGATGTTGACTGGAGTAGGGAAATTCTGAAGCCTATTCAACGGAGATGTTATCCTATTCACATGCTGCTGTTAGCGAAAAAGATCAGTAAGTATTAGTGCCTATTATTTTGTTGTTTTCTTTGAAATTAAAAATTTGGGCAGTTGTAGTTCAAACCATTTATGATTATGCTTAAGTTTTGCTTCGAATAATTTGCCATGTTGTATCAGTAGAGGTGTTTAAAAGTTGGAAGTACCAGTTCTATTCTTTGTTCTAGGATGACATCGAACAGTGGGTTACTGTTAGTCAAGTAGCGCTAAAGGGTAGACGTATTCCACGACGTGTGTTCCAGTTCAAGGAGGCTCCATATCCTACAGGTTGTACAAATGTTCCATATGCTCTATTCCAGAAACGCACAGTAGTTCAATCAATCTCATTGCGGTAAATGATCGTGACAACATTTCATAGCAAGGACTGGTTCCGGGAAGACTTTAACCAATAGCGTGTTAATAACTAAATGGGAATATTCGTCGTGGTAGGAAAAAACATTTTTACAGTTCATGTTACCTGGCATCATCCATACGAAAAAGAAGCGGCGCTATGCTCGCTATTGTGGTCCATCTGTCCTTGTGCTTTTAAGCCACCCGTGAATGTGAACAGCAAGTCCAGTAAGTAAGTATTAGCAATTTCTTTTGGTTTTAAAGAATTTTCAAATTGTGGACATATTAGTGCATTCCGGTATGATTGTAAAGAGATAATTGAAGGCCTTCCAACTAGAAATGGATCATTTAGTGGTAAATAGTTCATTTCTGTTTTGTTAGAAATTTTTAAATCGTGATCTAGTACTTTTAAGGTAGAACCATTTGTGGAGTTGTTGGGCTTTTTAAAGCAATGAGCAGTATTACGTACTGAATAACCTAGTTCGTTAGGCCGTGTTGAGGCCCGCGTCGGAGAATCCTAGGTACCGTTAGTTTAATCCAGATTGTCACCACTTTCCTTATATGTAGATATTATAGAATTTTCGTTAAAAATCAATTATCTATTTTATTTAAGAAGACCAGCAGCACTCATATTCGCCCAGTGAACATTTCAATGCCGCCAAAGGAGCCAAGAAGGCTGCTAGGAACCTGAAGGTCAGCCGAGCCGGCGATAAGAAGAAGAAGCACCGTAAGGAGAGCTATTCCGTCTACATCTGTCTTGTTCTGAAGCATGTTCATCCGGATTTCGACGTATCATCTGAAGTCATGTATATTGCGAACTCGTTCGTCAGCAATGTCTTCGAGCAAGTAAATCTGCTCAAATTGTGCATAGTCTACCCAACGGCCCTCTTTAGGGCACATATATGTAGGAATACATCCTGTATATTGTTGTGGTTTATAAATAATAAACGGGGATTATATTAATGTGTGATCAATTTAGGATATTGTTGTTTGTATCGAAACATGGCGAAAACCGTTAGCATTCATAGACAATTTTGATTTTGTACAATTGTTTCAGTGAGCTCCAACATAGTGTTATGCTTTGGAACGAGTCAATTACACATTTTTGGCGGGAAACGACGATGGTCGATTCTAATTTTTTAATGTCTGGAAAATATTAGCGACAATAGACTGATAGACGCTAAGTTATACGTTCGTTTAACTTGTGGAAATGAATAGCGATTAGATTGGACGTAGCCATTGGATGGCAGTGTATGAAATTAAACGATCATTTGACAACACAAAAAATGGTCGAGAAATATCGCACTGCTCTCACCATATGCACAATTTATGTATCTATTTATTCATTCACACTAAATCCAGGCATTCATAGACATTTGTGGCCCTAGAGAGGGCTGTTGTGTTAGAATGCAGAGTGCGGAATGCTTATTCCTCGTCTCCGGCAGTTTTCTTGGGCAACAGCACAGCCTGAATGTTGGGAAGTACTCCACCCTGAGCGATGGTCACTCCTGATAATGGCACATCTATAAAGCCGTAGCACAAGGGGGCGAGTCACAAAATAGCAGCTTCTTGAACCCACAGCCAACAAACTTAAAGATAGATGAATATTTACGCAATCTATACAGCTCTACCATTTAATACAAGACAACCCAATGAGTTATGAATATATTTTGATCCGATGTAGATACATAAAATACAAGTACTAAGAATGAACAAGTGTCAGAAATGGGATGGCAACCAATTGATTACATTTTTGATCTACTTGGACCAGTATTGTGACTACTAAATCTATTTAGACGTTGTAGTTTGCGTGCTATGATCTACCTAAGGAAGATCATTGGTGTGAATTGTTAAAATAACATGAGACGACAGGTATAAATCAGTTTGAACCAATGTGGTCACAACATATATAGAGGTAGGTTTTAAAATTTTTATCAGTTTGAAAATAAAAATGAATGTTTCAACTTTTTTTCTAAGCAATGGATTTAATTTCCGCATATTTAGAGGTACGTTATTTATATACTGATGTAAAACATATTTAATGCGAATATCATTTAGGAAGTGAAATTTCAAATTTCCTCCAACAGAGGCAATATAATGCCACTCGTACAATAAATGGTATGATATACTTGGGTGTAATCTACACATCTAATCCATCCCTCCGAAGGAACGACTTTAACGTATCCTGTTTATATAATTGTAAGTTCAACCATTACAAATTTATTGTTAACCCCCTTTTAATGTTTATAATATTTAGGACTTTTATGAGGCCTATACCATACATTGGAGTGATGTATTCGTGAGGTATTCTTTTCTTTTTTTATATTTCATCCACATTTTAAATACTTTCTTTTCAGGAGCGAGAGCCCGTTTTATTCAACATAATATTTTGTAAAATTCACATGTACAATAAATATTGTTTATATATTAGGCTTTAATACATGGAAAATAACGACACAGTATTAAAAACACTAGTATATATTAAGTCCACCGCAACATTCATTCTGTTTGTAAAATGAATACAAGTAATACATTTTTCATACACATAATAATATTTATGGTACAATAAAATTTCCATCGGTAGATAATTGATTTTTAACGAAAATTCTATAATATCTACATATAAGGAAAGTGGTGACAATCTGGATTAAACTAACGGTACCTAGGATTCTCCGACGCGGGCCTCAACACGTCCTCACAAACTAGGTTGTTCACTACGTAATACTGCTCATTGCTTAAAAAAAAGCTCAAGAACTTCACACATGGTTCCACCTTAAAAGTACTAGATTATGGTAGAAAAACTCCTAACAAAACAGAAATGAACTGTTCACCACTAAAAGACCCATTTCTAGTTGGAAGGCGTTCAATTATCTCTTGTACGATCATACTGGAATGCACTAATATATCCGCAATTTGAAAAAAACTGAGCTAGCCTATAAGGTTGTAGACAAACTCTATGATTTGAAAATTCTTTAAAACTAAAAGAAATTGATAATACTTACTCACTGGACTTGCTGTACACATTCACGGGTGGCTTAAAAGCACAAGGACAGATGAACCGCAATAGCTAGCATGGCGCCGCTTCTTTTTCGTATGGATGATGCCAGGTAACATGAACTGTAAAAATGTTTTTTCCTACCACGACGAATATTCCCATTTGGTTAATCACATGCTATCGGTTACGATCTTTTCAGGACTAGTAGATGTCACGATCACTTATCGCAATGAGCAATGAGATTGATTAAACTATTGTGCGTTTCTGGAATTTAGCATATGGAATGCACGTTTAACCTGTGACATATGGAGCCTCATTGAACTCGAACACATGTCATGGTATACGCCGGCCTTCTAGCACTACTTGATTAACAGCAATCCACCGCTCGATGTCATCCTAGAACGAACAATCAAACTGGTGTTTCCAATTTTTACACACTTCTACTGGTACAACATGGAAAATTACTCCAAGCAAAATTCAAGGATAATTACAATAGTTTGAAATACAAATACCCAAATTTTTATGTCACAGAAAACAACTAAATAATATGTACTAACCCTTACTGATCCCTTTTGCTAACAGCAGCATGTTAATATGACAAAACTGCCGATTAGGCTTCAGGTTTTCCCTACTCCAATCAACATCGTGTAGTTGACTTTTCGGATTTGCACTGCAACCTCATCGGCTACTACCGAAGCCACCTGCAATAGATAGCACTAGTTAAACCAAAGGAAAGTGCTCGTCCATTGTTCATCTAAATATATGCATATTTCAGCTATCAAAAGATAGTGTACCTGCCTATGAATAGCTAATTCCACTTTCCGAACAATGAGACGTTCTTTCGTCCAGCTGTCACTAAAACATGCTTATATGTGAATATATATGAACATAATAAGTCAAACAAACTATTCACCCGACAGAATACACCTACTCCAGGCAAAATGAACACTACCTACCTTGTAATAAGCACCTGAATATCCGTCCAGTAAGCCATCGTAGTTGGAATCCAGTTCACATGACGTCTGAAATATTCTCCCTTACACAGGAGGCCACATTTCGATTTAGTCAACTTGAAAATGCACTAGTATAACGGCATGTGATTATTATTTTTAGTTTATCAATGACAAATCTAAGCAAAAATATGAAAAACGATCACAAAAATAGTACGGATGGATATGGTTAAGAACAATGAAAAAAAATCACTTTTAGTACCTAGGGCCATAAAACGGCGCAAATCAATCCTTACGACCCAAATGTCCTACCGTAGTCAAAATAGTGGTTGAAGGAGACCGGTTGAAAAAAAGTAGGAACAGTTCTGAATTACAGCGTCAAGTTAACATTAACGTCGTAGACTAAGCATTTAAATCTTTCATTTACATCCTTTTTTTTTTAAATTTTATTCGAAATTAGGCTTCCTTCGACTATATTTTATTTCATAGTGTTCTGTTTCTTTTATAAATAATCCATGTTTGTTTTCAGCTGTTGTTCACGCGCGCAAAAGGAAACGTGAGGCTTAAATAAGTTTATTAGCTTGTATTACATAACAATAAGACATAGTTATAATTATAATAAAACGAATGTTAAGGCACGAAACCTACAGGGGAAACAGTGTGTCAGGAGAGGAAAAAGGGAAACAAATATGAAAAGTATTATAAGTATAACAGAAAGTTACGAAAGGATAAAGAAGGCGTCCGGAGTACAAAAGAGGATGTCGGGTGATCGGTCCGTTCTTCCCTCTCTCTCCTTGATTGCGCCCGGCTCGGTTTTATATACGTCTCACTCTGGAATGTTGTACATCAGAATGTAAACATGCGGGGCAACACATTATGTGATTTATAAATAAAGATACAACGGATACTCTTAGGTGAAAAGGGACTCCTTCTTACAGTGTGCTAAAAAGAAAAGTACCGAGTCATAACACGATGGACCTTATAGACAAGCTTATTAATGAAGGGCAACTGACTGCATTTGCCCCCTCCCGAAGAGATCAGAATTTTCTACATCCTCTTATAGGTATATCTTTTACTAATTTTAACCATATTTATGTTGTAAATTAGAAGTGGTAAAACTTCGATTGTAACTTCCCATCAGAAACAACTATTCGCATTTTTTAGAAATAAACTGGGCATCATCGGGTCCACATGCTTCTTGGCCGTGGAGAAGAGTGCAATTTCATTCTAAAGAAGTATTCTAGAACATCCTGCTAAACAACGTTAGTTAAGTTGTCCTGCAATCAATTGTACTTTAATTGAATAAACATTGTATTTGGTCGTTCTTGAACTCATTCATTAATGTAAAGTTTCGTATTATGTTCCGTGTAGAGGGTTTGTTAGAGTGGAAATTAATCTTAGTGAATCTATCTTCCTTGGCGGTGGCATAGATATGCTAAAACGCGGAGCTCATGGAATCTATTGTATAATAATGGCATTTGAAATAAAAAATAAGACGCTTTTCCTTTCATTTAGACAGACACATGTGGACGTGACTATCGCTCCTTGTGAAAATGGGGAAGTGGAGTTGTAAAATAATTTGCATATATATATATACTTGTTTTATTTACGTCTTGTTGGTTTTCTTTTCCCCATCTCCTTCTTTCTGACCTAGTTTTCTTCTCTTGTTTTATTACATCCTTATACCTATATGGTATCAACTTGGCTTTTTAATCATCAGGTCAGGCATAATTGACGACATTATGGCAGATGCATAACTAAGTGTATGTGTATAAAATCGCAAAAATATGTGAAAATTATGGAAGGAAATGTTTCTATTTCTATTTCATGCATAGCCTATATTAAAATATGGTTTGTTCGATTGCTAAAAACTACAAAGAACTCTTGGTGATATGCTAATTTTCCTTCACTTTTCCCACTGAAAATCGTGAATAAATTTCACTACGTTACAAAAATTGAAGGTGTTCTCTCATTATGTTTGTGTTGTGTTCAATGGCTGAGAATGGCCGGTCGATCTTTATTAGTTCGCAGAGAAAAGAGCACAATATCATATTTACATGTACTTATATATCTTAGCTCGGGGCGGGATTTGTTATATTACCAGCTATATGCTCATGTACCTAATAACGAGATAGCTGTGAACTATAGTGTTAGATCAATCAATATTCTAATTAGAATATGAAACGCGAAGACTACAGTTTGTATGAAATTGACTTAGAGTAGGTACAGTGATAATAAATCAATTGTCAGCTAATATTATTAGAACTTAGGAATATTTATGTTTTGATCTGATGGATGAATTAGGACATTAAAGAAAATGCAGTCTTTGAAAATTATAAAAAACTGTCAGGAATGGAAATCGAAAGCTAGATATATTCCAGTGCTTTTAATGCTTCCATGTCATACTGTTATGGTGGAGTTAATGAATTTTTTGATGAACAATAAACTGGTAATCTAGTATGAATAAATGATAGTTCGGTGTAAAAAGCTGTATACCAAATTCTCTCCGTGTTTTTATAATTTGTTTTTAAGAATTTTAATTTTTATAAGGGTACTTAAAACCTCATTTCCTATTCTATGAAATTATGCATTTTCAAACCTTTTACCGCTATGTGGATTGCTGCTGTACCAGTTGGAGTCAGGTAGTGAAGAGGGATCGCTGAGAGAACTATCGAGAGGGGGTGGCCTGGTGTTGCTGAAGTTCGCCAAGTTACCGAATTGAGGCACCATTCTGCGTGAATTTGGATGAAGAGGTGAAGAGAGAAGACGGAACAGAAGATCCTGGTTTGTGGCCTTGTATATGGGTATACGCTTTTGTACAATCTTCTACACATTAGCACGGTTTTGATTTTATATAGATGTAAATATATTTTTCCCTCACCCATATCTTGTATTCTACTGGCTAATAATCGAATACAGCTGTTACGAACATTCGTAATAATTCTTTGCGATTACTTCCGGGGGAAATCTTTATGTCAAGCATTCTTGAGGATGTTTTGTATTGGACATGGATTCTTCTCGACAAGCGCAGTGTGTTTAGTATTGCAATAACAGTAACATTCACATACCTCACATATAGAAGTAAGGGCTACTGGAACGCAATAGATTTGAGATTAGTTGTTTCTTGATCTCAGGTCAAAGCAGCCAGGTCCCGTATTCATGTACCTTGTACAGTCTCACTGATTGTGTTGTTTGCCTGTTATTCGGGCTAGTGAATAAATGCTATAACATCTCAGTTGGCTTTTGTCATCTCTCATTTGCGTAAGGAAAGAGACAAACTCAAATCTGGTGTAGTTATTTTTTCAGGTAAGTTTCTATCTCTTATGGAGCCAGTTGATGTCGCTTCTGAATTAAAAGGCATAGTATTGAAATGTAAAAAAATATTAGACTAACACTACTGTTTTCAAAACAAGAATCCAAAGACCTGTAATGTTTAATAAGAAATCGATTATCTTATGTCATAGTGTCCAGAAATAAAATAAATCACGCAGTTTAAAGACTACATAAATCAAGTTTTCTCATTTTACCTTTTTAACCTAAGGAGGTGGTATTAGTTAACGATGTCGTTATAGTAAGACTATCGTTTGGCAAAAATACACTCTCACTTTTTAAAGTCGACAGATAATGGCAAGTGCTTCCTAGAAATTGTTATTCGTATTAAACACATTCTTGAAGTTCATAGGAGTAGGCCACGCTCAATATACTTATTGTCTAACTGTGCCTTTAGAAGTAGATAACTTTGTAGAGAGTTCTTGAAGTGTAGGTTCAGTCGAAGTGACGCTCCTATATATTTGAGCTATAGAAGTATCCACTAGTGATACAGACGAATTTCCACTAGTACTAGCAACACTTCTTTCACTACGAGTGATGGACGGGTGACCTGCACTTTTTGTTGAAAGTAAATCCTTGGGTGTTCGATTAGTCGTATAGATTAAAGGAATAGTGGTCCGGCGGCCTGTTGAAGTGATGTTTTAGGTAGTGACTTCTTTACTCTGTTTTCTTTGTGTAGAAGCACTTAAGATTTGAATACGAATTGTTGATGTAGAAATCATCTCCATACTACTTGCAGTGCTAGTATTGCCTCTTAGACCAGACTTCATCAATTTTATTGATGTGGTCCCTGGCAGTTCTGTCTTCCCATTTAAAGTATCTATTTGCGGTGTAGTCTGAATTATGGACGTATATTCTTTGATATAAGCCAGTGCTCTTCGCCAGTCCGCCACACATTCATAAGTGAGACATTTATTGCAAGCTTTGGGTCCTTCAGTTCTAGCTGTATTTATGTAGCATGCGATTTTCTTGCTTTCCCCCTTAGGACAATACAGTATATCAGTAAATAGTGTTGTGATAGTAGGTATAGAACGATGAGACACGGCAATAAAAAGAACATTTTACTCCTTTAGTAGTCCTACTTCAGAGGTGGCAAAAGACAAATCAACGCTGAGTGAGCTGGTCGACGGTTTCCTTGGGAGACGAATGATGTCGAGGTTTTAGAACTTATTGGGTGGCTTCCTGCTATAACATTAGCGTAGGCAAAGTTCCAGATTATGTCCTCACAAGACTAAACATTTCAATTATAGATTTGATAGAAAATCACGGTTTTCCTATTCGTACTTTGCCATGTTTGGCTTTTCGATCAATATTGAAATCTGGACGCGTTTAGGGCAAGAAGAAATGTATTAGGTGGTTGCAGAAGTTTTAGTCATTTTTTTCAAAATTTCAATTTTATTTCCATAATAAACAAAAAGCAGTTCAATCATCAAAATATTTTCCCTCGCTTTCTATGACCTTCTGCCATCTCTCGGGTAACTTTCGGATTCCTTCGTGATAAAACGACATCGGCTTGGAGGCAATAAAATCATCGATCCATTTTCGCACCTCAGCCACATCTCGAAAGCGCTGTTCTGCTAGACATTTCTGCATCGAGCGGAATAAACGGTAATCCGAAGGTGCCAAGTCCGGTGAATACGCCGCGTGCGGAAGAACTTCCCAGTCTAAGTTCAAAATGGTCTGCTGAGTACTAAGAGCAACGTGAGGCCTAGCGTTGTCGCACAGCAAAATGACCTTCCGACTTCCTTGTCTATTAAATGGTATTTCTTCCTCCATTCCATCGAGCAAATCAGTCAGTTGACGATCGTAGCGCTCGGTAGTAACTGTCTCACCTGGTTGAAGGAGTTCATAAAACAGCACACGCTTCATGTTCCACCAGATGCACAGAAGGACTTTTTTGGCGTGAGTGTTAGGCTTTCTCGTGGATGTTGTTGGCTGTCCGGGGTCTACCCACGAATATGTGTGTGTTTGGGATTGTCGTACATAATCCATCTTTCCTCACCAGTAACAATTTTCCACAAAAATTCTTCTTGCGTTGTCTGGCAAGCAACGAGATGCATAAGTTGAGCCGGCGCCAATGCTGTCTGTGGAGAGTTCATGCGGTACCCATTTTCCGAGCTCCCGAATTTTCCCCATCTCATGCAATCGTCTCAAGGCTTGTTTTATCAACTCCCAACTGTTCAGTGAGTCCCTTTCGTGTCTGTGACGGATTTTCATCCAATAATGAATTCAAAGCATCAGTCTTCGACGTTTGTGGCGTCCCAGAGCGTTGTCGCTCGTTGACATCAAAATCAGCAGCTTTAAAACGTCGAAACCAATATCTGCAAGTACTGTGGGAGAGAACACCCTCATCTAGTACAGAGCATATTGATTTGCATGTTTCAGCAGCATTCTTCCTTTGTTCTAACTCAGAGAGAATACAGTGTCGAATATGCAGTTTTTGATGGCTCATCTTATTCGAATTATTTTGTGAGGCTAAGTTTACCATTCAATCTTGACTTATGGCTTTTCAGAAACTAAGAAGCCAACACTAGAAAAACGCAAAAGAGCGGGAATTTATTTAGGTTTTAAATAATTGTACTAAAGCGCTGAAATAAGTGACTAAAACTTCTGCAACCACCTAATAATAACAATATTCGGTAGGAATAAGACGATAGTGACGATGACAATTCTCGTAATTCATGCACACACCACTTATCCGGCAATATTTATATTTAGTATGGCAATTGATAAAGCTCAGATGACGTATACTAGCCACCCTCGAGCCAGCCTTCGCTTGGCTGTCTTGCCTTTCCGAGTAGCACCCAGTAGTCAGATCATGGACTTGATGACTATTATTATCGATGAAAACGGCACTTCTAGGTATTTACACATTCCGCTATTGACCACTTCAAATCGAAATAGACTGAACCACCTATTAATAACTGAGGGTCATAGGATGGAGGGCTCTCTAGCACACTTTAGTCCAGCCAGCACACCTGGACCGCAGCCAGTCCGAAAAATAGGTAGCTGATAAAATGATTCTGCTAAAGGTTTATTTAATGTTCGTACTACATTGCTTCGTTCCATTTTGAACAATTTGAAATAAAACTACCTGGAAAAGAAAAAATTCATTAGCCAACTCTTTATACAGTAATCCAAGAGGCCTGAGGCATGACTTTCACGAGATAGTTACCTCCTCTTTTAGCAGGAACAATCCTTCGCTCTATAGTATCTTTTCATTTAATTAGCGTGAGTAGAATGTTATGGCATCAGAATAATTTAAAATTGTACAATTACTGCATGAAGGGTAAAGGAAACCAGAAATAGGGTGAACTATAAAGAAACAAAATGTGATCAGATCGCAAAACAATAGCTAGAGGAAATAAAACGGCAAAATTATAGTTGAATGCTAAACAACAAGATAAAAAATTCCAAGAGTGTTTCAGAATAGTGGATCTAATATAAATTTATTTGCAGAGATAGTTAAATGTCTCAATTGGTCCCTAGTATTCCTCAGTTCCCATCGCGATTCGCCAGTATTCACAAGATTTGGAAGACCGCTTGTCAGACGATCGACGTCGATGGTATTTCGAAGTCCGAAATCACAATCCTCGATACGACAGCTGCGCTCTAACGTTTCCTGATTAATCTATCTATTTCGATAGCAAAAGTGATATACCACTCTTTTTATTTAACATGAAATCGCTGACATCGATTTGCGAGAGAAATGTTACAGTGTACTAAAACAAAAGCGACCAGAAGCAGTGTTAAATTCACCTCGAGGATCCTTCTTAGCATTCGTTCTGATACGCAACATTTTTTTAATCCAATACTGCTGTACTTTCCTGCAAGTAGATCGTCGTCGGAGAAGTCACAGTCACCTTCGACGAACAGGGATTTGAGCTGCAATACTGCTTCAGAATGTAGCCTGACACACAACGGAAGAGTGGGATCTACTAGGAAATGAAAAAGGCACTTAATAGGGAACTCACATTCCTAACTGAGGGAAATTCGAAGAAGTCGTTGTCTACATGGGTACGATTTATTCTATTCCAAGAAATATCCATATTCTCCGTCTTTGTGCTACACAGAATTGAGTCAACCACAGCAAGTCCTTCTTTCTTATTAAATCTACAAGACATAAAGGATATATATTCGCAGGAAATATAGTCAATGAAATGGTGCAGTTGCTCGCAAAACTCTGATGTCATCTCCACCTAAAATTGTTGGGTATTTCTAGGATACAAAACAAATAAATAAGACTATTGACATCAGGAGACTTACGCACGTCCCAAAACCACATAAATTCCAAAGTACATCCTTTGAAAAATCGAAGAAGATCGGAGAAGGTGATATCCAGACGGTTGTGTCCATTGATGCTACAGCTATAGCCACCAGACGGACGCTGAAACATCGTGATGATTAGAAAAACTCACGTCAACACGGGTAGTTAGAACTTACCCCATGTATAACTATGAGTCTAATAGCTTGACGGTATCCAGCACTTTCAACCAGATATTTCATATCTTTGGAAACAAGCCTCAATTGACGGAGTTCCAAAGGGCTCATATCCGTCTGAAAACAATTTGCATTCGGAAGTCGGTGATTTGCAGGCGAAGTGTAAAATTGCCTGATTTCAGTGGTATTCTCACCTGATTTAGAATTTTTATCTGAAGTTTCGGAGGAAGATAGAAAAAATCCCTCCTCCTTACCCTGTCAATATGATTTTTGAACTGTTTCGAAACTAATTTCAATTCACGATGTTGAGAGGTATTTGTCTGAAATTGAGTCCAATTCAGATCCACCTGCCAGCTACTCTGTTTCATATTTCCTCTACAATCTACTGAGAGGGTTAGAATTCTACTGATGCCGGAGACGGAAGGAGCACATTCTTTAACGAAGCACCTTTGTCAGAGTCAAGGCTTGTATTTCGAGGGGAAGATCTAAGAATGGGAAGGCCTAAAATGTGACAAAATGAACTTGTTTGACACAAATATTTATGGTTACAAACAGTGTAGATCATATCACCAGTAGAACTAACATCACGTGGCTCACTGTCATCGTGTCTCTGGTTAGGAACGACGACGACTTGTTCATCTTCTTCCGATTGAGCGGATTTTAGAAAATCCATCTATAAATGTCATTCCAACAAAAGAGACTTATAAATTTCATAAAGGCGTTTAATAATAAACAATGCACTATTTACACATGTGTAAAAAAAGTTGAAGAGAAGAACTGGAACTGCGAATGCAAATATGCTGATCAAAAAGAGGAGTTGCTGACCTCGGCTAGCAAGCGGCGCCTCCGGTACAATCTTTCCTAAGGCGTCTTCTGTCTTGTACGCAAATTTAATTAGGTCTAGAAAAGAATGCTTGTATCATAAGGCTATTACGTCTGTGCAACTTTACAATTAGCAGTGATTAGCAATATGTGGGATACTTCTTCCAGTGGCTTCTCCAGAAAGCGCTCCACGTCATTGATGTGTTTATGTTTAGTTGTTTTATATATGATACCTATTTCATGGTTATTTTTTGTTTGATTCCATTTGTTCCAGAATAAAATTGTTAGCTAGAAACAGATTTCAGTTCCGTGACACTTTGTCCACTGTACCACAGGGTAGTGGTGCTTTATAAAGAACTATCGAGACAAGACCAGAAACAAACGAAGACACGAGCCGGCAAAATAAAACTTATTTTGTTCTTTTTTCAAGAATTATTTGAATGAATATCATTTCCATAACCTCTAATCTCCTCTACCTCTAACGAAGATGTTATATCAAAACTCTGAACGTATAAAACAAACTTTCACTTGTAAAGGGAGTTCGCAGTTCGTAAAATATATTAGAGGCAGAACATAGTCCTATACTTCCATAACCAGTGGTAGTAGGAGCCTAAAGTGTATTGCTAAAGCACTAGATGGGAAAGCATAGGCAAACTAATTACATTCCCACTACTTCACCTTGGTATGTATTTAGTCCACACTTTAACGATTAAATGAAATGTAACTATATCTTTTATTCTTTATTTTTCGTAATAGAAGATGTCTTTGGACGGGATGTGTGCTATCGACAGCGAACACCATGGACAGGCTCTCTAGGAAGGCGTACAGAATTCATCCACTGCAAAAACACCGATTTTCATATTGAACATCTTTTGTAACAAGCCTGCAGTCTACGATTTAGGAAATCACTAGTGACCGATTGGATCTTTCCGACCCACAGCTTGTCTCTGGATTAGTTGTAACTCTTCATTATTTGTGTAATACATTAGTTGGTTCCATAAATTGACTCCTCTACCAGTCTCCTGACTGGTTGTAATATTCACCGTAAATTTCGGAATGCGTCCTGTTTTCACGGCTGAAAAGATACAATATAATGAAGCAAAGAAAGTGATCACTTACTCAACAATCATCTGAGCGTAGATAGAAATGTGCAGAACAACGCATGAAGTGCATCGACGAACCAGATCCTTTTCCGTGACCAACAGTATTAGGTCCAAGTAGTGTTCTACTTGAAGTAGGTCCCACATTAACTCCGAAAACGGTCCACTTCAATTTCAGAAGATCATCAGCAACAGAAGCACGAGATCCCATGTCCACACTTGCACCGTGACTGTCCCATTTAACAATGCCACCACTGGACAAAACTAGTTAATCTACTTTTCTCATAAATAAGTAATTAATGCCTCAATATTCCTGCAATTATTAGACTTTCTTCCACTCACTAATTTCTTTCAAGAACAAAAGCAATAAATAACTCATTATATATATTCAATTGCATTTTAGTCCAGTAGATGCCTTATATTAAGTGGCCAAAATAAATGTATTTATAAGAAAGAATGCTTGGATGATTTTAGACCGTAGAAAATATCACTATTTCGCCAACTTTCACTTATTTTACTGCCATGTTTTGAAGACCCTGAGTTTGTCACCGAATTCCACCACACTACCGTCTTCGACCACATCAGTAATGTCATGTATCTCTCTGGTCTACTCTACGTCTCTGACCCAGCTGTCTATATAAGGGCAGTGCGGGGCGGAGTTCGGGGAGATGCGGGTGTACTGAGCCCTGACCCTATGGACATATTCTGATTGTAATTACCCTTTAACCCTCTGTTTAATAAACCTTATTGCCCAGGGTGTATTCTTAATAATTCACACATAATAAATAATCCGCTACACATTCAAAGTTTGTAACCAGCCTGATCACCTGGTTATCAACGCCCCTTCATAGAATATCTTCCCCATACCTTTACAGTAACAGCGCCAATGTAGTGTCCGATATTCGTCTCCTCTCTAGTCAACGACACATCTAATGGACGTAACAGTCTGAAAGACGTCTAACATAAAGCAGCTTCAATGCAGCGTATCAAGACAGGGACGCGCGAACGTAGCCCCACACACAAATTTGGCTGTTGGCGAACATCATCTCGAAGATGCCACATAGACCAACCCGTCCGGAATTTCGATGGATGGGCGTCACCACGGAGGCCTCGCCTTCATGACCCCGAAAACCCTCCAGCCACGTAAGTTCACGGACCGCGTTCCCCTTCCATCCTTTCTCCGACTGCGCCGTACATTACACAGGCGCGCGTCTCGTACCTAATGTTTTTCTAATCGCAAATATGTGTAACTGACTCTTGCTCATCATCGCATTTTATGCAAATGTTTTTCAAATTTTGTGATTATTCCCGATATCATTTTTTATAGCTTAAAAATCTTTTTTGACCAAAATTGTTGATAAATCTTGTATTCTAACAAATAAATTAGTTTAAGAGTAAGACACTTTATAATAGGACGTAGCGTATACTTGACATCCACTCCATTGTGGTATCCACTGGCAAACCATCTGTTTTAATAAGGTCCTTTCTCTTCTCTCTCTTCAATATCTCAGCCCGACGACCGAAACAATTGTGATTGCGAATTCCAGGAGTCAAACACTTAATTATAGACCTTAACAGATCAATTTACCTTTGAAATTTCTTTTGAACTGTGAATTTAAAAAAGATAGCTCTAGAACAATATAAAAGTGCCATTGTTATTGCCTAACTCTTTTTCTATTATTTGTGCATCTATACTTCAAGCTCACTATTTTCACCATAGTTTACCTTTAAAGGAATGTTTTTAGCAACAAAATGACATTGATAAACTGAGTACTTTACTCAAAGGAATTATTGAAAGTAGGAGAGATTTGGAAAATTGTAATACTTTGATCTTTACTAAATCGTGACTTAGTTCACCTAGAGGTAATTGGAATATCTAGGCCTTCTACGAGACCTGTTTGTCGTTTCCATCGAATGGAAGCGAAGGCACATCCAAAAAGAAGTAATACTTGGAAAAGGGTCACAAAAGCTTCATACGTAAATTTAAATGGCAATGCAGCTAACGGATAATCTCACGAAATAACAAGAAAGATTGATGCACAAAATCTTTCGAAAGAAGCAACTGATCGCAGCTGGTTTGCGATGAATTGATGGATATCAGAAACGAAACATAAGACTTATTGTAAAATATCACGATTATGTTTTGTATTTTCACAACACCGAAGGTTTTGAATAGTGGATAAGTACGTAATGACGGTGTAGATGTAGCTTTTTGATCTTTAATAAAGTGGTGTTCTTCGAGAATATTGGTTATTATTGTACGAGTTCTTTGACATCATAGAAACAAAATGTATCTAACAGAAGTAACGAAGAGCTTTAAATCAATAACTCTAGAAACATAATGACTTATTGTTGCTGTGTCTGCAGAGCTTCCAAGAATGGTGCTCGTTTAGCTTTCGGTAAGGCCCGTACGTTCACATACCGAACGGGAACTTCATCACAGGTCCAGAGAGTCTAGGCTTCTGCACGTCAAAGAGTTCAGCTAGGGCTCCAGCACGGCGTGAAACTATAGATGGTAGCAATTATCTTCGTGAGAATGCCAACATGATGCCAAAGTAAGCCCAGCACACGTTTTTGAAAATGATGGCGAAAGCACGGTAAATAACTTTTCTTATTCTTCACACTTTTCATTTAGAAGTTTTTATTAGGTGCTAATTAGTTTTCTTTTTAAGCATTCCTTCCACCAGCTGAATAAAGAGCTGTGGTGGAACAGCTCATTGTCGGGTCGTCCGGGAGCTCTGACACCTTAAGGAGGCCGCTGTCCTGTAATAGGAACTATATGAAGAGCACTCGTCCTGTTCGACTGTGTCAAATAGTATACTATTTTAATCATTAATTTTGTATAACATTATATAGTTTTTATGCAAATTTCTATAGTTACACTCAGTGTGTCACGATTCTCCGCATCTCCTCTGTGTCTCTGATCTCAGTAGGTCTGTAAAAGGCTCCGGGCGAAGTAATCGGGGTAGTTGCGGGGGTCTTGAGCCCCTGCCTCTCCTGCCTTATGTAGTCCTCTGTGTCATTTACATTATACTCTAATAAATATCTTTAATCCTAGAGTGCATTCTATTCAACCCACACCTAAATACCCTGGGTTCTGCTACGTCTAAAAGGGAGTAACCAGCTTAATCACCTGGTTACGTACCATCCTTTTACAATTATTTTTTAAGGATAGAGCCAGTCTTCGCTGTGTGACAGACGACGAAGATGTCCTTCTTGATAGTGGTTTACGTGAGAAATCAGTAAATGAGTTAGGAATTGTCAAGTGAACAATAGTAAGATAGGGTAACAGATAGTATAAATAGTCGTTAAAATAGATATTGTTGCTTTTCTAATAAATTGTATCGTACCAGTAGTCCGTTCGTACACAACATTGATGATGGTTATATGATCGTGGTAAGGAGTGGGATGCTGTGGATTACCGTATTTCACACGCTACATGTGAAATCATTCTCTGTAAGTTCTCTTTACCTACTGTAATTCGCGAATTACTACATATTTATTAGGAGGATGGACGTTACAAGCAGAGCTCCAAACAGTTGGGTGGTGGCCGGTAAAAGCAAATATACAGTGTATTCGTCGAACTACGGGGCGGTCATGTTCTTCTCCTATTTTTAGCGTTGATCAAGGACTCCCAAAAAGCCACATACAATCGGTTATTTGACTATGTGATTAGTTATCAATCGAACAATTTAATTTACTCTATCTCTATTATTGTCCAAACATTCGTATTTTAGGTGGTTTCATGACGAATTAGCGTAGTCTGGTGCTTTAAACCACTTCACTTTGCCCGCAGTGAAATTATTGATGAATTTTGAGCTAGGGACCATAAAAGCAATTGAGAGCCAGTTAGAACTCAAGGTCTTGGGGCTAGTTGAACATGAAATTTTCCCTATTTAAAATAGCTTGTAAAGGTTGGGGGATCAAGTGATCAGGCTGATTCTTTCTTCATATTAATATAGTTGTGTGCTAACACTAGATTTATAAGAGCGAGAGTTTATTATTAAGGGTTATTACATTAATCATAAGAAAAAGTTAGTCCAAAAGGTAAGAGGCTCAGGACACCCGCACGGCTTTTGTGTCCCCGCCTCATACCCCTTTTATAGGCTAGCTTAGGTCAAACACGCAGAGGGCATCCGAAATGTACCTCACAAGCCATTTTGTTTTTCTTACAGATGTACATTTAACTATAAGAAATGTATAAAGCAGAGAAGAGATGCGGTTGGACTTCGATCCAAGACAGCGAGCGATGCTCTCGTTGGCACATACTTCCGGAGACTCCGAGTATTGCCTTTTCTGGCACCGCATCTCCTCAACATTTCCGAATGTCTTCCCGGCCACGCCTGTCTAAGGATAGGCCAATGGAGCTCCTTCTTGATGACTTCTGAAATTATTATAGAAGTGCATGGCTCCTATCTAATAACATCTCCTATAAGTATTTTGATCATAGTCAGGATTTCGATTGCAGAACTACCAATGTTGTGGAAGGTTGCCACACACGAATCAGGGTCGCATTTCCTAGTAAGCCATACTTTATTCCATTTACTATTTTTCTTCATTATTAAGCTTACTGCAAACTTTTCAGATGAGCAAATTCTCCATCTAATAGACGTGCTGAAGTACTGTTGTGTTGAGAGGACCATCGCAAAAATTTTGACGTTATTGCCAAAGGCACGTTAGCGTCACATTACATCCGTCCAGCCGTATAACGGCGTTAGCAAAAAATCCACGGCGGCATGAAGAACTTCCAGCAGTTCTTCTTTCAACTTAATAGGAAGTTGCCTAGTGCAAAGAACATCAAGTCATTCATGGATTGCATAGCACATAGAATGGCCTACTGATTATCTAGTCGTTTTGTTTTTGTTGTTGACTTTTGTTTTTAAGTTATTCAAACGGATATGTAGAACATCTATTTCTAAAACACATTTGCTTTTATTTAATTCTCTTATTTTAGACAATCCAATAAAATGTTCCAATAACACATACCACATACGCGCATTCTGCGTAGGCGATGGATTGGTCATCGCCTGGCAGAGTTAGCTACGCGACCGGCGCCGACCGGTTGGTGGTTCTAACCCCTTAGAGAGGCCCGGCATGTAACATCTAGGCCGGACGGAATGTTCCCCCCTCTGATACCTAACCCGTCCTTGCTCTAACCCCTATCTATCTCCTATTGTGTAGCTTCTCGGATAGAGAGAAGTCTTATGATAGTATTGTCCTTATTGTATCTATTTAACCCAAATAAACCTAGAATTCCACTCACTATTCTTCTATAAACGTAAACATCTATATTAGCACGACACAATATTATCAAATGGAACGAACTATTTATGTATCAAATAAATGCTTTTCGTTGCTATACATTTCTAGGAGGGCATTTGTAAGAAGTGAACACAATGAAGTCACATTGTTTAGCAGAAATAGTCAAGTAATTTTTGGATGGCAGATTTGATTAGAAGTTTGCCAGCAATGCGAAGGACCTAATGATATTTCTGATGATGGAGTCGCAGGATTCTTACTTAGATTCATGACTATTATAATCGTGGGACAGGTCCGGAAGAGTGTGCTTCCTTCAACAAGCTCTAAACTGATCCAATAATATTCTACATACTAAAATCGAATTATTCGTAATGTACTAAAATGATTTGATAAGCATTTTTTCTGCTGCAATCTTGATGCCGTGGAGAAATGGACGCAGATGATTGAGTGCTATCGACGCAGTCTGGCACAATGGAGTACTGGTGGGAAATTCACAGCTGACATCATATTGAGAAATGTAGGCATATGTCATGCAAAGCATAGAATACTGTACTTTATTAAACCAGTGTTTACAATCTAGTGCTACGATTGTTGTTAACTTCCTCAGTGTGGATTAACCATCAATAACCAGCCGGTAGAGCAGCACAATTAATGGGTCTAGGGTTCGTATAAGAGAAGTGTAGATCATAGGTGGTGTATTTGAGATCAAATAGACAGAAAGTCAAAGAGGACCAGAACTTCCGGCCAGAAGTCTCTTCAGCTATAGAGCTGGAGTAGCTAGGTTCAGTATACGCAAGGGATTGAATACGTTCGGTTCAGTGGTTTTTCTCTGTAGAGTGAAGTTGTGACGAAATAGGTAGTAGAAGTACTTTTATTTCGAATAGGAAGCAAAATAATAGAGAATCTGAAAATTTTTAGCTTCTGGCGAACAAGTTTACGAATAGACAGTGTCAGACGGACCGCAGCTCATGTTAACCATTAGCTTATATATGACCTCTAGGCAATTAGTTTTCCTGGCTATCAGCTAATGGTTTTTGGTAAATCTACTCTTGGCCAAATTCGAGCTGAAAAGCTCCATCAATCGTCCTACCTTTAGAGTACTAGCTTACGATAGTAAAAAAATCCTAACATAAGGAAAATAAAGTACTCTTCACTAAAAGTCCCATTTTGAATGCGATGCCCATCCATCAACAACGGAATCCGGAGATGTGCAGCAATCATTCTTTCCATTCTAAACAGCTCAAAACCTATAAGATAACAAAGAAATATGTTATTTCTAAAAGAAGCAAAACACTATGACATTAAATATAGTAGAAGGAAGCCTAATTTCGAATAAAATTTTAAAAAAAAAGGATGTAAATGAAAGATTTAAATGCTTAGTCTACGACGTTAATGTTAACTTGACGCTGTAATTCAGAACTGTTCCTACTTTTTTTCAACCGGTCTCCTTCAACCACTATTTTGACTACGGTAGGACATTTGGGTCGTAAGGATTGATTTGCGCCGGTTTATGGCCCTAGGTACTAAAAGTGATTTTTTTTCATTGTTCTTAACCATATCCATCCGTACTATTTTTGTGATCGTTTTTCATATTTTTGCTTAGATTTGTCATTGATAAACTAAAAATAATAATCACATGCCGTTATACTAGTGCATTTTCAAGTTGACTAAATCGAAATGTGGCCTCCTGTGTAAGGGAGAATATTTCAGACGTCATGTGAACTGGATTCCAACTACGATGGCTTACTGGACGGATATTCAGGTGCTTATTACAAGGTAGGTAGTGTTCATTTTGCCTGGAGTAGGTGTATTCTGTCGGGTGAATAGTTTGTTTGACTTATTATGTTCATATATATTCACATATAAGCATGTTTTAGTGACAGCTGGACGAAAGAACGTCTCATTGTTCGGAAAGTGGAATTAGCTATTCATAGGCAGGTACACTATCTTTTGATAGCTGAAATATGCATATATTTAGATGAACAATGGACGAGCACTTTCCTTTGGTTTAACTAGTGTTATCTATTGTAGGTGGTATCGGTAGTGGACGAGAAGGTGGCAGTACAAACCCAAGAAATCAGCTACGTAATATTGGTTGGACTAGGGAAGTCCTGAAGCCTATTGAACGGAGATGTTATCCTATTCACATGCTGCTGTTAGCAAAACAGATCAGTAAGGATTAGTACATATTATTTAGTTGTTTTCTTTGAAATTAAAAATTTGGGCATTTGTATTTCAAACTATTGTAATTATTCTTGAATTTTGCTTGGAATAATTTTCCATGTTGTACCAGTAGAAGTGTGTAAAAATTGGAAACACCAGTTTGATTGTTCGTTCTAGAAGGACATCCAACAGTGGGATGCTGCTAATCAAATAGCGCTAGAAGGCAGACGTATACCACGACGTGTTTTCGAGTTCGACGAGGCTCCATATCGTACACGTTATTCAGGTATTCCATATGCTAAATTCCAGAAACGCACAGTAGTTCAATCAATCTCATTGCTCATTGTGGTAAATGATCGCGACGTTATTTTCATAGCAAGAACTGGTTCTGAAAATTCCGTAATCGATAGTGTGTTATTAACCAAATGGGAATATTCGTCGTGGTAGGAAAAAACATTTTTACAGTTCATGTTATCTGACGTCGTCCATGCGAGAAAGAAGCGGCCCCATGCTAGCTATGACGGTCCATCCGTCCTTGTGCTTTTACGCCACCCGTGAATGTGCACAGCAAGTCCAGTGAGTAAGTGTTATCAGTTTCTTTTAGTTTTAAAGAATTTTCAAATCATAGAGTTTGTCTATAACCTTATAGGCTAGCTCAGTTTTTTTCAAATTGTGGAAATATTAGTGCATTCCAGTATGACAGTACAAGGAATAATTGAAGGCTTTCCAACTAGAAATGGATCTTTTAGTGGTGAATAGTTCATTTCTGTTTTGTTAGAAATTTTTTAAATCGTAATCTAATACTATTAAGGTAGAACCACCTGTGGAGTTGTTGGGCTTTTTTAAGCAGTGTGCAGTATTACATACTGAATAACCTAGTTCGTCAGGCCGTGTTGAGGCCCGCGTCGGAGAATCCTAGGTACCGTTTGTTTATTCCAAATTGTCACCACATTTTCCTTATAGGCAAATAGTATAGAATTTTCGTTTAGAAACCAAATATCTTACGACGGAACGTAAATTGTGCAGTAAATACTATTAAATGTATGAAAAATGTATTACTTTCTTTCACTTCACAAACGGGCAGAACTTTCTAGTAGACCTAATATATGCTAACATGTCAGACACTGTGTTGTTATTTTCCATGTATTAAATCCTGATATATACGCAATATTTATTTCAAAAAAAAAATGTATTAGTAGCGGTGTTCTTCATTGTTAGTTAACCCTCCTGAAAAAAAGTATTAAAAATGCGAATGAAATATAAAAAATAAAAAGAGTACCTTACGGCAACATTGGACCAGTCTATAGCATACGCCTCGTAGTAATCCTAAATATTACGAACATTGAAAGAGGGTTAACAATAATTTTGTAGTGGTTGAACTTACTAATAAATAGACCGCTCTCGGGTAAAAACCATTTCTTCTTAGGTTCGGGTTACGCGTAAATATTATTCCTAGATCGATCATGCATTCTATTGTTTTATCAGCATCGTAGAACATTTCTTGCAGAACGTTATGTAACTCAGTCCCTAAATGAAATTTGTATTAAATATATTTTAAACCAAAATATAAATAAGATACCTATAAATTCCTGTCGGAGGAACCCAATCTCTTCCAAAAAACTGCCAGTTTTCATTGCCATTTTCAAAATGATACAAATGTTAAGACCTACCTCTATATATACTGGTCCAAGTAGATCAAAAATGTAATCAATTGGATACCATCCCATTTCTGATTATTGTTCATTCTTAGTACTTGTATTTTTTGTATCTACATCGGGTCAAAATACATTCATAACTCATTCGGTTGTCTTGTATTGTATAAAATGGCAGAGCTATGTAGATTGCATAAATATTCATCTATCTTTAAGTTTGCAGGATGTGGGCCCAAGAAGCCGATATTTTGCGACCCGCCCCCTCCCGCTACGGCCTTATAAATGTGACAGTGTGCCGGCGATTGCACTGTTCACCCAGCACACTACTATGGCCCGAACCAAGCAAACCGCACGCAAGTCGACCGGAGGAAAAGCTCCTCGAAAACAGTTGGCTACTAAAGCCGCTCGTAAGTCAGCTCCTGCCACCGGAGGTGTGAAGAAGCCTCATCGCTATCGTCCCGGAACTGTGGATCTAGTGAGATTCGTCGTACTAGAAGTTGACCGAGCTGCTGATTCGTAAACTGCCCTTCCAGCGACTTGTTCGTGAAATCGCTCAGGATTTCAAGACGGATCTACGATTTCAGTCGTCTGCCGTCATGGCTCTTCAGGAGGCATCTGAAGCCTATCTCGTGGGACTGTTCGAGGATACAAACTTGTGCGCTATTCATGCCAAACGTGTGACGATCATGCCCAAGGACATCCAGCTAGCTCGACGCATCCGAGGAGAGAGAGCTTAAGTGCTTGAACTGTATACAATCTAACCCAACGGCCCTCTTTAGGGCCACATACGTGTATGAATACAATTGGATGTTTTTTTCAGTGCTTTTTGTTTGTTTTGTATTTCTACCTTTCGTGAAAATAGTCGCGCGTAAAATAAAAGTATTTTTCGATAATTGACTTTTCTGTATGGGGGATAACAGCAATGTGCGTGCTTGTATTAAGTGGCATTGTGTTGATTGTTAACAGATGATGATGATGATCTGATCGTATAAGTAGCGTGTAACGTCGACTCAACTGTGTAGTGGAATCGGTTACGTGCGTGCGTACGTGTCTGTAGTGTAGTGTTAAAGACTGAGAGTGGGGGCGCACCGTGGTGCCCCGACCCGCAGCGCTATATAAGCACGGCAGATTAGTGCACAGGCAACCATTTAGTGAGCGTCTGTCGTCATGTCTGGCCGTGGAAAGGGAGGAAAAGGACTCGGAAAAGGAGGAGCCAAACGCCATCGCAAGGTTCTTCGCGACAACATCCAGGGCATCACCAAGCCTGCTATTCGCCGTCTAGCTAGTATAGGTGGAGTGAAGCGCATATCAGGACTGATATATGGATAAACTCGCGGTGTGCTGAAGGTGTTTCTCGAGAATGTGATTCGCGACGCTGTCACCTATTGCGAACACGCTAAACGCAAGACTGTAACTGAGATGGATGTCGTCTACGCCCTGAAGCGTCAAGGACGTACCCTGAATGGATTTGGTGGATAAAATTGTTCCGCTAGCTCTATGAGCAACACATCTAACCCAACGGCCCTCTCTAGGGCCACAAATACCTATGGATACGTTGATTTGGTGTGAGTGAATAAATAGATACATAAATTGTGTATATTGTGAGAGCAGTGCGATATTTCTCGACCATTATCATGTGTTGTCAAGTGATCGTCTAATTTCATACGCTGCCGTGCGATGGCTACATGCCGTCTAGTCGCTATTCATCTATGCAACTTAAACGAACGTATAGCTTAGCGTTTATCAATATGTTGTGGCTAATATTTTACAGGTATCTTTATAAAGTTTGAATAGACCAGCGCCGTAGTTTACCGCCAAAATGGCGCCATTGACAACGCGTCTCCAAGTAGAGCATTGTTGGTGCTCACTGAAACAATTGTACAAAATCCAAACTATCTATGAATGCTAACGATTTTTGCCATGTTTCGATACAAACAACGAGAGCTCTAATCGATCACACATCATCATAATCGGTATTTATTGTTTAAAAAACAACAAAATGCAGGACGTATTCATAGGTATTTGTGGCCCTAGAGAGGGCCGTTGGGTTAGATGTGTTGCTCATAGAGCTAGCGGAACAATTTTATCCACCAAATCCATTCAGGGTACGTCCTTGACGCTTCAGGGCGTAGACGACATCCATCTCACTTACAGTCTTGCGTTTAGCGTGTTCGCAATAGGTGACAGCGTCGCGAATCACATTCTCGAGAAACACCTTCAGCACACCGCGAGTTTCCTCATATATCAGTCCTGAGATGCGCTTCACTCCACACCTCTACGAGTTACACGGCGAATAGCAGGCTTGGTGACGCCTGGATGTTGTCGCGAAGAACCTTGCGATGGCGTTTGGCTCCTCCTTTTCCGAGTCCTTTTCCTCCCTTTCCACGGCCAGACATGACGACAGACGCTCACTAAATGGTTAAGCCACTAAATAGTTAAGTATAACACTAATTCTGTAGGGAGAAAATATACTGCTGACCATTTATGGTGCCTCAAGCAGAACGGGAGATTTCGTCCACGGCAGTGACAATGTTAACATTTTACTCTACAACCATCACTGTAAAAATGGTTTAAGCACCTCAAATTTAACAAGTTGATTCAAAAACAAATCAAACTTCTTCCTCCGTAAGTACCATACCAGTCATGAAAATGTTCTCATCATGATGCTTGGGAACATTTGTTGCGGAGATTGGCCTAGTCTTTTATCATCTGTGGTACTTTTCTCAGTTTTTCAGCTCTTTGGAAATGATGCCCCATAACGTCTGTTTGAAGGCATGCCTCAAGAGAGCGGTCACCAGAGGTGCTGTTTTCGCTCGGAGGTCAGCAGTTGTACTTCTTTTCACATCAGATGTATAATTACTTCCATGTCCCGTGTAGCAGTTGAGCACTAATTTCTGTGCTGGACGGGTGATCGTCAAATCCATAATTCTACGATATCTATCAGTCTTCTTCGGCATGCCCAATATTTCTGTGACACAACCCACTCATTCTTCTTACTTTAATATATTCCATTGAATAATTGCACTTATTCAATTTAGTCATATTTAGATGGCTGTTGTGAATGTCGCACAATGTTACGTCGATGTTGAAGCTAGCAAAAAACCAGATATCACGGTGTTGTCGAAGGAAAGAGATGAAAGCCAACTTGTCGATGTTGGTCTTGTACTGTTTGCAAGATTTCTCCTTGCTTTTCAAAGAAAAGCTTATTAAATTAATAACATCACTTCCAGAGCTGTTCTTTCCATGACCTTCCGCCCGAACTTCAATGCCGCCTTCTTGAACAGGTTTGTACTCATGCAACTTGTTGCGGAACTACAGAAGTATTAAAGAGTATTCGGAAATCGTCCATTTACAGACAAGTTATGCTGACATACGGGAAGTAAAGACGGTTTCAAAGCAACTAAAACATCTGATTGAAAGGAACTGGAGACGAACATTTTTTGTTCTTCCTCCGAAGATCCAAATTAAAATACTAAGCGAGGTAAAGTTCTTTTGGAAATCACCTTATCCTACGCTAGCTGCAACTCTAGAAAATCTGTCCCTCACGCTAATAATCACTTTTAAGACACACATGAACGCCGCAGACATGCGTCGCATGAAATTGGTTTCGAAGGATATGAGATATCTGATTGAGAGAGGCGGACGACATCTGACTCAGCAAGACATGAGGTATTGTCATATTAAAGAGGTGAGTAGAACTCTTTGTATGAGTAACATTGAGCCGATCTATAAAAGGTGTTCTGCTGAAACTTCAGGTTGAGCCTACTATTTACAAAGTCACTGTAGTGAACAGGACCCACGACCTGAACGTCAGCCTCGAGGATTTTTCTCGAATCTCCGCTCGGTGCCATTTTTTTAGAATTTGGCTTATACAAGTATATATATTTTCTGATAATTTCGAGACTCAATACGGTAGTTCCCTGGTTATTAGAAAAATGAATATTTCAGGTAAATTTAACATTGCATTTGTGCGATCAAATGCTGCACCATTTTCGTGACAATAAAATTACATGCGAATTGCTGTACATTACGGTATTTGACTTCAACGACGAAGAGAAAATGACTATAGTTGACAGACTTCTGAGTGCAACAGAAGCAAGCTATCTTTGCATCATGAACCAAAATCGTGAGGAATTTCGTTACGAGAAGGAGTTCTTTCAGCTGACAACAGTTAGAAAAGTATGCCACTGTCTAATTCTTTTTCCTCAACTTCTCCATAGTCCCTCTGATTATTAACTGCCTGGCTGCCACATGAATATTCTAGTTAAAATGCTTGAAGCTTCGCGGATATTGTGATTTCTCCGATGACGATCTATCGGCAGCGGACTACAAATGCCTGTATCTCGGTCGATGTTGCTTATCGGAACACGCTCTTAGGAGACTCCTTGAGGTGAATTTAGCTACCGTTGAGATTTGTTGGACTAACTAGCGATATTTTCTAAAAGAATTAATGAAATATGTAACTCAGGATTCACTGGAGGGTATACGTGACATTGATAGCTACGGATTCAAACTTCAACGCGATATTGACGTCGATCGTTTACTGAGAGATCTACCGAATATTGTGAAGATTGAGCATGGGCTGTGGAGTTTGCGGAACTTTAGAGGGGAAAATATGGAATTGAACATCGAAAATGATTATTTCGCTTATGATAAGGTTTCAACCTAGCTTTTTGTAACGCTGTTTACAACGTTTGTGTTTGTAGTTCCTAGTTGTCTTGCCGCCTCCGTCGTACTCAACATTTATTGCACATTCTAACAATTGTAAATGTTGTCACTTCCAAAATTTTGATTGATTTTTCAATTGACGTGGTTACGTAAAAATTACTTCAGCTTGTTTCTTTAGAAAGAGGGTTATGACTTTGAAATGCGTTATCGACGATTATGCGGGTGATAACTCAATACTATAGAATACAGTGGCGTATGATTACGGTAGCTACATTTTAGGCAGTGTGTCATGCAAAGCATAGACCACAGTACGTTCTTTAAATAGTGTTTACAGCTAGGCGCTACGAACTGTTGTTTAATTTCCTCTGAGTAGCTTAATCACTAACGACCAACTGGTAGAGCTGCATAATTAATGGATCTAGGGTCGTATATAAGAAGTGTAAAAAATAGAGAGGGGGCTCTGTGTTTTTTTCGACCCGACCTGGTCACATTCCGACACCTTAGCGTAATCTTATTCCATAACATTGCTTGCTTGTTTATTCTTTTCCATCTATCTAAAACCAACTTCTCTAGTTCAATTGTTCCGTCGCAATTGCGATCTGTCGTTATTCGTTCTGATTCAATACCTCATATCCCTCTCTACATACATAGTTCCTTTCCCTAACTCATTGAACTATGAAAATTCCTGATCTGAAGTATTAGGAACCCACACTATTCTGTCTATTTCTACCCAAATACGACACAGTGCATTTTGACGGGAGATGCTTTACGAACTTGAAGAAGTAGTCAACCACGAGTATGACATATTCGTTATCTTCTTCTGATTTGTACATCGCACCGGTCAGATAGAGATATTTCACTTAATGTTGTTTGCCAATGAAGGTGGCCTTCTGACGCTGCACTATAATGAAGTGGTAGAAATATGGTTTCTCTCAACTGTCAAGGTATTTGAGACCTTCATGGTAAAGGTATATGGGTGTAAAAGGTACTGAGAAGATATTCTATGAAGGGGCGTTGATAACCAGGTGATCAGGCTGGTCACTAACTTTTAATGTGTATCGGATTATTTATTATGAGTGGATTATTAAGAATACACTCTGGGTAATAAGGTTTATTATACAGAGGGTTAATGAGTAGTTACAATTACAGTACGTCCATAGAGTCAGAACTCAGTACACCCGCATCTCCCCTGACTCCGCCCCGCGCTGCCCTTATATAGACAGCTGGGTCAGAAACGTAGGGTAGACCAGAGATATACATGACACAATTTTAGAAGTGTATGTAATTGTTCTGATCTGTCACCTAGTCATTCCTCTGGATTTTTGTACACTGTAGAGGCATCCATTTTTCTTATACAGTATTTCTCGACTTTGAACAGAAATTCATTTTTCGTTCGCAGCTAAAATCATCTGGACACTTTCCACTTTCTATGAGAGTCTTTAACTAACTATAGTAGGAATCTCTATTTCTCTATTGTAGAATGTCGTAAGGCTTGATATCAACGGGATTGGTGATGTAAATTAGAGACGATCTAAGGGAAAAGAGTTTTCTGAGGAAGACAAATTGGGAACTGAATTATAGCTTCAACCTCTGGTGTGGCAATCTGCTACCATGTTGGACAACTCCTTCAAGTGCTCGATCAGTGTATCATAGCCTTGCGATCCCATGATCCATCTGGCCAAGATACCTTCCTTTTTGTTATTCTTCATGAGAAATGCCGGAATCACGGATACAACTTTGATTTCAGGCTGTTGTCTCTATTACTTTGGTATAGCGGTGATATCTCCGTATTTCGTCATAACAAGACACAATAATAATAATGTTTGTCCTATATAAATATACAGATAACAACATTATAGGCATAACACAAGAACAATATAAAATACGATAAATAAAGAAGACATAAGCGGTAGTTACATGACGTCTAGCCAGAGGACTCCCATCTGTCTCTTACATCTAACTTCGTGCTACGGTAGTGAGGTCGAATAAGACATTACTTTAGACACTAAAATGTAGAGCATTGTTAGCCATATGTGATCTTCTAACAAATACAAGTTTATTACGAAGTTCCTCCCTAGTAGATGGTAGTTTTTCTATTTTACTTTGTACGATGCTGTCAATAGTTCGTTTTATTTGGAGAGATAAGAATGTAATAAGAGACAGAAATTAGAGACAAAGAAACAGTCGGTAAAGATGGCGAACACGGGAATCGGAACACTCAACACTTTAGATATCAGGGAGGGATTTAAAGCCCAACTCACTAGCACAGCCTACACCAACCAGAGCCTGGCAAAAATAGTAGTTATGTGAGTTTATTGATAAAAATTCTGCGAAAAAGCATAAAAACAGAATAGCACACATAACAAGTGCTCCTTTAGAGGACAGTATGCGCACCACTGAGACGGCTTCAAAACAACGGCGAATACTCCGAATTGGACAGACTGTCAATAACAAGTAGATCACATCTACGAAAACAAAATTCTACGCCACCGTAATGAAATATGCGCCCATAATATCTAGCATACTGATCTACTTTAATAGAATTACGGAGATGTACTGTATGAAGCACAGCCTCCAAGGTAAGTGAGTAGACCAAGTAGTCAATAGAAAGAGCAAACATTGGCACGACCCTACGATAACTGCATAATCGCTCGGAACTGAGTGATGCCATAGTGACCGGAAAACTAAAAGACATTGAAGTGCCGTTAAACTAGATGCTTTAGAATAAAATATTAAAGGTGAGGTCCAAGCAGATGGAAGGTACTATGACACAGTCGATGGTCTAGTTTATACAGCTATATAAAGCAATACATATCCTATGTAGTCCCTCTCCATAACCTCGAGGAGTCACTTTGCGAAAAGCCATCTTCTATTTAGCATACGTCCGATATCACCACCTTAAAAGATGGTCTCTGCTGAGCACAATATTCCACTTAACGACTCATCGGAAATTTGTAGCACAGGACCTCTCGACTGTATTGCATGGCTTCCACTACAATAGTTTCTAAGCGCAATTTTATTGAAAAATCAATCAAAATTTTGGAAGTGACAACATTTACAATTGTTAGAATGTGCAATAAATGTTGAGTACGACGGAGGCGGCAAGACAACTAGGAACTACAAACACAAACGTTGTAAACAGCGTTACAAAAAGCTAGGTTGAACCCTTATAATAATGGAAATAATTATTTTCGATGCTCAATTCCATATTTTCCTCTCTAAAGTTCCGTAAACTCCACAGCCCATCCTCAATCCTCACAATATTCGGTAGATCCTTCAGTAGACGATCGACGTCAATATCGCGTTGAAGTTTGAATTCGTAGCTATCAATGTCACGTCTACCCTCCAGTGAATCCTGAGTTGCATATTTCATTAATTCTTTTAGGAAATATCGCTAGTGAGCCCAACAAATCCAAACGGTAGCTAAAGTCACCTCAAGGAGTCTCCTAAGACCGTGTTCCGATAAGCAACATCGTCCGAGACACAGGCATTTGTAGTCCGCTGCCGATAGATCGTCATCGGAGAAATCACAATATCCGCGAAGCTTCAAGCATTTTAACTAGAATATTCATGTGGCAGCCAGGCAGTTAATAATCAGAGGGACTATGGAGAAGTTGAGGAAAAAGAATTAGACAGTGGCATACTTTTCTAACTGTTAACAGCTGAAAGACATCCTTCTTGTAACGACATTCCGTAGAATTTAGTTTTATGATGCTAAAATAGCTTGCTTCTGTTGCACCCAGAAGTCTGTCAACTATAGTCATTTTCTCTTCGTCGTTGAAGTCAAATACCGTAATGTACAGCAATTCGCATGTAATTTTATTGTCACGAAAATGGTGCAGCATTTGATCGCACAAATGCAATGTTAAATTTACCTGAAATATTCATTTTTCTAATAACCAGGGAACTACCGTATTGAGTCTCGAAATTATCAGAAAATATATATACTTGTATAAGCCAAATTCTAAAAAAATGGCACCGAGCGGAGATTCGAGAAAAATCCTCGAGGCTGACGTTCAGGTCGTGGGTCCTGTTCACTACAGTGACTTTGTAAATAGTAGGCTCAACCTGAAGTTTCAGCAGAACACCTTTTATAGATCGGCTCAATGTTACTCATACAAAGAGTTCTACTCACCTCTTTAATATGACAATACCTCATGTCTTGCTGAGTCAGATGTCGTCCGCCTCTCTCAATCAGATATCTCATATCCTTCGAAACCAATTTCATGCGACGCATGTCTGCGGCGTTCATGTGTGTCTTAAAAGTGATTATTAGCGTGAGGGACAGATTTTCTAGAGTTGCAGCTAGCGTAGGATAAGGTGATTTCCAAAAGAACTTTACCTCGCTTAGTATTTTAATTTGGATCTTCGGAGGAAGAACAAAAAATGTTCGTCTCCAGTTCCTTTCAATCAGATGTTTTAGTTGCTTTGAAACCGTCTTTACTTCCCGTATGTCAGCATAACTTGTCTGTAAATGGACGATTTCCGAATACTCTTTAATACTTCTGTAGTTCCGCAACAAGTTGCATGAGTACAAACCTGTTCAAGAAGGCGGCATTGAAGTTCGGGCGGAAGGTCATGGAAAGAACAGCTCTGGAAGTGATGTTATTAATTTAATAAGCTTTTCTTTGAAAAGCAAGGAGAAATCTTGCAAACAGTACAAGACCAACATCGACAAGTTGGCTTTCATCTCTTTCCTTCGACAACACCGTGATATCTGGTTTTTTGCTAGCTTCAACATCGACGTAACATTGTGCGACATTCACAACAGCCATCTAAATATGACTAAATTGAATAAGTGCAATTATTCAATGGAATATATTAAAGTAAGAAGAATGAGTGGGTTGTGTCACAGAAATATTGGGCATGCCGAAGAAGACTGATAGATATCGTAGAATTATGGATTTGACGATCACCCGTCCAGCACAGAAATTAGTGCTCAACTGCTACACGGGACATGGAAGTAATTATACATCTGATGTGAAAAGAAGTACAACTGCTGACCTCCGAGCGAAAACAGCACCTCTGGTGACCGCTCTCTTGAGGCATGCCTTCAAACAGACGTTATGGGGCATCATTTCCAAAGAGCTGAAAAACTGAGAAAAGTACCACAGATGATAAAAGACTAGGCCAATCTCCGCAACAAATGTTCCCAAGCATCATGATGAGAACATTTTCATGACTGGTATGGTACTTACGGAGGAAGAAGTTTGATTTGTTTTTGAATCAACTTGTTAAATTTGAGGTGCTTAAACCATTTTTACAGTGATGGTTGTAGAGTAAAATGTTAACATTGTCACTGCCGTGGACGAAATCTCCCGTTCTGCTTGAGGCACCATAAATGGTCAGCAGTATATTTTCTCCCTACAGAATTAGTGTTATACTTAACTATTTAGTGGCTTAACCATTTAGTGAGCGTCTGTCGTCATGTCTGGCCGTGGAAAGGGAGGAAAAGGACTCGGAAAAGGAGGAGCCAAACGCCATCGCAAGGTTCTTCGCGACAACATCCAGGCGTCACCAAGCCTGCTATTCGCCGTGTAACTCGTAGAGGTGTGGAGTGAAGCGCATCTCAGGACTGATATATGAGGAAACTCGCGGTGTGCTGAAGGTGTTTCTCGAGAATGTGATTCGCGACGCTGTCACCTATTGCGAACACGCTAAACGCAAGACTGTAAGTGAGATGGATGTCGTCTACGCCCTGAAGCGTCAAGGACGTACCCTGAATGGATTTGGTGGATAAAATTGTTCCGCTAGCTCTATGAGCAACACATCTAACCCAACGGCCCTCTCTAGGGCCACAAATACCTATGAATACGTCCTGCATTTTGTTGTTTTTTAAACAATAAATACCGATTATGATGATGTGTGATCGATTAGAGCTCTCGTTGTTTGTATCGAAACATGGCAAAAATCGTTAGCATTCATAGATAGTTTGGATTTTGTACAATTGTTTCAGTGAGCACCAACAATGCTCTACTTGGAGACGCGTTGTCAATGGCGCCATTTTGGCGGTAAACTACGGCGCTGGTCTATTCAAACTTTATAAAGATACCTGTAAAATATTAGCCACAACATATTGATAAACGCTAAGCTATACGTTCGTTTAAGTTGCATAGATGAATAGCGACTAGACGGCATGTAGCCATCGCACGGCAGCGTATGAAATTAGACGATCACTTGACAACACATGATAATGGTCGAGAAATATCGCACTGCTCTCACAATATACACAATTTATGTATCTATTTATTCACTCACACCAAATCAACGTATCCATAGGTATTTGTGGCCCTAGAGAGGGCCGTTGGGTTAGATGTGTTGCTCATAGAGCTAGCGGAACAATTTTATCCACCAAATCCATTCAGGGTACGTCCTTGACGCTTCAGGGCGTAGACGACATCCATCTCAGTTACAGTCTTGCGTTTAGCGTGTTCGCAATAGGTGACAGCGTCGCGAATCACATTCTCGAGAAACACCTTCAGCACACCGCGAGTTTATCCATATATCAGTCCTGATATGCGCTTCACTCCACCTATACTAGCTAGACGGCGAATAGCAGGCTTGGTGATGCCCTGGATGTTGTCGCGAAGAACCTTGCGATGGCGTTTGGCTCCTCCTTTTCCGAGTCCTTTTCCTCCCTTTCCACGGCCAGACATGACGACAGACGCTCACTAAATGGTTAAGCCACTAAATAGTTAAGTATAACACTAATTCTGTAGGGAGAAAATATACTGCTGACCATTTATGGTGCCTCAAGCAGAACGGGAGATTTCGTCCACGGCAGTGACAATGTTAACATTTTACTCTACAACCATCACTGTAAAAATGGTTTAAGCACCTCAAATTTAACAAGTTGATTCAAAAACAAATCAAACTTCTTCCTCCGTAAGTACCATACCAGTCATGAAAATGTTCTCATCATGATGCTTGGGAACATTTGTTGCGGAGATTGGCCTAGTCTTTTATCATCTGTGGTACTTTTCTCAGTTTTTCAGCTCTTTGGAAATGATGCCCCATAACGTCTGTTTGAAGGCATGCCTCAAGAGAGCGGTCACCAGAGGTGCTGTTTTCGCTCGGAGGTCAGCAGTTGTACTTCTTTTCACATCAGATGTATAATTACTTCCATGTCCCGTGTAGCAGTTGAGCACTAATTTCTGTGCTGGACGGGTGATCGTCAAATCCATAATTCTACGATATCTATCAGTCTTCTTCGGCATGCCCAATATTTCTGTGACACAACCCACTCATTCTTCTTACTTTAATATATTCCATTGAATAATTGCACTTATTCAATTTAGTCATATTTAGATGGCTGTTGTGAATGTCGCACAATGTTACGTCGATGTTGAAGCTAGCAAAAAACCAGATATCACGGTGTTGTCGAAGGAAAGAGATGAAAGCCAACTTGTCGATGTTGGTCTTGTACTGTTTGCAAGATTTCTCCTTGCTTTTCAAAGAAAAGCTTATTAAATTAATAACATCACTTCCAGAGCTGTTCTTTCCATGACCTTCCGCCCGAACTTCAATGCCGCCTTCTTGAACAGGTTTGTACTCATGCAACTTGTTGCGGAACTACAGAAGTATTAAAGAGTATTCGGAAATCGTCCATTTACAGACAAGTTATGCTGACATACGGGAAGTAAAGACGGTTTCAAAGCAACTAAAACATCTGATTGAAAGGAACTGGAGACGAACATTTTTTGTTCTTCCTCCGAAGATCCAAATTAAAATACTAAGCGAGGTAAAGTTCTTTTGGAAATCACCTTATCCTACGCTAGCTGCAACTCTAGAAAATCTGTCCCTCACGCTAATAATCACTTTTAAGACACACATGAACGCCGCAGACATGCGTCGCATGAAATTGGTTTCGAAGGATATGAGATATCTGATTGAGAGAGGCGGACGACATCTGACTCAGCAAGACATGAGGTATTGTCATATTAAAGAGGTGAGTAGAACTCTTTGTATGAGTAACATTGAGCCGATCTATAAAAGGTGTTCTGCTGAAACTTCAGGTTGAGCCTACTATTTACAAAGTCACTGTAGTGAACAGGACCCACGACCTGAACGTCAGCCTCGAGGATTTTTCTCGAATCTCCGCTCGGTGCCATTTTTTTAGAATTTGGCTTATACAAGTATATATATTTTCTGATAATTTCGAGACTCAATACGGTAGTTCCCTGGTTATTAGAAAAATGAATATTTCAGGTAAATTTAACATTGCATTTGTGCGATCAAATGCTGCACCATTTTCGTGACAATAAAATTACATGCGAATTGCTGTACATTACGGTATTTGACTTCAACGACGAAGAGAAAATGACTATAGTTGACAGACTTCTGGGTGCAACAGAAGCAAGCTATTTTAGCATCATAAAACTAAATTCTACGGAATGTCGTTACAAGAAGGATGTCTTTCAGCTGTTAACAGTTAGAAAAGTATGCCACTGTCTAATTCTTTTTCCTCAACTTCTCCATAGTCCCTCTGATTATTAACTGCCTGGCTGCCACATGAATATTCTAGTTAAAATGCTTGAAGCTTCGCGGATATTGTGATTTCTCCGATGACGATCTATCGGCAGCGGACTACAAATGCCTGTGTCTCGGACGATGTTGCTTATCGGAACACGGTCTTAGGAGACTCCTTGAGGTGACTTTAGCTACCGTTTGGATTTGTTGGGCTCACTAGCGATATTTCCTAAAAGAATTAATGAAATATGCAACTCAGGATTCACTGGAGGGTAGACGTGACATTGATAGCTACGAATTCAAACTTCAACGCGATATTGACGTCGATCGTCTACTGAAGGATCTACCGAATATTGTGAGGATTGAGGATGGGCTGTGGAGTTTACGGAACTTTAGAGAGGAAAATATGGAATTGAGCATCGAAAATAATTATTTCCATTATTATAAGGGTTCAACCTAGCTTTTTGTAACGCTGTTTACAACGTTTGTGTTTGTAGTTCCTAGTTGTCTTGCCGCCTCCGTCGTACTCAACATTTATTGCACATTCTAACAATTGTAAATGTTGTCACTTCCAAAATTTTGATTGATTTTTCAATAAAATTGCGCTTAGAAACTATTGTAGTGGAAGCCATGCAATACAGTCGAGAGGTCCTGTGCTACAAATTTCCGATGAGTCGTTAAGTGGAATATTGTGCTCAGCAGAGACCATCTTTTAAGGTGGTGATATCGGACGTATGCTAAATAGAAGATGGCTTTTCGCAAAGTGACTCCTCGAGGTTATGGAGAGGGACTACATAGGATATGTATTGCTTTATATAGCTGTATAAACTAGACCATCGACTGTGTCATAGTACCTTCCATCTGCTTGGACCTCACCTTTAATATTTTATTCTAAAGCATCTAGTTTAACGGCACTTCAATGTCTTTTAGTTTTCCGGTCACTATGGCATCACTCAGTTCCGAGCGATTATGCAGTTATCGTAGGGTCGTGCCAATGTTTGCTCTTTCTATTGACTACTTGGTCTACTCACTTACCTTGGAGGCTGTGCTTCATACAGTACATCTCCGTAATTCTATTAAAGTAGATCAGTATGCTAGATATTATGGGCGCATATTTCATTACGGTGGCGTAGAATTTTGTTTTCGTAGATGTGATCTACTCGTTATTGACAGTCTGTCCAATTCGGAGTATTCGCCGTTGTTTTGAAGCCGTCTCAGTGGTGCGCATACTGTCCTCTAAAGGAGCACTTGTTATGTGTGCTATTCTGTTTTTATGCTTTTTCGCAGAATTTTTATCAATAAACTCACATAACTACTATTTTTGCCAGGCTCTGGTTGGTGTAGGCTGTGCTAGTGAGTTGGGCTTTAAATCCCTCCCTGATATCTAAAGTGTTGAGTGTTCCGATTCCCGTGTTCGCCATCTTTACCGACTGTTTCTTTGTCTCTAATTTCTGTCTCTTATTACATTCTTATCTCTCCAAATAAAACGAACTATTGACAGCATCGTACAAAGTAAAATAGAAAAACTACCATCTACTAGGGAGGAACTTCGTAATAAACTTGTATTTGTTAGAAGATCACATATGGCTAACAATGCTCTACATTTTAGTGTCTAAAGTAATGTCTTATTCGACCTCACTACCGTAGCACGAAGTTAGATGTAAGAGACAGATGGGAGTCCTCTGGCTAGACGTCATGTAACTACCGCTTATGTCTTCTTTATTTATCGTATTTTATATTGTTCTTGTGTTATGCCTATAATGTTGTTATCTGTATATTTATATAGGACAAACATTATTATTATTGTGTCTTGTTATGACGAAATACGGAGATATCACCGCTATACCAAAGTAATAGAGACAACAGCCTGAAATCAAAGTTGTATCCGTGATTCCGGCATTTCTCATGAAGAATAACAAAAAGGAAGGTATCTTGGCCAGATGGATCATGGGATCGCAAGGCTATGATACACTGATCGAGCACTTGAAGGAGTTGTCCAACATGGTAGCAGATTGCCACACCAGAGGTTGAAGCTATAATTCAGTTCCCAATTTGTCTTCCTCAGAAAACTCTTTTCCCTTAGATCGTCTCTAATTTACATCACCAATCCCGTTGATATCAAGCCTTACGACATTCTACAATAGAGAAATAGAGATTCCTACTATAGTTAGTTAAAGACTCTCATAGAAAGTGGAAAGTGTCCAGATGATTTTAGCTGCGAACGAAAAATGAATTTCTGTTCAAAGTCGAGAAATACTGTATAAGAAAAATGGATGCCTCTACAGTGTACAAAAATCCAGAGGAATGACTAGGTGACAGATCAGAACAATTACATACACTTCTAAAATTGTGTCATGTATATCTCTGGTCTACCCTACGTTTCTGACCCAGCTGTCTATATAAGGGCAGCGCGGGGCGGAGTCAGGGGAGATGCGGGTGTACTGAGTTCTGACTCTATGGACGTACTGTAATTGTAACTACTCATTAACCCTCTGTATAATAAACCTTATTACCCAGAGTGTATTCTTAATAATCCACTCATAATAAATAATCCGATACACATTAAAAGTTAGTGACCAGCCTGATCACCTGGTTATCAACGCCCCTTCATAGAATATCTTCTCAGTACCTTTTACACCCATATACCTTTACCATGAAGGTCTCAAATACCTTGACAGTTGAGAGAAACCATATTTCTACCACTTCATTATAGTGCAGCGTCAGAAGGCCACCTTCATTGGCAAACAACATTAAGTGAAATATCTCTATCTGACCGGTGCGATGTACAAATCAGAAGAAGATAACGAATATGTCATACTCGTGGTTGACTACTTCTTCAAGTTCGTAAAGCATCTCCCGTCAAAATGCACTGTGTCGTATTTGGGTAGAAATAGACAGAATAGTGTGGGTTCCTAATACTTCAGATCAGGAATTTTCATAGTTCAATGAGTTAGGGAAAGGAACTATGTATGTAGAGAGGGATATGAGGTATTGAATCAGAACGAATAACGACAGATCGCAATTGCGACGGAACAATTGAACTAGAGAAGTTGGTTTTAGATAGATGGAAAAGAATAAACAAGCAAGCAATGTTATGGAATAAGATTACGCTAAGGTGTCGGAATGTGACCAGGTCGGGTCGAAAAAAACACAGAGCCCCCTCTCTATTTTTTACACTTCTTATATACGACCCTAGATCCATTAATTATGCAGCTCTACCAGTTGGTCGTTAGTGATTAAGCTACTCAGAGGAAATTAAACAACAGTTCGTAGCGCCTAGCTGTAAACACTATTTAAAGAACGTACTGTGGTCTATGCTTTGCATGACACACTGCCTAAAATGTAGCTACCGTAATCATACGCCACTGTATTCTATAGTATTGAGTTATCACCCGCATAATCGTCGATAACGCATTTCAAAGTCATAACCCTCTTTCTAAAGAAACAAGCTGAAGTAATTTTTACGTAACCACGTCAATTGAAAAATCAATCAAAATTTTGGAAGTGACAACATTTACAATTGTTAGAATGTGCAATAAATGTTGAGTACGACGGAGGCGGCAAGACAACTAGGAACTACAAACACAAACGTTGTAAACAGCGTTACAAAAAGCTAGGTTGAAACCTTATCATAAGCGAAATAATCATTTTCGATGTTCAATTCCATATTTTCCCCTCTAAAGTTCCGCAAACTCCACAGCCCATGCTCAATCTTCACAATATTCGGTAGATCTCTCAGTAAACGATCGACGTCAATATCGCGTTGAAGTTTGAATCCGTAGCTATCAATGTCACGTATACCCTCCAGTGAATCCTGAGTTACATATTTCATTAATTCTTTTAGAAAATATCGCTAGTTAGTCCAACAAATCTCAACGGTAGCTAAATTCACCTCAAGGAGTCTCCTAAGAGCGTGTTCCGATAAGCAACATCGACCGAGATACAGGCATTTGTAGTCCGCTGCCGATAGATCGTCATCGGAGAAATCACAATATCCGCGAAGCTTCAAGCATTTTAACTAGAATATTCATGTGGCAGCCAGGCAGTTAATAATCAGAGGGACTATGGAGAAGTTGAGGAAAAAGAATTAGACAGTGGCATACTTTTCTAACTGTTGTCAGCTGAAAGAACTCCTTCTCGTAACGAAATTCCTCACGATTTTGGTTCATGATGCAAAGATAGCTTGCTTCTGTTGCACTCAGAAGTCTGTCAACTATAGTCATTTTCTCTTCGTCGTTGAAGTCAAATGCCGTAATGTGCACTTTTTTGAAGGTAATTTTATTGTCACGAAAATGGTGCAGCACTTGATCGCACAAATGCAATGTTAAATTTACCTAAAAACATTAATTTTTCTAATAACCACGAAACTACCATATTGAGTCTTGAAATTGTCAGAAAATATATATACTTGCATAAGCCAAATTCTAGAAAAATGGCACCGAGCGAAGATTCGAGAAAAATCATCGAGGCTGACGTTCAGTCCGAAGGTCCTGTTCACTTCAGTGACGTTGTAAACAGTTGGCTCAACCTGAAGTTTCAGCAGAATACCTTTTAAAGGTCGGCTAAATATTACTCGTACAAAGAGTTCTACTCACCTCTTCAATAATACAAAACCGCATGTCTTGCTGAGTCAGATGTCGTCCGCCTCTCTCAATCAGATATCTCATATCCTTCGAAACCAATTTCATGCGACGCATGTCTGCGGCGTTCATGTGTGTCTTAAAAGTGATTATTAGCGTGAGGGACAGATTTTCTAGAGTTGCAGCTAGCGTAGGATAAGGTGATTTCCAAAAGAACTTTACCTCGCTTAGTATTTTAATTTGGATCTTCGGAGGAAGAACAAAAAATGTTCGTCTCCAGTTCCTTTCAATCAGATGTTTTAGTTGCTTTGAAACCGTCTTTACTTCCCGTATGTCAGCATAACTTGTCTGTAAATGGACGATTTCCGAATACTCTTTAATACTTCTGTAGTTCCGCAACAAGTTGCATGAGTACAAACCTGTTCAAGAAGGCGGCATTGAAGTTCGGGCGGAAGGTCATGGAAAGAACAGCTCTGGAAGTGATGTTATTAATTTAATAAGCTTTTCTTTGAAAAGCAAGGAGAAATCTTGCAAACAGTACAAGACCAACATCGACAAGTTGGCTTTCATCTCTTTCCTTCGACAACACCGTGATATCTGGTTTTTTGCTAGCTTCAACATCGACGTAACATTGTGCGACATTCACAACAGCCATCTAAATATGACTAAATTGAATAAGTGCAATTATTCAATGGAATATATTAAAGTAAGAAGAATGAGTGGGTTGTGTCACAGAAATATTGGGCATGCCGAAGAAGACTGATAGATATCGTAGAATTATGGATTTGACGATCACCCGTCCAGCACAGAAATTAGTGCTCAACTGCTACACGGGACATGGAAGTAATTATACATCTGATGTGAAAAGAAGTACAACTGCTGACCTCCGAGCGAAAACAGCACCTCTGGTGACCGCTCTCTTGAGGCATGCCTTCAAACAGACGTTATGGGGCATCATTTCCAAAGAGCTGAAAAACTGAGAAAAGTACCACAGATGATAAAAGACTAGGCCAATCTCCGCAACAAATGTTCCCAAGCATCATGATGAGAACATTTTCATGACTGGTATGGTACTTACGGAGGAAGAAGTTTGATTTGTTTTTGAATCAACTTGTTAAATTTGAGGTGCTTAAACCATTTTTACAGTGATGGTTGTAGAGTAAAATGTTAACATTGTCACTGCCGTGGACGAAATCTCCCGTTCTGCTTGAGGCACCATAAATGGTCAGCAGTATATTTTCTCCCTACAGAATTAGTGTTATACTTAACTATTTAGTGGCTTAACCATTTAGTGAGCGTCTGTCGTCATGTCTGGCCGTGGAAAGGGAGGAAAAGGACTCGGAAAAGGAGGAGCCAAACGCCATCGCAAGGTTCTTCGCGACAACATCCAGGCGTCACCAAGCCTGCTATTCGCCGTGTAACTCGTAGAGGTGTGGAGTGAAGCGCATCTCAGGACTGATATATGAGGAAACTCGCGGTGTGCTGAAGGTGTTTCTCGAGAATGTGATTCGCGACGCTGTCACCTATTGCGAACACGCTAAACGCAAGACTGTAAGTGAGATGGATGTCGTCTACGCCCTGAAGCGTCAAGGACGTACCCTGAATGGATTTGGTGGATAAAATTGTTCCGCTAGCTCTATGAGCAACACATCTAACCCAACGGCCCTCTCTAGGGCCACAAATACCTATGAATACGTCCTGCATTTTGTTGTTTTTTAAACAATAAATACCGATTATGATGATGTGTGATCGATTAGAGCTCTCGTTGTTTGTATCGAAACATGGCAAAAATCGTTAGCATTCATAGATAGTTTGGATTTTGTACAATTGTTTCAGTGAGCACCAACAATGCTCTACTTGGAGACGCGTTGTCAATGGCGCCATTTTGGCGGTAAACTACGGCGCTGGTCTATTCAAACTTTATAAAGATACCTGTAAAATATTAGCCACAACATATTGATAAACGCTAAGCTATACGTTCGTTTAAGTTGCATAGATGAATAGCGACTAGACGGCATGTAGCCATCGCACGGCAGCGTATGAAATTAGACGATCACTTGACAACACATGATAATGGTCGAGAAATATCGCACTGCTCTCACAATATACACAATTTATGTATCTATTTATTCACTCACACCAAATCAACGTATCCATAGGTATTTGTGGCCCTAGAGAGGGCCGTTGGGTTAGATGTGTTGCTCATAGAGCTAGCGGAACAATTTTATCCACCAAATCCATTCAGGGTACGTCCTTGACGCTTCAGGGCGTAGACGACATCCATCTCAGTTACAGTCTTGCGTTTAGCGTGTTCGCAATAGGTGACAGCGTCGCGAATCACATTCTCGAGAAACACCTTCAGCACACCGCGAGTTTATCCATATATCAGTCCTGATATGCGCTTCACTCCACCTATACTAGCTAGACGGCGAATAGCAGGCTTGGTGATGCCCTGGATGTTGTCGCGAAGAACCTTGCGATGGCGTTTGGCTCCTCCTTTTCCGAGTCCTTTTCCTCCCTTTCCACGGCCAGACATGACGACAGACGCTCACTAAATGGTTGCCTGTGCACTAATCTGCCGTGCTTATATAGCGCTGCGGGTCGGGGCACCACGGTGCGCCCCCACTCTCAGTCTTTAACACTACACTACAGACACGTACGCACGCACGTAACCGATTCCACTACACAGTTGAGTCGACGTTACACGCTACTTATACGATCAGATCATCATCATCATCTGTTAACAATCAACACAATGCCACTTAATACAAGCACGCACATTGCTGTTATCCCCCATACAGAAAAGTCAATTATCGAAAAATACTTTTATTTTACGCGCGACTATTTTCACGAAAGGTAGAAATACAAAACAAACAAAAAGCACTGAAAAAAACATCCAATTGTATTCATACACGTATGTGGCCCTAAAGAGGGCCGTTGGGTTAGATTGTATACAGTTCAAGCACTTAAGCTCTCTCTCCTCGGATGCGTCGAGCTAGCTGGATGTCCTTGGGCATGATCGTCACACGTTTGGCATGAATAGCGCACAAGTTTGTATCCTCGAACAGTCCCACGAGATAGGCTTCAGATGCCTCCTGAAGAGCCATGACGGCAGACGACTGAAATCGTAGATCCGTCTTGAAATCCTGAGCGATTTCACGAACAAGTCGCTGGAAGGGCAGTTTACGAATCAGCAGCTCGGTCAACTTCTAGTACGACGAATCTCACTAGATCCACAGTTCCGGGACGATAGCGATGAGGCTTCTTCACACCTCCGGTGGCAGGAGCTGACTTACGAGCGGCTTTAGTAGCCAACTGTTTTCGAGGAGCTTTTCCTCCGGTCGACTTGCGTGCGGTTTGCTTGGTTCGGGCCATAGTAGTGTGCTGGGTGAACAGTGCAATCGCCGGCACACTGTCACATTTATAAGGCCGTAGCGGGAGGGGGCGGGTCGCAAAATATCGGCTTCTTGGGCCCACATCCTGCAAACTTAAAGATAGATGAATATTTATGCAATCTACATAGCTCTGCCATTTTATACAATACAAGACAACCGAATGAGTTATGAATGTATTTTGACCCGATGTAGATACAAAAAATACAAGTACTAAGAATGAACAATAATCAGAAATGGGATGGTATCCAATTGATTACATTTTTGATCTACTTGGACCAGTATATATAGAGGTAGGTCTTAACATTTGTATCATTTTGAAAATGGCAATGAAAACTGGCAGTTTTTTGGAAGAGATTGGGTTCCTCCGACAGGAATTTATAGGTATCTTATTTATATTTTGGTTTAAAATATATTTAATACAAATTTCATTTAGGGACTGAGTTACATAACGTTCTGCAAGAAATGTTCTACGATGCTGATAAAACAATAGAATGCATGATCGATCTAGGAATAATATTTACGCGTAACCCGAACCTAAGAAGAAATGGTTTTTACCCGAGAGCGGTCTATTTATTAGTAAGTTCAACCACTACAAAATTATTGTTAACCCTCTTTCAATGTTCGTAATATTTAGGATTACTACGAGGCGTATGCTATAGACTGGTCCAATGTTGCCGTAAGGTACTCTTTTTATTTTTTATATTTCATTCGCATTTTTAATACTTTTTTTCAGGAGGGTTAACTAACAATGAAGAACACCGCTACTAATACATTTTTTTTTTGAAATAAATATTGCGTATATATCAGGATTTAATACATGGAAAATAACAACACAGTGTCTGACATGTTAGCATATATTAGGTCTACTAGAAAGTTCTGCCCGTTTGTGAAGTGAAAGAAAGTAATACATTTTTCATACATTTAATAGTATTTACTGCACAATTTACGTTCCGTCGTAAGATATTTGGTTTCTAAACGAAAATTCTATACTATTTGCCTATAAGGAAAATGTGGTGACAATTTGGAATAAACAAACGGTACCTAGGATTCTCCGACGCGGGCCTCAACACGGCCTGACGAACTAGGTTATTCAGTATGTAATACTGCACACTGCTTAAAAAAGCCCAACAACTCCACAGGTGGTTCTACCTTAATAGTATTAGATTACGATTTAAAAAATTTCTAACAAAACAGAAATGAACTATTCACCACTAAAAGATCCATTTCTAGTTGGAAAGCCTTCAATTATTCCTTGTACTGTCATACTGGAATGCACTAATATTTCCACAATTTGAAAAAAACTGAGCTAGCCTATAAGGTTATAGACAAACTCTATGATTTGAAAATTCTTTAAAACTAAAAGAAACTGATAACACTTACTCACTGGACTTGCTGTGCACATTCACGGGTGGCGTAAAAGCACAAGGACGGATGGACCGTCATAGCTAGCATGGGGCCGCTTCTTTCTCGCATGGACGACGTCAGATAACATGAACTGTAAAAATGTTTTTTCCTACCACGACGAATATTCCCATTTGGTTAATAACACACTATCGATTACGGAATTTTCAGAACCAGTTCTTGCTATGAAAATAACGTCGCGATCATTTACCACAATGAGCAATGAGATTGATTGAACTACTGTGCGTTTCTGGAATTTAGCATATGGAATACCTGAATAACGTGTACGATATGGAGCCTCGTCGAACTCGAAAACACGTCGTGGTATACGTCTGCCTTCTAGCGCTATTTGATTAGCAGCATCCCACTGTTGGATGTCCTTCTAGAACGAACAATCAAACTGGTGTTTCCAATTTTTACACACTTCTACTGGTACAACATGGAAAATTATTCCAAGCAAAATTCAAGAATAATTACAATAGTTTGAAATACAAATGCCCAAATTTTTAATTTCAAAGAAAACAACTAAATAATATGTACTAATCCTTACTGATCTGTTTTGCTAACAGCAGCATGTGAATAGGATAACATCTCCGTTCAATAGGCTTCAGGACTTCCCTAGTCCAACCAATATTACGTAGCTGATTTCTTGGGTTTGTACTGCCACCTTCTCGTCCACTACCGATACCACCTACAATAGATAACACTAGTTAAACCAAAGGAAAGTGCTCGTCCATTGTTCATCTAAATATATGCATATTTCAGCTATCAAAAGATAGTGTACCTGCCTATGAATAGCTAATTCCACTTTCCGAACAATGAGACGTTCTTTCGTCCAGCTGTCACTAAAACATGCTTATATGTGAATATATATGAACATAATAAGTCAAACAAACTATTCACCCGACAGAATACACCTACTCCAGGCAAAATGAACACTACCTACCTTGTAATAAGCACCTGAATATCCGTCCAGTAAGCCATCGTAGTTGGAATCCAGTTCACATGACGTCTGAAATATTCTCCCTTACACAGGAGGCCACATTTCGATTTAGTCAACTTGAAAATGCACTAGTATAACGGCATGTGATTATTATTTTTAGTTTATCAATGACAAATCTAAGCAAAAATATGAAAAACGATCACAAAAATAGTACGGATGGATATGGTTAAGAACAATGAAAAAAAATCACTTTTAGTACCTAGGGCCATAAACCGGCGCAAATCAATCCTTACGACCCAAATGTCCTACCGTAGTCAAAATAGTGGTTGAAGGAGACCGGTTGAAAAAAAGTAGGAACAGTTCTGAATTACAGCGTCAAGTTAACATTAACGTCGTAGACTAAGCATTTAAATCTTTCATTTACATCCTTTTTTTTTAAAATTTTATTCGAAATTAGGCTTCCTTCTACTATATTTAATGTCATAGTGTTTTGCTTCTTTTAGAAATAACATATTTCTTTGTTATCTTATAGGTTTTGAGCTGTTTAGAATGGAAAGAATGATTGCTGCACATCTCCGGATTCCGTTGTTGATGGATGGGCATCGCATTCAAAATGGGACTTTTAGTGAAGAGTACTTTATTTTCCTTATGTTAGGATTTTTTTACTATCGTAAGCTAGTACTCTAAAGGTAGGACGATTGATGGAGCTTTTCAGCTCGAATTTGGCCAAGAGTAGATTTACCAAAAACCATTAGCTGATAGCCAGGAAAACTAATTGCCTAGAGGTCATATATAAGCTAATGGTTAACATGAGCTGCGGTCCGTCTGACACTGTCTATTCGTAAACTTGTTCGCCAGAAGCTAAAAATTTTCAGATTCTCTATTATTTTGCTTCCTATTCGAAATAAAAGTACTTCTACTACCTATTTCGTCACAACTTCACTCTACAGAGAAAAACCACTGAACCGAACGTATTCAATCCCTTGCGTATACTGAACCTAGCTACTCCAGCTCTATAGCTGAAGAGACTTCTGGCCGGAAGTTCTGGTCCTCTTTGACTTTCTGTCTATTTGATCTCAAATACACCACCTATGATCTACACTTCTCTTATACGAACCCTAGACCCATTAATTGTGCTGCTCTACCGGCTGGTTATTGATGGTTAATCCACACTGAGGAAGTTAACAACAATCGTAGCACTAGATTGTAAACACTGGTTTAATAAAGTACAGTATTCTATGCTTTGCATGACATATGCCTACATTTCTCAATATGATGTCAGCTGTGAATTTCCCACCAGTACTCCATTGTGCCAGACTGCGTCGATAGCACTCAATCATCTGCGTCCATTTCTCCACGGCATCAAGATTGCAGCAGAAAAAATGCTTATCAAATCATTTTAGTACATTACGAATAATTCGATTTTAGTATGTAGAATATTATTGGATCAGTTTAGAGCTTGTTGAAGGAAGCACACTCTTCCGGACCTGTCCCACGATTATAATAGTCATGAATCTAAGTAAGAATCCTGCGACTCCATCATCAGAAATATCATTAGGTCCTTCGCATTGCTGGCAAACTTCTAATCAAATCTGCCATCCAAAAATTACTTGACTATTTCTGCTAAACAATGTGACTTCATTGTGTTCACTTCTTACAAATGCCCTCCTAGAAATGTATAGCAACGAAAAGCATTTATTTGATACATAAATAGTTCGTTCCATTTGATAATATTGTGTCGTGCTAATATAGATGTTTACGTTTATAGAAGAATAGTGAGTGGAATTCTAGGTTTATTTGGGTTAAATAGATACAATAAGGACAATACTATCATAAGACTTCTCTCTATCCGAGAAGCTACACAATAGGAGATAGATAGGGGTTAGAGCAAGGACGGGTTAGGTATCAGAGGGGGGAACATTCCGTCCGGCCTAGATGTTACATGCCGGGCCTCTCTAAGGGGTTAGAACCACCAACCGGTCGGCGCCGGTCGCGTAGCTAACTCTGCCAGGCGATGACCAATCCATCGCCTACGCAGAATGCGCGTATGTGGTATGTGTTATTGGAACATTTTATTGGATTGTCTAAAATAAGAGAATTAAATAAAAGCAAATGTGTTTTAGAAATAGATGTTCTACATATCCGTTTGAATAACTTAAAAACAAAAGTCAACAACAAAAACAAAACGACTAGATAATCAGTAGGCCATTCTATGTGCTATGCAATCCATGAATGACTTGATGTTCTTTGCACTAGGCAACTTCCTATTAAGTTGAAAGAAGAACTGCTGGAAGTTCTTCATGCCGCCGTGGATTTTTTGCTAACGCCGTTATACGGCTGGACGGATGTAATGTGACGCTAACGTGCCTTTGGCAATAACGTCAAAATTTTTGCGATGGTCCTCTCAACACAACAGTACTTCAGCACGTCTATTAGATGGAGAATTTGCTCATCTGAAAAGTTTGCAGTAAGCTTAATAATGAAGAAAAATAGTAAATGGAATAAAGTATGGCTTACTAGGAAATGCGACCCTGATTCGTGTGTGGCAACCTTCCACAACATTGGTAGTTCTGCAATCGAAATCCTGACTATGATCAAAATACTTATAGGAGATGTTATTAGATAGGAGCCATGCACTTCTATAATAATTTCAGAAGTCATCAAGAAGGAGCTCCATTGGCCTATCCTTAGACAGGCGTGGCCGGGAAGACATTCGGAAATGTTGAGGAGATGCGGTGCCAGAAAAGGCAATACTCGGAGTCTCCGGAAGTATGTGCCAACGAGAGCATCGCTCGCTGTCTTGGATCGAAGTCCAACCGCATCTCTTCTCTGCTTTATACATTTCTTATAGTTAAATGTACATCTGTAAGAAAAACAAAATGGCTTGTGAGGTACATTTCGGATGCCCTCTGCGTGTTTGACCTAAGCTAGCCTATAAAAGGGGTATGAGGCGGGGACACAAAAGCCGTGCGGGTGTCCTGAGCCTCTTACCTTTTGGACTAACTTTTTCTTATGATTAATGTAATAACCCTTAATAATAAACTCTCGCTCTTATAAATCTAGTGTTAGCACACAACTATATTAATATGAAGAAAGAATCAGCCTGATCACTTGATCCCCCAACCTTTACAAGCTATTTTAAATAGGGAAAATTTCATGTTCAACTAGCCCCAAGACCTTGAGTTCTAACTGGCTCTCAATTGCTTTTATGGTCCCTAGCTCAAAATTCATCAATAATTTCACTGCGGGCAAAGTGAAGTGGTTTAAAGCACCAGACTACGCTAATTCGTCATGAAACCACCTAAAATACGAATGTTTGGACAATAATAGAGATAGAGTAAATTAAATTGTTCGATTGATAACTAATCACATAGTCAAATAACCGATTGTATGTGGCTTTTTGGGAGTCCTTGATCAACGCTAAAAATAGGAGAAGAACATGACCGCCCCGTAGTTCGACGAATACACTGTATATTTGCTTTTACCGGCCACCACCCAACTGTTTGGAGCTCTGCTTGTAACGTCCATCCTCCTAATAAATATGTAGTAATTCGCGAATTACAGTAGGTAAAGAGAACTTACAGAGAATGATTTCACATGTAGCGTGTGAAATACGGTAATCCACAGCATCCCACTCCTTACCACGATCATATAACCATCATCAATGTTGTGTACGAACGGACTACTGGTACGATACAATTTATTAGAAAAGCAACAATATCTATTTTAACGACTATTTATACTATCTGTTACCCTATCTTACTATTGTTCACTTGACAATTCCTAACTCATTTACTGATTTCTCACGTAAACCACTATCAAGAAGGACATCTTCGTCGTCTGTCACACAGCGAAGACTGGCTCTATCCTTAAAAAATAATTGTAAAAGGATGGTACGTAACCAGGTGATTAAGCTGGTTACTCCCTTTTAGACGTAGCAGAACCCAGGGTATTTAGGTGTGGGTTGAATAGAATGCACTCTAGGATTAAAGATATTTATTAGAGTATAATGTAAATGACACAGAGGACTACATAAGGCAGGAGAGGCAGGGGCTCAAGACCCCCGCAACTACCCCGATTACTTCGCCCGGAGCCTTTTACAGACCTACTGAGATCAGAGACACAGAGGAGATGCGGAGAATCGTGACACACTGAGTGTAACTATAGAAATTTGCATAAAAACTATATAATGTTATACAAAATTAATGATTAAAATAGTATACTATTTGACACAGTCGAACAGGACGAGTGCTCTTCATATAGTTCCTATTACAGGACAGCGGCCTCCTTAAGGTGTCAGAGCTCCCGGACGACCCGACAATGAGCTGTTCCACCACAGCTCTTTATTCAGCTGGTGGAAGGAATGCTTAAAAAGAAAACTAATTAGCACCTAATAAAAACTTCTAAATGAAAAGTGTGAAGAATAAGAAAAGTTATTTACCGTGCTTTCGCCATCATTTTCAAAAACGTGTGCTGGGCTTACTTTGGCATCATGTTGGCATTCTCACGAAGATAATTGCTACCATCTATAGTTTCACGCCGTGCTGGAGCCCTAGCTGAACTCTTTGACGTGCAGAAGCCTAGACTCTCTGGACCTGTGATGAAGTTCCCGTTCGGTATGTGAACGTACGGGCCTTACCGAAAGCTAAACGAGCACCATTCTTGGAAGCTCTGCAGACACAGCAACAATAAGTCATTATGTTTCTAGAGTTATTGATTTAAAGCTCTTCGTTACTTCTGTTAGATACATTTTGTTTCTATGATGTCAAAGAACTCGTACAATAATAACCAATATTCTCGAAGAACACCACTTTATTAAAGATCAAAAAGCTACATCTACACCGTCATTACGTACTTATCCACTATTCAAAACCTTCGGTGTTGTGAAAATACAAAACATAATCGTGATATTTTACAATAAGTCTTATGTTTCGTTTCTGATATCCATCAATTCATCGCAAACCAGCTGCGATCAGTTGCTTCTTTCGAAAGATTTTGTGCATCAATCTTTCTTGTTATTTCGTGAGATTATCCGTTAGCTGCATTGCCATTTAAATTTACGTATGAAGCTTTTGTGACCCTTTTCCAAGTATTACTTCTTTTTGGATGTGCCTTCGCTTCCATTCGATGGAAACGACAAACAGGTCTCGTAGAAGGCCTAGATATTCCAATTACCTCTAGGTGAACTAAGTCACGATTTAGTAAAGATCAAAGTATTACAATTTTCCAAATCTCTCCTACTTTCAATAATTCCTTTGAGTAAAGTACTCAGTTTATCAATGTCATTTTGTTGCTAAAAACATTCCTTTAAAGGTAAACTATGGTGAAAATAGTGAGCTTGAAGTATAGATGCACAAATAATAGAAAAAGAGTTAGGCAATAACAATGGCACTTTTATATTGTTCTAGAGCTATCTTTTTTAAATTCACAGTTCAAAAGAAATTTCAAAGGTAAATTGATCTGTTAAGGTCTATAATTAAGTGTTTGACTCCTGGAATTCGCAATCACAATTGTTTCGGTCGTCGGGCTGAGATATTGAAGAGAGAGAAGAGAAAGGACCTTATTAAAACAGATGGTTTGCCAGTGGATACCACAATGGAGTGGATGTCAAGTATACGCTACGTCCTATTATAAAGTGTCTTACTCTTAAACTAATTTATTTGTTAGAATACAAGATTTATCAACAATTTTGGTCAAAAAAGATTTTTAAGCTATAAAAAATGATATCGGGAATAATCACAAAATTTGAAAAACATTTGCATAAAATGCGATGATGAGCAAGAGTCAGTTACACATATTTGCGATTAGAAAAACATTAGGTACGAGACGCGCGCCTGTGTAATGTACGGCGCAGTCGGAGAAAGGATGGAAGGGGAACGCGGTCCGTGAACTTACGTGGCTGGAGGGTTTTCGGGGTCATGAAGGCGAGGCCTCCGTGGTGACGCCCATCCATCGAAATTCCGGACGGGTTGGTCTATGTGGCATCTTCGAGATGATGTTCGCCAACAGCCAAATTTGTGTGTGGGGCTACGTTCGCGCGTCCCTGTCTTGATACGCTGCATTGAAGCTGCTTTATGTTAGACGTCTTTCAGACTGTTACGTCCATTAGATGTGTCGTTGACTAGAGAGGAGACGAATATCGGACACTACATTGGCGCTGTTACTGTAAAGGTATGGGGAAGATATTCTATGAAGGGGCGTTGATAACCAGGTGATCAGGCTGGTTACAAACTTTGAATGTGTAGCGGATTATTTATTATGTGTGAATTATTAAGAATACACCCTGGGCAATAAGGTTTATTAAACAGAGGGTTAAAGGGTAATTACAATCAGAATATGTCCATAGGGTCAGGGCTCAGTACACCCGCATCTCCCCGAACTCCGCCCCGCACTGCCCTTATATAGACAGCTGGGTCAGAGACGTAGAGTAGACCAGAGAGATACATGACATTACTGATGTGGTCGAAGACGGTAGTGTGGTGGAATTCGGTGACAAACTCAGGGTCTTCAAAACATGGCAGTAAAATAAGTGAAAGTTGGCGAAATAGTGATATTTTCTACGGTCTAAAATCATCCAAGCATTCTTTCTTATAAATACATTTATTTTGGCCACTTAATATAAGGCATCTACTGGACTAAAATGCAATTGAATATATATAATGAGTTATTTATTGCTTTTGTTCTTGAAAGAAATTAGTGAGTGGAAGAAAGTCTAATAATTGCAGGAATATTGAGGCATTAATTACTTATTTATGAGAAAAGTAGATTAACTAGTTTTGTCCAGTGGTGGCATTGTTAAATGGGACAGTCACGGTGCAAGTGTGGACATGGGATCTCGTGCTTCTGTTGCTGATGATCTTCTGAAATTGAAGTGGACCGTTTTCGGAGTTAATGTGGGACCTACTTCAAGTAGAACACTACTTGGACCTAATACTGTTGGTCACGGAAAAGGATCTGGTTCGTCGATGCACTTCATGCGTTGTTCTGCACATTTCTATCTACGCTCAGATGATTGTTGAGTAAGTGATCACTTTCTTTGCTTCATTATATTGTATCTTTTCAGCCGTGAAAACAGGACGCATTCCGAAATTTACGGTGAATATTACAACCAGTCAGGAGACTGGTAGAGGAGTCAATTTATGGAACCAACTAATGTATTACACAAATAATGAAGAGTTACAACTAATCCAGAGACAAGCTGTGGGTCGGAAAGATCCAATCGGTCACTAGTGATTTCCTAAATCGTAGACTGCAGGCTTGTTACAAAAGATGTTCAATATGAAAATCGGTGTTTTTGCAGTGGATGAATTCTGTACGCCTTCCTAGAGAGCCTGTCCATGGTGTTCGCTGTCGATAGCACACATCCCGTCCAAAGACATCTTCTATTACGAAAAATAAAGAATAAAAGATATAGTTACATTTCATTTAATCGTTAAAGTGTGGACTAAATACATACCAAGGTGAAGTAGTGGGAATGTAATTAGTTTGCCTATGCTTTCCCATCTAGTGCTTTAGCAATACACTTTAGGCTCCTACTACCACTGGTTATGGAAGTATAGGACTATGTTCTGCCTCTAATATATTTTACGAACTGCGAACTCCCTTTACAAGTGAAAGTTTGTTTTATACGTTCAGAGTTTTGATATAACATCTTCGTTAGAGGTAGAGGAGATTAGAGGTTATGGAAATGATATTCATTCAAATAATTCTTGAAAAAAGAACAAAATAAGTTTTATTTTGCCGGCTCGTGTCTTCGTTTGTTTCTGGTCTTGTCTCGATAGTTCTTTATAAAGCACCACTACCCTGTGGTACAGTGGACAAAGTGTCACGGAACTGAAATCTGTTTCTAGCTAACAATTTTATTCTGGAACAAATGGAATCAAACAAAAAATAACCATGAAATAGGTATCATATATAAAACAACTAAACATAAACACATCAATGACGTGGAGCGCTTTCTGGAGAAGCCACTGGAAGAAGTATCCCACATATTGCTAATCACTGCTAATTGTAAAGTTGCACAGACGTAATAGCCTTATGATACAAGCATTCTTTTCTAGACCTAATTAAATTTGCGTACAAGACAGAAGACGCCTTAGGAAAGATTGTACCGGAGGCGCCGCTTGCTAGCCGAGGTCAGCAACTCCTCTTTTTGATCAGCATATTTGCATTCGCAGTTCCAGTTCTTCTCTTCAACTTTTTTTACACATGTGTAAATAGTGCATTGTTTATTATTAAACGCCTTTATGAAATTTATAAGTCTCTTTTGTTGGAATGACATTTATAGATGGATTTTCTAAAATCCGCTCAATCGGAAGAAGATGAACAAGTCGTCGTCGTTCCTAACCAGAGACACGATGACAGTGAGCCACGTGATGTTAGTTCTACTGGTGATATGATCTACACTGTTTGTAACCATAAATATTTGTGTCAAACAAGTTCATTTTGTCACATTTTAGGCCTTCCCATTCTTAGATCTTCCCCTCGAAATACAAGCCTTGACTCTGACAAAGGTGCTTCGTTAAAGAATGTGCTCCTTCCGTCTCCGGCATCAGTAGAATTCTAACCCTCTCAGTAGATTGTAGAGGAAATATGAAACAGAGTAGCTGGCAGGTGGATCTGAATTGGACTCAATTTCAGACAAATACCTCTCAACATCGTGAATTGAAATTAGTTTCGAAACAGTTCAAAAATCATATTGACAGGGTAAGGAGGAGGGATTTTTTCTATCTTCCTCCGAAACTTCAGATAAAAATTCTAAATCAGGTGAGAATACCACTGAAATCAGGCAATTTTACACTTCGCCTGCAAATCACCGACTTCCGAATGCAAATTGTTTTCAGACGGATATGAGCCCTTTGGAACTCCGTCAATTGAGGCTTGTTTCCAAAGATATGAAATATCTGGTTGAAAGTGCTGGATACCGTCAAGCTATTAGACTCATAGTTATACATGGGGTAAGTTCTAACTACCCGTGTTGACGTGAGTTTTTCTAATCATCACGATGTTTCAGCGTCCGTCTGGTGGCTATAGCTGTAGCATCAATGGACACAACCGTCTGGATATCACCTTCTCCGATCTTCTTCGATTTTTCAAAGGATGTACTTTGGAATTTATGTGGTTTTGGGACGTGCGTAAGTCTCCTGATGTCAATAGTCTTATTTATTTGTTTTGTATCCTAGAAATACCCAACAATTTTAGGTGGAGATGACATCAGAGTTTTGCGAGCAACTGCACCATTTCATTGACTATATTTCCTGCGAATATATATCCTTTATGTCTTGTAGATTTAATAAGAAAGAAGGACTTGCTGTGGTTGACTCAATTCTGTGTAGCACAAAGACGGAGAATATGGATATTTCTTGGAATAGAATAAATCGTACCCATGTAGACAACGACTTCTTCGAATTTCCCTCAGTTAGGAATGTGAGTTCCCTATTAAGTGCCTTTTTCATTTCCTAGTAGATCCCACTCTTCCGTTGTGTGTCAGGCTACATTCTGAAGCAGTATTGCAGCTCAAATCCCTGTTCGTCGAAGGTGACTGTGACTTCTCCGACGACGATCTACTTGCAGGAAAGTACAGCAGTATTGGATTAAAAAAATGTTGCGTATCAGAACGAATGCTAAGAAGGATCCTCGAGGTGAATTTAACACTGCTTCTGGTCGCTTTTGTTTTAGTACACTGTAACATTTCTCTCGCAAATCGATGTCAGCGATTTCATGTTAAATAAAAAGAGTGGTATATCACTTTTGCTATCGAAATAGATAGATTAATCAGGAAACGTTAGAGCGCAGCTGTCGTATCGAGGATTGTGATTTCGGACTTCGAAATACCATCGACGTCGATCGTCTGACAAGCGGTCTTCCAAATCTTGTGAATACTGGCGAATCGCGATGGGAACTGAGGAATACTAGGGACCAATTGAGACATTTAACTATCTCTGCAAATAAATTTATATTAGATCCACTATTCTGAAACACTCTTGGAATTTTTTATCTTGTTGTTTAGCATTCAACTATAATTTTGCCGTTTTATTTCCTCTAGCTATTGTTTTGCGATCTGATCACATTTTGTTTCTTTATAGTTCACCCTATTTCTGGTTTCCTTTACCCTTCATGCAGTAATTGTACAATTTTAAATTATTCTGATGCCATAACATTCTACTCACGCTAATTAAATGAAAAGATACTATAGAGCGAAGGATTGTTCCTGCTAAAAGAGGAGGTAACTATCTCGTGAAAGTCATGCCTCAGGCCTCTTGGATTACTGTATAAAGAGTTGGCTAATGAATTTTTTCTTTTCCAGGTAGTTTTATTTCAAATTGTTCAAAATGGAACGAAGCAATGTAGTACGAACATTAAATAAACCTTTAGCAGAATCATTTTATCAGCTACCTATTTTTCGGACTGGCTGCGGTCCAGGTGTGCTGGCTGGACTAAAGTGTGCTAGAGAGCCCTCCATCCTATGACCCTCAGTTATTAATAGGTGGTTCAGTCTATTTCGATTTGAAGTGGTCAATAGCGGAATGTGTAAATACCTAGAAGTGCCGTTTTCATCGATAATAATAGTCATCAAGTCCATGATCTGACTACTGGGTGCTACTCGGAAAGGCAAGACAGCCAAGCGAAGGCTGGCTCGAGGGTGGCTAGTATACGTCATCTGAGCTTTATCAATTGCCATACTAAATATAAATATTGCCGGATAAGTGGTGTGTGCATGAATTACGAGAATTGTCATCGTCACTATCGTCTTATTCCTACCGAATATTGTTATTATTAGGTGGTTGCAGAAGTTTTAGTCACTTATTTCAGCGCTTTAGTACAATTATTTAAAACCTAAATAAATTCCCGCTCTTTTGCGTTTTTCTAGTGTTGGCTTCTTAGTTTCTGAAAAGCCATAAGTCAAGATTGAATGGTAAACTTAGCCTCACAAAATAATTCGAATAAGATGAGCCATCAAAAACTGCATATTCGACACTGTATTCTCTCTGAGTTAGAACAAAGGAAGAATGCTGCTGAAACATGCAAATCAATATGCTCTGTACTAGATGAGGGTGTTCTCTCCCACAGTACTTGCAGATATTGGTTTCGACGTTTTAAAGCTGCTGATTTTGATGTCAACGAGCGACAACGCTCTGGGACGCCACAAACGTCGAAGACTGATGCTTTGAATTCATTATTGGATGAAAATCCGTCACAGACACGAAAGGGACTCACTGAACAGTTGGGAGTTGATAAAACAAGCCTCGAGACGATTGCATGAGATGGGGAAAATTCGGGAGCTCGGAAAATGGGTACCGCATGAACTCTCCACAGACAGCATTGGCGCCGGCTCAACTTATGCATCTCGTTGCTTGCCAGACAACGCAAGAAGAATTTTTGTGGAAAATTGTTACTGGTGAGGAAAGATGGATTATGTACGACAATCCCAAACACACACATATTCGTGGGTAGACCCCGGACAGCCAACAACATCCACGAGAAAGCCTAACACTCACGCCAAAAAAGTCCTTCTGTGCATCTGGTGGAACATGAAGCGTGTGCTGTTTTATGAACTCCTTCAACCAGGTGAGACAGTTACTACCGAGCGCTACGATCGTCAACTGACTGATTTGCTCGATGGAATGGAGGAAGAAATACCATTTAATAGACAAGGAAGTCGGAAGGTCATTTTGCTGTGCGACAACGCTAGGCCTCACGTTGCTCTTAGTACTCAGCAGACCATTTTGAACTTAGACTGGGAAGTTCTTCCGCACGCGGCGTATTCACCGGACTTGGCACCTTCGGATTACCGTTTATTCCGCTCGATGCAGAAATGTCTAGCAGAACAGCGCTTTCGAGATGTGGCTGAGGTGCGAAAATGGATCGATGATTTTATTGCCTCCAAGCCGATGTCGTTTTATCACGAAGGAATCCGAAAGTTACCCGAGAGATGGCAGAAGGTCATAGAAAGCGAGGGAAAATATTTTGATGATTGAACTGCTTTTTGTTTATTATGGAAATAAAATTGAAATTTTGAAAAAAATGACTAAAACTTCTGCAACCACCTAATACATTTCTTCTTGCCCTAAACGCGTCCAGATTTCAATATTGATCGAAAAGCCAAACATGGCAAAGTACGAATAGGAAAACCGTGATTTTCTATCAAATCTATAATTGAAATGTTTAGTCTTGTGAGGACATAATCTGGAACTTTGCCTACGCTAATGTTATAGCAGGAAGCCACCCAATAAGTTCTAAAACCTCGACATCATTCGTCTCCCAAGGAAACCGTCGACCAGCTCACTCAGCGTTGATTTGTCTTTTGCCACCTCTGAAGTAGGACTACTAAAGGAGTAAAATGTTCTTTTTATTGCCGTGTCTCATCGTTCTATACCTACTATCACAACACTATTTACTGATATACTGTATTGTCCTAAGGGGGAAAGCAAGAAAATCGCATGCTACATAAATACAGCTAGAACTGAAGGACCCAAAGCTTGCAATAAATGTCTCACTTATGAATGTGTGGCGGACTGGCGAAGAGCACTGGCTTATATCAAAGAATATACGTCCATAATTCAGACTACACCGCAAATAGATACTTTAAATGGGAAGACAGAACTGCCAGGGACCACATCAATAAAATTGATGAAGTCTGGTCTAAGAGGCAATACTAGCACTGCAAGTAGTATGGAGATGATTTCTACATCAACAATTCGTATTCAAATCTTAAGTGCTTCTACACAAAGAAAACAGAGTAAAGAAGTCACTACCTAAAACATCACTTCAACAGGCCGCCGGACCACTATTCCTTTAATCTATACGACTAATCGAACACCCAAGGATTTACTTTCAACAAAAAGTGCAGGTCACCCGTCCATCACTCGTAGTGAAAGAAGTGTTGCTAGTACTAGTGGAAATTCGTCTGTATCACTAGTGGATACTTCTATAGCTCAAATATATAGGAGCGTCACTTCGACTGAACCTACACTTCAAGAACTCTCTACAAAGTTATCTACTTCTAAAGGCACAGTTAGACAATAAGTATATTGAGCGTGGCCTACTCCTATGAACTTCAAGAATGTGTTTAATACGAATAACAATTTCTAGGAAGCACTTGCCATTATCTGTCGACTTTAAAAAGTGAGAGTGTATTTTTGCCAAACGATAGTCTTACTATAACGACATCGTTAACTAATACCACCTCCTTAGGTTAAAAAGGTAAAATGAGAAAACTTGATTTATGTAGTCTTTAAACTGCGTGATTTATTTTATTTCTGGACACTATGACATAAGATAATCGATTTCTTATTAAACATTACAGGTCTTTGGATTCTTGTTTTGAAAACAGTAGTGTTAGTCTAATATTTTTTTACATTTCAATACTATGCCTTTTAATTCAGAAGCGACATCAACTGGCTCCATAAGAGATAGAAACTTACCTGAAAAAATAACTACACCAGATTTGAGTTTGTCTCTTTCCTTACGCAAATGAGAGATGACAAAAGCCAACTGAGATGTTATAGCATTTATTCACTAGCCCGAATAACAGGCAAACAACACAATCAGTGAGACTGTACAAGGTACATGAATACGGGACCTGGCTGCTTTGACCTGAGATCAAGAAACAACTAATCTCAAATCTATTGCGTTCCAGTAGCCCTTACTTCTATATGTGAGGTATGTGAATGTTACTGTTATTGCAATACTAAACACACTGCGCTTGTCGAGAAGAATCCATGTCCAATACAAAACATCCTCAAGAATGCTTGACATAAAGATTTCCCCCGGAAGTAATCGCAAAGAATTATTACGAATGTTCGTAACAGCTGTATTCGATTATTAGCCAGTAGAATACAAGATATGGGTGAGGGAAAAATATATTTACATCTATATAAAATCAAAACCGTGCTAATGTGTAGAAGATTGTACAAAAGCGTATACCCATATACAAGGCCACAAACCAGGATCTTCTGTTCCGTCTTCTCTCTTCACCTCTTCATCCAAATTCACGCAGAATGGTGCCTCAATTCGGTAACTTGGCGAACTTCAGCAACACCAGGCCACCCCCTCTCGATAGTTCTCTCAGCGATCCCTCTTCACTACCTGACTCCAACTGGTACAGCAGCAATCCACATAGCGGTAAAAGGTTTGAAAATGCATAATTTCATAGAATAGGAAATGAGGTTTTAAGTACCCTTATAAAAATTAAAATTCTTAAAAACAAATTATAAAAACACGGAGAGAATTTGGTATACAGCTTTTTACACCGAACTATCATTTATTCATACTAGATTACCAGTTTATTGTTCATCAAAAAATTCATTAACTCCACCATAACAGTATGACATGGAAGCATTAAAAGCACTGGAATATATCTAGCTTTCGATTTCCATTCCTGACAGTTTTTTATAATTTTCAAAGACTGCATTTTCTTTAATGTCCTAATTCATCCATCAGATCAAAACATAAATATTCCTAAGTTCTAATAATATTAGCTGACAATTGATTTATTATCACTGTACCTACTCTAAGTCAATTTCATACAAACTGTAGTCTTCGCGTTTCATATTCTAATTAGAATATTGATTGATCTAACACTATAGTTCACAGCTATCTCGTTATTAGGTACATGAGCATATAGCTGGTAATATAACAAATCCCGCCCCGAGCTAAGATATATAAGTACATGTAAATATGATATTGTGCTCTTTTCTCTGCGAACTAATAAAGATCGACCGGCCATTCTCAGCCATTGAACACAACACAAACATAATGAGAGAACACCTTCAATTTTTGTAACGTAGTGAAATTTATTCACGATTTTCAGTGGGAAAAGTGAAGGAAAATTAGCATATCACCAAGAGTTCTTTGTAGTTTTTAGCAATCGAACAAACCATATTTTAATATAGGCTATGCATGAAATAGAAATAGAAACATTTCCTTCCATAATTTTCACATATTTTTGCGATTTTATACACATACACTTAGTTATGCATCTGCCATAATGTCGTCAATTATGCCTGACCTGATGATTAAAAAGCCAAGTTGATACCATATAGGTATAAGGATGTAATAAAACAAGAGAAGAAAACTAGGTCAGAAAGAAGGAGATGGGGAAAAGAAAACCAACAAGACGTAAATAAAACAAGTATATATATATATGCAAATTATTTTACAACTCCACTTCCCCATTTTCACAAGGAGCGATAGTCACGTCCACATGTGTCTGTCTAAATGAAAGGAAAAGCGTCTTATTTTTTATTTCAAATGCCATTATTATACAATAGATTCCATGAGCTCCGCGTTTTAGCATATCTATGCCACCGCCAAGGAAGATAGATTCACTAAGATTAATTTCCACTCTAACAAACCCTCTACACGGAACATAATACGAAACTTTACATTAATGAATGAGTTCAAGAACGACCAAATACAATGTTTATTCAATTAAAGTACAATTGATTGCAGGACAACTTAACTAACGTTGTTTAGCAGGATGTTCTAGAATACTTCTTTAGAATGAAATTGCACTCTTCTCCACGGCCAAGAAGCATGTGGACCCGATGATGCCCAGTTTATTTCTAAAAAATGCGAATAGTTGTTTCTGATGGGAAGTTACAATCGAAGTTTTACCACTTCTAATTTACAACATAAATATGGTTAAAATTAGTAAAAGATATACCTATAAGAGGATGTAGAAAATTCTGATCTCTTCGGGAGGGGGCAAATGCAGTCAGTTGCCCTTCATTAATAAGCTTGTCTATAAGGTCCATCGTGTTATGACTCGGTACTTTTCTTTTTAGCACACTGTAAGAAGGAGTCCCTTTTCACCTAAGAGTATCCGTTGTATCTTTATTTATAAATCACATAATGTGTTGCCCCGCATGTTTACATTCTGATGTACAACATTCCAGAGTGAGACGTATATAAAACCGAGCCGGGCGCAATCAAGGAGAGAGAGGGAAGAACGGACCGATCACCCGACATCCTCTTTTGTACTCCGGACGCCTTCTTTATCCTTTCGTAACTTTCTGTTATACTTATAATACTTTTCATATTTGTTTCCCTTTTTCCTCTCCTGACACACTGTTTCCCCTGTAGGTTTCGTGCCTTAACATTCGTTTTATTATAATTATAACTATGTCTTATTGTTATGTAATACAAGCTAATAAACTTATTTAAGCCTCACGTTTCCTTTTGCGCGCGTGAACAACAGCTGAAAACAAACATGGATTATTTATAAAAGAAACAGAACACTATGAAATAAAATATAGTCGAAGGAAGCCTAATTTCGAATAAAATTTAAAAAAAAAAGGATGTAAATGAAAGATTTAAATGCTTAGTCTACGACGTTAATGTTAACTTGACGCTGTAATTCAGAACTGTTCCTACTTTTTTTCAACCGGTCTCCTTCAACCACTATTTTGACTACGGTAGGACATTTGGGTCGTAAGGATTGATTTGCGCCGTTTTATGGCCCTAGGTACTAAAAGTGATTTTTTTTCATTGTTCTTAACCATATCCATCCGTACTATTTTTGTGATCGTTTTTCATATTTTTGCTTAGATTTGTCATTGATAAACTAAAAATAATAATCACATGCCGTTATACTAGTGCATTTTCAAGTTGACTAAATCGAAATGTGGCCTCCTGTGTAAGGGAGAATATTTCAGACGTCATGTGAACTGGATTCCAACTACGATGGCTTACTGGACGGATATTCAGGTGCTTATTACAAGGTAGGTAGTGTTCATTTTGCCTGGAGTAGGTGTATTCTGTCGGGTGAATAGTTTGTTTGACTTATTATGTTCATATATATTCACATATAAGCATGTTTTAGTGACAGCTGGACGAAAGAACGTCTCATTGTTCGGAAAGTGGAATTAGCTATTCATAGGCAGGTACACTATCTTTTGATAGCTGAAATATGCATATATTTAGATGAACAATGGACGAGCACTTTCCTTTGGTTTAACTAGTGCTATCTATTGCAGGTGGCTTCGGTAGTAGCCGATGAGGTTGCAGTGCAAATCCGAAAAGTCAACTACACGATGTTGATTGGAGTAGGGAAAACCTGAAGCCTAATCGGCAGTTTTGTCATATTAACATGCTGCTGTTAGCAAAAGGGATCAGTAAGGGTTAGTACATATTATTTAGTTGTTTTCTGTGACATAAAAATTTGGGTATTTGTATTTCAAACTATTGTAATTATCCTTGAATTTTGCTTGGAGTAATTTTCCATGTTGTACCAGTAGAAGTGTGTAAAAATTGGAAACACCAGTTTGATTGTTCGTTCTAGGATGACATCGAGCGGTGGATTGCTGTTAATCAAGTAGTGCTAGAAGGCCGGCGTATACCATGACATGTGTTCGAGTTCAATGAGGCTCCATATGTCACAGGTTAAACGTGCATTCCATATGCTAAATTCCAGAAACGCACAATAGTTTAATCAATCTCATTGCTCATTGCGATAAGTGATCGTGACATCTACTAGTCCTGAAAAGATCGTAACCGATAGCATGTGATTAACCAAATGGGAATATTCGTCGTGGTAGGAAAAAACATTTTTACAGTTCATGTTACCTGGCATCATCCATACGAAAAAGAAGCGGCGCCATGCTAGCTATTGCGGTTCATCTGTCCTTGTGCTTTTAAGCCACCCGTGAATGTGTACAGCAAGTCCAGTGAGTAAGTATTATCAATTTCTTTTAGTTTTAAAGAATTTTCAAATCATAGAGTTTGTCTACAACCTTATAGGCTAGCTCAGTTTTTTTCAAATTGCGGATATATTAGTGCATTCCAGTATGATCGTACAAGAGATAATTGAACGCCTTCCAACTAGAAATGGGTCTTTTAGTGGTGAACAGTTCATTTCTGTTTTGTTAGGAGTTTTTCTACCATAATCTAGTACTTTTAAGGTGGAACCATGTGTGAAGTTCTTGAGCTTTTTTTTAAGCAATGAGCAGTATTACGTAGTGAACAACCTAGTTTGTGAGGACGTGTTGAGGCCCGCGTCGGAGAATCCTAGGTACCGTTAGTTTAATCCAGATTGTCACCACTTTCCTTATATGTAGATATTATAGAATTTTCGTTAAAAATCAATTATCTACCGATGGAAATTTTATTGTACCATAAATATTATTATGTGTATGAAAAATGTATTACTTGTATTCATTTTACAAACAGAATGAATGTTGCGGTGGACTTAATATATACTAGTGTTTTTAATACTGTGTCGTTATTTTCCATGTATTAAAGCCTAATATATAAACAATATTTATTGTACATGTGAATTTTACAAAATATTATGTTGAATAAAACGGGCTCTCGCTCCTGAAAAGAAAGTATTTAAAATGTGGATGAAATATAAAAAAAGAAAAGAATACCTCACGAATACATCACTCCAATGTATGGTATAGGCCTCATAAAAGTCCTAAATATTATAAACATTAAAAGGGGGTTAACAATAAATTTGTAATGGTTGAACTTACAATTATATAAACAGGATACGTTAAAGTCGTTCCTTCGGAGGGATGGATTAGATGTGTAGATTACACCCAAGTATATCATACCATTTATTGTACGAGTGGCATTATATTGCCTCTGTTGGAGGAAATTTGAAATTTCACTTCCTAAATGATATTCGCATTAAATATGTTTTACATCAGTATATAAATAACGTACCTCTAAATATGCGGAAATTAAATCCATTGCTTAGAAAAAAAGTTGAAACATTCATTTTTATTTTCAAACTGATAAAAATTTTAAAACCTACCTCTATATATGTTGTGACCACATTGGTTCAAACTGATTTATACCTGTCGTCTCATGTTATTTTAACAATTCACACCAATGATCTTCCTTAGGTAGATCATAGCACGCAAACTACAACGTCTAAATAGATTTAGTAGTCACAATACTGGTCCAAGTAGATCAAAAATGTAATCAATTGGTTGCCATCCCATTTCTGACACTTGTTCATTCTTAGTACTTGTATTTTATGTATCTACATCGGATCAAAATATATTCATAACTCATTGGGTTGTCTTGTATTAAATGGTAGAGCTGTATAGATTGCGTAAATATTCATCTATCTTTAAGTTTGTTGGCTGTGGGTTCAAGAAGCTGCTATTTTGTGACTCGCCCCCTTGTGCTACGGCTTTATAGATGTGCCATTATCAGGAGTGACCATCGCTCAGGGTGGAGTACTTCCCAACATTCAGGCTGTGCTGTTGCCCAAGAAAACTGCCGGAGACGAGGAATAAGCATTCCGCACTCTGCATTCTAACACAACAGCCCTCTCTAGGGCCACAAATGTCTATGAATGCCTGGATTTAGTGTGAATGAATAAATAGATACATAAATTGTGCATATGGTGAGAGCAGTGCGATATTTCTCGACCATTTTTTGTGTTGTCAAATGATCGTTTAATTTCATACACTGCCATCCAATGGCTACGTCCAATCTAATCGCTATTCATTTCCACAAGTTAAACGAACGTATAACTTAGCGTCTATCAGTCTATTGTCGCTAATATTTTCCAGACATTAAAAAATTAGAATCGACCATCGTCGTTTCCCGCCAAAAATGTGTAATTGACTCGTTCCAAAGCATAACACTATGTTGGAGCTCACTGAAACAATTGTACAAAATCAAAATTGTCTATGAATGCTAACGGTTTTCGCCATGTTTCGATACAAACAACAATATCCTAAATTGATCACACATTAATATAATCCCCGTTTATTATTTATAAACCACAACAATATACAGGATGTATTCCTACATATATGTGCCCTAAAGAGGGCCGTTGGGTAGACTATGCACAATTTGAGCAGATTTACTTGCTCGAAGACATTGCTGACGAACGAGTTCGCAATATACATGACTTCAGATGATACGTCGAAATCCGGATGAACATGCTTCAGAACAAGACAGATGTAGACGGAATAGCTCTCCTTACGGTGCTTCTTCTTCTTATCGCCGGCTCGGCTGACCTTCAGGTTCCTAGCAGCCTTCTTGGCTCCTTTGGCGGCATTGAAATGTTCACTGGGCGAATATGAGTGCTGCTGGTCTTCTTAAATAAAATAGATAATTGATTTTTAACGAAAATTCTATAATATCTACATATAAGGAAAGTGGTGACAATCTGGATTAAACTAACGGTACCTAGGATTCTCCGACGCGGGCCTCAACACGGCCTAACGAACTAGGTTATTCAGTACGTAATACTGCTCATTGCTTTAAAAAGCCCAACAACTCCACAAATGGTTCTACCTTAAAAGTACTAGATCACGATTTAAAAATTTCTAACAAAACAGAAATAAACTATTTACCACTAAATGATCCATTTCTAGTTGGAAGGCCTTCAATTATCTCTTTACAATCATACCGGAATGCACTAATATGTCCACAATTTGAAAATTCTTTAAAACCAAAAGAAATTGCTAATACTTACTTACTGGACTTGCTGTTCACATTCACGGGTGGCTTAAAAGCACAAGGACAGATGGACCACAATAGCGAGCATAGCGCCGCTTCTTTTTCGTATGGATGATGCCAGGTAACATGAACTGTAAAAATGTTTTTTCCTACCACGACGAATATTCCCATTTAGTTATTAACACGCTATTGGTTAAAGTCTTCCCGGAACCAGTCCTTGCTATGAAATGTTGTCACGATCATTTACCGCAATGAGATTGATTGAACTACTGTGCGTTTCTGGAATAGAGCATATGGAACATTTGTACAACCTGTAGGATATGGAGCCTCCTTGAACTGGAACACACGTCGTGGAATACGTCTACCCTTTAGCGCTACTTGACTAACAGTAACCCACTGTTCGATGTCATCCTAGAACAAAGAATAGAACTGGTACTTCCAACTTTTAAACACCTCTACTGATACAACATGGCAAATTATTCGAAGCAAAACTTAAGCATAATCATAAATGGTTTGAACTACAACTGCCCAAATTTTTAATTTCAAAGAAAACAACAAAATAATAGGCACTAATACTTACTGATCTTTTTCGCTAACAGCAGCATGTGAATAGGATAACATCTCCGTTGAATAGGCTTCAGAATTTCCCTACTCCAGTCAACATCGTGTAGTTGACTGTTTGGATTTGCACTCTCACCACATCGTCCACTACCGATACCACCTACAATAGATAACACTAGTTAAACGAAAGGAATGTGCTCGTCCATCGTTCATCTAAATATATGCATATTTCAGCTATCAAAAGATAGTATACCTCCGTATGAACGGCTAATTCCACTTCCAGAACAATGAGACGTTGTTTCGTCCAGCTGTCACTAAAACATGCTTATATGTGAATACATATAAACATAGTAAGCCAAACAAATTATTCATTTAACAGAATACACCTATTCCAGGCAAAATGACACCACCTACCCACTGATAAGCAGCTGAATGTCCGTGCAGCAAGCCATCGTAGCGGGAATCCAGTTCACATGACGTCTGAAATATTCTCCCTTACACAGGTGGCCAAATTTCGATTTAGCCAACTTGAAAATACACTAGTATAACGGAACGCGATTATTAGTTTTAAGTTTATCCATCACAAACCTAAGGGAAAACAACAAAAAGTGTATAATCACAAAAGCAATACAAACGAACCAGATTAAAAACAATGAAGAAATAATTTTCGCATCTGGTACGACCGGGTGGTTCAAATTGTTTCTCCGCGGTTCAAATATCCTACCGTAGGCAATATAATAGGTGAAGGAGACCTGTTGAAAACAAAGAAGTGACAGATCTGAATTACACCGTCAAGTTAACATTCATGTCGTATACTATGCTTTTTAATCTTCCTTTAGTCTCCTTTTTCTTTAATTTTAATCGAAATTAGGCTTCCTTCTCCTACATTTTATGTCATGATGTTTTGCTTTTTTTTCAAATAATCCATGTTTGTTTTCAACTTTATAGGCCATTAAAATGTTTTGTTATTATGGATCTGAGGGAAAAGAAGCTAAGAGAGCCGGTAAGAAATTTTTAATTTTTATCAGTTTGAATAGAAATGAAGGTTGGTGCATTTCTGGAAATCAATGGATTTTTAAAAGAAGTTTATAGAGGTACGTTATTTATATACTGATGTAAAACATATTTAATGCGAATATCATTTAGGAAGTGTGATGTCACATTTCCTCCAAGAGAGACAATATGATAATACTCGTACTATAAATAGTATGATATACTTGGGTGTCATTTACACATCTAATCCGTCCCTACGAAGGAACGATTTTAACGCATCCTGTTTATATAATTGTAAGTTCAACCATTACAAATTTATTGTTAACCCCCTTTTAATGTTCATAACATTTAGGACTACGAGGAGGCGTGCATAATTAATTGGTCGGACGTGGCCGAGAGGTACTCTTTCTATTTTTTTACATTTCATTCGCGTTTGAAGTACTTTTTTCAGAAGGCGACAAAAACAAATCACATACTAGAACAAGGTGTTACGTCGAATTCGAAATATTCGCCATCAGTGACTAATGTTTTATCAAAATTCTCATGTACATTTCATGAATAAATATTGTAGACGTATTAAGAGAATCTAGACATGTTACAGCTAGTAGAGAACAAAACAATGTCATTCTTCTCATTTGGAAAAGGGGAGCTACGTTTTGTCATAGTATGTTTCGAGAACAGAGTGGAAAAGTAATTAAAGAGCATTTCTCCTTAGTACCGGTACTTAGTGATAGATGGTGACTTAATCTAAGCTGCTTAGCCTCTATGATTTTTAAACAAAATTATTATCATAGGTCAAATCGTCCTTTCTTCTACTAGTGCATATCCGGTAGGGTATAAGTGAAATGAGAAACGAAGATAGAAATTTATACAGTGAGGTCGTGTCATCACGACTATAAATATCAAATGATAGCACTCGTTTAATTTGAGAGCAAAAGAGATTCGCACTGTAGTTAGTTAAAGACTCTCACTTAAAGTGGATAATTTGTTAAGACCACACTTATCCACATCACACGCCGGTTACAAGCTCGGAATAGATTATTTCATCCGTCTATTAACAGTTACAAATGTTAAAGTGAGATAGGACAATCAATAATTGGGTAGTTCAACAGGTCCAGCAAAGGATAAACAAGGGATAAACAAGTGTAAAGCACAACACAAAGATTAGAAAACAATGCACGAAAGGCTATATTGCGTCACAGCTATATTTATCATTTTCAATACGGATTTCCATGATTTCACCTCTAATATTGCGCAAATTCCACTGCCTTTCTCCAATCCTCTCAATATTCGGCAGAGCGCTCAGTAGACGATCTACGTCAATCTCGTCTTGAAGTTTGACTTCAAAGGCATAAATCTCACGTCTACAGTCCAACAATTCCTGAATCACCTTCCTCTCTATTTCTTCTAGGAAATATCGCTAGTGAAACACAATAGATCCCGAAGAATGCGAAAATTACCTCATGAAATCTTCTAAGAGCATATTCCGATATGCGACATCGTTCGAGACACAGTGCTTTGTAGTCTGTTGATGATAAATCGTCATCGGAGAAATCACATTCTCCAGTGAGACACAGCTCTTTTAACTAGAATATTCCTATGATAGTTTATTCAAAGGGGGAGTGGTAGAATTAGGATTTAGATAGTGGCATACTTTTCTGACTGATGGCATCCTAAAGAACTCCTTCTCAAAAGAGACGTTCCTATTTCTATATTCTAACATGCTTAAATGATTTGCAGTTGTTGCACCCAGAAGCCTGTCAACGATTGTCAGTATCTCTTCGTCGTTGAAGTTACATGAACTAAACACCAGCATTTCGCAAGTGATTTTATTCTCACGAAAGTGCTGCAGTTGATCACAGAAATCTAATGTTATGTTCACCTGGAAACATTCTTGTGCCTAAAAATCAGGGAAGTATTATATTGCAATTTGAGCATATCATGAAACAGGCATACCTCGCTGATCCAAATTGAATTAAAATGACAATGTGCGAAAATTCTAGAAAAATCCCCGAAGCTGACGGCCTCCTCCCAGCGCATATTCGCTGCGGTGAATTTGAAAACACCAGGCACAAACTGACAATTAAGCAGAATAAACTCTTAAAACGTTTGCCCTATTAACTCGTGCAAAGCTCTGCTCACCTCGTAAATACTCAAGCTGCTCACATTTTGCTTTGTCCGATGTTGGCCGCCTCTCTCAATCAGATATTCCATATCCTTTGAAACCACCTTTAATTCTCGCATGTCTTCAGCACTTGTCTGTAAATTTATAATTTCCGGACACTATTTAATATTTATGGGACTCTCTAACAAGTTGTATATAAGTGTCGGTAGGAATCTCTCTAAGAATGTGGCATTGCAGTTCCGGCGGAAGACTAAGAAAACCAAAATCCTGGAAGTGACGTTATTAAGCGAATAAATATTTCTTTATAAAGCGAGGGATAGTTTTGTAAATGGCAAAAAACCAACATCGATGAGTTGGTTTTCATTACTTTCCACTGGCAACACTGCGATATCTGATTCTTGGCCAACTTCAACATCGACATCACATTGGGCGACATTCACAAGAGCCATCTAAATATGTTTAAATGGAATACGTGCAGTTATTTAATGAAATACGTTATAATAAGGAAAATGAGTGGGATATTTTCCGGAAATATTTGGCATGCGGAAGAAGACTGATAGGTGTCGTAGAATTATGGAATTTGGCGATCACCCGTTCAGCACAGAAATTGTGCTCAACTGCTACACCGTAAGGAAAACCGATTGAGAACAAACGTGCAACTAACACATTTGATGTAACTCGAAGTAGTCAGTTGCTGACCTCTAAGGGGAAAACAGTACCTATGGTGACTGCTCTCCTGAGGCATCCTTTCAACTAAACGAGCATCAATCCCAAAAGAGGAAAACAGCCCAGGTGATAAAATACCAAAGCAATCTCTGCAAAAAACATGTCCGAGAACTACAGTGAGAATATTTTGATGACTGTTATGTTATTTACGGAAGATGAAATCTGACTGGTTTTTGAATCAAGTTGTTACATTTGAGCTGCTTAATCCATTTTTATAGTGATGGTTGGCAAGTGAAATGTTAGCTATGGTACTGCTGTGAGAGAAATTTCCTGTTCTGCTTCAGGCACCAGAAATGGTCAGCAGCGCATTTTCTCCATACAGAATTAGTGTTATACTTAAGTATTTAGTGGCTTAACCATTTAGTGAGCGTCTGTCGTCATGTCTGGCCGTGGAAAGGGAGGAAAAGGACTCGGAAAAGGAAGAGCCAAACGCCATCGTAAGGTTCTGCGCGACAACATCCAGGGCATCACCAAGCCTGCTATTCGCCGTCTAGCTCACAGAGGTGGAGTGAAGCGCATATCAGGACTCATATTTGAGGAAACTCGCGGTGTGCTGAAGGTGTTTCTCGAGAATGTGATTCGCGACGCTGTCACCTATTGCGAACACGCTAAACGCAAGACTGTAACTGCGATGGATGTCGTCTACGCCCTGAAGCGTCAAGGACGTACCCTGTATGGATTTGGTGGATAAAATTGTTCCGCTAGCTCTATGAGCAACACATCTAACCCAACGGCCCTCTCTAGGGCCACAAATGTCTATGAATGCCTGGATTTAGTGTGAGTGAATAAATAGATACATAAATTGTGCATATGGTGAGAGCAGTGCGATATTTCTCGATCATTATCATGTGTTGTCGAGTGATCATTTAATTTCATACGCTGCCGTCCGATGGCTACGTCCGGTCTAGTCGCTATTCATCTATGCAACTTAAACGAACGTATAGCTTAGCGTTTATCAATCGATTGTCGCTAATATTTTACAGATATATTTAAAAAGTTCTAATTGACCAGCGCCGTAGTTTACCGCCAAAATGGCGCCATTGACAACGCGTCTCCAAGTAGAGCATTATGTTGGTGCTCACTGAAACAACTGTACAAAATCCAAACAATCTTTGGATGCTAACGGTTTTTGCCATGTTTCAACACAAACAACAATATCCTCAATCGATCACATATCAATATATTCTGTGACTGTTATAAAAACACGACTAAATACGGGGTGTTTTCAGACACCTGTGGCCCTAATCGGTTAAATTATGCGTAGTTTCAGCAGATTTACATGCTTGAATATTTATCCAGTGGCTTGGCTTGACAATAATAAAGATGACAACAAAATGAAGGAACAGGAATCTTTTCTGCCACTTCACTCCATAAAGTGCTACTGGCTCGCAGGACACCCAAAAATAACGATTTGAAAAATGGATTTTGCTAGAGAAATTCAATTTGAACGTACAACACAATAGCAATAGTTTCGACTATAAGTACGTCTGTGCAGCGTGTGGTTTGTGGCAAACAGAATGCCTCTCCTAAGAAGTCTCTGCTAGTTTCACCGTCGTTGAACCCAATTTCTTCTAGCTTTGCATTGAAAAATTCCTCTTCACGAGAGTTTATTTAGATAACGAAGTGAAAAGAATGAGGAATTGGTTGTCTTTCATTGCATCGGAAACCAAGTATTCTCTTTCGAGAAAGGCGCCTACGGTCAACTGGTGATCTACCGTAGCAACCTTCTGGCAACCTACCTCAATACGTAGTGCCGCACGTCGACCAACAATCTGCTTGATTGGATATTGTCGTGTTTGGTACATTTTCGTTCCCAGTGCTTGTAATTTGTACTTCGTCGCGTCAAAATACGTCCATAGCTCAGTGGGACTTTCTCTGCGGAAGTTGGTGAAGCCGAAAACGAAGTCCCTACGAATCGTTAACAGAGATCCAAATGATCTCCCCGACAATCCAATGCATGTAAGATTCGACGAAATATAATATTGGATTTTCGTTGTCCTCCGCTTCTTATGGGCGAGGTTGTTCTATGAAGATATGCTAATAATATAGTGCATGAATAAATTAAGAGGCTTGGTGTCGGTTCAGACCACGACACTTGGTTTGGTATCGTTGCAGAAGGCTGTCCTCGAGAAAATAGCAGTGGGATGATAGGAAACATAGTGTAGGAACGAAAGGTCAGATAAAAGACACGAAGAAAAGCTTTAGGACGATATCGATGAAAGGCATCCGAACACAGTGGGTTAGGAGACAACCTCGGTGCCAGGCCAACACCCGACACACCTCCGCAACGACACCGGATCTGCCGTTCTAGATTTAGAAGGCACAAAAGTTGCCAGTTGAAGGAGCGATTCAAAATAGACGTTAGCTAAACATGGTGTGTAACCCTTTTAATTCTAATAAACCAACGACACAAGAGAAAAACCTACTTTTAATTGCTCTCTCAGTAGCCAAATCTGTTTGCTACAATATCAAATGCTATGATCTACCATTATAGACAAATGCATTTATACTACTACAAAAACGAGGGACAACCTATTTTGCCGATAAGAATTTTTCTGGAAAAATTGAAAGTTTGCTAAGTAGATGGGAAATTTGATGCTGATTCCCGCTCTTTTTTTAGATTTGCAAAATTCCCACTTTGATGGAAGTTGTGGGCGAGAGAGCAACAAATAGCACTCGACTGCTCCCGATTGCTATCCCGTGCCATCTGAACCAGGCGCTAGGCGACCCTACTGTATGTACTTAAATTTCAATCATCAAATGAAGACAAATTTAAATTAATACCTGCAGTTTGTAGTGTGTATTTTTATTCCCACTATCTAGATATTGATTTGTTTAATAAGAGAAGGTATACCAGATTGAAGATTATACACTCTCAAGACTAAATAGGATGTTCTTATTGAAAAATCCACTGTTGGAGCAAAGCATGTCATAAGTGATAAATCGTCATAAACTTCAAAGAAGAAATCTGGGCAATTTGTCCTTGATTAACTAATCGTCGTACGATTTGGCCAACGGAAAATATCTGATAAAGCCCGTTTTTTCTTCCTATAGGAGTTGTATGTTCTTGTTGTACTATTAGATGTTCTGTGTCATAATTTGACGTTTTAATAATAGACCATCAGGCTGCAGGAAATCTAAGAATATATCAGACGTATCTATCAGTGTATTATTACTGACCTTCTATCAACAGGTCCTGCATAATTTAGATGCATAAGTATTAATTGTGATTAAGTATCAGAGAATATCTCGTTCGGCTTATATGTGACATAGCAGGCTTCTCTCTCGAATGGTGTCTGCTTGTGTACACTTTCTCTGTTATTCTTAACAACTATGTTGCTATATTTCAAAAGTTCTAATATCTTGAAGTTGATAGATTCGATAAAAGTGAGTATCAAGGATTATTAGGAATCTGAGACTAATAAACTAAATAATTGTAAACTGCTCAGATTTCTCTTCTATGTTTCTATTTTTATGAGAATTTTGAGCATATGTTTCGTATATTATATATCTCACACACATTTGAAGCCAGTTTTGAATTATAATGATGTGATTTTATTAATGGCACCCAATATTTAATCATATATATCAAAATCTTCGATATCTTTGGCAAGGGGTACAAGATGTTCATTTTTCTCTTGTGATGCCAGGGATATAAGGTCGTCTAGATCTCGAAGCATATTGCGAATCTCTCTAGGCGATGCCTGAAACAATATAAGCAATGAATGAATATTTACAGTAATACTACGATTATTTTTTGTAGATTGAACCATACTACATATAGATCCATAGACATGTAGTTATATGCTCATAATTAAAGAGACATCTTAAAGATTTAGTAAAATAATTTTACAATAAATATTATAACTGACTTCAAACTCATTGGCTACAATCATCAATAAGTGGCTGACTGTTATGCAATGTCCACCAATCCACACCGGAACGTCACGAGCTCCTGTGAATCGTCGACCCAAATAGTGAACCTGAGTAATTCATATAACAGATAATATAATTCCCTAAATGTTTGCCTACCTACCTAAATCTTCCTTTCTCTGAAATACGTCAATAGCAAAAGTAGTTGAGATGTGCATGATACTCACTGAGATGAAGTCACTATTATATTTCGATTATTTCCTAACCATATCAAAAGTATGTCAGAAAAAATTACTTAGAAAATAGCATATCCAGACAGGGTGTTTTCATGACTGAAAATAGTAACATAGTTTTTGCTACTCCCCTCTAGGATATATTTTAGCACAATAAAAAGTGTCTAAAATAAGGCTGTCTAGCTCTTTAAGTCTACATTTGATGGAAAATTGTAGATTTGGGATAAAATGGGTAGACATACCTTCCTCAGGTACTGATCTAGAACGCGGAATAAGGCGGTGGTGAGCATAATGCCCCATGTGAGGTATAGAAGGGTAAGGCTTAAATTGCTCAGATCGTCGGTTAACGGAAGAATATCCCCGAATCCCACACTGGTGAAACTAATGAAGCTATAATAATAGTCATCAGAACAACTTATACTGCTATATTATTAAATATTACTGTGTAATTTGAGGAATATTAATGTAAAAAGTTTAACGATCTTCTATCATAGTGACATTTTAGTAACTTAATCTTATACAGTTAAAAGTGTCCTACCTGAAATAAACATCGTCAATTGAATATTTCTCCCCACTGTGCGATATTATAACGGAACCGATAAGAAATGTGATAATATAAAGGCATAAAATAATTGTTAATGGAATGTTTGCATCACGACTTAACTTCCACCGGGCGACAGACTGAAATAAAATTAGTTTCGTATTTTGTTAATATTTGAAAATAAGTCGCTTTGTATGATATATTACATAGATATTCTCGTAAATAATAAACACATTTTTAAGTTCACTATTCTGGTTGGTTTTTAAAGTTTTTAATGGAGTAAAAAAGTTGGTTTTTGTTAGCTCTTCTATATTTGACAAACTTACCACAAAATGATATTTATGAGAGTAAAATTTAGATCCAAAAATAATGTTAGTTTACGGATAATATAATTTATATCGAAATCTTTACAGATTCAATAATGTTGATAATTAATTTTCTTATATAATAGTTTTTATTATGACTATTAGTTATTATTATAAATGACTAACAAAATTAGATTGAAATGAATATTGAATAGGATATGACAGCGTTTGTACAATATTAAATACATGGCTGGAACTAACCACATTAAAAACTACCATTAAGTACCAAAATCCTTTAGTCATAAATTTTCCCAAATTTGCAAGCGTTAATAATGTAATCGGTATGCCAAATATGGAAAAAATAATACAGAATAGACGAGCACCATCTGAAGAGGGACTTATATTTCCGTAACCTGGAATTAGATTTGGAAAGTTCTGGGTTGTATAAAAGTTTTGCCATGCAAGTGGCAGTATACTCATAACTCTGTAATAAATCATACAACTCTATAGGACGTTTAAATATTTATTTTTATTAATAGGAGATGATCCTGTACAGGTTTCCTTACCAATTGTTGTGAGCGTTCCAAACTCGAAAAGAATAATGTTGAAAAAATTCTCCGTGGCTAGATCGGAGTCTAGCCATCTAAATATGAATGCACTAACAACAAGATAAACAATGAGCACGAGGGTGAGCAGAAACTGTGGCAGAAGGATGAGTGTAAGCTGGAAGAGAAATTAATGCCAAACTTAACAGTTTATGATATTTTAGTATTGACTTGATGTATTAAACATGTGAATTTTTTATAAGGGTTTTCTAGTCACAGTGCTTTATCACTTGGTTATTTTGAGATGTTACGTTGAAAGATGCATAAAAAGAGAGATTATGAGTGGGGAATACTACTATAACATACTAACCTACCCTTCGGGCCAATGTTGTTCTTTTGGCAGACATCTTCCTTACAAAAGGCAAGTCATACTCTTTTACAGAAGCCACAGCTCTAATCAAACCTGTACGCCCGTTCACTGATCGATTTTCTCGGGTGATGGGCTTACGGAACGGGTTTTGACATACATTGTAATTACCTCGTCGTCAAAGAATCGAGACATCAAAACGAAAGAAGTAGAACATTTTCATGGCATTTACATAGTTTTTAACTCCATCCATCGAACTTATTAATATTTCTTCCTCCCTAAAATAATCAAATTAATCAAGATTTCATCATATTGGATATATTTTTACTATATATTCGATTCTGTTTTTAATAAATTTTACAATTCAAAAAATAAAGATTATTTTAATTTTAATTTGTATTTTCCTAAAGTGACAACGACATATTCTTCAGAACTTGAATTGAAACATGTTTACTTGAGATGCAACTCTGTATAGTTTCTGTAGCTCTGAGTGATGTTTTCTCGAGAGGGCATCAAAAATTAGTGAAATAAACACAGATAGAGTATTGCGTTCTATAGTTGACTTGTTCTGTGTTGTAAAGTTGAAAGTGCGATTCCGTAGATAATCGGACTCGGAGCCAATTAGTTTAGGTTTTAGGACGATGTTCTATATTTTCAGCATTATTAATACATAACAAATATATTGTACCGTCGTTTTGAAATAATTTAGATGCTTCAAACTTATTAGAATATTTTATGTTTTATCAATAAGTATTCGAAAAATTTTAGGTTAAATTTGTCATGTTTTTCAACTAGATTTTGTAAAAATAATTATGTAGAAACATATAGGAAATACTATGTGAAATTATAAAATGCATTATTTTGGAGAACTATATTTTTAATGGGAGATAATGTTACATAGAATTTGGTATGTATTGTTTCAACTCTACAATGAAAGTAGTGAGAAGATATGGCGGCGAGTTGATTGCGTGCGACATCCACTGGCTCACGTGCCGTAGGCTTATTGTATTGTCCTCTACAACCTGACATTCATGGGTGACAGAAATGCGAGTGAAAAGCAGGAGTCTCGGTTCGCATTTTTGGACTGCAAACATTATTAGGGTGAGAGATCATTCACAACTACTCTATGTTATTGCACTGCCTTGAAAGTTATTATTATTTCGTCTGAATATGATCTCTTCATCTGGATGCAGTGAAATTAAGCCTAAAATTTCTCTCATCATCAATAAACAACCATTCTTTCCTTTATCTAAATCTTTCAACAAATCACCACCCATCTACCTATTTTATTTCACTTTTACGATCGATTATAGCAAAATGTAGGCTTAGACGAGCATCGATTAGCTTCAATATGGGATGGCGAATTCTAATTTTCAGCTACACATCACCGTTGGTAGGCATTTAGTGCCGTCAGATCCCTCGGCTACTGCTCTTTTCCTGTTTGTCAGCTATATAAAATCCAACGACTTCATGAAGTTTCTCGGAAAGTCATTTTCAACTTTTACGTGTCATGTTAAAATATATAGGATCCCTATTTCATCTGGAATGGTAAACTACCATTAAATATGAGTTTAATATTTATTTATTTATTTGTTTACTTATTCCTCTCATCCAATTTGTTCATGGCTAGAAATGTTACAAATCTATTATGATTTTTTTTTATTAATCCTTCTTTGATAGTGAATATATTTGGTAAAATGTAATATTTACATACGTATTTTTTAAAATCACGACATTAACTTGAAGATCCCCACAAAAGAAAAATTATGATATAAGACCCATTAATTTACCATGTTTGTAATCTAATTATAAAATCAGGTCTCCAGCATTATTATATTACTAAGTTCATATCAAAACTTTAGAAAACAGGCTGTTTTCTAATGTACATTAATGAAACAGATTTTTTGAATGTAGTTGGTAATTTAATGTAATATTAATCTCAAGATAATATAAATCCAGTGACACGTAAATATTTTGATAGTAGATAGTAACGATATGTAGAAAAATAATTGAAAAATGAACAAAACATCTAATGAGGAATATTTACCCTTTTACCTTACCTTATTAATTTATAATCTAGCTATAATTTCACATAAAATTGTATAAGCAATTCCAAAGTGAACAAAAACTAAAACAAAAAAATAATTGTTAATCTGGTTTTAGTGCTAATTATTTACTCAATATTCTATTAATTAATATTCAGTTATTTGTTTTGAAGAAACTTATATTTTAAAAGAGATCACTGTTGTTCACTTAGGACAAATATGCACTAAAACATTGTTAATATAGAGTAGCACTACAATTTCTAAGAGTTACTACTCTAACTAATTAAGAATAACCTAGTCAAGATTCATTCAGTTAATCCTTTTTACAGCTGATATTTCTCCAAATAAGTTCAAAAGAAATACGGCTACCAACGAAGCAAATCCATAGTAAAATAGGAATTGACTCTGCCAGAAATATCCAGTCATTGTCACTATTAATAATCTTCCATAGTCATATAACACGGAAAATGATCTGGAATCATAGTATCAAATGTGTAATTTCTTTAAATAATCCTAAAATCATAGTGAAACATTTAAAAATTGTATGAAATCAACTTTCATGTAATATCAGTGTTTTAAAAAGGATATGGATGAGTTGCTCTTTGCTTATTATCATTATCCAATATTTAATTTTGGCTTAATGAATTTGTAAGAGGAATTAGAAAATTCTATACGTGCCTGTGATCAAAATAATATCCAAACATTTGCATAACTGCTACGATGAAAAGTATGTTGAAGACAAATTCGGTCCAGCAGAGGTTAAGTCTGACTTCATTAAAGCGAATGACGAAAGATACGAGGACAGTCATTTGAACGAGGAGGTAGATTCGAAGAGAAAGTGAGAGGGTTGGGTTGAAGGGCAGAACTGGGCCCTTAATCTGGAATTCATCATTTTTAGATACTGAAATAAGAAAGTATTACAAACCAATAGTAATATTATTAGCAATTTTTAAAAACGCCACTAGTAAAATGTCATGCAATATAAAAGTAAAAAAAGAAAAATTATTTAGATTAACTCAAAAGGCAATAAAGGAAAAAGGTGGCAGTTTCTCTGGTCGTAAAACAATAGGACTGAAATTAGTACATCTGGGATTCCCTCTGTGTTGTCCTGCATGCACTTCCACAAGAAAAACGGTTTAGTTTTTACTCCAGGAAAATAACTAGGAGGCCACAACGCAGCCTTCACCTTAAAAATATAGAAAATATAAAACCTGGAACAGAAAAGAGAACAATTATAGGAAATAACAAACTAAGAAAGTGGTAGTTATGAGATAAATGCGAAATTGTTTTAAGTAATAGGTTAAAAAAACCTTATTCAATACACCGGGAAATATTTCCTCTCCCTTTTCATCTTTCATCTGACCTTTATCATATCCCAAAGCTTTGAATTCGAAGAACTAAACGAAGTTATAGTTTATAACGGAAATATTAATCTATTTTCTATATTAAAAATTAGCTTGAAGAACTGTGTAAATTAATAACAGGAAAATTTTCAATTCCCTACTACAAATATCGCTCAACGTGAAATCATGGAACTTTCACATTAACTAAGTTAATTCTTAAAAATTTTAATATAATGAACTTTTCAGAAAAGAAGTTAGGCAACTAATTGGAAACAGTAGAAAGAATACTATAAAAAGCGCAGCAAAGTGATTATTGAACTAAGTGATGCATGTAAATAAACATTTTCTCTACTTTGTTTTAAGATGACTTTTCTATTCTCAACGAACTTGGCACCAAAGCTGATCAAATGAGGCAACAGGAGTAACTAATCCATATGCTATTTCCTCATCTTTCTTTTCTGGTTCATAGGTTCCAAATAATCTGAAAAGTTAGAAAGAACATGAACTTAACTAATAAATCTAATATACTAATGATTCGATAGATTTCCATCGTTAATACCTTTAAATAGAGGGTTTTTAATATAGAATTTACCTGTCCCAAATTATCAGTGTTCCTCCATAATTTCTGTCGATGCAATATGGATTTCTTCCATGATGCACTCTGTGACTGGAAGGTGTGTTGAAGAAATATTCGAGAGGCCCGAGATAGGGAACAATCTTAAGACGAAGCTAATTTGTATTATTGTTTACTCGATATTTACTCGTGATTCTTTACCAAAATACCACCAACTAAATCAAGAATATTAACTTTACTATAATCAAACAAGAAGTGAAGTATAAAAAGTCATTTGCTAGCATATAATGGATTTGCATGCTAAATTTATTGTTCATATATTAGTTTAAACTACTAACGTATAAAAGTGGCCCAGAAACATCAGCCTTTAATCTATACTACTTTCAAAGACATTATCAGTTTCCTGGAATTGTAGACCACAGATAATATATATGGCTTCAGTCCTATATCAACCGAAGAATTAAGTCTTAGAACGAAGTGCCCACCTAATTCTGCAGTTAAATTGAAGATGTTCTCAGATGACATCAAAGGGAAAGACGCTCAAATTTATGCTGAATTTAAAATATTTAATTTGTGCTTCAATGCTATGTGTTTTCTGGACCACTTGTACCATTAAATACCATTGAGCATCACACCTGTGAATGAAGCCAGAATTGGTATAAAACATTGAGATGGCGGTGAACAAGGAAAATATTTGGAGGAATGGCCACTGATTGTAGAAGATCGAAAAAAGACATTCCAAAGTCCTAAAGCAATAATTGCAATATACTATTGTTTAAAGACGAACAACTTTGAAATATTAATACAATTATCTACAATTAAAAAACAAATACATGGAGGAAATATTAGAAGGATAAACTCAAATTCCATATCATTCTGACTGCTTAATACTTTAAATTTTGAATGAACAACAAATTAAAAATGATGTAGTAAAAATTCAAAGAATAGGACAACCTGTATTGCCCCTTGTCTAACAGCTGTGCTCAGATTATAGTATTCGGAGGAGTGATGCATTTGATGAAAAGACCAGAAAACACCCGCTTCTGTAAAAATATATTGTTGTTATTTTTATTTATCTGTAGATACTTTGAATTTCACATACAATGTCGTTTAGAATGATTTAGGTAAAAACAAAGAAAATGGGAACAAAAAAGGATGTTGGAAGAAAAAAACGTCTCACCATGGATCGCTCTGTGGCCAAGGTAGTACATTAAATCTTGTGAAAAAAAGCAAATAAGCCAAGTATATGTAGAATTATCGGGCAAATCAATTATATGAAACTGATCATAAAAAGACTTGTAAAGAGAGGCTGAGAGGTAACGACCTCCGAATCTAAATTTAATTAATAGTTTCTTGATTGATAAATTAGTTGAAGAAAATTGAGATTTGAAAAATACAAGCCTACAAATTGGATCAAACACAGGCATTAGGTTTATTTTAAAATTGGAGTAGTTAATTAGTTTAATTGTTTCAAGAATTCATAGTGGGGATGGGATAAAACAGAGCAGAGCAACAGCAAAATTAAGTAGCTATAATCGAAGTAGTATATAAAATGAAAATTTAGCGTAAAGGACATAGCACACTGGTTATGTAAATTTATGTGAAAGAAGTTCTTATTTTTGTAAATGGAAGTAGAGAAAACTAACAAGAATTTGTAGACAGTTGGTTTGATAAAATAATATGTTCCAGTTATAATAAATTTCAATAAGTGGTAAAGAAAAATGATGTTCGAATATGATTTAACTAAGTTGCAAACCTGGACTTACTTGAGCATCAAGGAAAGTATTCCTGCATTAATGGACGTTATAGTGTCATTGAAGGCATACTTTCGATCATCTAGCAAAAAAAACTCAAGAACAACAAGAATAAGCATCCAGAGCGAAGTCTGTAATGTGTTATTACTACTAATATGGACATTTAATATTCATCCTTCTCAATTATCTCCTATTTTCCACATTTCCAACTTCTTTTAGCATTGTCTCTAAAATACTTATTTTCTTACTATATCCGTATAATTTGGCACTTCATCCATAGTTTTGTATATTGTTTCATTGGGTGTGACCAAATAAAAAAAATATCGTAGATTGTTTGGATGTAGGTCTGTGATCAATTTATGTAAAATTTCCGTCATCTGAAAATAATTTTTTTATAAAAATGGCATAAACAACATAACCAATAAAGAAGAATTTATATATTAATTTGAAATAAGCATAATATAGAAATCGGTACTTACCACTGTGACACTTTGATTAATGGATAAGAAGCGATAAAGAACAAATGAAAGTTTCTATGGAAAGTAACGTTAAACAGAGCTGTACCAATTATTTACAGGCTTAGTGAATATTTACCCAGCGAAAAATTAATAAGAGAGGACAGGTAAGCAGAAGAACAGTGGGTCACGGAACCCACATGGCGCATAAACAGAAGAAACAAAGGCAAGGGGCACAAAATAAGACCCACTGGGAGCCTTGATACGCCGACATCACAACATCAGTGGGAATATTCCTATTCATCTCATAAGTCAGCCACAATGCTTAGTTATTAACATCATTAATTTTCGAAAATTTTCCATACATTTTCATTTTAAAACTAGTATGAGGTAACTAGAACATACAAACGACTTTAAATGTTAAATAAAAAATAGGTATGCAAGGGATTAACATGGAACGATTTACAAAGCACTAAATATTCCAGCTAAAATCGTAGATTTTTATATTAAAGCAAGAATTGGAGGATTAGGACATGGTGTTGGTTGAGCTGTTAATGTTGATAATAAAAATAGAAAAATAAATGGATAACATGTTAATGTAAGTAGAAACGAAAACTGTTAAATGGCCTTATTGAAATGATAGATTTCGGAGATCTTATAAACCAGAACAAAACTGCTCGACTACATCTTTTAGTGAATGTTATCAAAAAGGAACGCCACAGGTCAACTATATTTGGTGATAATGCCACACGTGGTGGAAAATAGACTGTAGTGAGAAGGGACGAGACTCCCAAAGTGATCTATGCAAAGTATACTTGCTCTTCGTTCTTTACCTTTTATTTAGTGAATAATTAGTCTTTTAGAATAAAATCTTCAAAATACTCAAGAAATTAGTTATAATTTTAAAAGTCGAATTAAAATACCTAACTACAGTTAAAATTTAAACAATATGAGTAATAATAATGTTTCTATTATAGCGTCTGTTTTATCATAGAGATAATAAACAATGTGCTGAATTCCATCTTCCTACTCTATTATCTTTTGTAAAAGCAAAGAAAGCCCATAAAAATCAAACTTTTATAGATATTAAATGCTCTTTTTCTATGAAACCATAAACGCGTTCAAATTTATCGACGTGAATTAAATTGGAGAAAATTATGAGACAGTAATAGTTATTAAAAGGACAGAGAATTTAATGTATTCATTATCTTTTGAATCTTAAATTATTTATTTACTAATATTGCTTACAGCAGCAAAATTTCCGATTTATGCTCCTGTTTTGCTAATTACATGGTGACTTTAATTAGTTCGTCTTGGTTTCACAACATAGACTTAAATTATCTCGTCTGTTTAAAAACCTACCTTTTGTAATCCTGTAGTGGATATTTCTCTATTTCTTCTGATAATCCATTATATTTAATATACAACTCCATAATTATATCCGCATTTAGTTTAAAATTGTTCCTAAGCGAGTCTTTAGGTGTAAAATATGAGGTTTAAACCGTAAAAGTGAAATTTTTTTCAGATTCTATATACTTCAGCTATTATTGGATCAAGTGAATTTAGATACTTTTAATGAAAAACTGATGAAATTTGTTTTATGACTCAAGACAATTGCTCAATAAGATAAAAAGAAGTATAAAAATTTACGTGTCCTTGCCTATTCGCTAAGCGAGTTCCATTTTTCCAGTTGTAGGTTACGATCTCAGCAGTCGTTCGGCTGAATCTCCTCGTTTTCAGACTGGCTGCGGGATAAATGCAGATTAGCCGCGGTTCCCAGCCTCTGCTACCATACTGCAATGGTCATCAATGTTGCTTATACGGCCTTCTCTAGAATTTAGCAACAAACAACTCCCATCTCTTTCACCTTTTAAACACATTTTATCTTTTGTACACCTTTATTAAATATAATATCAGTACTATATTTGCCACTCATGTTAAGCTTAACTTGTACTCAGTAATGATCCTTGAACTAGGAGATGTTAACCTATTTACAACACTTTATTTATGCTATTTTGGCTGTTGCTAGTCAACGTTTTATTTTCAGCCAAATAATGACGCAATATATGCTGTTGTTGTTGTTTATTGTTTATAACGTTAAAGGTGAGATGAAAAATTCAGCAGAACCTCATTTTACTACACTGATAAATGCGTCAGTATTAGAGGTATGTTTATAGTCGCTTTCAGTGAATAAATAAATGTTATTTTGTCAGTTTGCCTCGATCTAATTTTATCCACAATCTATTAATTTAATTTTAGCGTAACTATTAAGTAGAACTCTACTAAGAATACCATTAGAGTAGCATTTTTTTAATGCGCCAAAAGTATTCTAAAACTTGATACTTTTCAAAGGAACACGATATAACTGCGACACTTAGATTTAAGTAAAAATTGCGAAGGTTGAAGAATAGAAACTAGAAAATTACGATTGCTAAGACATGTTTAAAAAAAACGAAATCCCTTAACAGGACTCGTCGCAATACAGTTTTCCACCGAATAATACGCCCGTAACAAAAGTGTACGTTTTCGGAAGACCGGTCTACATTAGGCAACCTTTTGTTTTGCCACAAAGAAATAGGATAAATGAAAAGTGTAAGAGACTTTTTAAATATTAATCTATTGCATTTCCTGTTATCCACTTTAGCCTAAACAATACAAACACTGCTCATACACGCTAATAATAATATTAAGAGCTAGCAATTTTATTAATTGAACTATTTTATTTCGAGCCTTAATTGCGCTTCATGGCACATCAGCTTATGGTTCCCTCTCAATGATGAACGATGAATCAGTATTTCCTCACAATAGAAAAATGCCAGTGAAGCCAAACGAGACAGCAGAATCAGCTATTATAAGAGAAGAGCTGGCAAAAGAGGTAAAATAATAATTTACTTAAGTCATACTTATTTAAAATTATCTTGTTATATGCATATATAAGTTTTAAAAAAATTGATATATTTACTAAATATAGATAAAATCAGATACCACTACTCACAGATTTTCTATCCACTGCCATCTCCTGACAGATTCCAGTATCCGAAACCAAAAACAATATTTCGCGATAGTTATAATTTTGAACCGGAACCCTACATCAAACCGAAAAATAATTATCCTTTGCCTCAGTGTTACACCAATGACAGTGGTAAGTTCCTTTATAGAAATCAATGGTGACAGATAGAACATAAAATGAATCTAAGTATTTTGAAAGTTAAATAGAAAGTTGCTTCTTACAAATACCAGAATATTATGAGAAAATTGACATATTTACAATTTCAAAATAATAATGTAGTATATTTCATTATCCACTATTATTCTTATTTATAGACAAAATAATTAACAGCTACTAAAAATAATACAAACATAATTGTAAGGAAAAATAGAAGTTTATTTGCATAAGAATAAACAGTGTTTACTATTTACCTCTAATTTATGAATATAATAATTTCAAAGTGTAGTTGATTAGTAATAGTAAAATTATTGTTTGCATTTTTTAGAATTAGGTTTTAAATAAGGATAAAAGCATAAGTATCTAGAGAAACAAAGAAATTGTATGACATTTTTACAACAAAAAAATCAGTTGCAAATAGCACTATTTGTGGGATTAATGTAGTAAACATGTGTCTTATATAAATATTGCGGACGATTTAAAAGTTTGCTTATTTAAAATAATATAAGATGAATAATATATATGGCTTAAAATCATAATTCTTATCAAGGATTTATGTGTTGTAATGCGAAGTTAGAACAAGTGATGAAGGACGTATTCAACGAACTGGCATCTAGCGGAAAATGGCACTCGTGTAACGTCCAACAGATCGCAAATAAACTACAGGTATCTTCAATACAACTTTACAAATTTCCCTTCTACTGCCTAATAGAAACCCTCACTTCCTCTAATATTTCGACGTGCTCTCTAGAATACCACACAGTCCATCTTCAAGACTGATTTTGAAGCATTAGCGGGTATTGGAGATTTTGCTTCCAAGACGCACTTTTATAGCGATCTCATTTGCAAGATTGAAGTTCAAGGAAGGTTTGTGCCGAAATCTTATTATAGAAGAAAAAAGTGAGAAAGAGAGTTAAGAATCGAGAAGTTAATATCATATTTTTTTTACTTTTATTTCCTATATATATTGGAGCATTTAATTCTAGATTCATGCTCTCTTATGCAACTCCAAATCGCCATCAACCGCCTAAATATCCGACATCAGCTCCAAATCCTTACGAAACTCCTACTATTGAACCTACTAAACCATACAAAAATTAAAAGTCTAACATAACATTCTTTAAAAAATGTTCGAGTATTGCGTAAAAAAATAATTATACAAGCATCATTATAAATTATTAAAATTAGAAAAGCAAACAATATCCTTATCAAATGCTAGGAGTGGCATCTTTCTAGACAAAATAATTTATGCTATATTCTACAAACTTCTAGAAGCAAAACTTCGATGGACATCTCCACTACAAAAAAACCATAATTAAATTATGTATAATTGCACTTCGTGCCAAACAAATTTAGAAGTTATATTATCTTCATTTAAATATGTACTCTTTCACAGTCTATATAAATATTTTATTTCCGCAAGACATTTAATAGTATAACAAAAGCCAATTAAACGATTTTTAATGACCACGCTTGGAAAGAAAATATCAAGAAGATGTTTATCACAATACTTTAAAAACAACAATTTAGTTACAGACAGCATTTTCAACATTTTATAATCTCTTATTTAGAACACTTTTATTAGGAGAGCAACATTTATAGCAGCAAATCTAATAGCAAAGATTATGCGAAAACAAGAAACTGGCAAAGTGAGGGTGTAATAAGAAAGATTAGAAATGGAATGAAAAAATAAATAAAACAATTAAAATAGTGATTCATACAATAGATAATGTAGACATTTACTACCTGATCACTGCTCAATCTTTTACTTAATCTACAGTAACGTCGCCTAGCGCCTGGTTCAGATGGCACGGGATAGCAATCGGGAGCAGTCGAGTGCTATTTGTTGCTCTCTCGCCCACAACTTCCATCAAAGTGGGAATTTTGCAAATCTAAAAAAAGAGCGGGAATCAGCATCAAATTTCCCATCTACTTAGCAAACTTTCAATTTTTCCAGAAAAATTCTTATCGGCAAAATAGGTTGTCCCTCGTTTTTGTAGTAGTATAAATGCATTTGTCTATAATGGTAGATCATAGCATTTGATATTGTAGCAAACAGATTTGGCTACTGAGAGAGCAATTAAAAGTAGGTTTTTCTCTTGTGTCGTTGGTTTATTAGAATTAAAAGGGTTACACACCATGTTTAGCTAACGTCTATTTTGAATCGCTCCTTCAACTGGCAACTTTTGTGCCTTCTAAATCTAGAACGGCAGATCCGGTGTCGTTGCGGAGGTGTGTCGGGTGTTGGCCTGGCACCGAGGTTGTCTCCTAACCCACTGTGTTCGGATGCCTTTCATCGATATCGTCCTAAAGCTTTTCTTCGTGTCTTTTATCTGACCTTTCGTTCCTACACTATGTTTCCTATCATCCCACTGCTATTTTCTCGAGGACAGCCTTCTGCAACGATACCAAACCAAGTGTCGTGGTCTGAACCGACACCAAGCCTCTTAATTTATTCATGCACTATATTATTAGCATATCTTCATAGAACAACCTCGCCCATAAGAAGCGGAGGACAACGAAAATCCAATATTATATTTCGTCGAATCTTACATGCATTGGATTGTCGGGGAGATCATTTGGATCTCTGTTAACGATTCGTAGGGACTTCGTTTTCGGCTTCACCAACTTCCGCAGAGAAAGTCCCACTGAGCTATGGACGTATTTTGACGCGACGAAGTACAAATTACAAGCACTGGGAACGAAAATGTACCAAACACGACAATATCCAATCAAGCAGATTGTTGGTCGACGTGCGGCACTACGTATTGAGGTAGGTTGCCAGAAGGTTGCTACGGTAGATCACCAGTTGACCGTAGGCGCCTTTCTCGAAAGAGAATACTTGGTTTCCGATGCAATGAAAGACAACCAATTCCTCATTCTTTTCACTTCGTTATCTAAATAAACTCTCGTGAAGAGGAATTTTTCAATGCAAAGCTAGAAGAAATTGGGTTCAACGACGGTGAAACTAGCAGAGACTTCTTAGGAGAGGCATTCTGTTTGCCACAAACCACACGCTGCACAGACGTACTTATAGTCGAAACTATTGCTATTGTGTTGTACGTTCAAATTGAATTTCTCTAGCAAAATCCATTTTTCAAATCGTTATTTTTGGGTGTCCTGCGAGCCAGTAGCACTTTATGGAGTGAAGTGGCAGAAAAGATTCCTGTTCCTTCATTTTGTTGTCATCTTTATTATTGTCAAGCCAAGCCACTGGATAAATATTCAAGCATGTAAATCTGCTGAAACTACGCATAATTTAACCGATTAGGGCCACAGGTGTCTGAAAACACCCCGTATTTAGTCGTGTTTTTATAACAGTCACAGAATATATTGATATGTGATCGATTGAGGATATTGTTGTTTGTGTTGAAACATGGCAAAAACCGTTAGCATCCAAAGATTGTTTGGATTTTGTACAGTTGTTTCAGTGAGCACCAACATAATGCTCTACTTGGAGACGCGTTGTCAATGGCGCCATTTTGGCGGTAAACTACGGCGCTGGTCAATTAGAACTTTTTAAATATATCTGTAAAATATTAGCGACAATCGATTGATAAACGCTAAGCTATACGTTCGTTTAAGTTGCATAGATGAATAGCGACTAGACCGGACGTAGCCATCGGACGGCAGCGTATGAAATTAAATGATCACTCGACAACACATGATAATGATCGAGAAATATCGCACTGCTCTCACCATATGCACAATTTATGTATCTATTTATTCACTCACACTAAATCCAGGCATTCATAGACATTTGTGGCCCTAGAGAGGGCCGTTGGGTTAGATGTGTTGCTCATAGAGCTAGCGGAACAATTTTATCCACCAAATCCATACAGGGTACGTCCTTGACGCTTCAGGGCGTAGACGACATCCATCGCAGTTACAGTCTTGCGTTTAGCGTGTTCGCAATAGGTGACAGCGTCGCGAATCACATTCTCGAGAAACACCTTCAGCACACCGCGAGTTTCCTCAAATATGAGTCCTGATATGCGCTTCACTCCACCTCTGTGAGCTAGACGGCGAATAGCAGGCTTGGTGATGCCCTGGATGTTGTCGCGCAGAACCTTACGATGGCGTTTGGCTCCTCCTTTTCCGAGTCCTTTTCCTCCCCTTCCACGGCCAGACATGACGACAGACGCTCACTAAATGGTTGCCTGTGCACTAATCTGCCGTGCTTATATAGCGCTGCGGGTCGGGGCACCACGGTGCGCCCCCACTCTCAGTCTTTAACACTACACTACAGACACGTACGCACGCACGTAACCGATTCCACTACACAGTTGAGTCGACGTTACACGCTACTTATACGATCAGATCATCATCATCATCTGTTAACAATCAACACAATGCCACTTAATACAAGCACGCACATTGCTGTTATCCCCCATACAGAAAAGTCAATTATCGAAAAATACTTTTATTTTACGCGCGACTATTTTCACGAAAGGTAGAAATACAAAACAAACAAAAAGCACTGAAAAAAACATCCAATTGTATTCATACACGTATGTGGCCCTAAAGAGGGCCGTTGGGTTAGATTGTATACAGTTCAAGCACTTAAGCTCTCTCTCTCCTCGGATGCGTCGAGCTAGTTGGATGTCCTTGGGCATGATCGTCACACGAGATAGACTTGGGATGCCTCATGAAGAGAGTAAACGTGCGCAGGAAACGTGTGGGGAAAATAACCTTTATTACTCTATATAACATGATACAAATGACAATAAAGAAGGATTACAAGCTATAACAAAAGGTCTAACTTGGAACACTGATAAACAACACATAGGAAAGAAAATATAAATAAATAAATGCTACTGTAGGCAACCTAGGGTACAATGATGAGTCTGGCGGCCGACCATTCTCTCTCCGTCCGTATTGTGTCATCTTATATATAATGGCGGGGGCTCTCTGGAATGTAAGCATCGATGATCGGCATAATGTCTATAACTAAGACAATGTATTTATATGCTAGCAAACACCGTTGCTTACAAGAGCCATTACGGCAGACGACTGAATTAGTATATTCTTTTAGAGGATGTTCTAAAACAATAACTTAATACACTTTTTTTAAGCGATAAGAATAATTTTAAATTTTAAATTGAAATTAAACACTGCACCGTAGTGCAACTCTGGAGCAATTGAAGCGGTTCGCAGCATCTAAGTTCTAAATACAATAGTTTTTAAAAATAACATTTGTGGAAACGAGATTCTATTAAATTATAAATATAACACACTTACCAGGACATAGGTTGCGTACGGAACAAACAGTATTTCATCTGGGGCTGTCCTTCGGAACACCATACCGGTGTGTATGAGGTTTGCGATGGTCCTCTCCGCATCATACCCCTGCCTGTGTAGGGTGTTGTGGAGAGCACGCCCTAAAAGCTGTTATAATACACATAACATAAAAATACAAACATAGCATATAAAAACTGCTGAACAGCACTAAATCTACCTCTGAATTGGGCACCTAAGTCTGTATAGAGTATAAAAAACTCAGCAATACTTATTTCCATTGCTATAATAACGACGATTGTAAGACCTACGTCTTTATACACTGGTCAGGCAGATCAATAATGCAATTGATTACATACTGTCGCATTTCGGACACATCCTAATTCCCACTACTTGCATTTTATGTATCTAATCGGGTCAAACTACATTTGTGACTCTGGTGTTTGCCTTGTACTTTGTAGAATGGATGAGGTGTGTAGATTCTGTAAACGTTCACCTATCTAAAATTTTAATGTGTGCGAATAATTTGGCGCCATTTTGCGACCCGCCCCCTCCCGCTACGGCCTTATAAATGTGACAGTGTGCCGGCGATTGCACTGTTCACCCAGCACACTACTATGGCCCGAACCAAGCAAACCGCACGCAAGTCGACCGGAGGAAAAGCTCCTCGAAAACAGTTGGCTACTAAAGCCGCTCGTAAGTCAGCTCCTGCCACCGGAGGTGTGAAGAAGCCTCATCGCTATCGTCCCGGAACTGTGGATCTAGTGAGATTCGTCGTACTAGAAGTTGACCGAGCTGCTGATTCGTAAACTGCCCTTCCAGCGACTTGTTCGTGAAATCGCTCAGGATTTCAAGACGGATCTACGATTTCAGTCGTCTGCTGTAATGGCACTTCATGAGGCATCCCAAGTCCATCTCGTGGAACTATTATGCCAAAAGACATCCAGCTACCTCGACGCATGTGAACAGAGAGAGCTGAAGTGCTTCAACTGTATACAGTTTAACCCAATGACTCTCTTTAGGGCCACTTGTGTGTGTGTAAATACATCCTGTGTTTTGTTGTTTTTTAAACAATAAACACTGATTATGATAATGTGTGATCGATTAGAGCTCTCGTTGTTTGTATCGAAACATGGCAAAAATCGTTAGCATTCAAAGATTGTTTGGATTTTGTACAGTTGTTTCAGTGAGCACCAACATAATGCTCTACTTGGAGACGCGTTGTCAATGGCGCCATTTTGGCGGGAAACTACGGCGCTGGTCAATTACCGCCTTGTGTAGTGGGCGTGGTCACACCCACACACAGTATATAAGAGTGTCGTCATGTGTTTATTGCTATTGAGTGTTCTTCCACTAGCAGCTGTTTGTATATCATCATGTCTAGACGTGAAAAAGGAGGAAAAGCAAAGAGCGGTGGCAAGGTTAAATTTCGCTCGTCAAGAGCCGGACTACAGTTTGCTGTCGGTCATCTTCATCATATGATTCGTGAGGGCAACTATGCTAGGCGAATTGGAGCTGCAGCTCATGTATATCTGGCTACTGTTCTCGAGTATCCTGCCGTTGAGGTTTTTGAGTTGGTAACTAATGTAGCTCGCACGGCAAAAAAATGAGACTCAATCTACTACATTTGCATGTCACATGTAAAAAGCGTAATTATAGATTTGGTTGAAGCTCCCATTTCCGTGTTTTTTCTCACCTATTCTGTCTCATTTACTTCATATTTTCACTACTGGAGTAACTAAAAATGATTTTTCTCTTGAATGCTTAGATATTATTACAAACTATCATAATATTCATAGATTCGACGCTCCTACTATTTGTTGTCTATAAAAACGCCGTTATTAATTACCACCATCTTTTGCACAAGTTGACAGTCGTAAGAAAGAGAGTAAAATTCAGAAAGTTGTTGCAGAAGAAATAGAACACATACAATTACGCTAGTACTAAATGTAATATGGAATAATAAAATATTATGAAGTTTTATACTAATACAATTAAAGGTGATACAGCGCAAATCATTTTTGTGTCAACATTACTTATTGTATATGCCGTAAAGCAGTGAATGTGACAAGTGAACCAGCATCATGTGAAAAAAATATCTATTTAAGTATTAATAATGATGGTAGTTGTTTCCAATTAATTTACGCGATAATGCGCTATTTATTTTTTGACATTTACAACGCATGTACTGCTAGATCTATAATTGAAAGAAGAAGACAATTTTATATTATGAACACGTAGTTGTCTACTAAATATTTCACATAAGCTCTTATAATTTGGCTTTCTCTTCTTTTAGTACTTCATCCCTGAGCAAACGACGTAGAATCTTTCCTGAAGGTGATTTGGGAATTGTAGATATAAAGGTGACACCTCCCGTTAGGAATTTATATGAGGAGACCTTAGCTGAAAAACTAGGTCTTTGTTTAGCTCTTTTGGTGTATGCATTCATCTGAAAAATATGTAAAAATATAGGGAAAAGTAAATATACAATAGAACGATGTTGTAGAGTAACGCACACTCAACATATTTTTGCACCGTTTCTTCAGTCAATGATTCATCGGCACGAACAACAAACGCCTTTGGTTTCTCCCCAGTGTTTTGATCTGGAATCCCAATGACTGCAGCATCATGAATAAGTGGATGAGAAAGAAGCAAGTCTTCCAATTCGGCAGGAGGAACCTAAAATGCTAAGCACGAATAAACTAAAGCATGCGTTTCTTGTTTTGCGCTATATATGTGATGTGTGCTTATAACATAAGGTCTGTTTTGGTTGATCAAAACAGATATATATAAATTTCGTTCAAATATAAAAGCTAGTTACATCGAAATATTTAACCTGTAATCCCTTCACTTTTATAAGTTCTTTAAGGCGATCAACAATAAATGTTTGTCCGTTCGAATCGATATATCCTATATCTCCTAAAAATCTCATTTATGATATCTAGTGGAAGTTTTTTAAACTAAGCGTTGAGTGCATATAAGTAATATCATAAAGGTGTTCTCTTGCAATATGAATAGCTGACCCGTATGCAACCACCCTTCTCTGTCAATTGTCTCCCCAGTAGCTTCAGGTTTATTAAGATATCCTTTCATTATTGTAGGACCACGCACACAAATCTCTCCAGGTTCTCCCATCGAAAGCTCCTTACCCGTTTTAACACATATAATCTAAAAGAAACGAATATTGAGATCAATAACTATCCTTACTAAGCAAGTGCCTCTTCTTGAAGCATAAATCTTCAGCAGGCTTCTATCACATATTTAGTGACTAATATAGATCTTTTTAATATTAAAACCAAACCTAATTACTATAATTGTATTATTAGTTAAGAAATCTTCCGTAGACGTTTTAGTTCCATAGGTGTTCAAGTTTTAAAGCTAAAACTAAGAATATTGGAGGTGCAACATTTTCCCTATTATAGTTCAGCTTTCTCTAAACCATTACCTCATCAATAAGTCCTAAAGCAATTTACTAAATATAAGGGAAAAATCTAAATGAATTTTAAAAATTATCAGAATAGTTGTAACTGGAACATTTTTGTGTTTCAAAACAAATGTTTTTGTAGATTTTTCTTTGATTTTTTTCAAAACCGACCTAATTTACGATGGTGAAGTAATTAAATTCGCATAGTATCAATCTCATTTAATATATTTATCATTTATTCGTCTACGGCCTTTAAAACTATTAGTAATTACTGCTTAATAATATAAATTTATTGAAACATTGCTAATTATTATTTGTACATATTGAGATTCAAATGTAAGATAAGTCAGTTGCAGTGCAGTATATTACGAGATAAATATATTGTATGCTAGGAATTCATAAAATGTCCACTTATTTTTCTCTACAAATATTGTGCCTTTCTTTTACCTTTTGTTGAAATGTAGATGCAATTATTCCAACATTGTTAAAGTTATCTTTTCTATCCAAAGGTGGTAGGTGTGAGGCCATCCCACACTCAGTCATGCCGTACGCTACAAATTAAAAATACATTCCGATATACTCAGATTTGTTTATTTGTTTGTAATAGTTATGTAATCACTATGTATAACATTTTGATCTAGGACATTAATAAATCAAGTTAACTTTAATTTAGAAAAACTTACCTTGTGCAAGATAGCGTATATTCTTATACTTTCTGAGAAATTCATCACAAAGATCTTTGCCGGCGGGAGCTGCTCCTGTCAATACGAATCGGATCGAGGACAGATCGTAGTCATTAGTGGAAGGATGCTTGGTCAAGAATAATAAAATAGGAGGAACTAGAAATATGATCTTAGCCTGAAATTGAAGCTTTTAAAGAGTATTTTTAATTTCAGTTTTCATTTTTCATTAGTATTTTGTAAATAATAGAGTATATACAAAGTTATTTACAATTAATTTGATTTTCAATGATTAAATCAAACGCACTAACTTACATTCAACAAATCTATGACCTACTTGTGCTCATCTCTCACTCATTCTAAGCCAGTCTCATTTTACCATAGAAGTGCGCGGATAGTTATAATACGAACAAGTAAGAACAACTAAATTAGCATATTTCGCTTGACAATTTGCCTTGAGTTTCATCTGGTCTAGCCGTTTTCAAATTGTTATTTGACTTATAAATGTACGTGAGTAAGAAAAGAAAATTCCACGATAGAAGATCGGTGTCATCAGAGCTTTTGGGTGTTCACTTGAGTGCCATCTGTTTGCCATGAGTTAGGCACGGTATATAAGCATCTTAAAAAGGGAAGATTTGAGAACATTCCTCGTAGCCGAAATTGTAACAAATAGGGGTTTTCGAGGTAACAAAAGATCGATGAAGAAGATGGTTCCTGGCCTTACTATTGGTCCAACATCAACCAGGAGATCTGCTAAACTTAAAGCGAGGTTCTATCCGTATAAAATCGACCAAGCCGAGAAGAGGAAGGTAATTCGTCACAAAAAGGCGAAGAAACTTCTAATCATTGTTTGATAGATCAGCTTCTCCAATGTGCTTTTCACTGATGGAAAAATCTTCACTGTCAATCCAACATACAATCGTCAGAACAATAGCAATTGCTTTAACCTAAACAACAAAGTTCTCAGAAATTCCCTCTAGTTATCAGAATTTAGCCCATGCTTTTTATCATGGTCTGGATCGGAATAACGGAATCAAGTAAGGCTCCGTTGGCAGTCTTCGAGAAAAATGTCAAAATTACTATTAAAAGAAAATTCTACCAAAGGTAGTCGTTACTTGAGTATCAAAACATTTAAGATCATAGGATGGAATACCACTTATGAATTAAAAACAATGATTGAGATATTTTAACAGTTGTTTTAACTCCATGAGCAGGAAATCTTTAAGATTTAATAAGGCAGAGTTGTTAAGTATGCTTAGATATATTTGTAAGCCAAATGGTGGTGGGTGGCATTATGAAATAATCCTACTTAACATCTGTATCAAAATTTGAACGCATTCTCTAGTAATATTTAATAACTGCAGAACTTTTAAGAATTGTATTTGTATGTGTAAATAAGAAAACAATTTAAGCTAAGATAAAAAACACACCTTATATTTTTCAATAGCTTTAAGGAAAAGTGTAGGTTCAAATTTACTGAAAATGATGCCAGTAGTTCCTTTCAGTAATGACTGATTCATTATACCAAATCCATAGATATGATAGAATGGTAAGATGAGAAGAATATTTTCCGTCAAATAATCCCATTCGTCTTCGTGTAATTTATGTACAACGTTTTTATCGAAATGGCTGTAAAAAACACGTTAAAATACAATAATACAATAAAGTTTTACAACTTTCGCATAACTTTCCAGTTCTTCTAGAAGCATATTTTACCTATCTTAAGTTACTGATAAAGATATCTCATGAAGAGATTGCTTAGATTCATATAAATAATCAGCACAGTTTCTTACTTCAATATAAAAACTATATCTAAGCGTACACTATCGAAGTTTCGTCTCTAGCACTGTTCTTGTGTAATCCGATTTGGAATTCGAGTGACTCATGACATGAGATTAATATTATCATCTAATAAAGAAACCACTTTATTTCTAAAGAAACTTTGCACAGCCCATTCTCTCCAACGGATCATTATTGTGGTAGGCATGGATTTTATTGCCATTTAGGATACTTTTAACCTTTCCCACTATGTATTCGCCTTTATTTACTTATTCAACTTTCCCTTCTGAGTTATAAAATAGTATTTTTTTATATTGGTATTTGGCACGATGAACCAAAAATCTGTTATAAATATCTATGACCACTTGGCAATTGACTTTTTGGGTCACCATGAAAATTCTTTCTTTAGTTTATCCTTCCAAGTCACACAGTAAACTTCTCTGTACACTGATAAGAAAAAAATTGTTGATAAATGAAAGTGACTCTATTTAACACAAAGTACAAGCCTCTCAGGTGAAGGTGCAGACTTGGAAAGAGGGAATATTCGAGTTCACTGGATACACGACTGCGAATAATGAGAACACTTTGACGTATATTCCATAAAACGCTCTCTGATCCTATTTCATCCGTTATATATTATTCTTCTTCTTTAAAACTTTACTACATATTGCTAGAGTAATTTACCAAAGCTGACCATAAGAGACTCAACTTTTCTTCGGAGGTTCCACCACAAATTCAACTCTCCTTTTTTGATCGTTCGACGAAAGTTCTAATTTATTCTGCTCTAAAGAACATTTTTATATACTTCTATACTAAAACATAAGCATCGACTGTAGATGAGTATTTTTAGAAATGAATACGGCGAAGTCTTTTTATAAATCCAAATAAACATTTAAGTGAGCAGATGAACAGCATAGTTCCCCTAGCGGTGATTCATTATGCAAATTATATATATATATATATATATAATCCTATTTCTATGACACCTTAGTTGTAGTAATAAGGCTCTTGCCTTCAAGAATCCTTAGTATTAAGGAACATTATTAGGATTCTGCTTAATAGAGTTTTAAATTATACTGCTTCACGCGATGGCGTAGTGTAATTGTGCCTAATATTGCGCATCGGGTCACAACACGTTTACACACAGTATGATTAGATTACAATATGAGAAATTTGCTCTCTAATGAGGGGCTCTGGGACATGACCTACGTATATGTCGTGCATATGTGTCCATTTTTATAGTGATGATTTTACCACTAATATTCATCGCAGTGGTTTTTCAGCATATTAAATAAAACATTTAAAAAGAATGTGTATGTTTATAAACTAGAGAATTTTGTTTTTATTCTTTACGAACTGTACTGTCTATCCATGTGGAAGACATTTGTATCGCATCATTTAGAAACAGTGTCTCAAAATACATATAGTATTTTATGTAGGCTTATTATTTGAAATAAAAATAGAAATCGTAAAACGTACTCGTTAATGATATCAATCATAGTGCCAAAATTCTTATGAGAGAGAATTACTCCCTTTGGTGAACCCGTTGTACCACTTGAGTATGGAAGTACAGCAAGATCATTAGGGCTGTAAAAAACACAAACTAAGCATTATTATGATTATAAAACACATTTTATATCACTTCGATCTAAAAAATATTAAGATACAAAGTTATGAAAGAAAATATGATTAAAGGAATGTAAAAAAATAATAAGAAGGATCTAGTTTTCAGTTGGTACATATTAGGAGAGAAGGTAAATAAGCGACTCTGGAAGTTGATTTTAAAAAAATATTAATACAATTTATGGTTAGTGACTAGTAAGCTTACCTATAGTTGTATTTAGGAATATTTGATATAGGAGTCTTAATCACATCATTCCAAGAGTAAACTCCTTTGGGGAGTTCAAATTTTGAAGAATGTACACAGATAATTGTCTAGAAATATATTTTTTATGCAAGGTTAAAAATTTGTATTCTGATAACAATATAAAAAATATATGCATATATGTAATATATAGTTTACCTCGATTTTAGGACAGTCCTTAATGGCTTTGAAAACTTTATCGATATGAGCTTCATCTGTTAATATAACCTTGCACTGAGAGTCTGCGAACTGTTTCCCGAGTTCATCTTGCAATAAATAGATTAAATATTCTTTTAAAATATAGCGTGAACTAAATTATGTAATCTTTCTACATTATTTTTTATGGTATTATTTCATTTTTATTCTACAATTTTTACAAATAAAGTTGGATAATTTCATCATAATTTAGTGTTTAATGAAAACGATAGGCGTAATAATTATATACATTAAAATACTAGGTGAAAAAATGTTAATTGTATAGATTTATACCAATATGATTAAAATTGAGTGCGTTTACAGAAAGAATAAAGCTCATAAGATGTTTAAATTAGCTCTTTAATGCTGAATTGATTATATATGCGTAAAAAGATTAAATATAGATAGAGAAATTTGGGGTCATATTCCATAGATCAACTATAGTGTTCTTATGAACGCTGATAAGATACGCGGGACACATGATCAAAAACAATTCGAATTTAAGTATATGACAAAATCTATTCGTAGGCGATGGTGAATATAATTGCCACTGTGGGAACCTGTTGATGAGACACTGACATCTCTTGGATCGGCTTTATATTCCTTTCTATTGCTTTCCCCATAATTAATGTGTAAACTATTAATCAAATTTGAAAGAAAAACTAGAAGAAATAGTGAAATCCGCTAGACGTTATAAGTAGGTAAGACAATAGACTAAAAGAAAAAATGAAATAATTACAGTACAAGTAACACACAAGATGTAAACATTGAACTAGCTCCTGATATAGCTCCTCCACATTGAAGAGATCCTACATAAAATACTGCAAATTCAATGGAATTTGGAAGAACTAGACAGCATACATCTTTGTGTCCAAAATTCCTGAAACTCGAAATTTTATTTTACTAATTGATTAGACAACTAAATTAGGAACGTTTGGTATTTGACTCCACAAACCTTTTAGTGAGGAAACTTCCAATGGCTAACACCTGAGTGTAAAATTCTTTAAATGTAATCTTAATATTGGGATCTTCAGCACTAATCTGAAATATATCATTGGCTCTATATTCCTATATATATATATATATTCACGAACAAATAATCTAATTTATGATTTATATATTTAAGATAGAATAAAATGTAACAATAAAATGATAATTTACAAATGCTAGTCTCTCCGGATTTCGCTCGATGTGCCTAAGGGTGGCTGAGAGAATCTTTTCATGTAGTGGAGTAATAGATGTCTTGACAGATGGATAAGGGGAGATTAACACCATCTGTTAAAATGTTATTAGGTTTTGCAACAAATATATATGGTATGTTTTTGAGACGCATCATAAATTAATCCTAAAAACTTAGTTTAAAAAACATAAAATAAAGGACTTCAAGATTATTTGATTACATAAATAAAAGTGTATTTTTGATAAGATCAATATATTTGGGCCAGGTAGTGAGAATTCCTGAAATATACGTGAGGGTATCTGAAACCACGGAAAATAAACAATGAGACAGCTGATAATATGAATGGCAAATTGTTGCAAGTGTAAAAAAAACTGGGATAAAGAGTTTAAAATATAATTATGCCTACCTGATTAAAAATTATTCTTTCTAGTTTAATGATAGTATTGTAATTAAAGAACATTTTAAAGACTTCATTGCAGTAAATATGGCTTTCATTTGTGCATTTGTGTGAGGTGGAAATGAAAATACAAATTTCATTCGAAATTCTATATAAAATTAAATCATTTAATTTCATAAATATGGAACACAAAAGCATCAAAATATTTAAGCTTCACTGATTATTATAGATGGGACATTTATATAAGATCATTGATTGTATGTGATAAACCAACTGCAAACAAGAGTGGAGTCATAATGAAACACTAAACATTACAAACAGAATGGAATGGCTTTACGTTGTTAACTAGTTTTCCAAAGTTCACTCATAATATCCGTGGTTTTAAAACAGAAGTATTTGTTTGTGCAATGGGATCTATTTCAAAAGAAAACAAATCTTCTCGACTTGTTGCAAGAAGATAGAAACTAAAATTTAGAAAAATCAGCGCAGATCAAAATTCACTATAAAACTGTCTAAAAATGACACTCCTGCATTTATGGAGAACCTCATAAATGTTAACATTCTTAGCACAGCTGAATTCGCACTATAATTCTGCTTTTGTGTTTCTCAATAGAACGCTAACAATCGCTGCAGAAGCCTGACTCTTCAAATGATAGACCAGCCAAGGATGTCAGCTATCCCATGCTGTCATTCTTTAGTGAGAAATTAACTGTTTTAAAGTCATTATTCTTTCAACACATTTAATCACTTAAATACTAATGAAAGGCGTAACGCTATTGTTTTTTCTAATCCTTATTAGGGTCCGATAAATCTATACAGAATTGAGTGGCAACGTTACGCCAAGATAAGTTAGGTACTGGCAGTATTTAATATGCTAATTTATGTTAAATAACAACAAATAGATATAATGTTGCAGCATACTGTGACATTTGTGTATCTGAAGTGTTACGTGAGTAAATTTGAGAACCACTATGTATAATGAATTCAAGAAAACTGGCGAACGCAATCATGCTAACGGTGTGATAGTAGCACTTAGAGAAATGGCAATAAAGAGTAGTCAGCTATTCTGAGTCAAGCAATTTAATGAAATCTAAGACGCATATTTATTATATAACTTTTGGATCCAATAACAATCACCTATAAAATGTCTATGACTTAATAATACTAGAATGAATAAGCTTTAAGAATTTCACCAAGTCTTTATAATTTAATACTGTTTTTTTGAGAACGTTAACAATATCATATAACAGCTTAAAGCAGACTGAAAATATAGACTAATTCTGCTAGAAAGGCGTCAAAGTGGTAAATCACAACCGGTCCACATTAACCTTTTTATTGATAAATTGATGTAGTGTGACAAGTGTGCAATCACTTAATGAATATTAATTAGAGTTATGTAAATCTACGTTTATTTGCACATCTTAACAGAACCATGATGATGCGAATAATTTACTTCCGTGCAGGTCTATCCGTCGAACTCTTCAGCAAAGTGATGGACCAATCACCCCACTCACCTTTTATATATAAGACATCTCCAAATCATTAAATTTATGGAAGTACAATCTTTAAACAAACGTCAACACAGAACTTGAGTGGTACTTCCGAGATACTATATTAACTATACTCTACTACCCACCAGTATTTAATTAAGATTCCTCTGAAATATATACTCAAATATGCACAATGAAAAGCTTTATTTACATGTTTAAAAGTTACTAATTAAACTAAAAATTTACCAGTCTGAATTTTCCTAGTAGGCATTCAATATTGCATAAATTTACAACTGTAGAATATTAATGTTAATTCAATTTATATCAAAGCTGTTGCTAAAGCGATTAAACAAATGAATCAAGGAATACAATTAACGATATCTAAAAGCATAGTACATACCAATTTTAACTTGATTTCCAGATATAAAACTAAGGATGATAGTATATTTAGCAAAAGATCAATACGAGCCTATACATTAAGATTTCCAAAAAAAAATTGGTGACAACTATTAGACTTAAAACTATGGATATTGCCATATTATCAAGAATATTTTCTTTCTGATATTTCAATAAGATCATTTTAGCCAAAGTAATAAATACCTATGATAATATTCTCAATTGGATTGGCATGAGTAAACTTTAGTATTGAAAGATTTCTCTGATAAAAGGATGTATGGGATACCAACCCTAACAATAAATTTTACTATGAATTTATATTGACCTAAATGTGCATCACACATAAAAATAAAGTTGAATAGAAAGTAATAACGCAACCATACCCATGACATCCTGCTTTTACTAATGGCACTGTCGGCCCTATTATACGCAACAACTTGAAGTGAGAATTGGAATATAATAGGAAACATGAAAGGAAATAGAAGTTATTAAATAAACTGGCGAAAATACATCAGACTAAAAAATAACTTCATACATTATATCCCATATTAAGCAACGAATTTCCAGACATAACGGGAAGTATTATATCATCCATGTTAGGACAAACAAGATTTTTTTCCACAAGCAGTCGTAGCTTAGATTCAATCCAATCAGAAACTGTTGTTACATCTACTGATCGATCACCCACTTGGGGAACAGCCCGAATTGACATTCGAGGCGCTCGACGGAAAGCATACCTCCAACGTTTAATACATAGAATTATTTATATGACTATTATTATTATTATTATTATTATTATTATTCGGCACTATTTAAATACTCAGTATGGGAACATACCACAGTCGATCTGAGGGTGGTGGCGGTATATTGACAGTCAATGGACCTTCTAACATAGTTACTTCAACATTTAACATAAGCGGAGTTGAAGAGACGTCCTCAATTAACTGAAAGTGATACTATATTACTTTGCATAGTCATGCAAATATAAATCAAAGTATTTTATATCTCTAGCATAAACTATAATTATCGTAATTTCCAAGATTACATTCCAAACCTTAGCAACTTTGGGTAGTCTAGCAGCTTTCTGGAATAGGGAACTCTGTGCAGCCCGTTCTACTATCGATATAATTTTTTTGCTCGTATGTTCTTTTGCAGACCTAAATAGATGCTAAAAGTAAAAGGTAGCAGTCACAGAGTATATGAAAAATGAAGATATCAAAAGAAATTCGGGAGAACAAAATTGTTATTCTTATTAATTATCTCACCCTTCAATATTGTTCTTAGCACCGAAATCTTCGTCTGGACTACTCTCGGGGCTCTCAGGTAGATCTTCATCTGAGTAACGACTAAGACGAACAGGGTCCGCCCAGCGCGAAACCTTTCGGGCAGTTTCTACCTGATATGATAATATATTACAGGTTTGACCCTAAAATACAGTGATAAAGCTATCATTCAATATAAATACATTCAGATTAGTGTATTTATCAAGTATACATCACAAGAAATACCTTTGTTGAGCCACTTTGCAGCTTTAGCAGGTTAACACTCGTTTGCAAAACTAGTCGAATTCCACCTCTGTATTTCATCTAAATTTAAATCAAAAATTATAAGCTTTACTTTCTTTCTTTGTAAATATATACTATATTTTTCATGCAGAGTAAGAATCCGATTCCGAAATATCTATAAAATTAACTTCAACGCAAGATATAAGCCATTTAAATGAATATTAAAATAAAATAAGTCTCGGTGGTCTGCCAACAGTGGTAGTAACTTAGAATGAGTCTTATCATACCAACCTAGCACCAATCAAAGCGAAAACTTTGAAACGACAAGATTGGAGTTAAAACTAATAATAAAGACAGTCTTAAAATAATAATAAAACATGAAATACATTTCAAAAGTTACTATTCCACATAGAGATAAACAAAAATCGAATTTGACATACCTCAAAATCCACCCAGAGTCCCCATTCATCCATTTTAGGTGTATAAACACCAACGATTCGCGGAGATGTAGTTCCAAGGTAAAGCTCAGATAATTCAAGCTTTTCGATAAAATAAGGCAGCTAAAAACAGATTTTAACAGTAAATTAGCTCAAATATTGACATTCAAAAGGCGCATATTTTATATTTAAAGAAATAAACTTCTGGCGATTATCATATTCTTCACTTATTCAGATCTAAGTATTCCCAGTCAAAACACACATACATACATTAATTATAAACATACACGAATAGTAGCCAGTTTGCTCTGGATCTTCTGCTTAACTTGATTAGACCAGAAACTGTCGCGACAGAAATCGAAAAATATCCTTAAGTACTTGGATACAGGGAAGCATATTGAAAAAGAATCCCATAACTATTACTGCGACCTTTCGTTGTTATAATCGAATTAATATTGAGGAAAATTATTACCTAATAGCAAGCGAGTTTATCGACTCTACTAAATCAGAATTCTCTTCAGGAACTCCAGGAATCCACTTCATTGTACCAAGATCAAGAGACACAGTCGAGCCACGCTCAGGCTGTGATACTCCACAACCCATAATCAACGCCATCTGCCTAAATAAATATACCACTATAGAATCGTGTACACTTTATCCTTATATTAAACGAATTATGAAGACAACTATACTTACTCAGCAAATTGTATATGATTATATCTGTACAGTAATTCTTCTAACGCAGGTTTGAAGTTTAACGATAAGTTTTCATTAGAATCGGAAATCTAAAATAAGGAATTCTATCTAGTATAAGTTCTTCAGGTAAAACTTATGTCTAAGAAATATAAAATACAGAACAACCTGGAATAATAAACTCAGTCAATAAACGAGAACCAACCTTATGATTGTATTCTTTTGTTAGCGATCCTCTTCTACTTTCGCTAGAGCAGCGCTTTGATGGTTTTATTCGAGACTTAGAGCATGCCTCACGAAGCCTAAAGATTTATGCACAATTTTGGTCTATATATTTAGCAGATATGAATGTATGTCCTCAATAACTTAAATTTATTAAGGTACAATATATACTTTATACAAAATTCAACATAACTTACAAATGAAACCATCGCTCCTTTTCTCTGGCAGCACGCACGAATAAGTATATTGATTTGCCTTTTGCTTTTCTACCAGATCGGGTCGACTTACTTTGGAGCTCAGCAAGGTTATCCACCGAATTAGCACGAACCAAACGAGAATTACTTTTAACAACTGGAAAATAGTTCCTTATGTACATAGTTCATTAATTATATTGAAAAACATTGAATTAAACCTTACTTTAACATGTATAATAAAGTCAATACCAACCTTCAACTTCATCATCACTATTTGTTTCACTCTCTGCTGAATATCCCTCATCTGTAGGTCCAAGTCGTGGAATATCAGATATCGTAGGCACACCTTCAGTTGCAAAGCGCTCGGGATTGAAAGATACTGACCTTAACGATGAAAAACTAAAAATAATAGTTATATTTTCATGGTACAGATACCTAAAATATGTAATATTGTACAATATGATTTAGTTGATATCTCACAACAAAACAATCAGACATCGTTATAGTTAAGGAAACATTAAATAATTATAAACCATTTATTCATCCCAAATATTCACAATCGTATTAAATAAATATGTAAATTACATACCTGGACATACCAGCCTTAGTACGATCAACTTCAGCTAATGCTCCTTTCTGAGCCAAACGAATATGAATGGGATACTTTCGACTCCACCATCTCCTTCTCGCCAATCGTTTTGGACGAAGAGATACCTAAAATACATAAACCTTAATACTTAATTCTAAATTAAGCTTAAGATTAAACTGCTTTAAATGCAAAAATTATACATACATGAGCGTCGGTCAAATCGTATATGGATGATGCCACCATCGTTGGTTGCGGTTGCTTAAGTGTAGGATCATCATGAAAGGCATGTTTAAGGACAGCCTTATCTGGTCGACGTATTCTTAGGGTTGATCCCTGTTTCAATAATATATTACAGAGGACAAATTTGAACTTTTTACTTAAAAATTGATAGAATTATTAGAAGGCAAAATAAATCACATCTAAGCGAACAAGAACGGATTGTGCGCCATTAACATGATACGAAGCAGGCGAATATCTAGTCTTCAATTCGTTCATCCAGCCCTATAATAAATAATCATAACAAACAATATCTTCGCTTAAGATATTTCGAAATTCTAAAGTTTTCAGATAATCGATATTCTTACCATGTAAATCACGCCATTTCCTAATCCAAGAGCATTTTGCTCATCTCCACTGTTAACCTCTGCGGCCTCTTCAACTTCTACAGCAATACCTTCGGAACTACCACCGAATGATAATGGTTTTCCATGCTTAAATTTAAGGATGCGCTAGTTTATAAACCAATTCTAAATAAACTACGATTACTTAAACTTTACCTCTTGGGGTTGTGGATCAGAAACAAATAAATAGAGAAATCCAATGAACGACACGTAAACACCCCACATGACGCCAATAACAAATCCTTAAAGTAAGGTGTTAATTATTAAAGTGTATTATTTATGAAGCAACAAGAGATGTTTAAACTAAACTAATGAATTCTACAAAAGTAATACTAGTAACTAGTTAAATATAATATTTTATTTCTTTTAGTGACAAATAGTTTCAAAATAAAAGAAATAAAAATTCTATTCTGACCTGGCCAAGTAAGCGTTATAGCTATTAGGGCACCTAGTAACATCATCCTATACTGAAAGAATGGCATACTGCGACAGCGGCGAGCCAAGGAATAAACCACAAACGTATCGTGTGAATTCTAAAATATTACAACTATACAATTAATGTGTTTAATACATCATACGTTATTAAAAAATTAGGACGTGAAACTGAAAATTTGTTCCCCACTAACACTGAGAGATTTGTCCACAGCATCTATCTTCTCATCTGATATTGCCTTTGATTGTACTAACGGTTGAACAATAATACACTGTGGTGCTTTTTCAGTAACATCTGAATGACCGGCTATATACGTTGTCCAAAAACAGTTTCCTTATATTTCGACTGCAATATTTTTATTTCAAAGGAATTTTGTACATAAAACTCACCATTCGAACATATAAGTCGTATAAACTGACAAATAAAAATTTCACAGTTGGAAATCATAAGATATTGTCAAAAATTAAAATTAAATAACTTGTACCTGGTGATTTAATTTTGTTCCTGTCCTTTCTTGATGATACCAGCTTCTTTCCTTTACTTTTAGCTTTATCTATTAATGCTCCTATTCTACTTTGATCCTATAATCAAGATAAATAGCGTAGCGTTAAAGCATTATACTCAAAGATGAATATTGGTATATTTTAATATGCAGCAATAAGGAGCTTTTGGTGTACAGAACGAAAAATAAAGAAACTAACCTTGGAATCATTTGATCCCATAGAACTTCTGTCCACTACTTGGCTATCTGTATCACTAGCTTCTCCAACCGGTATATGTTCGCCTGGCATCTAGAAAATATCTCACGCATTTGTAATTTTATATAAAAACTCCAAAACAAAGTAACTATGCTTAAAGTAGTACAATCACTTAATAACAGCTAATTATAGAGGTCATCTTTCTGCATGTTAAGCATAACAAGTACTATGCTATCCTGTTTATAGACCGTTATTGAGTGATATCATGATAGATTAACGGATTGATACTTCATAAAGATAATGTGACTACACGCAACCAATTATTGCAAAAACAGATATTTGTATAATCATAACAAGTTGTCCACATCAAATGTTCCTTAGTAATAGGCAAAATCAATGTGCAGCTAGTGACTGAAAAAAGCCAATTCTCCATTTGTCATCTCTCTGCGAGCAGAAAATCATTTATTATCTAGAAAAAACCTAAAAACCTAACATGATTATGAGAAAACCTACAATGATTAAGGTTTAAAAAACCGTAGTGATTCAATAATCACTACAATTCTCAGCTTATAAACATAATGCGCAGAATACAGGATTGCATAAAAATGACCACAAATCATATTTGACTCGTAATATTACAAAATAAATATATGCAAATAAACTTTTGATGCCAACATCATAAAGAAAATTTAAGTAACAGTAAATTCAAAGACGTAGAAATAAAACAAATAAAACAAATACAAGCATGCTGTAAAACTATTAAAACTATATCCCACTTATTATGTATTAATTACTTTCTTTTTTAAGGTATACTAAATATTCGGCAAACTTCCAACTAAGAATTTTTATAGCTAAAAAAGAAAACAAAGAATTAAATATTGGTTCAAAAATTACTTAAATTACTACAGAATGATTTCATATCCCAGTAAAACATCAACATTTTTAGGAATACCAGTTCTTTAAAATAATTCTAGAAAGCTAAAAACGGTGCTAAATAAAACGTTCTAGCACGTCCATGGAAATGCTCGTGAACACAGCAGTACTCACTCACATAATGATCGAAAGTATACGTCATTAAAACAAACACTAGGGAAGAGAACAGAAGAAAAATTCAAACTCATCTAATATTACCATATTTACAAACCTTTAACTTATAACTAATACAATGAAACAATCTATCATTTTTAATGAAGACCCAATATTTGTAGTTCTTAAGAATAAAACTATTTCCCACCTATAATACAGAAAATATAACAAACAACTTACTTGAAATCTAGTGTTATCATGCATAGTAATTAATTTAATCTATTAATTGTTTATAGCTGAATATTAAGGAACTATTATATTATGCATCTCTACTCGAAGTGAACATGCTAAACAACTGAACAACAAAACTGCGTAATATGTTGAGCGGAAACAAGTACTTTATCCAGTCATTTGATAAAAACACAAGTATACTACGAATTTTAAATCTTAATTCCAGATTGAAAATAACATCCAATGATGGGATTTATTAATATTGGCATAGTCATTGTTAGATCTAATATTATTTTATATCTAATAACCAGCTATATTTTAACTTTTTCTTGAAATTCAACTACTTTTACACTATCATGAAATGTTACACCTAAGCATTCATATAGTCATACGCGCTTAAATAATATAAGATTAACAAAAACAAAGCAGAGATAACCTACAGCTACAGTGGCTTCAAGGGCTTCTTCGATATCCATGTCTCGAAAGCCATAGTCATCATCACCTTCTAAAAGATCATTTAGCCTGATTGATCCACCAAAACTGAGTCGACTACCCGAAGAAGAGAACGAAACAGACGACCTATTACGGTCACCCATATATTCTGAAACACAGACGCCATAAGTCATCTTCGCCATAGTGCAAAAAAGTCATTATCTATACTTCAAAATCGACTACCTTCCTGATATAAAGTGAAACAGTAAGTTCCGCATAATTAGAACAATATGGCTATCACTTTCACAAGTTTTAATGAAAAAATTCTGTAGCTAAATATAACAAAATCATTTTTAAATGAAAGGAGAATAAATCAACTAAACGTTGGAGCTCAACTGTCGTTCAATCTAGAATTTTATTAAAATTCGCAATCAATACCCTAACATAAAAGCGAACACTACGTAATGCAAATCAATTCACCCATAACGAAATATGGAAATGGTCGATTCAGTTTTGAATCATAAAGGCAAATAAGATAAACTAACAAGGCACATCGCTTTATTGACACCAAAAGATGAAATTGTGTCGGAACGCAGAGAAAAAGTATAGCACATGAAAACAACAAAGCAAAAATACTTGAATCGATAGGTGTAAGTCAGTAAACGTAAATAAATTTCAAAGCCATTCATTTTTTAAAATCATATCATCATGTACGTGAAACAATCCCAAATATTACCAAATGATAGAAAAAAAAGGCTATATAGTAAACTATCTATAGACGCAATTCTCGAAACAAATGACTGGAAATGTTTCATCACGCTTTCAATCTGCTCTTAAGATCAAACGTTTCATGTGTTATTAAAGGACTTGAACAGAGATTATTTAGCCGTTAGGGCGACCACATTTAATTACGAGTACAACTATTATTAACAAATTTGTTTGTTCTAGTAATGTAAATAATCATAATTTATAGTTTTTCTTGGAATTTCATTTTAAAACAATTCACATTTGCAAATGAAACAAAATATAATTGTCTCAGAATTTATTATTCTAACCTATCACGTTTTTTTCTTCAAGTCTCTAGATTTAATCAATAAGAAACATTTCAGTAAACTATTTTTTAGTGATTTCATATACACAACGTTGTTTTGAGGATTCACTCCCACCAGCACAAATCAATTTTTCTCACAGAGCATACACTTAACAAATAACAAAATTCCTTCATAAATGACGATATTAACGACGTGTAAATTAAATTAAATCCTTCTAACTATTAATATTTGGTTAACTTAACGACAAGAGGATTTGAGTACAATGATTTTCACTGCAACATATACACAAACAATAGTAGCAGTGTAGATTATAGTGTTGGAAGTAGTTCATAATAAAATAAAGAGTTATGACATGGTACAAAATGTTTCAAAATTCTTAGTCTCTCAGCCTGTAATGTGCATTTCCGTTGCCCTGGGATACGCGGCCTGAACCAAACCACAGTTTAGTGTGGATTTACATTATATTTATGTGAGATGTCTTGCATTTATTATTTAGCAAAAAGATCCATTAGCTTAAATTCCTATCAAATTATCTTCTTAGATTTACTGCATATAATTTTTATTAATCCCATTGAAGGTAAAATTCTCAAAAGTTTTAAATACAATCATGGTTGGGCGCCCTTCGGTGGAAAACTGGTCGAGACCAGAGTTAGAGGACCAGTTTCACTCCTTGTATCAACAGCTCCAGTCTACACAAAAGAAAGCTAATGAGCAGAATAAAAAATTAACACAGTAAGTACAATTTCCAAAAGTATTTTGGCATATACAAACACCTTTAAGAAATTTAAAATTCCACATTATATCTATATATTTTTTGTATTATTACTTCTTTGGCATAAAATTACATAAAATGATTGTCTTGAAGATAGTTCTGCTCATATTAGTCATGACTGAAAACAGATCATTACTTTCACAAGTTGTCAACGAAATTTTCTCGACACAAACACTATGATCTAATTATTTCATTACTTAATTTTACTTTTAATGAATGTAAATTCTCTTTAATTGACAAATGCAGTATTAATTATTTCATTTGATAGTTTAGTCGTGTAATTTACAGTGTAGTACCCTATGCGACGTGCGAAAGTGGCAAAAATTAACAATGATAGAAAGCTCACAAGTTTTTTAATGAAGTTAATGTATTTACGTAAAACTATTGCCATACTTCATAGTTACTTCTCTATGAAAATCAAAAAGGGGTGATTTGGCATCCCCACAAAAATAAAGTATGCAGGGAAATACTTATAAGATTCTGCAAACTTACGAAAACATACATTTATCTCAAAACACGCAAACCTTGCATAAATGAACATATGGATAAAACTAGTCCTCAAGATCTAATGTCTTAACTTCCAATCTATCAAGTTATTTTATTTTTTTCGGAAGTTTAAGTGTTAGTAATCCAGAAATAACACTAATCTATTTTTTAAGATTGAATACTCGTTTTCGTCGATCACTACTTGACAGAAAAACTAAAGAAGAGGGTGTTATAGAGAAAGATAAGTATGATGAAATTATGAGAGAGAACCAATTACTAGCAATGAAGGTAAAATTTCATAGATTTGTATGTTTTCAGTTTAATTGCATTCCTTATTTTACTTTAAACAAATAAAAATAATAATAATTTACCAAGATTATTGAAGTATTTTCATAATTATAGCTAAAGAGTGCTAAGCATCAATTGCTTACTTACACAACTCCAACAGCTCGGGCATCGACAGCTTCGGCTATGACAGTATATTTTACTTTGATTATAATAAATAACTTCCCTAACTAATTTCTTTATACATATTTAAATAATAATATATAAATTCACTGTCTTATATAATAGATGTAGTACATCCATTTGGTGCTCTTGGATTATCAAAAGATTAATTTTTCTTTCAGGGTCGTTCAACATTTCGCCCCATGTCCTCTGTACGTCGTTATCCACTGACTGCTCACTCAACTGTAGAAAGAAGTAGTAGAATTGAGACTACTGGATCAGAAGCAATAAGGTTACATACCAATAATGCTGTGCTTAATTCAATTAGTTATTTTTAATTAGCTTATTTTAACGAAAAAATCAAAAACAGGTAGAATTCTCTATTTAGACGTTACTACAGTATTAAACACTAATGGAAGCGTTATGAAAAGTTTTCTATAGCATTTGAAGTCCTTTTAGTCTTCATATTCGAGTATTTAAACTTCAAAGTAGTTTTCAACGATCTCGTCATCAAAGTCAAATCATATATAACGCTGAATATGGAAAACAACATAACGCTGCGTATTATAATTATCCGCATTAATCAAGAAGGATATTTTTTAGCTATGCTGCATATTTATGTATAACATATCCTCCATATATGAGCTTGAGATTATAGATGTTCATTAAGTCTACTGGAAATTTTATGAGTAACTTCAACCAGCGCTCTCAGACGTAAATTTCTAGATACACTTGTTAAATTTCACATCTCGACAAAATCGCTATTTATAAGAAATTATTAATGTGCTAGGAGCAATCAAATATTCTGATGAATCAAAATATATCACTTTCGAGAAAAATCATAGAGTTTTTGTACTATCTAGTCCTATTCAAAACTATTGAGGTAGTTTACCTTCATAAAGCTATCTGTAATTTTGTTTACTGGATTCTAATTTAAGTTTCGTAGTGTAGTTTAGAATTTGAGTTAATTTCTTCTAGTATTTTTTATGGATAAAAGTATATATCTCTCTAATATCCTTTAGAACTAGGTAGTGGTAACAAAACTGTTCTAACACATTTTTTTTGAAAATAATATCAAATTAGAGCCCCGACTGTTCGAATCAACGAATCGAGTCTAGCAGATAAAGCTGGATACATTAAGTTAAATAGACTTGTAAGAGAAAGGAATGCTCAAGTGGCTCAGCTTCAATTCGAAATAGAAAGGTTGAATAGTGTAAGTTGTATTTTCGTAATTTGTTTTGTTTTCTTTCCTTTCTCATCTACTTTTAGCACTTATTAATACACGTTAATTAACAAGCCATACAGGAAGTGCATGATCTCCGCAGTGAGCTAGAAAAGAAGTCGGCAAGTGTGCTCCAACTCGAAACGGCAGCCAAAATTGCCGATAAAAGTCTGGGAAAAAATGGTGAACAACCGGCAGAAATCGAATTAGACTTAATTAAGAAACAATTAGATATTGCTGTCTCCGAGAATGTGGTGTTGAAGGAGGCAAATGAAAGACTGGTTAAACAGTTAGTTTTTGTACCTAATTAAAGAGCATTTCATAAAAATCTTAATTTCTTTACTCTTTGTAAATAGGACCATATCTTAACTGATTGGAGCTAATTAGAATTTTAGATCATTGTCCATGGATTATGAATCTGAGGCTATTGAGCAAGTAGAATTGAAGAAAGAAATAGCAATGCTCCAAGAAAGATTGAAAGAAGCAGAGAGAAGAGAGAGCGAATTACAACGAAAATTAAAACGTGAAAAACAGTCAATTGAAGAAATGAGAGACAAAGAAAAAGTCAGACCATCAAAAAGTAACCAGGAGGAGAAAAATAAGTGTGTAAATTAAATTTTTATACATATTTATCCATAAATCAATCCATCAAGCATTTCTCTTCGTCGCTCGATGTATAAATTGTGCTGGTAGTAATAAGTAATATATAATTTGCTTTAAAAGCGATATGCGATAAGAATACATATTTCACAAAGTATAACTATTTATATTTATTATACATACTTTGTATGTTTATATATTCATATTTAATTCAGGAAAACCGCTCAAAATGCAGACACTATTTCGGAATACAAAGAAGAACGAAAACCTCAGAGGAAAAGAAGCAAAAAGGTAATCAGCGGTTAAAACTACTAATTTTTCTCTTTTATTTAAGATTTAGTTTGTCATATTATGTTTAATCAATTTTGATGTTTAAGAGTTCAGTGATTATATTAGATGTACTTTTTAATATTTAAATGACATATTTGACAATAATGATAATTTTATTATTGATTCTGCTTTATAAAAATTATTTTCTTGTCTGGTAAGAAAATTAATTAATGTATTGAGGATGATGAACATGAAGATATACTTTCTCGTTTGTACCGAGATGTAGCTGATATTCTTGAAGCGCACAATTATCGTTCAGAGGAAGACATCACTGAGAGTAGTCTTAGCAATGAAGAAAAACTATCAAAGTACACATGAATATACTATAGTAATTTATTTTATTTTATGATTAGAGTTTAACGTTTTCCCAATTAAACCCTTATCTGCATATTGTCTATTATTCAGTGGTCCACACCGAGAAAGTTATTCAACTTTCAGATGGCAAAAATCATACGCAGAATTGTATGATGAGCTGGAAAAAGTCCGAAATATGCTACTCATTCAGCATAATATCAACCAAAAACAGAGCACTGAGGTACGCCAATAAATTTGCTAATTTAAGTGCTATAATCTAACTTTTCACCCAATTTATTATTCTAGATAAATCTATTGCAAGAAGAACTTGATAGGGCAAAAAACAAATATGGGTCAAAATTAGAAGAAATGAAGGATAAGTTGTTGGACAAACATAAAAAGATCCTTATTCTGGAGGAACAGATCCGATCTATTGCTTATGGACAGCAAAAACCAATTGCTATTCAGGGTGGTAAGGTATGTATATGAGACACTTAAGTGTGAGTGTGAACCAAAAGAAATAAAAACAAATTAAGGAGGAATAAAAAATTGTGTAAAAGGAATACAAAATGAGAGAGTAAGAGTAACAATTCTAGCCAGAGGATGCAGCGCCATTTACTGATATATCTGTCCACCTCACACATATTGCTGTGTGTGATGATTACATTGCAAAGTTCAGTGCCAATTCACCGTACTTCCTATCACTAGAGTTCTTCGATTTTGAGCTACAAACTACTCCAATAATACAGAAATCGGCTACTTCACTCGACTTCACCACCATATATAATGTTATCGTTTCTAGTCTATTTGTCCACTACCTAAAATCGGTGGGTGATTTCATTTCACTTTCAGCGAACTTTAAATGTATGAGTACAATATACTAAATAAACCTAACTACAGTAATGTGTATAAAAGAGATGCCACACTTGCAGGCATCGCGCTGGAAAAACAATTGAGTAGAAATAGTATTTTAAAATTAACATAGTAGAGCTCGATAAGAACGGGAAAGTGTGTGGTGATAAAACTGTGAGATTAGACACCAAAAACCTCTTATACTTGTCAAATATAAGATGGGAAAGTGCAATTCCATGATGCGCCATCTTGATCGGATGCATCTTTGACAACATTTTCAATGCAATTCATTGCATATGTTTCTTGGCTTTTACAAATATTGAAATGCATACTTCTTCTCTGCAATCTCGATAAATGTTGAACCTCCTGACCTTTAACTATGCTAGATATGTCTCTTTCAAAATGTACCGCAATCTATCTACGAAATTTTTTCATATTGGTCAAAAAAAGCTAAAACCTATCAATAATATATATATTGAGTTCACAAAACTACCTCTGTAAATTAAAATGTCAAATATTAACTTTGAGTCGAATTATGAGTGAAAAACTGCAGAAAATCCCAAATATGGCACTTTATGGGCATAAAACGCATCTTTTGAAGAAAGCTATTTACAGTACTGTATGAGCAATGTATACTATTCTCTCTAGTTGTACTCTTGCTCTGTCCCTCTTAGCTTTATGTACATCCTTTATTTTAAGGATTTATAACTCATTTTTCATTTATTGACTAAAGTTTTTCAATGCTAACCTTCCAATAGTGCAACATGTATGTTCCTAGAGCTAAAACATATCTCAGTTTTTTTCTAATTATAAGTAGGTGCTTGACGGAACAGTTTTTTCCATACAAAAAAAAACTGAAAATAAATGCAACTTTCAAGATTTTTTATAATCTATCGAACAACTTAGAATGGATTAACCATCGAGATGTACACTCCACGCGGAACATCGTATGATTTAATTGCGGCCGGAGTAATCAGCCTGCGTCCTTTACTTCAAAAAGGAGGCACAAATAAGTATGAGGGATACGTAAAGCTGATTTCTATTGAATCGGGACTAATATTTGCCAATCTAAGATATGAAATAAATATCGCGAATGATCTCGAGAAGTCCATTGCCATGTATGAGGTAAAGTGCACCCTACATATTATCTCAATAGTTTTAGTTATTTTCTATCATTTCTTTAATATAGAATATACACATTATATTGGAAGATTGAAAACAATTTTTGTAATTTAGAAGCTTGAGGCTGCTCAAAAAGTACTACCAATTGAGATACCACCTGATCAAAGCGAGTTCGAAGAACTTATAATAATGGTTAATCGATGCACAGGGCTGAGGAACCTATCGAAAGGTAGAATTTTTTTGAGAGAAACTCCGAAGTTTTTAAAATGTTTGTATACAATATAAAACAACGAATCTAAAAGATTTTCGTCTATTATTTAGTATTGCAGTTCCAATGGAGACGTGCATTGTATATGAGTTCTTCTCATTTTCCCCCTACTTTACTGACTATGTAACTTCTTCCTCAATAGCCGAATATAACTCTAAAAGAGAATGGAAACTATCTGCCAAAGAAAATTTGCACAATTATCTGGAGGAAGCGGTTAGAAACAATACTGTATTTCCAAACATTTAATTTATCTCAGTTTAGGTCTAGTATAGATGAAATATAATGTCAATTATATGACTAAGATTTTAGTTTGCTATAAATATATAGTTTTTGCTTAATTTACTTACAGGAAATCACCTTTTTTTTGTTTGAAAACAGCCCAGAAAAAAAGGATCATGATGGAGTATTAGCAATGCTATCTCTTCCGTTAGCACCATTATCTGCAAATCGATCTCTTAAAGGTTCCTTTGCTATGGTTAAGGTAGATGCTCTTTATGATAGTATTAGGTGGTTGCAGAAGTTTTAGTCTTTTTTTTTCAGCGCTTTGGTACAATTATTTAAAACCTAAATAAATTCCCGCTCTTTTGCGTTTTTGTAGTGTTGGGTTTTAGTTTGTGAAAAGCCATAAGTCAAGATTTATTGGTAAACATAACCTCACAAAATAATATGAATAAGATGAGCCACCAAAAACTGCGTATTCGACACTGCATTCTCTACGAGTTCCAACAAGGAAAGAATGCTTCTGAAGCATGCAAATCAATTCCCTCTGTACTTGGGGAAGGTCTTTTGTCCCACAGTACTTGCAGATATTGCTTTCGACATTTTAAAGCTGGTGATTTTGATGTCAGTGACCGACAACGCTCTGGGACATCAGAAACGTTAAAGACTAATGCTTTCAAATCACTATTGGATGAAAATCACTCGAAGACACGAAAGGGACTCGCGAAACAGTTGAGAGTTATTCAAACAACAGTTTCGAGATGTTTGCATAAGATAACAAAAATTTGGAAACACGGAAAGTGGGTACCACATAAACTCTCCGAAAACAGCATTGGCCGCCGACTCAACTCATGCATCTCGTTGCTTGCCAAGCAACACAAGAAGAAATTTTTGTGGAAAATTGTCACTGGTGACGAAAAATGGATTATATACAACAATCCTAAACAGACACATTCATGGATAGACCCTGGATAGCCAACAACATCCACGGCAAAGCCAAACATCCACGCCAAAAAAGTCCTTCTGTGCATCTGGTGGAACATGAAGGATGTGCTGTTTTATGAACTCCTTCAACCAGGTGAGACGGTTACTGCCGAGCGCTACGGTCGTCAACTGACTGATTTGTTCAATGCATTTGAACAAAAACGACCATTTTCTGGACAAGGAAGTCGGAAGGTCATTTTGCTGCATGACAACGCTAGGCGTCACGTTGTTCTTAGTACTCAGAAAACTATTTTGAACTTGGGCTGGGAAGTTCTCCCGCACGCGGCGAATTCACCGAACTTGGCACCTTCGGACTACCATTAATTCCGGACGATGCGGAACTATCTAGTAGAACAGCGCTTTTAAGATGCGGCTGAGGTGCGAAAATGGATCGTCGACTTCATTGCCTCCAAGCCGATGTCGTTTTTAAGCGAAGGAATCCGAAAGTTACCCAAGAGATGGCAGAAGGTCATAGAAAGCGAGGGAAAATACTTTTGATGATTGAACTGCATTTTGTATATTGTGGAAATAAAATTGAAATTTCGAAAAAAAAGACTAAAACTTCTGCAACCACCTAATAGTTATTCCATAGTCGAAGTCTGAATTTAGGCTTTTTACTCGTACAAGGAGATACATGATTTCTCGTTCCTTTTTAAAAAAAAGTCCATTAGAATCTTTTTGTTTTGTTTGCTCTAAAAACAATATTATCGTTCTCTTATTTGAGGCTTTATATTTTTCTTATTTTCCTATAAAAAATACATATTAAGGGATGTAGTTTAGGCAGATGGCAACGAATGTGGAGTTTATCTCGATGTCAGCATAATGTGGAAATATGGTCTAGAACAAGTCAAGGACAAAGAGCTAGTGCAATCTACGTATAAACCGGCAGAAAAGCATGAAACAGTTCAAGTATTTATTAAAACACTATTATGTCAGAAAAAATCAAGTTCTGTCAAAAGAGAGACTATTTCTAATGAATGAAGTTGTTATAGAGTCATAGAGGAATAAAACACCATTTATATGTCACATGGAAATCGAAAACAAATATTTTTACGATGTTTAACTAAAGAAATATTAAATCCTAGTGGTAATTAAATTTTTATTCTGTTGTATTAATTTTCATTATACTAGGACTCTCGACCACCTTCCACTCAGTTTGTGACAGAGAACCGGACTTCTGTAGTTCGTACATCAATTGTTGAGATGCCTGAATCACCTGATTCTGTTATAAGCCCCAAGACACCTTCTGTATCAGAAGTTCCAATGGGAGAGGGCCAGCATTCTTTCAGAGACGAGTAAGGGAATTTTTTGTCTTCCTTAAATTTACTAATTCCTGACTATCTTTTAATAAGTTTATTTCTAATTAAAATTTTCCATAATTACTTGATTTTTTTACTACTTCAATTCTAGTAGCTAACAAATAAACAAAGGATACATGGTAGAAAATGAGGAAAGTGGATTTTAAAAAATATGTAGAGCAAAACTAAAAAATTCTTATTTTACTTCTCTGATTACATTTATATTTCAGAACTGAGTCCATTTCATCGAAAAACTCATCACGGATCTCTGAAGATACAATTACTATTGAAGGCACTCCGATGCACGACGAATTAAAAGCTATTAAGCAAATGAATACAAGCCGTAGTACGGCTAGTGGAAGTCGGTCCCACGAAAGCATAGAAGATTCAGATGAACGGTTATCTCCCAAAACTCATACCTTTTCTCGAACTGGATCACAAGAAAGTGCAGATTCTACTGCTACTTTCACTAAAGAGGATACGAATGGTGAGGAGTAGTGGATGACTAGCGTTATCTCTGAGTTCTATTAATATTACACTTTAAAATTTGATAATCCCGTAATGTTTATAACTTAAATGAATTTATAATGGATCACTATTTGAGCGAAGCTTGGATGTGACAATAAGAGGCTTAAGAATGACTTAACCGTATTACAATCTTAAGAAAATAGCAAATATAGTTATTTTCATTATTTAAGAATCTACTCGAGGTGGAAATATATCATTTTTATTAAGTAAAAATCAATCGAGAAATTAAAACAAAAAGCTGTAGTAGCGTGAAAAAAATATTGATTGATCTGTATCAGTTTTCTCAATGATGATCACTTTTAAGATGCTGTCCCATTATTGTCAGAAAATTTGCGAGATGATAGAGAATCAGGAACTTTACCAGAGGAGTCCTCTCCTGCTAGAGAGCGAAATAAAAATGAAATACAAAGCTTACTGGGGAAGTTACCGCCGATAGCAAAACCCCGACTTTCCAAGGTAACAACTTAAAACAAAACCAAGTTTTAAAGCTAAAAGAAAATATTATTGATATTCACTGATGACGAAGAGTATAAACTTTATCTATCTCTTATTCTTCTAGTTTCTAATATCATCCATCAGAAAATCAATTTCAATGGCTAAAAAATACCGTTGAATTTTATCTCGATTAAAGTAAAAAAATTTTCCTTAAAAGATTTATAAAGTTGATATGCGTCAGAAAAACATCCATATTTCTTAAACTCCCGCTTTGAAGGAAGTTGTGGACTAGGGAACAGTCATCTGTCATGACTTGTATTCTGTGAGCGTGATGATCCGGCTCAGTTCACATATGGTAAAAGATGTCATTTTTCCAGCCACCTTCTGCATTTCGATCTTCATTTTCTGGATTTGATATTTTGCCAAAATACGAAGAAAAGCCAGAAGCAGGGGAAAGTCGCAACTACATATCAAATATTAAGGATGAAACTGAAAACAGCGAACGAAAACGGAGTGTGTTCTTTACGGACCCTCTTCATAAATCAATTCCACGTGAGTCAGTATATGGATTTCCTAATCACTATCTCTGCAATGCATCCGCAAATAGTGGGTTTTTACTCTAATTTGGTCTTCTAAAATAATAGTTGTTATTAATTCTTCGATGAAGTTAATCATATCACATACTATTTTAAGCAAAATGGTAATAAGCTAACTTTTGCATTCAGAGAGCATGAGGTTTCATGCCAAACCCAATGCTTGTCTCTAGCTAGCTCTTGATGAAGCAAAAAACACTATTCGCGTAATGAAAATGAACATTCCTTAATCAGATGATAAACTAATCACCAAACCATACCTTACGTAAATGAAGTTGAGATATTCATGAATCACTATTTCAGTGACAATCACATCAAATAATCTATAAAATCTCTCCAAGTTCATTATGATTATCATCTTATGATAGATGAAGCATTTATTTACTATGTTCAGACATACGTAATTCTTAATTATCTACAGCGAGTGAAACTTCTTCTGTCTCGTCCCCTCCACCTATGGAGCGACCCCCGGTTCGTTTACCGGAAAGTGGAGGACGTAGTGCGATAAAAGCTACCAGAACTGAATCATTGGTTGGTATAAATTTTCCATAGAATTTTCGAATTTTTAAATTTGCTATAGAGAGGAAAGTATTTAGAGGAATATAGGGGAACAAATTATTCATTTTGATTTTAATATTACTTTGCTTATATGATTCTAGAAGAGACTATGAGTTAGATTGACGACATCTATATTAAAATACCAGTTTGGGGTTTTATTATCAGAAAATTTAACTATTTATAACGAAATATCTAGCCTGAATTTGATGCGGAAGAAAATGCCACTGTGTCAATCGATATAGATCGCCTTTATCTTCCCGAGTTTTCCAAACTACTCAACAAAAGTTACGATAATGTGAAAGTATACGTTGATTGGTGAGCTTTATTTTTTATTTAAGTTTTAGTATAAATGAAAATGATTAATGGTTTTTGTGTAATTATCAAGGTTTTTCCTCGACTATCCTCTAGAAGAGTCGCGTGTCTCAGAAGCAGTATGGCTACCGCGGGTATCCGATAGTCCAGCCATATTTGGCTTCCGAAAAGGTATTTTGTTTTCATAAGTATAAAATATATTCATATGAAGTAATTTATAGTGAAAATAAAAATATTTAGGGATTGACTTACTTCTTATGGTGTAAAATTATATATTTGAAATCGATTAATATTCAAGTGTGTATATCATGGCTATGCATGAACATAAAATAACGTTTTAAAATATTACAGAATTCAATCTTTCCCGTCGTCGGGTCGCTCTTCTTGAGCAGTGGGTTGAACTAGGAAACCGTATCGACTTCACGCTTATTACTGAAGGAGCTGATAGCGAAGAATTAGCAGTGGCACAGCTGGAGTTGGCAAGGACTCCCACTGATGATTCTACAACTGTACAATGCACGTTGATTTTATTTATATATACTTTTTAACACTTGCAAAGCTCACTGAATTTATGGTGGATTTAGTGGTAGAAGCTGTTCATTAGAAGATAACTGCGTTTATATATGCGGTATAAGAACAATATTAAGCTATAAAATCTATAAGGAAAAAAAACAAGCAGAAAATTAGAAATATGCGGTGATGACTAGACGCCTGATTATTCTAATTGAAATAAACGTATTTCCCGAATTATTTAACTATAAACAGTAGTATGTCTATGGAACGCTTTATGAAGTCATAGCCATTCCACCCACTACCGATTCAGAATCTACTTTATTATCTCAACATGTCGAATAATATTAGCATCTTTATTAATATGAAATAAAATATCATCTGTCCATCTTGGAATCTTCTATTTCAGTTCTTGATGTGAACGGAGATCATTTAGCCGATCTGGACATTGTTATTACCTATTCACCTCACATTTTCGACAGTCTCAAGAAGTAATGGCGAACCTCATAGAACAATATTCTGTACTTATTATGTTAGGTTAATATTTTCTAGAACATGCCCTAGATTTTTTCCACTTAATTGAAATTATTTTTACAGCATTCTGGTATTAACAATTTTCACCACATATCGAGATCAAAATATGGGTCATTTGTAGTAAAAATAATTATTCATAATTATTTTTCTTTGCGTCATTGCTATTATAGTAATAAGAAATTTGTAATTCTACAGCAAATTTGTTAAAACATCAGGTGTTCAATGTAATGCAATACATACATTGAACACACTTTTATTTATAATCCATTGCGTTTTCGTTTGAATTTGTTAAAGTTATTAGTAAAGAAACCATTTCATGTCATAAGATGCCTGTATCTGATTAAAATAGGTTTTTCATTCCAAGTATCAAATTGAAGCCATTGAAAATCTTTACTTTACTCAATAAAGTCAGGAAATATTAATAATTGCTAACTCGAGAAGTTTTATAAAACAGTCAGCACAATAAGCCTGTAATATTAACTGTGAAACTGTATTTAAAAACATCTGTCAACTATGTATAAAAAACTATGAAATGACGTAGTGAATAAAAAGCATCAATTCCCAGACATTTAAAAATAGAAGGAATTTAACATCACTGTATGCGTCAACAGCATTTTACTGATGCCAATATTTTCTCGTGGATGATATTATATATCTAAAAATGAAGATAAATCGTACTATTATAATTGTTTTGTTTTTGGAGTAACAAAATTTTTTTTTAGGAATTGTCACAACATTCTGAGTATATAGAGGTATTATTCATAGGAAATATACAAGTATTTATTAGAAACACTAATATGTGTTGATTTGATATGATAAAGAACGCTGAGTGTAAAACATAGTGCAAGACTGTAGATACACAATGTCTTTAATTAAACATAAAGAAATAAAATATCTGTAGATTATCTCAGTTGGTCTCTAGGATTATCAAAAGGCCAAATATGACAAATTCTGATTAGAATGGTCTGTATGATATTATCGTTAAAAACATCTAAAATATTGAATAATTTAATACATAGAACAGACCTCAGCCAATATGATGCGGAATTATAAGTTGTAAATATGTCATACAAAAGCTAAATAATAAAATAAATTGAAAAAACGCTAAGGATCTTTCAGAAAGGATCTTCAAACATTTGTTCTTGTTCTTTTGGTATGTTTAAACTTGCGGTATTTTCTATTTCGCTCTGTTTCTCCTGTAATGGACTAATATTCATTTACTGAAAGGACGAGAAAGTGATGAAAATATAAACATGGTAGTTTTACGTAAAGCGTATTTATTTGCAAATAAAAACGAAAATATTTACTTACATAGAAAATGAAAGTCGCATTATCTAACCTGAATTTTCTTCCTCTTCCTCTCGATTTGTTCGATATGTTGATGTGGAGCTAGTGCCTTTTGGCTTTGTGCGTTGCGTTGCTTTGCTCTTTCCAATTCAAATGAATCCGTCATTTGTACTAGTATAATGTTGAAAAATCTGTCTCAATAGTAAAATTTATTTATTCAGTCAAGTAAACTTAGCGTAAAATTGACTTTTATCCCTCAGTTGTTTTAGGTCATCTTTAGTTAACGTTGTGACGTAGTGCTTTAACACTACTAAATAATCCTCAATTTTTGCCGTGTAATTTAAATATCTTATAATCTGTTATTTTAAGCATACTATTCTCAATAATTAAAGTAGGTAGAAAGATGTATTTCCACATGGATAAAATATTGCCACGAACCGTAAATAATCATTTGTTATCACTCAAACGCGTAACAATCTAAATGACTCATTCATCTATAATTGTTAAATTCACTCAAATCTCTTGCTTTGTATTTGTCGTATAGAGAAACAGATTTTGAGGAGAAATTTTAGCCAGAACTTCATCTAACTTGATTTCTTTATAGCTTATTTCAAAATCCAGTAAATAACCATTAACCTTCGTAACTAACGTCACAGTTGAGTGATAATAATTTTGTCTGGTGACATTTTCTTATTAGTTAACAATTGGTAGTATATTCAAAAACTAATTTCCATAAAACGTATTGGGGCAAGTTATATTCGCTAATCAACTCAATTACTGTCAGTCGCTATTAGAATTTTATTCTCTGAATCAAAAATATGGAGAATTAGCCACATAAAATCACAACAGCTGTAGAAATTAAATAGCTATTTTTATTGTTTAATAAAAAGAGTTAGAAAATAAGTTCTTAGCTAAAGCTATTTAGAGCTTCATTTGTATATATAAATATTATTTGTTGATGTACTTCATATTTTAAGGGAATTATTTACCGTTTCCATATGTCCGTAATATGTGAAGGTGTGTAACTCTGCGCAAAGCGTACCTTTTTCTTTTCAGCGCCTTCTACTGAGGGTAACTCCTTGAAATAATAAAAGCTGTAATTATATAAATAAAGAAATATATATATGTAAATACTATACAGTATTCTAGTTAAAATATATACCACCTAGGTAGTTTTTTAATGCACTAATTTTTAGTGAAAACTTTAACAGAATTAATGTGAGATTCAGAAATAGTAATAATGACATCGAGTGAATTAATGAATACAATTTAGAGTGATAAGCAAAGTAAATATGGAAATTAGTCATCAAAACAAGTATTAAATTGGACTCTAGTGTTAGTTTCTAAAGTAGACTATTTATAATTGACACCAATTTCACTAGGTGTGGTCAGTATATTTCGTGATTCTATAATTCAGAAAAGTTATAGAAATCAGTTTAAATTGTAGTAGCATATTTATTTCATTAATAACTCGTTTGAGAGAATAAAACAAAATTTAGTTACTCAACTAGAAATTGCACGATACATTCGTCGCTAAGAAATGCGAGTTATAATCAGAAGATGTCTTCTGTGTTGAACTTACTTGTTCTCCTGTTAAGTAGGGAATCAATCGACCAATAAATGTGTTAACCACTATTTCGAAGTAATTCTTTTCTAGCTGATTTTGATTCACTTCCAGAAAACTGAAATATTCAAAGTCGAAAATTATAAGGCGAAAAATCATAGATTGCGAAAATAATAACTCATTCCACTAAAACTGACACATGAAGTAACAATTTGAGATGTATAGTCGTAGTAAAAGAAGTGGGTCACAATGGGAATAAGTGTTGTTGTTTGTACGAACCTTTGTTGTACATGGCTTCGGCCAGTTTTGCGAATTAGTTGCCAGGCACCTGCCAGATTTTCTGTGTATCCTAATAATGACGTCAACTGCAAACCTAGAGTGATTTTTTAACAATAAAAATAGGACAAAAGCCCATTATAAATTGTGTACCTTAGACCACAATATTTATTTCAAATGAAATATTTATCTAAAAATGGTTGGAATAGATATTCAATATTGACCTGATCGATGAGATCCGTAAAACGTGCTATATGCCCTCCAAATTTGGGCATTTTTAACATAGCAGCTCTTGGTGCTCTGTACACACCAAAAACCTAGTAAATGTCAACATTATCATTTGTACTTCTAAGTCAAAAACTGATTTGGCTTTAGTTAATCCGCATACTTTGACAAAGAAAGATAAATCACTGACCTTTTTCAAGTCAGGCTCAATGTCGTTAACAATGTCAACAAAAATTAATCCTATGATCTCTTTTGGTTCATCTAATCTCTGAAATTGTATTATTTATTTAACTTTGTATTCCTATAATTTCGGAAATTACAAGGCAACACATTTATTAATTATGCTCTTAAACATCCAATCTATGCAATGAAATCTTGACAATTTCACAATGTAGATTGCCTAGTAATTGTATAGATTTAGCAATCTATACAATTGTTTAGTTCCTAACATCTATTCTTTTACTAATCGTCATTTAATAGGACTTGTTTTGTAAGAAGGACGAATGATTGACGGTTTTTTTTTAAATCGCATATTTAATACGAGATATTTTAAATTCAATAATTGCTTGATATGAGTGAGGAATAGATTGGATCAGAACTTGCTGCGAGATGTTTGGTGTGTAGAATGAGAGTTGCTAGTTTTTCAATATTAGGAAATTATGCGTATTCTTTTTATTCCCTCAAATTCTAATTTATACAGATGTGGGCAAACAAGCAGAATATTGATGCAGATGTTGAATTCAATGGAGATATTTTTTCAGAAGTCAACTGGCACAGCACAATTTCGCCTCATTAGCTGTATGATCTTCTGATATCCAATTGTTATTGAATTCAAGAGTCATTCTGTTAAATATTGATGGCAAATTGTCGTTAATGCTAATTTTGATAAAAAATTCTTATAAACTAGAGAACTGCTAGGTCTTCTACAAGAGGCAACATGTTGTTTAGATTCTATAGTAGTTGAAAATGCTATAGTGAAGAAAATTACTTTCCTTTTACTGTTTGTGTAAATTTGTTGACGTATGTCATAAATGTTGTAAATAGATTAAGCCTTAACGATATTGCACGAAAATTAAGTATAGTAAAAAAAAATCTAATATATTGTGTTAAATAGCTATGCTATTCAAATATTTTAGAGGTTAAACATTTAAATGGAAGAATTTTACTTATTCAACTATTCGTATGAAACTAATTTTAATGAAGAAAATAATCCACTTTGAGATCTACCTGAAACTGAATGTTGATAATTATATTACAACGTTTACATTATAGAAGGATTGTATTTAAAATTTTGACCATTTTTCACCTGAAATGTTTCCCGTAAACATATACGCTCCTTTTTTGTAAGTAGAGTTTCGAATGGATTCTCGGAGTCATTACCTATCCACGATGTACCCACTTGCTGGAAGGAAGTTAGTTTTAGATAACTCTGACTACTTAATTATCCCAAACTATTCAGCATAAATATATTCATCCCATTATTCCCTAATATTTATTGTATTTGTAATTTCTCCTCTTATTCTTTTCACGTGGGCATGTATTCTTCTCTTGTTAAGACTACTCTTCCTCCTCATTTATCTTTTTTTCAGCTTAATCTTCTCATACAACTTATACGGTACTTTTTTTTTCCTTGGTCCACACAGTGCCGAACCCATCAGAAGACAAACATTACAGTTCTATAAATAAATGTAATTAAAATAAATAACGCTAAATATATAGGTCAGTAAACTAAAGAAAATTTAATGTGACAAGCAATATTATATAAATTAGCATTTGAACAACGACCAAATATTTAAAATTTAAGACGAAATAGTTAAATTATCTCTCTGGAAACCATATGTTTTACAAGTTATGAAGGTGGGAAAAGAATTTAATGAGGTAATCAGTATTTATTTAAATTATTTTATTCAATAAAATCACGCCATGAAACAATGTCGGGTTTAGAATAAATAATGCCATGGTGTTTCAATTTTAGCATGCTTAACTATGAAACAATGCTTGGAAAACCATTAACTGTGGCTACAGAAAATCACTTTTTGTATGTTTTCCATATTTTTATAGTAAATCTATTAATGTATTGTAGTTTTAAAATTAGTTTTACAAAATGTTAAAGGTAAAATGCAAAGTTAACCAGAAGGCACAATTTAAAGTGCAATTTATATCTACTTCATTATAATATTCCTCTGGAGAAATAATCTCTACTTGTTATATATTTATAAACAAAAGTAATCGGAATTCATTGGTCCGTAGAGAATTTCCTACATACTATAACTTTAAAAAAGCGAAGAAACTGGGATTTAATTGATGAAATTAATAATTTTATTGGCTTTGTGAAGGATCTACACAATTAGGAATAAATTGACGGTATCAGCAGATTGTATGCGATTATTCTCTAAATAAAAAGTTGAGTACAAAGATAGAAAACTGATTGATTGTCGCAATTGAACAACTATTAGACATTTCACTTATAGAAAATCAGATAAAATTTTCCATTATTTTGTGATATGAAATTGAACAACTAGCTGCAACACAAAATAACTAATTACACGTAATTTATACGAGGTCTAGCTGTTAGAGACCAAACAACAGATGGATTTCTTTCGACACCCTTCCAGAAAAGAATCGTCGACGTTATTAATGGAGTTATCGATTTCAATATTCTCCTTCAATCGATTTGGACAGTGATGGTAATAGAACGATCTCAACATCAACCACTTTGTGCACCTCATAATCAAAGGGATTTAACATGAGGCTTATTGCACGTATACTTCTAATTGTTTTATATTATTTTAAGATGTTGTTTAACAGTTGTAGGCTAGAAAAATGAAGTAGAATTCAACTAGAATCATTTGTTTACAGATGTACAAATTATATGTTGCTCTTTCTACTGTAATGATAGCTTTTAAAAGTTAATTAGCAATAGAGGAATTTCATTTGAAATTAAAGACACTATAAGACAATTATCCTTATACTTGCGCTGTCAGCACAGTTTAAAATGTTACTAACTTTCAATTAAACAGTTATTTAATGAAAAGGAATTAGTAAAAATTTATGAAAGAGAGTGGAAATGATGATAATTATATATTTGTTTAAGATTTGAAAAGAAGTTAACAATGAGGAAACAATGTACAAGAGAAAGAGAAAAATGGAGAGAAAAGCTATAGAGAGAAGTGAAAGAAGGAGTATGATTCATTGATGGCAGTCTCTAAAGACAGTACCAGTCCAGCCCACAGAAGAGATTGTCGTGAGCAATGAAGTGGTGAAACAAAATTGGATTGCTATGGTTACTTGTGTGATACAATCTCAGCGACTACTCGGGTAACCCATGCACTTGAATAGCAGTGCGGGTAAACATGTATATCATATTTATATATTATACATTTATGCACTTTGTAATGAGTCCCATCATATATTGTTATCAAAGATTCAAGAATTGTTTGCGCGTGCTATTTATTCATTTCTGGTCATTCCCGTCCCAGAAACAATGCTCATCCCAGGCACTTAACGAATCTGAATGGTATTTAGAAATATCACAATTCCCATAATATTACCCTCCTCTTCATAATGTTATCAGCCATAAGGCAAATGATCACAACATTGCGAAGTTCAACATTTATGGCAGGATGGTCCTAGATTTTATGGCTTAACTCTTCACCTATTATTAGGAAATATAAGTTGATGACGTTTACATTGATATGCATATAATAATACTACAATTTATTAAATTTTTCTGCATCAAATGCCTTCACGTAACACTTGTCGTTAGCGCGAGGTTGACAATTGTGTGGCTATTCGAGTATGAACACTCAGAAGTAATTTCTTAATTACATTGTTCTCGTTTATTTTCCCCGCCTTTCAGCACAGCATAACTTATGATTTCACCGAATAAATGTAAATGTAAATTTTGTTCTTTTTCATTGCATAGAATCGAACTAACTTTTTATTTCACATCTGTTCAGCGATTTAGCGAACATTTTCCAGTTTTTAATTTCCTCTCGTTAGATAAAGAAAATATGTGGTTAACTTATGCAAAGCAATACATTTATTGGGGCTGAGTCACACAACCAAGTCTAGCAGAGACTGACATAAGCGATTTCAGAAAACAAGGCGTTTGTCGGAATATGCAATTACTTAAAACACTTATTATAAAGAAGAAATCTTTGGCAAATCTATGAAATACTATCAACAAGAAGTCATATCTTATTCAAAGTTCAGACAAGATCCAGATTTACTTTTAAGTTACAAATATGTGTTATACAAATATATAACTTGTTTTCGTCGTATTTGTATAGCAAAGGCGTTTGAGTTATCTACATATTTTAGTGGGCGAGTCCTTAAATTTCAGTTCATTAGCGGAAGAGTTGTAGTAATCTTGAAGTCTAAATTGAGATATTTTTTAAGATTAGATCAGAATTTTAACTTCAAAGATGTATAACATTGTTGGAAAGCTGTAGTAGTCCGATATTTTCACAATTTGCTTAAATTGGATATTTTATATTAGAAAGGAATATGAATTCTTTAAAGTTTTCCTGTTTATTTATGCACAATAAACTAATTGTCTGATGATAATATTAGAAGCATCAAGAATATGTGAAACTCAGACGCCATCTGGCGAATTTGGTGAACGTGAGAAAACCAAATTCATTAAATGTGCTGGTGAATGGAACAGTCATTATTAAAAATATCATAAAAGATGAATTTCATCCAGTCCAATATTCCAAATGTTTAACCAACTAAATGTGTGTAAAGGGAAGAGGAGGACAGAGCTGAACAAACTGGGAAAATATGAGCCACAACGATCATTTCGTTGCTGTCCTGGTATTTTAGTTTACATCTCCGTCCAGTAATTACAGAATCTGTTGTACCATTTGAGTTAGTTCTCTGAATCTCATTCCTACGTCAAAACATCTTTGAAAATGTTTATGCTTAAAATATTAGAAAATACAGTTCAATACATTTACAGACGCTCATTTAACACCAGATTCTCTGAGAGAATACTTTACTACGTGCTTATAATTCTGAAATTTGTGCTATGGTTTAAAGAGGAAGCATGGATATTTTGTGCGAAAAATTTCTAGAAGTAGCAATCCAACTTTATCTAATTTATAGTTCGCCATTATCGAAATTAATAAATTTATTTGAATAAAAATAAATTCATTTTTTAATGTCTCTCATCTATTTATCCAATATTGCAGAAAAATATCCTGTGTAAGCGGCAGGTTACTTCTATATAAGATTGACTTCACTTTTTACTCTCAACTGGATGGAAGTAGTATTTATTTAAAAGTTAAATAATTATTTCCGATAAATAAGCTTTAACTGAGTGGCTTTCTAGAGGATTTAAACCACTCCAAAATGAAAATGAAAAACACTTTTTACCAATTTGTACCCATTCAACAAATATTTAAAAAAAAAACATTGATAAAGTAATATAAATTTACGTGAAGAGAACCATTAATTATATATTAGTTTTTTGAGGAAATTAAATGTACGCAACATCAGGAAGCGAAAATGTGCGGTAAACTAATGGAAAATATTAAATAAATAACAAAGTAAGAAACAAATATATACCCTATTAAGAAGAACGATAATTACGTAGAATTTGTGGCTTTTTTAGAAGATTAAAGAAATGGAGACTACTCACCACTGATGCTATGAAGTTTCTTTAGAAACTAATTTTATCTCAATAGGACCACATGCTGTCTTCAGGTGTCACCTAGATTTTCAGAAGAGTATAACATGATAACAATTATCAAAACTCATATCTTTAAGAACTCTATTTTTCAAGTATTAATAATTTTCTATAAATGTTTGTCTGTTTGAAAATATTTATATTTGTCATATATAAGTAATTAGATAAGAGACGCTAGTTAATAATTTTTATTTTACTTTGTTAGCGTATATGGGGACAAATAAGAGCTGAGTTTTAATGAATATGTAGAGTAGAAACATATTTAAGTTAATTATTGGTTTTGTATTACCCATATCATAAAAACCATTAAATTGCAGTACTCAGAAGAATGCGAGTGTGAGCGTGAAACGTTACGTTGTTTACTCATAAGCTCTGCTAAGGCCTCTTCAATATTCGTCCTCATTCCTTCTGTATATTTGATCAGTTGTTTTTTCGCGATGGGTGTCACGTGTTCCCACTTTATGAATTTATTGACTGCACGTTGATGACGATTTGAGAGCAACAGCGTCACTGAATAAATAAATAAGTAAACTATTTTCGTAAATGCGATAGTTTGTATAAATTGAAAATAACTACCCATACATTTGATTTAAAATAGCTTAATATGTTGTTTTGAAAGACGACGGAGCTGAACATGTAATTCGTACCGGTCTTTCATTATTCGTAGTTTACCAAGCTTAACGGTATAGTAGTAGAAACTTTTTAATAATCATTTTATAGTGTTTATGCTTATATTCAAAATATATCTAAAATTATTTTAGAGGTTTATAAGCCTATCGAGTCTTGTTGAGAATGGGCCGCAACGAACCATCGAACAGACTTAGTATACTGCCATGACAGCAAGTGAAACCTCTAAGCATGTTTGGTGGTCACCGTACGCAACCTTGTAGTTTTGCGAAAAAAACTTCTCTTTGACAGATTATACTCAATTTATACTTCACTACAATGTGCAGACTCAATAATTTCATTCACAACATGAGATGAACCTATTCAACACGCGTGGGAAAAATGATGAGAATAAAAATTGAAAAATAAAAAGAGCCAAACAAAAATTATTTGACGATATATTATAGAGGGTTATCATGAGACATGAGGTGGAACTGGAGACTGAATGATCGTCGGGAAACAATTAATCTGAATAGGTTGTCTACGCGAAGGATGAGTAGCCTCTCTTAGCAAACGCAAATCCATATGGTGATGCTCGTTTGGCGAATGCGAACTGACGAATGGGAGATCTGTAATATATCTTCGTTGAATTTAATACAACAATAAATCACTTCTACTATTAAATGCTATTTTGAAGACGCGGCATTGTTTAAAGATACAAAGAATTACAAGTTTTTTAATTTATGTTAAATTTAGAAGTCATTTCTATAAATATATTATGATAAACGTATTTAGTGAGCCGATGCAATGTTGCTTTAAAGTATACAAATAAAATGAAATAAGTTACATTTATGTTAAAACTCTAAAGATAAACGAGGAAGCTATTTAGCAGGTAAAAGGGTAAGTTATAGCAAGCAATTGTAAGGTTCTTTCTAGTCAAACGGTAATTACTATAATTGGATGGCAATCGACTGATATGCAATTCAGATGGGCTCACGCGTATGTACTTCTTATAAATATTCGTGTTAAATCCAATTTGCATAGGCTAATTAAACATTTTATTTTCCGCATCTTCTAAGTATTTAATAGTTCGAAATCTGTAGAAATTTAGGTACGTCGTGATCTGTCGTATAGGACAGGAAAAGAGAAGGGAAATAATTAAAAGTTAGATTCAAATGTAATTCGTGGTATTATAAGATACTCTACTGTTTTTTTGGGAGATATAAGAATGAAATGATATCCTACTCATATCAAAAGTGGTTATGACTAGAATACTGTAGTTCTCTGATTCTAACCTCTTGGCAAATGCAAATCGCGCTCTCTTGTCGACAGCGTTGTTGTCCTCATCTTCTCCTGAATTGCTTCTCTTAGCGAATGCGAATTGTCGATATGGTGATCGTTTCGCAAACGCGAAGGAGCTCATCCGCTTATCAACTGACATGCTTTCCGTCATCTTAAATTTTTGCATAACACTAAGAATAATGCAGAACAATTAAACATTAAAGCCAGATAAGCGGAAGATAGAATCACCACAGAGGACAACGTAATATTATTTCTCGTAAATAGAAAAAATCCTGCAAAATAAGAAGATAATAAAGCTGCAAATGAGAAGAGATAGAGAGATTGAAGCTTTTTCTCTAAATTTACAATTGGAAAAAATATTGGAAATCTATGAAAACAAAAATGCAAAAAGAATGAAGAGAAAAGACTGACTGACCTGCTGTGTCAGAATCATAGCTGCTAGTGTGCATGAAATAGCCACGGAAAGAAGAGACGTCATTTTATGTGTACCCACTGAAACTCTTTACTATTAAACTCACCAACACTAAGTCATACTTAACAGCGAAATGTGCTATTCCGAATAATAATAAATAATCTACATCGTAGCGACCAATAAGAAAGGAATGCGAAAACTTACTCGAAAACAACAAAATTAGAACAATACATCTAGGATTTTTTTTATTATGATCAAGATGCTCTTAGTTTTTATTCTAGGATTAGGTAATGATGTGCTGATTAACTACTTGATTTTTCTAATTCCATTACTGTAATTCTCGCATTTTGGATAACACCACTAGAGTTTTGTCAACAACGGCTGAAAAGAAAATGGTAAAGAAGTATTTTAACTAAGCCTATATTGGTACTTGAGAATAGTAACTATACTTAGGAATAATTTTCGGTCGTCTCAATTTGTGTTGTATTTAATTTTCGTGGATAGGTATATATAAGATTATGAATACTTATAAGTAGGACAAAAAATAGACGATAAACGACATGAAATATTGATGTCAAAGCAATAGAATGTCTTCCTCGTGGTAAAAGAGAAATCCACTAAGTATTTAAAGAGGGCAGAGGAAGTAAAATGAATGATCTCAGACTAAGTTATAGACCTCGCATAATTGATCAGTCCTTACAATCATGTGAACAGAGAGACCGATCGAACTATAGTCTAATTATAATAGTCAACCAATAATTGCCAATGCTCTTTACTTCCTCAAGGCGTTTTAAACAAATAATAAAGCTCCGCATATATATTATCAAATTTCTGCCTTTTTTGTTTCTTCTAAGTCCATCATAATTTAATTTTACAAAATATATGTATTAAAATTAGTCGCGATTGTTTCTTCCGGAATATTTTTTATATGGCACAAATTTTTGTATTATATATCAACATAATTATATTGGACCCAATTTTTCTTACAAATAGTATAATTCACATTAGATTGCCATAACAATCGTTACTACTGAAATCACAGATGATAACAAATCTTCTATAAAATGACGACTATTTAATGTATCAGTAAGTCCAGAAAAGCATAAGTTAGTATTAAGAAGTGTCTATATGAAGTATGATGCATGATCAGTAGTTCATCTGATTACATATGTAGTTAATCTGAAGAAAATTTTTATACAGGCTAAGGCGAATAAAAAGTGACATTGTCTCCTAATCTCCACGCTGTAAGTAAGTTACTGACTCTGATGTGGGCGTTCCCAAAGTTATTGGAGACCATTATGCATATAATAAAGAAAGAGGAATAGAAAAAAATATGGGAGGGAATGCTAACATTGAGAGAGGTTAACTGCCATCAACATTATTTTTTCAAAATGTTTTCCACAACTGGGATTGTATATTATTGAGTCTTCTTCGGATGTTTCTCTATGAGGAGTATTGCTTGATATTGGAGAATAATTAATCCCTTCATAGACCCTACACTTCGTCCTCAATAACTGCAAACTAGAATATGAAATAGAACTCATAATATTCTACGTAGGAGACAATAAACTTTATTAAAGAAACTGTTTATATACAAAATGCTATCAGAATGTGGATGTATTTTGGCACATTGACATGAAAGTTCGAAAAACATTAGCACGTGATGTGTACCTCTGTGTGCTAATATTATTCTCCTATTAAATGGATTTGTGTCTGGAGACGGCCGAAGTCTACTAACGACATCAAATCTCATGTAGTTCATCTCATAGGCTAAGAGGTTGGGAGAGCGAACAATTAGTTACACTTAATCAGATGCATACTTGTTGACGAAGATTTATATCTAATTAAAAGGATTTCATTGGCCCATATATGATGTCATATGGAAGAAAGCACTTAGAAGGATTAAAGATTGAAATGAGCGTGAACAGATAGAATAGAATAGATAAAGAGAAGTGAATTCTATAAAATATGGCAATTTAGGAAGAGCAAGGATAAAATTACGTCCAATTCATTGGTCTATTATTAATTCACTGTGGCTGGTGATGTGGTAAAATGAAGGAAATAATTTAATTGAGAAGACAGAGAGAAGAATTAAGCAATAGAAATCAACAACACAAAGCAGCTGGAGTCGGGCGTTAATACCACACAAATCAGGAAATTATTTTATGCTACACAAAATATCTTAAAGCATCAAAGCTTACTCAGACAATAATCATAGTAAACATATTCTGAACAACTTCTTTGAATTAGTTAACAAAACATATGGACATCAAACATCAACAGCGAATAAAATATTAGAGATAACTAACATAACTAAAGTTTTTATATTAAGAAATAATATTTTTCACCAAAATAAATAAACGTGAAAAAATGGCAATATAAGATTTATATGTTTTTTTTGTGTGTATACATTAAGCAATGTAGCGAAATTCATCTTATAATTGGAAAATATTTCTAACTGAAGTGTATAAACAAAATTACCACGACAATAGTGCTTAGCCACACTGGGATTCTGCTAGGATGTGGAAATCTGAGTATCATTTTGATTCATTGCCTCATACGGCTGCGTAGTGCCAAATCTAACAGAGTTATGGGATGAGCTTGGTTTAGAATTGTCAGACTCATCTCTACAAATCTCCAGGGATGCTTTACCATGTAGTACGACGTGAGTTTCGTTATAGGCTTAGATGCCACCATAGCAATCATTCTTTCAAACACTCTCAAAGCATTATTTGTAAACACAACACAAGACGTCGAACATATAAAACAGTTTTATACTTTTTTCTAATTTTATATACGAATTTGTCCTATAAGTACCCATAGTGCAACATTTAGAGCAAGAACTGCAATAAATAACTGTCCAATTCCCAGCGAAATGAATACTTGATGTTGTCATAATTACCATCGGTACTTCCTCCTATGAATCAACATTCAATTACAAACAAGATTCAAGCATATAGAATGGTGGAAATCATTTAAATTCTTGTTTTTCTTTCTTTTTTAAACCTCGGAGCCATATTTCTATCTGAAGTACTGGCCTACAATTTTAAACAATGTGACGACAGCATTTTAAATACTAAATTTCCTCCCCTCACTTTTAATAAAAGGTCATTCATGATAATTCGTATAAATTTACGAATTGATCAATTATGTGCAGTTCAATTGCCAACTTCTGTATGAGTGCTCTCCACTAATGAAAAAAATAAGAATAAGAATTGCCTTTACGAAAGATGCATGGCTAATTTTTGCTCTTGGAATAGCAGTGGCTATAGATGTAAAAAAGACATTTATGCTGTATTATTCAGTGCCTTTTTTAAATAGATATATTAGCTGCAAGGTTGTAGAAAATGTCAAACGCATGTTTTTACGAGTGAATCTTGCAATACAACTAATTTTGTTAGATGGAAAAAGGAGAAATTAATGATAAAAGTCAAATAAAAAATAAGATATGTAGTAGGAAATTTCCAACACTTAAAACTTATTTTAAGAGTGGTTGTTATAGACTGTCTTTTTCACTATAATTATACAAAGTTCTTTCTAAATGTCGACAAAAAATTACATTCACTCAGAGGGAAGTAAAAATACATAGATTTTCGTTTGTTTTGCAACATGTTAAAACTGAATAGTTAGAATATAACCTTGAAAAGTGAGTAGCCGCAAAGAGGAAATTCTATGAGATATACTTTGCCGACCACATTGTAAAAGCAATTTGCTTCTTTTCGCTTTTTGAAGTGTAAAAAGAGTAAACTAAAGAATTATTCACGTCCTCGTAGTCAAAGGCTTAGCCATCATTTCTTCCTAGCATTTTTAACGTTTTTCCCATTTTACTTTCTACTAATAATTGTTCTCTTCTTACCACCAAATAATCGCATTTATTAATTATGTGTTTCTTCTATTTAATTTATTTGCAGGCTTACTATGAAATTAATGATGACGGGATTCATGGCAAAAATAATGTGAATATGAAGAGATTTATAATAATGCACTCAAAGTGTAGGGAATTTAGAAGAATGAAGAAGAGGTAATAGTTAAAGAAAACCATTCATTATCAACTATATTTATTTGCATTTTCGGACAGAAAATACTGTAAAGATCTATTAGTTGCATTCAAAAAAAAAAATTATACATTTACTTTAGGGTACGGTAGAGAAAACAGAGGAAACAATTTTGTATAGGGAGTCATAGCAAAGTAAATTTCGTAGCAACTCCTTAACGTAGGAATGATATATTTATATAAAATCCAAAATTATTATATAGGAATTTCAAGTAGAAGATTTAGTTGAGCAAGAGACTATGTATTAGACAAGAAAGCTTTGGGTGCTTTAACAACCCACGACACATTTTAATTCAAAATTACTAACTGGTAGTAAGCAGAATTCGTCAATAACCAAGTGAAAATGCTGCATCTAAATTGGACGAAAATAAAGTGATACAATCACGGACAATTGGCTAGATGCACCCTATTCAGTCCGTACTTTGAGTACAATTCACTAATAAATAACTGAATTTAGAAATATCCTAAATTGCTGCGATCATACCGCAGTTGGTTTCTCAATGATATCAGTTGAGGAACCTGACTTAAATACAGAATCCCTAAAATACCGTAATATGGGCGGGTGTACATAAAAGGTTTGTTAGACAGGATGAATCTAATTAGCATATATTAGCTGCTGCGAGCACTACGCCTCCGGGTGAAGTCACTTACCTACGTAGGATCACGAACACTAAGAATACAATATGAGATGACAGATTGAAAGGACAACGAAAAGAGCTTTTACTAAGAGCATTGCAGTTTTGTATATGGGGTCGGTGAGTGTCCTTAAAAAACGACGTTATTAAAAATTGCAGAGATGAATTGATCGGTAGTCAAATAGATCTACGGAATACGACATTTTTAAAGTACACTTATTATTAAGCAGAAAATTGTTAGTTATATAATCCCATTGCTTTGCCTATTGTATATGTAGAGCAAAACACCTCCTCACTGGCCTTAATGACGGGTGCACGTATTCACTCCTCCTCATATAACCTTCAGGTTTACAGAAGAAAGTAAAAAATTATTTTAAGTTAAATGACGAACTAATACTAATTTATGCATATTTACTATTATCACAATCTATTGCATTTTGTTTATCAATGTACCATTTTTCATATTAATTTTCTTATGAAATAAATCCAAACTTTTCTTGCCTTATTCCAAATATATCGCATCAGCAGTCATTGCAGTTCGTGGACGTCCACTTCCTTCCTTCCTCTATCTACGGAGTTCAAATTCTTCTTCGCAAACTCCAATTTCACAATATAATGGAACAAGAAAAGAAAATATCAAGCCATTAAAACCAAAAGGTTTATGGATAGTTATCTTCTCTAAGTAAACAACTACCTCTATAGACCACTTTTCAGAAGTGAATGATTTCTTTAAGTTATGCTTTTATATACTAATTATAGCAAGATATTTAATGCCCCTATTTGATAGGCAAAGTTAATGATTTTATTTAGCAACAGAACACATTGTAGTGTATTTATAATTTGTAGAATTGTTTCTTGTACAACAAACATAGTTAGATCAAAAAATTTATAAATTTTTAATTAAATATTGTTCTACGTTCGTTGCATTAATTGAAGTAAAAAGAATCAAGTGGTGTCGTAAACGAAACGATATATTTCTCACTACTGAACGCAGTTTAGTATTCTCTTCCAATTCTCACTTAGTTACTATCGCTGGTCAGCCGGGATAGAAATCTTGAAATAATTATTGGATTTGTATGCAAACTAGTTTTTAATTATTCAAAGTCTTATTAAATTTTGTAGAGTATTTTATTTTATTTCTAGCGTCTTTGCATGGAAATTTTTTTCAATTTGTTGTACAACGTAGAAAAATTAAATTAAAAGTTAAATTGCTCCGAAAATGTTATGACGAAATTTGTTTTTATCGATAAATTGGTATACTTGATATCGAGAGCATAGTTGGCAGATGGAGTGACTCTAAGAATAGAGACAAATGGCGTTTTATACATAAAGTCCTTAGCATATTGGCCTACGCCGTAAACACTTTCATAATGAAGAGTAAAAGAGAAGAATGTAGGAAATAGGGCGACTTTCGAAATATCTCCATTGTACTCCGTACTAGTACACTTGACAATTTAAAGCCGTGGGATGGCCCATTTCAAGTTAAATCTGGAATGAGCTAACAAATTCCCATTAATTTCATTATTCTGACGCAGACTGTGATTGGAGAATAACAACGAGTGAGAGAGGTTCAAACTTTACTAAAATTAAGTAAATTTATGCTTTATACTTGAAACGAGTTTTGGCAACCCATTTTGCTAGATCTTAACTAAATGAGCAATATACTGTAATAAAAAAAGAAAATATTGTTTCTTTTACTTAGACGAAGATTAGTCGAAAATATCAGTGTTACGTAGGCAACGTAACTGTCACCGATCAGGGCATTTTTCAAGAATATAAAAATATTTAACTTCCAAGTAAAGGTTTCCAATTAACTATGGTACAAATTTAAAAAAGACTTTTAAAATGTATTTTAGGTTTAGTTCCAAAAATTTCAATAGATTTTGATAGCTGACCTTTAATTAGTTTATCCACTCACTTCACAGATTATTTTAAGTCATGAGATATTCCTTAATTCTCCTCTTGAGGAGGTTTTAGGATATTGTTAAAACATGTTGTAATGTGAAACTCCTTTTCTCTTTTTTAGTTACTTTATAATTTCCTGCTTATTATTTCCATCTTCTAATATCTATATTTTGTTTTATGGCACATATTCAGCTAATAAATGAATGTAGAATTCTGTCTCTTTATTTGTGGTTTTTTTTCTATTAATCCATATGTGAAACACTTTTCTTGCATCTTAGAAAGGACTAAAAATTAGATTACTCGAAAATAGTTTTATTGTTGTGACGGGCTGAAGCCGTATCAAGTCACCTGTAATTCATCGCCGGCATTTCGAAAAACTTATGCAAATAAGTACTAATACCAGTGAAGACATTTTACGAATGGACGGTCGTACATTTAAAATCGTGAATATTCTACCATACATTTCTAATTAACAAACAGGTCATTTGTTCCTGATTGTCGAGTACTTTAAGCCGCACAAACAACAATGGACTATAAATTCTGATAGCCGGCTATGCCATTTCTGCGAAAAGTGAATCTACTTAGTGACTGTTCAGAGATGATAATAAATAGCTTTTCATACATAATATTTTGGAAATATTCATGTGTTGATTGCATTAAATACATAATAACATGCAATGTCATGAAGGGAACATATATTTGGAGTGCTCATTGTCGTCAGTGAGTTATTGTTCGTGAAATTTTAAGTGAAGAACTTCACGGATAGATGAGTTCTTATCTGTGAGTACAAACGAGTAATCCACTTCTGACTTTGGCTTTTGGCCTCAACTATGTCAAAAGACGTTCCTTTGAATGAACAATGAAGCTTGATTTTAGCAGTCGAAAGCATTTCTGTTTTTTGCTTTTCCGTTTTTGAATAATGTCTATGTAACAGTGCATTACTCATTTTCTATAACACCTTATTTAAAATATTTTCATAATGTCTGAAGGTTAAAGTCTTAAAATTGTTATCTTTTTTTAAACAGTTTTTTCAGTGTTATGTAGATATAATTTTCATTTCATTTCGTAAAATGTGATTTTAAAAATATACAATGAAGTCGCGTAGCGACCGGTTCAGATTTCTTTTTTTCTCGTCACAACACCTTTAAAAGTGGAAGTTTTACAAATCTAAAAAAGAGTGGGAATCGGCATTAAAGTCCTCATCTTCTGCATACAAAACTTATTCTTTTGCACCAATTAAACCACTTATTATAAGTTTAAAATGAGTTTAGCGTTGCTATTTATTTCAAGAAATTTGTTTTGAGTTGAAATAATAATTTATTGTACTAGAGAAGATGATGAGAAATAGTTCATATACACAAGTTTGGTATACAAAAAATGATATATTTAATGCTGTTTCTCACTTTTTTTTAAATTTGCAAAACTCCCACTTTTAAAGATGTTGTGGTGAGAGAGAAAAAAACAGCAATCTGAGTCGGTCGCTACGCGACTTCATTGTAGTTATTAAATATCATTAGGAAATGTAATTTTGAGTAAGAAAAATTGTGGGAAATGAATTTTAGTACGATAGTAACTTACTGAGGGGAACAAAAATAGTTCTTATAAATATGAATTAACAATTTAAAAGGAACTATTCTTAAAAATTATAATTAGAATCAATGCATATTAAATACCTAGAAATTCTGTACCAAAAATAAAAATATTATTGTATTAATTATTAGTAATAAATTTTAATTTATCTTGTCGAAAAAAGGAATAAATCCTTTCATACAAGAAATGAATAAAAGACACGTGCTCATCTATTTAGATAACTTTCTTTTAGATGTAAGGATAATTAATTGAGCTGTAAGAACAAAAGGCTATATTTCATCAAAAAGTCATGTATTTGAAAATGTCCAAGTATATTTCTATTTAATTTCACACATAATACAGTTGTAACGTACGGATAGTTTAGGATAAGCACTTGACAGTAGACAAATATCAAAATTAATTTTATATTGGATCTCAAGAGATCTTGTCTGCTATTCTTTACTCATCTTTTTTGGAAATAAATGCTTTGGGAATATTCTAACTGTTTTGGCATGACGATGGCTCTCAAATCATCTGGACCCCAGGGGGTCGGCCATTCGATCCAAGCCATCTTCATGCCAAAACATCAATTATAAGCAGCATGTGCGAGATGAGAAGATATTTACTAAAAAATCATGTAAATTATTTATGACTATTAGCATTAATATTTGCTGGCCTTTTTATCATTCCCTATTTTGTTCGACTCTTTCCTTAAAAATTTCACAGTGCCTAAATATAAGTCTTAAACAACCATGTAATTTGTATAATTTGTCATGGTAGGCTTTATTTGCATGTTTTAGAAAGTCAAATAAAATCTATAGATGCATATAATATGAAGTTTTACTCCTCTATTAGTTAAAAATGTTTAATTATGGTTATGTGTTTGAAATTGTAAATAACAATAGAACCAAACACAAATGAAATATATTAAATTAACTATGAATAGATAATGTCAATAAATATTTGTTACTTAGTGACTTATATCTTCTACATATTCTTAGGTATAAATATTATATATATTTACAAATCTCCTATGTCCCTCATAATTATTTCATTTATTATTTAATCAAAATCCTCAAAAAATTAATATTTGAGGAATTTCCGCTTAGTGCTTGCTGTATTTTTTTCACTGTTATTATTAATTTTATACTATTATATAGATAGCTTTAGTAGCAACTAAAATAAACCCATTGAAAAATATTTTGCATATAAAACAAAAATTTGCTCTTTGAATCTGATAATGATTTGAATATTGATATCATCAATATTTCCTATTTATTGTTTTGAACACGCTAATATCATGAATTTAATGGTTTTTAATTGCTCACTGACCATTTCACTTCCTATCCAACTACTGGTATTAGTATCCTAAATTATTTTAGGAATCCTAGCAGACAATTATGTTTTACCACCTTATCTGTGCTTTTTAGGAGGGAGCATTACATGGTAAATTAATTGTTTCCTATCAAAGCTTACAAAGTTTTAAATTATCTTCTCAATTCAAGATTTGTCCATCACTTAATACAGCGGTGTATGTCACTCGTAGAAATACCTCTTTTCTATCTTATAAACAACTGTTTACTCATATGATTATCAGTTAATGCATATTCTACCAAAATAATTTTCTAAAGAATGCATAAATCAAATAGTTTCACTATTGAAATTGATTAATGGGAAAACCTTACTAAAAATTGTAGTTATCATTGTAGGGCTCTGGGCGTCTGACTTCATTTATTTCAACTCTTCAGGGCCTTTACTTCTTTTCGGCCCTTTTCGTTCTTTCTGTTTCTGCTATTATTCTCTGTGTTTGTGTTGTTTGCTGTTCACATTTTATGGACTGTATTTCTGAACCCAGAAAGAGGAATGAATACGACGAAATTGTACGAAATGACCCATAAAAAATAAATATAGGTAATTAATATGTTCTCTTGTACTGTATTAACTATTTTACCATAAACGCTTCATTGTTAAACATAAATATTCTATAATACCACTCATTTCTTCAATAAAATTATTTCCAATAAAGTGGTTGAAATAGAAAAAATGTTACCGCAAAATGATCTATATCATAATAATAATTTCTTTTAGTCTATACAAAAATTTAGCTGGCATCTATAAATCTCTCACGATTAAAGATTGGTATAAAATTCTTTAAATCCACATACATCAGTTACGAAAATATATGAGACTTTATGTTGGCTAGGAATTAATATAAATTTAATTATTTTTTCATTTAAGGATAGAAAAACTAGAAAATAAATTCAAAGTCATACATAGAATCGAGGTTTGCGACAGCGTCTGTAGCGGCCTATTTTGTGCGAACAGACAGGACAGACGTGCACGAAGTCGGCGAAGGCATTCATGTAGCAGGGAAGAGGGGAGCAGGGCCAGAGAAATAGCATCGCGAAAATGAGACACCAGACGTAAGCAAAGAAGCCACACTCGCGATGAACGTCAGTTTCCACGAGATTCTGAACAAACATTGTTATTGGAAAATAATGAAGCATTGCAACCGATTCTTCAATTAACTCATTTCATCTTATTTTCTGTCTTCAAACTTTTTTGCCGTAACAAAATTCACTGATGTTAAATGTCCTTATCACATCTCTAACTCCCACTTTTCTTCTCTCTTTTTTTCCTCTAATATTTTGGAGAATTTTCCTGACCCGACATCTACTACAAAAAAGTATCACAGAGTGATTCTTGAAGTTTAGATTGGGAACGAAAGGCTCTGGCTGAAGATCTTGTGCATTATCATCACTTTTGTTCATTCGTGAGAGTTCTCGTTTTCGAACATCCTAAATTTGATTTAAAAATATTTACTAACCAAAATACATTAGAATTAAGAACAGCTATTCGTACCTGTATTTTAATAGAAATAGTGTTTGACACATTTCCACCAAGTCGTGTTAAGCGCACCCAAGATTGACACTAATTATGTGAAATATTATCATTTTATTTTTCTTCGTCTTTACATTTATTATAAAAATTGGTGATTGGATTCAATTGAAGTCAATTCACTTGAAAATCACACAGTTAGACCACTTATTTGGGGAATGTTTTTCGTAATATTAGATAAATAAGAAACAAATGTTGAAATTAATGGGCAAGAACTTTTCAATACTTTCGAAATCAAAGGAAAAATCCAGACGGTTACTGCGGCGAAGGAAGGACATGTATATTTATGACACAACAAAATTGAAATTTGGAATAATAAAATATAATTTTAAGTTTTTTACTAAAATATATCAAGAATTAATTCAAATTATTATAGCAGTGGAAGACCAGCATAAATTAGACCAGATATTATAAAATAATACGGAAAATCGCAAATAGTTGCGTTTTGTTGTGTGTGCTAATGAGGCCAAAACGGTTGAAAAGCCAAAGCGATAAGCTTTCACAAATCTTTTTAAACCACAGTTTCTCTAACTTCTGAAACAAATTATAATATCGCGTATTGGTATGTTTTTTGGACAATTCTCTATTAGAAATAGAAAAATAGCATGGTATTAATTTGATGTTCTAAAAATAATCAACTAATTTCTTGATGATTTACTAATTTTTAGTGCTGTCTTTAGTTATTTCTATATATAATGCTGCAAAATCATTTTACGAGCAAAGTATACATATTTCTAATATGAACAAAATATACTGTACTTTTAACCTTAATTCAGAAAACTAACAGACGTTGTTTTTAGGATAATCTGATATTAAATGCAGTGCTTCTTCTCGCTACTTGAGAAGATGAAAGTCTCCAACCTGTAAAGAACAAGGCTCAATTCCCGCAAAACCTCGACGTATGACAGGTCGGGAGAGGTTGTAGAGAGTCGGTTTACGCTGTCGGCCACTGATACTTCGCCACTTCTCTGCATAACGCAAAGCTAATGCTCTTTCTCGTCTAAAATAGATTTAGTAGGCATAAGCTTATGATTGCTTAGGTCATATTATTGGCCAGCTAACTCTCACCTTTAGGGAACGAATATATATGGAATGCTATAATTTACTGTTCTTTCTGTCGAAATATATGCTTTTCCCCTTATGTTTAACTAAAATACACAAGACTTTAGAAGAATCGATAGGCCTTTTCGATGAAATACTACTCTTTTCAAAAGAGCAGAAGATAATGAATTTCCTAGTTTAATTCCCAAATCAAACTAAAAAATTTCTTATGTTTCTAATGATGGAAGTATTAGGAACTTTTTTGAGATAAGTGCTCTCAAGATTTCACTGTATTTATGGCAGTTTTAGTTCCATTACACTCTGTACCACAGTTTAAATATATCACTTCTGAGATTTCTTAGCCTTTTTACACAATGAAATTGCTGGAAAATTTGGTCCGCTGAATAAAGCTCACAATCGTTCTTCAAGAGTGTTTAAATGGCACGTGCTCTTCGAGACAAAGCTAGATATGAATAACGTCTTAGAAGATTTATGGCGCTTATCATCCGTCTCATTGTGTCTCTAAGGAGTAATTTCTATTTTTGCGAGCAACCAATGAATTCTACAGCGGAGTTTGGACTCAACATTTCCTTATGTAAAATAATTTAAGTAAATTATTATGACTATCTTCTAGTAATCTGTATTAATTATAAAAAGTTTTCAATTTTGAACATGTTACAAACCATATTGGAAATGAAGGATATATTCTTTTAGTAGCATTCTTATTTTAATTACCTATCCTTACGGCCAGTATTAAATGATTGAAATAGTGAAAAGTCACTAGGATTAAAACAATAAATTAGAACAAAATTTAGAACGGCATATCAAAGCGGACCCTTTAGCTGCTTTTCTTCTACCATACGTAACTTCGATCACGCTAAATAGAGCTCCAGCTGCCACTCCTCCAGTGACAAGAATAAAGACATCCTATAAACTTCATTAACATTCATAAGCAAGTTTCTTAATAAAATATGTATAATAAATCTTCCAGCCCATAAATAAATAACTGTATTATTTCACAACACCGCAGAAAGGTAAATGTAGACTTATCTAATACAGTTAAATGTGTTAGTTATAAATAAAGCTCACTTTATCAAATAACGAGAACTATCAAGTAACAAGATCAGGCTCACCTTCATGTTCATAAGACCCAGACGGGCTGGCGACTTGTGAACCTCGACCGCACAGCGAGATCCCCTATTTTCAATCCATTTCGCATCTAAATTCTCCATCATCCCACCTAAAAAGTCATTGTTACTAAATGGATCAGTACAATTTTTGTTTTCATAGAACGTGCACAGATACGAGTGGTGTCAATAGTTTTTAAGAAATCTGACCACATAATTACATATGAACCAGCTCTTATAAAGTGATTGTGAAAAATGACTAGAAACTATCTAACTTTCAGTCATTCGTAAAATGGCAGATGTGATATGTGGTGTCCAAGGACTATTCTTCTGCAATCCAACACCATAAGCACTCCTACCGAAAAGAGCCCCTCTAAATCAATTAGTTTTCAGTTTATTCTGTCAAACAACTAATCTTTTCGGCTCAGCAATGGATGCAAACCTTGTTCGTAGTTCACAATGTTGTGCTGTCTCAAAATCGAGGCGTGTTGAGTCCCAGATAAATGCATCAAGTGATCTAAAGACACGATTAATTATAATATTAGAACAGACTTAAATGTGAAAGCAATGAAGTGCTTTCTAAATATATTGCTAATTATGCTCATATACTGTGTTTCACAGCGAGTATTTCTCACCCATTTATCAGAGCTTCAATTGCATCTGACACCTGGAATAAATAATGCTGTTTGTGTTCCATAAGTGGTAAAATAGATAATAACCATTGCAAATAAAACTGTAAACAATAATATCATCTAATTAGTCCACAATGCTTATGGCGATATAATTCATTAAATTATGAAAAAAACCTTCTCAACATTGTGTGCTTCCATTTTTCTGAACATTGTTGATAGTTCAACGTGACGTTTAAAATATTGATAGACGTTTGAGTTTAGAACAGTACCAAACGAAAAATTAGCAGAAGGATTTCGAAGCTAAAATGTAGAAACGGAAATCACTACAGAATTAAGAATTTAGGACAGATTAATGAGGTTAAAAAGGGCATAATGGCCTTGTTTAAATTTTATATCAAATAGAATAAAACTAACCCTTGGATCAGTCACACCTGTTAATCCTTTTTCTGGCTGATCCAGGACTAAGAAAGCAGCTAAATTTGCAGTATATGATGCTACCATGATCATACAAAAACCACACCAAACGATGCCTAGAACTCTAGCAGAACAACTTCGAGGTGTTTCTAAAATTAAGAGCAAGTAATCTTCCGTAATCATGTTTTTAAAGAATATTTTTGAAAAGTGGAAGGTGATACGAATTTATATATACAGAGAAAGCACTATAAACACTGAAATAAACAAGTTTCGGACAAACATTTTTCCTTAAAAGAAAAACAAAGTTTATATATAGCAGATAATCAACGCTGATTCCAAATCTGTGTTTAAAATTGCAAAATTCAGTGGCGATATTAGATAGAGAGAGCGGAGTTTAGTCTTCTGCAAACTATAGCCGCAATTACAGTCTACTGTATAAACATTAATACTGTGATTAGATCGGAAATACTTAGATGATCATTATTTTATAGACAACTAAATCCAGTTAAAGACGATACAAAGAACAAGGAAAAATATTCTAACTTTCTGATACTCCGCTGTTGAGTAAAACTCCCCAGACAAACCACATTGATTCCCCAAAATCTACTCGATCATCTTGTGCCTTTTCCAGAAAGGGATCATCTGCAGCCAGACGACTTCTGTCCACCTAGTGCTATCATTATAACTCACAGACCTTTATATTTGTATTGTAAAACTAATAAATACAATACTATAAAATTGCTAATTCTATCAGTGAAGATTATATTCTTTGATAATTAAATTCCTAAACAAACCCACATTATAGAATCGATCAAACGGAGACTTGAGATCAAGGTAAAATATGGCCATACCGACCATAATGACTGAAACTAAGAGAGCTATCCAGAGAGAAGATTTCAAGGGTTGGAGAAATGATTGCATCGGAGAATCTCGAGGAATCTTAAAGGCAATGTAAAAGTTTTAAATATTTTAAAAAACTTAGAATAAGTTAAAATAAATAAATCCCATATACGAGATGTCTGGAAAAAAGGATTGATTTTAAAACTGATATAACTTCTGTCTTATTTATCTCGCATTTTCACTACTCAAATAACTGAAAATAGTTTTTTCTGCGGAAGATCTAGTTATTATTAAAAACTTCTTTAGTCAAATATTCCATTTTTTTACTGTTTCACATAAGTAGAAGCCTACAAAATACTGAAATTACTATGATCGATTATCAAGCTTTTAGAAACACTTTTAAATGACAATTTCAGTTGAATCTTAAGAAAGTTATAAAACTTTAACATAGGCCCTTCTATTGCGAGCATCTTGTATCTCACACTATCGGAAAACTATAATATCTAAGCAGTGGCTACAACAAATAATTATTTTTATACACTAATTAATGCTGTTTTTCTCCTATAAATAGAACTAATGAAATTTAAACATATTGTCACACCCACTGAAACGAGAGCGGTTGATTTGAGTAAAATTTTAATAAAGATAAAAACCACTTTGTGAAAATTATTGTTTTCTATGAAACTAATGTAAATGGTCTTTGATGTAGCTTAAGTCTTCCTGAGGGTTTAGAATGTGCATCTGTGGCATAGAAAATTTTTACGGCAAATCAAGTGGTTAAAAGTAAGTAGAAATTAGTGCACTACGTCGGAAATTATAATCTAAAAATCAAGATGTATTGTGAGGTGTAATAAGAAAACTCACTGATTTTTCAAGTATTTTTATGCCGTGATAAAGCCATGGTTCGGAGAAATCGATGTATCGTTCCCTCTCGGGATTGATTGTCATGCCTCCTATGGAGATGTCTGCCATGTCGCTATCGAGTTCACCAAGAGCTCCCGTCAGAACATAACCCTATGTATATCTGAGTATTCCAAAAACTATTTTTAAGATGTGTAATAATTATCATAATCGTAATCTGATCTATTTATCCAATTAGGGATGAACGCTATAATTTAATCACTATCATTGAATAAATTTAAGTGAACTTCAATCGTTTTCTCAATTTGCAGATAAAATAATCTGTCTGTAAATGATGATGATGACTTAAGAACTATTCCTATCCCGTTCGAAAGCAAGCAAAACCAACCCGTAGATATGCGGGTGCCCCAAGTCTTCGTTTCTCAAATTGCACAAACAGCACCAGTGGTGAACTTTACCTTAAGTTTAGAGTGTAGAAGATTAAGTCCGCAAGTAGAAAGAAATCAAGATAAGTCTATTTGAGCAGCAGTATCATCCTCGATGCTTACTTCTGGATATCCACCACGAAACCTAAGTAATTCCGGTAAGTCTTTCTTTTGTCAAATAGTTCTCTCTGCATACCGACACTGAATAGGGAAACCATATATTGTACGGCTCCTTTGTAAAATGATGGCATTTTTTCCTCAGTCGTATGTTAGTGACAAGTTGTTCGGAAAATATCTCCAACTACCATTAACATAATCTTTTTATATACAACTAATACCTTTAAAATTACGTCACAACAAGAATATTATAATTGAGACAAATATATTGTGCCAAATTAATTTAAGATTAGAACGAGATAGGAATAAATTCAATTTTTTTGAGTACTGGAAGATTTTGACATTAATAACACAATTTAAAATCAATTAATTTTGTGGCAAAGAAGTATTCCAATTGTAACCACCAAGTAGTTTTTGAACCATATGTAAAAATTAAATTTACCTCTTCGGACAGAAGTACAGATCCATAACTATCATTTAAATGAAGAGAGAAAGTAAAACTTGTATTATTGGAATTATTCATCTGAAATAGTTTTCCTCTCTAATATTCCATGGTTTAATGTAAAACATTTCGATTCAATAACAAAATTGTAAATTTGCATAAGCCATCCATCAAGTAATATACAACTAAACTAAAACTATATAAGTTAATTCTTTAATTCTAAAAAACTCACTCACTAACCTATATGAAATGTTTTAATGTTTAAATATATTAAACAGAGGAAAATATGTAGAATTTTGTATTTATAATTTCAATCTTTTTCGTATAATATAAAATCACCTCTGGTAGTGAAAGGTTGGATAACAAGTCAATAGCATATCCTGCACAGCAAAAATGTTGAGTATAGTTATGCCCGTATCTAGGACAAGGATACCAAGGACCAGACTGGAATTGATCTACTTTAAGAAACTTTTCTGTATTCTACGAAATGTTCGGAACACTGAGATTTTCGATGAATGGAACTTAAATATGACATTTTAAAATGGCTAAGTATCACCCGCACCAACCACTGGTATTGTATCCCTGGCACTAAGCTCCACATCCACTGTGCCAACATTCTTGCATTCTGACAAAGATATAATGGGCGTTATGTAGACAAATGGTGGATCGTGTATGGTGACGGCCCGGAGGTGCTTCGGAAGAGTAATTTCCAGCGGTTTCTCAGTTCCCCCAGACCAATGAATTTTATCTTCCTCTAACAGAAGATCGTTTCCATGCTAAGGAATAAATGTTTTATTTTAGTGTAGCATTTTAAAAGCACTAAGTAAATTTATAAAAGTTTTTAGTTATAAATCACTGAATTTCACCACTGATTAATTATGTATTTAGCTGAATACCGTCAAGTAGAAAAATAGAGGTCTATAAGAACGAAAGTTACAAAACTTTAATGCTATAGTAGTGTAAATAATATTGATCTAGAAAGACTCACTAGTGTTCCAACCACTTTAGGTCCCGTATTAAAATTAACAATATCATAGTCAACATTGATTCGCTCGCAACGATCATTGAATTCGATTTTGTTTATTGTCGTAGAGCAAATAGATATGGAAATAATAAATTATTTAGTTTCCTTTCTGTAATGGAGAAATTACGTACTCTTGTTAAGAACTATAAACCAAACTTAAAAATTGGGGTCCGTGATTCTCAGTCCAATTTGAATCTACAGCCTTCTTGCTGCAAGTCGTTGGAGGACTAATTGTCTCATTGAGATCATTGAGGAATTTTAATCCGTGTTTCACAATTGTAAACGAATTTCTCAATGCCGATAGCGGCGTTTGGCTAAGTCGACTCGCGATAACTCCTATTTACAGTTCGATTACATTTATTTAAAAGCATATTGATATGCAGCAATTCAGATTACACGGGAAAAATATTGTGTAACTCAGCAATTAGTTGTTTTTAACAATATAATAATTATGTTATAGAAGCTAGTATTAAAGCACAAAGTTAGCAAACTAATTTTTCTTATGGAGAATATTGTATTTTTAATGCAAACAAACAAACCATCTGGCACATTGTTAGCTTTACTAGCGTCTTCGTTGACAATCCAAACTTTTCCACGATGTGTTAGATCAGATGAGGCAGCGAATATCCGCTGAGCATCAGCTTTCCTGAGGAATGTAGTGAGTACACATCAGTTTTAATGTTTATACAGGAAGTAAATAAGGAGTAAGTTGATTTGTTAACAATGAGCTTTCGAAATACATTGAAAAAGGAGAGCATCTTTCTTCGTATTACAGTTAGAACAGTCAGCATGAAGGGACGAATAGTTAGAAACTAGTCGTTTAATCTCACTAATCTCCTAAGTCTAAGGAAATAAATGCTTGGCGATTTATACTAATTCGACATAATTAAACGTTTCAATTAAATAGTCGCCATAATTGGTATAATTTCCATATCTTTTGTTTATGTCCAATAATAGTTTTTGCTTTTCACTAAAGGATAAAAGTATTTAGTTACAACTTACGTGGCATATAAAACAATGATATTGGATGTAACTTCTTCAAATTTTTCAGCTATACTTATATTGAGGAATTCGACCATTTCCAATTCGATATAACTTTGAACCTGAAGTGCATTTAGACTTAAATTATTTTGTCTAGATGATTATTAGTAAGAAATTGATAGGAGGAATATGCTAATGTAAAAGAAGAGACAATTCAAAGGTAAACGAACATGTATTTTGTATTCCATTCTTTTTCTCTCAAATGTTTCAACGAATACTTTCCCGTTTCTGTCCTCATTCACCCTGAGAACCACAACCTAAAATAGGAGGAAAGCTAGATAAATTATTATAGTATGAATATTTATTTTGTCATAAATTAATAAAAATGCAATACCAACTTTAACGTGTTCAAATTTTTGTGCAGATGTCCAATTTTCAATAACATCAAAAATTTGTCAAATATAGCCCATTTTAATCATATTAATACAATGTAAAATCTGTGGAATTTATTAGTCATTTCTAATCTTAACCAATTAAGAAATTATTTTAGTGGTTCCTGTCATTAAAACTGTCATATCAAAAATCCTTATCAAGTAATTGCTTCAATCAAAATCACTTCGCTGGTTAACATTAGAGATTCCATTGTTTAACAGATTAAACATTCTACATTATTTGTGATGCTAAAAACACAGAAGTCAAAGTCACAAGTCAAAATTATATTTCTGTCCTTTAACTCTATTGGCTATAGAATACATTTGACTTTTCACTTAAGTAATTTAGAAAGAATAATAATTTTGTTTGATCACTGAAACAAACTGTTTATGCCGAGTAGCACGGAAACTGGTATTTGATTAGAAAATAATTCCAATTTTCCCATTATTTTTTACTCCTTCGAATTTGTTTTATATCTCTGGCTCTTTACCTGTCTGTACTCAAGGTCTTTAAGCAAGTTGAGAAAAACATGTGATTCATCAGCATATGACGGTGTTGGTCGAATAAAAGTTGGGTAAATTTTCTGAAAATATCCGTTCTAGAAAAAAAGACTGATTAACAGCGTCAAAGAATTATTTCCTAGTAATCATTTAAAAAAGTACATATTCTAGTATCTGCTATACAAAACTCTAAGTGTGTTATGTTCAGTGGTTGATCAATAAATGGATGAGTGATATTCGAGGAGATTTGAAGTACAAGAGATATTCGTTTCATCTTTCTTCAAGACATCACCTTTTTGCTAAACTCTGCATCTCGAACCATAACACCAATTGTAGGGACTTGGTAAAATCCTAGTGCATAAGAAGTTGACGAAACGAGAGAGAGGTACTCGTCCCCCGTCTCACGGTGGACGGAAGTGGTGAAAATTACCACTGCTATCGACTGATTTAGCAACACATCACAAACAATACTTTCTGTGAGTTGAAGACGGTTGGTGTGTCTGAATTAAAGAAGTATCATTGTCTCATTCATCCTTCTACTACTTATAGAATATTTTTATAACGTTCTTCTTGAATGCAGAAACGTAAACTAACTCCAAAGCCTTGATCTAACTGTTAAGAGTAATTAATAAGTATATATATGCCAAAAGCTCTGATGCAAACACTAATTCATAAAATTTCACGACGACATCTGATTTCTCTGGGCTAGTATATAAAAAATTTGCTCCACCAAGGGTGTAATGTTCCCCTCGGTTGCATGACGTATCTCAAAGGCGTTTCTGGAGACACTACTCGTCTAATTTTGTTCCAAACTTTCGCTAAAGCACCCTTAAGAGAGCCAACATCGGTGTAACATGTGATAATAAACCTATCTTCTAGAATTTATCATACTGCCAAAATCACCAGATTCGGATCAATAAATTTGATGGTTAGATTGATGTGTTTTCAAAGTTAGAAAACCGCTGTCGATATAACTCAATATTTTGGCTCCATGAACGGGTGTCATCGGCTTAACATCTTATTACGTCAAACATGCTAATTTAATTGCATATACATTTCCGTATCAGAACTTTTGATGCACATGGCATATACTAAAGGTGGGACTCCCGATTAACAAGCGTAATATATATTGACTCATATCACTTTACCGGCAAAATATGTTATTCCCTAAATAAGTGAGAGGAATTTAGAAACTGTAAATGTAAAATTAGGGAAGAACACAAAATCCATATTAACGTCTTCACAACCAAACTATATCTGGTCTTAGGATAAACATCAGAGACGTATGGCCCAATTGAATCTGCACAGTAGTGGACTTTAAGCAATTGTTTGGATATGCACTTTTCAAGGCAAAATATTGGATAAAGTTATATTTCTGGATATATACACTTAAAATAAAAAGTTGGTCTTTGTGGTCTTTCGATTTTCACGGTCGATGAACATTTATAAACATCAAAACATTTTCTGAGCTATAATAATAATTTATAGCAAAGTTAAGAAAACAGTATTCAAACTCACACTTTTTCCTGCAGAAGTCCTCCATCGATAAATTCAGGAATTATAATATAATCAGATATTACTGTCTCCTTTTTTTCGAAAACTTCGAAGTATGCATTCTAAAGTTGGATTTTCATGAATTAATGCATACAGATATACAATAAAAGATATGGGCCATATATCCAGTAACATTAATAGTTTAAAAAAAGTCTAATTCACTGAAATAATATGCATATTCTGCTTCATATTTGATATAAATACCAAATCAAACTTTCACTGTAACACTGTATTTCAAAATATTGCAAATTAAAGATTTCATAGGTTCCGCATTTGGCTTGTGTTCAATTTAGCGCATTTCCGCCACTCTTATGAGATCATTTTCTGCAACCACTCGCATTTCTAGATTTCCATCTCAACAACAGAATTAAATGCCCAGCAAACAAAGTTTCTCAAACTTTTCAATATTCAATCAAAAGTCGCTTTTACGGTGGACACCTAATTACTAAATGAACTCTAGATAGTTGTATATCATTGTAAAACTACTTTAACCTATCAAATGTTTATGATATTGTTGCTACGTTTGAACGAAATCACCTGGAAAACATCATGAATTTAGTGACGTAGTACAAAGAAATTCGCATAATTTAAAGGTGTTTGCATATAAAACCAGCATAGTGAATGTATGGTTTTCGGTATCCTATAAGCCTACAACATAGTGGGAAGACATTTTTTTCTGCACTTGTGTAAAGCAATCAAATAGATCATATTCTTTGATAAATAAGGATATGAAAAGATAGAAAATAAAAGAAAATGAAAAATGAGTGAAAGAGAGATAAAAACTCGCCTTAACGGAATGCACATTATCGTCGAAACCATGTTCTCCAAATATCAGGACGGATATCTTGTATACATTATGTGCGAGAGAGAACGATGATAAATATAGTAGAAATACCCATCTGAAGCCAGAAATAATCATTCTCAGAGGGTAGATTGAAATGGAGAAGAGCGGCTGAGATGATTGCTAGATGGGGCCAGGATGAGAGAGTGTGCCTTTTGAGGAGAGAAATGTCGATGAAACCACCAAACATGATGTTAGAGCTAGGTAATGGAACTCAAACGAATAATAGCTTGTAGAGTCTCAACAGAATTAGTGATTCAAATATGTGGGCTTGATGAGGAAGGTGGCCACTCATTCAGAGTCACAGCCACACTATATGGTTTTAGTCGTGTTTCATGGTTTATGTTTAACCGAATATTTACTAAAAACTGATTTTTTGCTCGAATTTCACAGTGGTATATTTGGATGGTAGTTTAACAACAAATGGCACTATAATAACGTTCCGAGAGACCTTAGAATAAACACTTTACACCACCGTTTGGTTGCTAAGTCCTAACTCTTTAATTGTGACCTGTTTTGAAGTGACCTCTGCATTGCGCCCCCGATTTCTGTTTAATGCCCCTTCCCGCTTGTTTTTTTGAATAGATACCAAATAAAGTCGTTTTAATATATCGTTTGATTCATTTTTTTGCACAGACTTTCTATATTAACGTGTTTATTTCAGTTTAATTTTTGTGTATGTATAGAATTCCCTGAAAAAAATTATATTTAGCAAGCAAAATATGCGAATTTATAATTTGTGTACAAATATTTTGACATTTTACTTATAGTTTAACATTGTCGGTTTTTGAGAAATTGTTTATCAATACCGGCGCCTGTCAGGCTGCCTTCAATCAAAACCCTTTAATGGTGCAAAGCGAAGTTTATCTACCTGTCAGTATATAGATATAGTTAATTGACATATTAAAATATCGACGAAGTAATTAGCATAGTGAATAATAAATCTTATTATCGCTTTTTTACGGTCCATTTTGCGGAAGTTCCATTTTTGTCGATTGTTACGTTGACTATTGAATGTTTTGCCATGCAGTGAAAAAGCCGCATCGATCACAACTGATTTCACACCGCTGTACGAGTTCTATTTAACAAATTTGAAAGAAACACTGTTTATTCATTGATATTTTAAATATTACATTAAATTATATATATTACATACTTTCTGCGTAATTTTTAATCTTTAGTTATAGCTTAATGTTTATGCAATTAGAATTTAGGATTTCCCTAATTTACTTAGTTATTCACTTATTTTTGGCTGACTTTGGGTCCCATTTTGCCTACGTACATCCGGTTCCGGTTCTCACATTCAATATATATTCTATTTTTTTATAGAGCCTAGCATTTGTCCCTTTCATTGAATGTTTATTATTCGGTATGCTAACTGATCTTATATCATGTCTAAAGATTAAAGTATCATAAATATCAAATTTGACAGTGTAATTTAGTTCTGTATTATTTATTTGTTCTTTGGTTAGTTTTAACAAATTTTGTTCTCAATTGTTAGATAAACAAAGTCTGCATAACGCCATTAGGCTGACCGGTTCTCAATCACCTGAATATCTTTCTTTTCCTTTTGATTAGCTAATCCGTCCAGTTGTTTCTGACTGACTAATTATTCACTTCGTCTCTATTTCTAAATGTTTCTTCTTAAGTACAACGTATTATTGTTAAATAATCTCTTTTACATGATTTATAATTTGATTAATTTGAGTGCGTATTTTTTTAGCATCGTATCAATTATTATTAATACAGTCGAGAAGGGTTTCATCATAAATAGACAAAAAAATTGCGTGCTTATTGCAAGTTAGGGATAGCTAATTTCTTGTCACTATGGAGATTTTGTTCCACAACAGATGATGTTCTTGCAGAGTTTTAAGTAAATGTTTAAGAGCTGTACTACTAGAACGTTCTTCCTGTCAAAGCAATTGCATATTTGCAGCCATGTTTATAGTTATTAATTAGATTCATCTTAAACTAACTAATATTATTATCCAGGTGATATCAAATCCTCTAATAGCAAAAATTCATTGAATAGCTTTTGAAATGTTAAATTAAATCTAATTATATAAAACGCATTCGAGTTTATTGATAGTACATATTATCGATAAATATTAAATATGGTTATATGGGACTTTTCTGTATTATCACGCTTATATAGTCGTTATAGTAACCTATTCATGAATTAATATTAATTACACATCGAAAACTTTACAAAATTAATAAATTCGCATTGTAGCTGCTAAAATAGATTGTTCGTCACATAAGTAGTACTAAAAACATTATATTTTTAATAATAATATATACTGTTTGAATGCATAAAGAGCTGACGTTAGTCAAATTACAGAACCCTAAGAAATGCACCTGTCTGCTCTCACTTCCACACGACATCTGTCCATTGTTTACCGCATTAATTTCTATACAATACTCAGCCTTTCCACGGTCATATGTTTTTAATATGCTTTTGATAATTTCCCATTTCTGTATTTCTAGTTTTATGTAATAATCTTTAGTTGTATGATTTCCTAGAGATCGATGAATAGAAGAATAAATGCGTTACACTTCTGTAGATAAAGTCAAGTTCAAAAACTATCACTTTTAATGCACTTTCCATTGTCGATGATTTATGATCTATTTGAAATGAAGTTTTACAATAGTTTTTCAATGATAGAACCTAGTTAAGGACAAAAGAAGTTTAACTGGGAAATCATAAGATGGCGTTATTTCATCAAAATATTTAGGTGAAGCGTGAATCTTGTGTTAATGCAACACTTGAGATGAGATTGATACTACCTACACCGGAACCGTAGTTGGTCTTTCGTATAGATTGAGCAAATAGTTTTGTCCGTCACAGCTGATTAAGTTCAGAATGAGTTCACGAGTTTTATGGATGTTCGCTCTCGTTATCCTATTTGCACAGTTACAAGCGTTCAATAAAAAGTTTAATATGCGCGAGTGGAATAAGGAAGCAAGCCCAATTTTTCGTGTCCTGCTGCTTCTCCTTAGGTTACAGCTCATTACTGAGCTCATTGGTCTGATATTTGTTCTGTCAATATGGACTCCCGATATCGGCAATTCACTAACCCAAGTGCAAACAAAAACCACCCGTACGATACGCTCACGCGAATTATCTAGTATTTTTTTATAATTTTCTTTTTCGATGATAATTATAGGATAAAAGGGTACTTCTTATCGCGCTCACAGTTTGTTATATATTTTTCAAAGATATTCTGCTTAAATTAAAGCCATATATTATCTGGAAGCTTATTATGAAAAAAAATCATGCATTTATTAAAGTAGGAATCACTATTTTGCCAGTCAATCACTAGAGAAGTTGTCTTTATCAGTTTTCACAGTAAATAAATGGAGATCATGTTTTATTGTGTTTGGTTAAATAAAGCTGAACAAATAAATTGAGTAAAGCTTAGGGTGCAGTTTAATCCTCATGTGTGCAATCCAACTTAATGCTGGACACTTTTATACCGTGAATAGTTGATGTATACGGTATATTTTTCTGCCTACCTTATATAATTTTTTTTTAAACCTTAAGCTGTTTTACCCATTAAAAGCATTACATGTGCAATTTTATAATACTTATATTTTCTATTTAATAGTTATTTATGTTAGAGCACATCAATATTGTTTGAGTAAATATCTGGAAAAATTCCTGGTAGCATAAATTCTTTTATTTAAATCAAAAATAATGAATTTTAATCTAATCTCTCGTCCTTCGTGTTAATTGCAATTTTTTATACCTTTCACAATCCTTTGTAGCCTTTCACAAACTACCAAAGTGTTGATAACCCTGTAGAAATAAATTTACATTGTTATGCAGATTTTACGATTCCGAATGATTTAACTTTCAATTTTAAGTTGGAAAATGTTGATTCTAAGCTTAAAAGTACGAATACAAATCTAACATTCGAATGCGCACTGAGTTTAGTGTATTTGCCTAGAATGAGTCAGTATTTATGACTTCGACGAGTGTCGATACACTTTATCGACGCTGTCGGTTGCACTTGAGTCGACTTATTCGAATATTTGTCGGCTTCTGTATCAGAATCAGTAACCCCACCTCAATTTTCCTTTCAGTAGAGGTTTTTTAGCCATGACAATTGACATTGTATATTTCGCTTAAATTGATTTCGTTCATTCTAGCAGACACCTGGAACAAACATACCAATCTATCTTTATAAACATAATTTTATATTCTGTTCAAACTGGTTCTATCACGTAGAGCAAAGCTGCAGTAGCAATAGTTCTGGCCTACTTTGTTGAACATTTCTAAGTATTGTGTAAGTTGACTTATGTTAGCTGCAGGTTTTCACTGTACGCACCATGTCTAATGAGATTCAAAACTCACAGACAAACACGTCGTCACGACGGCAGTTCTTTTTCCGTGCTGAAGTTGCCAGATTATGATTAGTTTTCAGCTTTTTCCTATTATTAGTCATTAACGTATGGGCATTTTTAATGAAGACTTTGTCTAAATTCATGCTTAAAATATTTTTCAATATATTACTGCAGCGGTAAATTCCTCTTTTCACTTATATTTTCACTGTAATCTAATTTATTCACTTCATAGTATTACCTCTTAAAGTCTTATTTTTTAAGTAGCCACTTCTAGTAGAACCCTTTTTAGCACGTAAACTAGTAAACAAGTCAAAGTGATATTAATTCATGTCCTGAGTTAACTCTCTTTCAACATTTGTTAGGTTTAATTATTTATCCTCCAAAATCAGTATAAAAATTATTCTAACTCTACCTTTATGCTTTTTCCGTTTTTTTTTTTCATTTTGGCAAGATTTGACAAGAATAAGAAGATTTAACGTTAAGATTCTGTTGCCTTAATGTTTCAGATGGCAACAGGATCCCAAGTGACATCAGTTGTGCGTCTTATGCAGTCTTTGATGGTACCACCGGACAAAAATTGCTCTGGACACCTGGATACACCTTCAGCTAAAGAGTTCTTATCAAGTATGAACCACTTAAATTTCATATACTGTTTATTTACTTCCTCATTTATATAACAATCTGCCTCATAGTCACTGGAACTTAGAATTATTATATTACGTAGTTCATCAAAAATCTTTCCTTTTTTCTTCCTGGATATTACGATAATTGAATCGTATCTATTAAAACTAAGAATACTAAAGCTATGACTCTTTGTTTTGAGCAATATTCTTCTTACATATTACTGACAATACGATAAGACAATTATAATTTATAATTTTAGGTTTGGAACCGTTCCAAATTATTCTGATAGCTATTGCCTCAGCGTTCACTGCCGTTATTTATCTACTTTCTTTAATCCACTGGTATTATGTATATTCTTACGTATCAATTGAGACAAGAAGAAATAAGCTTTATTGGCTAGTTACACTTTTTCCGGTTAGTTATATTTTAGTAACTAAATAAGTTAAGAGTTTAATAATAATTTTGGTCTTATAGAATGAGAAAAGCCACCAAATAATTATACATAATAGTGGAGGATTATGTTATATCAGTTAGCATCCAATTTCCTTACCTAGTTACACCTTTGAACTATAAAGGAATATTAATAGGTGGTCGGAAATTATATGAATGGCTCAAGATCCTAATTATTTTATGTATTGACGTTTTTCGTTACTTTAGGTTTCTACCGGCTGCTGCCTCATTGGAATGCTCGTTCCACGAACTTCTCTTATCCTTACAGCATTGGGAATTCTCTATTATCTCATGTGTCTTTTCGTCATCGTGTCGTTATGCAGGTGGGAAATATCAATCAAGCTTTTGTCTATTGTCTGAATGATGGAAAGTTCATAATTAGTATTACACCATTATTATTATGAAAATGATAGAATTTCCATATTAAAAAAAATCTATTTTAGGCATCTTTTTGGAGGTCGATCATCTTTTTCTAACTGTCTTCAATATGATGATCGTCCTATTGATTTTCGTAGCCCTCCATTCTGTTGTCTCATTCCGTTTCTTCCAACTGCAGAATCATCAGAGTGAGTTGTTTTTAAAAGCAGTAAAAACAAAGCTCTCATGTTATATCTAATAGTTTGTTTAACAAAAGATATCTTGGAGATGCAATTATATAGGCAGAATATTCGTCGTTTGGAATGGCTTGTCCTACAGGCTCCTGTGGTACGAGCATTGATCATTGTTAGTGACATTGTTGCGGTTGCTGAGATGAGGGAGGAAGCGAAGACGTAAGTTAAACATTTCTCATCAATAGTTATTTATAGTTACTATTCATTAAACATTATTAAGAATTTCAAACTTATTTTAATTATATTAATATAGTAATAAATCTAGCTTCCTTCGATACTCGGATATTTTCTCTGTTGGATCTTTGCTTCTTGCAATATTTGGAGTGCATACATTGGCTAGAGTTACATCAGTGAGTTCTTGAGCAATTAAAAAAATGGTTACATGCACAATTAAATTCGATTATTTATTTTTGATAAGCTGTTAAATTATTCCAATCTAATTTAAATATTCATAATATATTATTAACACAGTAATATAAGTGAAGAGGAATTAATCCCATTGCAGAACAAGCTGTCCGATTATTGCTTTCTGACGATCTTTCGCTTCGTCGATGTTTCGTTGCTGTTTTTTTCTGCTCAGCAGCCAATGTTGTTCCAGAATGTGCTACTCCGTTTCGAGCTTATCGACTGCGGACCGCTTCTCTCCGCACAGGAAAACGCAACATGTTCGTGAATTATAGTTTAATATTAATGTTCTACTTTAAAATAGAACGTAAAACGAAAAGAAAAAGGTTTGAATACCGCGTGATTATTATATTTATAGAAATATTCATCACTTTTCCTAATTTGACACCTTTTATGCATATAAACCGGCTACTAATAACAAAATTTACTTCAAAAGTTGGAAGAAATTTTTTGAAAATAAATAAACAATAGCTAGATATCTACAAAAGTGCAAAATTTTATGAAACTAATTACTAAGATTTTAGTGAAAAAGCATTATCAAATGAAATAAATTCTTTTGAATCAGAATGCTTTGTTTCTGAACTTCAACGAGCCAAAAAAATCACAGAATAGTCACGTTTTCGTAGGATGAAAAATTTCATTGCAATTGTTAAAATTAGATGTTCTTATTTATTGGCTGTAAACTTGTTCAGATGTTCAAAAGTTTATGAATGCCATCATATAGGAATGGCTGTTTTAATCAGGAAATAATTTGAGATATAACTATTACAACGGAAAGAACATATAATGTTTTCCAACTAGTTAATTTTTCGATTTGTTGAAGTAAAGAATGTTATAGATTTAGTTAAAATGTTGATATTGTTTGTCACTCTTTTAGTACTAAAATGGCAGTATTTCAGTCGTATGTAACTTCGTAATCATCTGTGAGATGTTCGTGCTGTGCATCCTCGCCACCGTATTGTTGGCTCCCAAGAGAAATGCGATGTTTGACAGATATCGCATTCTGAAGACGTCTACATCGTTGAACGATACCGAGGAATCTATAATAGATAATGAAATTATCTGATGATCTCTTCACTAAATTCTAGTCGAAATTTATTGCTTAATTTCGTTTCTACCGCGTTTTCATATTATCATTTATCTTTTACACTCGATTAGTTCTTTGTTTTGTTTGTATAAGTTAGGTCTACTTTTTAATATTAATTCAGTTTACACAAAAACATGCTCAATAAGTTATGTTCTGAAGTCAGTTTTGCCCATATTTGTCAAATATTTGTCATTTATTTCGGAGTATTGCACTGTCATTTGAACTCTTCTCCTTTACAGTCCTTGTTAACACGGGTCTAAATCCATCAAATACTTTAACTATAGCGTATATTTCATGTGTATATAGCTTATATTTTAAATATTGCATTATTTTTCTAGTTGTCATTAATTTCTCTAAAGCCATATACTTAATAATAATTTTGGTTAGGCATAATATACATCTACAGAAATGATGAGGCATACCCTCATAGGAAAGTTAAGAAAGTGAATATATATATATGTATATATATTTCAAACTGCCAGCCTATAAATTCTAAGACGAGTTTTTATTCCTAAAAATCGCTGTGAACATATTTAAGGATGAGAAAAAATTCGTGATTCACGTTTTAAACATATTTTGCCGCTTTTAGTGGAACCCGAATTACAGTAGAGGCATTGTGTGGTGCGCAGTGTAGTATTTTGAAAAATAGTGTAATGGTGAAACAACTCCCGCCCTGCGCCCTTGAGAAGGCCAAGAACAATACTTCAGCCACAAATACTACTTCGACTTGACATTGAGATGTGCTTTGAAGTAGTGTCCTTTGTGATCCTGATCTCCTGCGGAACAATAGCGGCACGTAAGCATATAACATACTTCCAGTATTTGTTCTTTAAGTTTCATCAGTGACCGAGAGTTTTAATGCCAATATTCGTGTTATAAGTCTTCGTAGCTCATATTAGAGCTTTTCAATTTAAATATAGTGTCTGAAATAAGGTAGTATTTTTTCCTGGGAAATAATAGAAATCTTTATCATAATCTTATTTAGACTGTGTAATGGCACAGTTCAAAGAATTACAAAGTAGGACTAACATAAGAAATATTCTTGGTGGCTTTAATATTATACTTTACCTGTGTAAAATTTAATTACCTTTATAACTTTTTACTATTATTAATACTACTACTTAAAATATAGAAAATCTATCCCCTGTGTTCATTGACATCACTCAGTTTATTTACTATATGCTTATAATAACATTATAATAATGAACCTAAAAGTAATGGAACTGTTTTGTCTAGAATTTTATGGATCACTGAGTGGATATGCCTGTGGTCAACAACAACTCTATGATCAGTGTCAGTGCCAGTCATTCTGCAGGTACCTAAACAATTTTTCTAATTAACATAACAAATGTAGATACTAGATATTCTTGATTTTTTGAAAAAAAATTACCCTTTAGCTTATACACTTCAAGAAGAAATTATTATTGGCAGATAGCACATATCTATATAACAATTTAGAATTTAATTTTCTCTCTCCTAGTTATTCCCAATTTTTAGCCCCTATCAAAATCAATACTCGAGTTATTCCTCCGAGGGTGGATATCATTGGAGAAGACCACACCACAGGCCAAGACACCATAAAAAGAAAAAATTTCACTTCGAATCACTTGAAGAGATAGATTCGTGTCAGTTTTTGTTAATCTTATCATACATTTTATGCGGAAAACATCTTTACAGAGATGACCCACGGGAAACAATTCGAAGTAATAAGTAGAAGTCTGAAACCATTTCTTTCAAACGGTAAACAATTAAATTAAATGCGTATTTTGATCGTTGATCACTAAACCTAAATCAATTAGATTTAGCGGATAATGTGTCATTTGCGTTTATATGATACGGTTCATGTCAACATAAATTATCGTTAGATTATTTAAACGTTTTAAAAACTTATTAAGCTGTTTGCAAAAATCCAAAGCGAGTCTATAAATACATAATTATATTGTTACTATTGAAAATAGCACCTATTTATGACTGTTATAGCAGAATTTCGCGAAGTGCCTAGTACGACTAAGTCGCCGAAAGCAACGACGTACTCTTGGGAAGATGAGGTACTTTCTAATAATAATAATTAAAATATAATATAAAAAATAGGGAGAATAATTCAGTTTTTGTTTTTAAAAGCATAAGCATTATATTGCAAACCATTTGCAGTTTGTGACTTAATTAACGTTGCGAAGTTATAAAGGAACAATTATGTAATAAGACTGTGAATAGTGCATTACCGTAAGAAAAGTGATGCCCTAATTTCAAAGTGTTTCAAGGACCTTTGGGAAAAAAAATTTGTCAACGAAAAAGCATCAAGGAAGTCATCTACACTGGATTCTGAAGAATTTCCCGAAATTGACAGTAGAGAAGTGAGTTCTACAATCTGATGACTATCAGATGCATTATTTTATGTGGTGAGATATCGGATCGTATCGTATTAATGCACTTAGTATGCGCTTTTACAGAAACTGTACTGTAGTGAAATTATGGAATTTTAGAAATAAAAAGATGTCAAAGAATATTAAATCATTAGGAAACAATTTACGAAAACTAGTCGAGTAATGTTTAAACTCGATTCATATTAGAGGTATTTATTAGTGGGAATTCCTAGAGTAGACGAAACCTGTCCCCATATCCGACACTCTTTTCATCTATGATTTGCCTATCGCTTTCCACCGCCTTCTTCAATCTCGCGACCTATCAAGGACAATAGCCGCTGTGCAAATCCCGATGTGACAATTGAAACCTATTGTATTGATTAATTTAAACTGAAATATTAGAGTGGCACAGACGAAAACACTTCCCACTTGAATTCACTTTCTAGCCTTATTTAAGATACTATCAAAAATTTGGAAATATCTATATATTAACTTACAATTTTTCCTACAAGCGAAAAAAAACAAACAAAAAATGTCAGATGAAAAAGTGTGTACATTAGTGGAATCGCGTTATTGCGGACATGAAGTGCAAATGATAGCAGGCGGCTGTTCTCGTTCGTAACTTCCTTTAGAAGGGGATTTTACAAATATTGAAGTAGATTTGAAATCAGCGTTAAATTCTTGGTTAACACCACTTTTTTAAATGGTTTTTACTACTCTTTTCAATCATCACAAAGCAAGTTTTATTGACTAAAAGCTTATTTTTATTTCGGATTAAGTGAGAAATTTAATTTTTAAAGCAAACGTTTTCTTCTCAAAAGTTAGAGGATACGGAAGGCAGGAGAACTCCTATCTCAACTTTATAGCCACAATGACGCGCTAGTACCGTATATAAAACAATACCGTATTTTATTCATATTTCATTATAATACACTTAGGTTGAGTCGGCAAAAATAAAAGAACGAGATCGAACCACACAAAACGAAAGAGAGGATCTACAAAGCAAATCACAAAGTGGTAAGATAGGAGTTTAGTAGATAATTTGTTCTAATATGCTTTATTTATTGCATATATTCAATAAAACACATTATTATATAAAATTATCTTAAAAAAATTGTCATAGGACGTTGAGCTGTTTTATAGGTGAAATTCATTAGACAGTGGAACTAAATGAACTTTAGGTGGCAGTGGAAGGGGAGTTGGAATTGGTAGTGGCATTGGAGTAGGAGGTATCGGGGTTAGTTCTGGTCTTGGAATTGGTGCTCCAGGAATTGGAGGACTTGGAGGTATAGTACTATATTTTTATCATTCTATAATAATACTAATAGTATTAAGATTTTATGCTATTTTGACTCTATCTTTTGAAAATTTCTTTGATACTACATAACCAATTTCATCATAGAATACCATTGTAGAGTATTATCTCACATACACACTGCAAAAAGTTATATTCTTAAGTAATCTTCCTTTAGAATAGTATTGTTAAGGAAGAGGCGGCATATTCGGTATCTCATCTGGTGTTGGAGTCGGAGTACCGGGCATTGGTCCCATCGGTGTTTCAAGTGGACTTGGAATAGGAAAATAGTTACCTCATACAACGGGTTGTATACATGCATTATTATCATTAATAAATATGAAAACGATTATTAACATAACTATACAATGCTCTTTATTAAACTCACAAATGCTATTTGGTTACAGAATGTGAAGGACGATCATGAAAATGATAACGCATAGAAAACCAATATGGCTTCTTGTATAGTTACATTTAATACATTTATACTCTTTAATAAAATGTGAAAATATTAAAAGCATTGAGTTTAAAGTCTTTTTCACATTTAATAGTTTATTTTAAAATGATGTCAATCTATGATAAATGTTCGCTTTTTTAAAAACATTCAAAAGAATCATACCATTTACATATATTACAATACATTTGCCGATCACTTTTACTTAGTAGATTACTAGTGCAGAACTGATTTATAAAGTGTGTGCTCCTGATAACAATTTCCCCAGACATGGTAAATGACAGAAACCCGAAAAAACGGGAAAAACAGAACTCCAAGGGGGAGGCGATTATGGATATCCCACTTTCACCTGGCACCGCCTCCAGGTCCACTTTCTCTTTCATTCACATGATATCTTATCACTCGAACAATGGGATTCCTAGCGTTTGTTTCACTTTTCACTGTCTGGAATCCTTAATCCCTTTTGAGCTTCTGAAACAGCCCACCTCATTAATTCCCTCATTCTATTAATGATACAAGTTGGATATGTTTAAGTAATTATTTTAATTTGCGCCTTATTATAGGGCACCTAAATGTGTTTATCCACTCATTATTATTAGAAGCACATTAACTTCAGTAAATACTATTACTGTGTGGAAATACAATCCTTATATATATGCATTAATTACGTTATTTATTTCTATATTTTGTTGCGCCAAGTTTGTGGTATAACTTATATTTCGAGATAGACAACAACCATGATCTCTTTTACTCTCTTCATGGCCTTAATCTCGCTTTCACAGTCATGTGTTCCTACGCAAGTGATCACCACAACCACCACTACTACAATTCGTAAGTACTTTTTCTAGCTCCTACGTCACATTTACGCTGTGTTCGTTTTTCCAAATTCTTAGAATTACTAAATCCTTCTTTTCTTTAGTGTGAGTGTTACACCAAATACAAGGTTTCCTTATATTAGTTTCCTTTACATGAAAATCAAAAAATATGCGATTTTATGACACTTTACTAATCACTAAAATAATTAATCACGAATTAGTCGCATATTTACGTCGCAGTTGTTTCTATTTGGAGCGCTCATTGTTGCGGTCAATGTGCGGATAATTTGATTGACGATAGTAGACGCTTCTTTGTTCTCTTTTTTGTGTGACTGAGACATTTAGTGATGAAACCATAGTGGAGTTAACGTATTTTACTCTTAGGGAAAACGCAATTAATTTCGATGGGCGTAAAAAACGATAAAATCAGTATATCACTAATAACTCGCTTTCAGTTGAGATTTTTACTTTATTTGAACATGAATATAAACATATAACATAACCGCTAAAATTTAGAAGTCTTTGAGCTAGCGTTCCAAGGCTCATAATGCTAAATGCGAGCACTAAAAAGATGGACTTAAAATTGCGACTAAGTAGTTCGTAGTCAGTCGGGAATATTAGTATCACAAGGGTTTATTGTGTTTCTAAATAATATTGTAACGTTGTAATAGTGACAAATAGTTGTAACAAATCATCCAATAATTTGAGAACTTTATAACTTTTCAGATAATTTCATCAATTAACATACACAGAAGTTTTGAATGTAGAAACTGTAGTAGTCTGTAGATTAAGAATAGACTATAATCGAGGCATTCGAAGCAAGCTGCAACTAGGATGTAGTTAATGACAACAAGTCTTTTCAGCTTGTTGTCCAATGCTTTCACAGACTTCTTTACCTCGGCGTAACCCGTCCACGCAAGCTTATGAGCAGTGTTCAATTTTGAGAAGAATGTCTTCAACCTGTCCGGTTGATGGAATTGTCTTCTGCGATGCTGCTGATCAGACAAATGTAGGTCCTTTTTATTTCTAATATTTTTATGCTTGTCTGCAATATATTTAATCCCAGTAATATATCTAATCTACTTTGAAAGAGACGAAAACTCACATTATTGATGGATGAATTATTAATATTATAGAGTTTAGTAAATGATTCTTCATCTTATTTATGTTTATTGTGTCATAATTTTCTTTGTTGTATACAAGGAATAGGCTGATATCGTAAAAATAGACTATTTGATGACATTATAAAATGTGAGAGTATATTAGGTGGTTGCAGAAGTTTTAGTCTTTTTTTTTCAGCGCTTTGGTACAATTATTTAAAACCTAAATAAATTCCCGCTCTTTTGCGTTTTTGTAGTGTTGGGTTTTAGTTTGTGAAAAGCCATAAGTCAAGATTTATTGGTAAACATAACCTCACAAAATAATATGAATAAGATGAGCCACCAAAAACTGCGTATTCGACACTGCATTCTCTACGAGTTCCAACAAGGAAAGAATGCTTCTGAAGCATGCAAATCAATTCCCTCTGTACTTGGGGAAGGTCTTTTGTCCCACAGTACTTGCAGATATTGCTTTCGACATTTTAAAGCTGGTGATTTTGATGTCAGTGACCGACAACGCTCTGGGACATCAGAAACGTTAAAGACTAATGCTTTCAAATCACTATTGGATGAAAATCACTCGAAGACACGAAAGGGACTCGCGAAACAGTTGAGAGTTATTCAAACAACAGTTTCAAGATGTTTGCATAAGATAACAAAAATTTGGAAACACGGAAAGTGGGTACCACATAAACTCTCCGAAAACAGCATTGGCCGCCGACTCAACTCATGCATCTCGTTGCTTGCCAAGCAACACAAGAAGAAATTTTTGTGGAAAATTGTCACTGGTGACGAAAAATGGATTATATACAACAATCCTAAACAGACACATTCATGGATAGACCCTGGATAGCCAACAACATCCACGGCAAAGCCAAACATCCACGCCAAAAAAGTCCTTCTGTGCATCTGGTGGAACATGAAGGATGTGCTGTTTTATGAACTCCTTCAACCAGGTGAGACGGTTACTGCCGAGCGCTACGGTCGTCAACTGACTGATTTGTTCAATGCATTTGAACAAAAACGACCATTTTCTGGACAAGGAAGTCGGAAGGTCATTTTGCTGCATGACAACGCTAGGCGTCACGTTGTTCTTAGTACTCAGAAAACTATTTTGAACTTGGGCTGGGAAGTTCTCCCGCACGCGGCGAATTCACCGAACTTGGCACCTTCGGACTACCATTAATTCCGGACGATGCGGAACTATCTAGTAGAACAGCGCTTTTAAGATGCGGCTGAGGTGCGAAAATGGATCGTCGACTTCATTGCCTCCAAGCCGATGTCGTTTTTAAGCGAAGGAATCCGAAAGTTACCCAAGAGATGGCAGAAGGTCATAGAAAGCGAGGGAAAATACTTTTGATGATTGAACTGCATTTTGTATATTGTGGAAATAAAATTGAAATTTCGAAAAAAAAGACTAAAACTTCTGCAACCACCTAATATATGCATTTATATATAACAAGTTAGAAAAGAAGATGCTTACATATTTTGGTATATCGATTTCAGCCGAAGATCATGCAAATTGAGTTCTTCAATTCCGCTGGGGCAGTTATAAGGACTGTTCAGAATACTGGAGATTCTTTATCCGTAAACGTTCGTTTATTGATTTCTTCTTTATTTTTTAGTCTTTAAGTGTTTATTACTGCGCTTTTTTGGCTATGTGTTTCAAAAGATTAAATTCATGTTCCTTATATATATACATTCTTCATAGAAGAGAAAGGCTCTCTTTTCAATTCAAATATGCTTTTTACTACAATAATTCTAGTTCTAGTCTAAGAAATCGAATTAGACTACTTGTTCGCAACAATAGAGCTTCTATAATTAAGAGTATGAGTTTGTTCTAAGTATGAATTTTTTGTGTATAAGTTTTCTTTACATCCAGTCGATCAACATTGACCTAGAAAACCCCAGAATTTGATAGTGGGTTTAGATCAAAAACTTAAAGACCACTAGAAACCTTACTTGATGAGTTGTAGAACATATTACTCCCCTGCTCCATGTTGTCATTTTAAAGGAAGGTATGCACTATTCGCAATGTATACTTCATGCAAAAGGGCAGCCAAAGAGAGGGAATTGCTTTCCCTATAATTTTATTAATGTAAACAGATTTTCAACCTACTTAATCGCTGCTCGTGCTCATTTCCTGATAAATTAAATGTTTTCTATTGTACATATTAAGAACTGCTAGTGAATAATTTTTTTGGGACTAATATCTATAGGTATACTGTCGCAACGGTATTTGGAATGTCAGATCATCTTCAACGGGAACACTTATTCCAATTAGCCAGGTGATCGTTTAAGTTTAATTAACTAATTAAATCTTAAAATCCACTTTTCTGATATTCCTTTATCACTATTGTTTAAATGATTAAGTTATATGCAATAAAAATTATTATTGTATTATAGGTATCTTGTGCTCAAAGCGGATCAACTGGATTTGATGCTGGATACATAGTTGGTTCAGCAACAAACTAGTTGTTGAAGTTCCAACTTATATTATAGTATAATAATACGAATAATTCAATATTCATAGAGCAACTAAATACAACTCGTGTAAAATAAGATATTAAGTTAAAAGAAATCACTCTTAGGAAGACTAGCGATATAATGAATGTGTCCCTTATTGCAAGAGGGATGTTATATAATAAACTCGCTTGTAAATGGTTACGCGAGTAGATCATGTGCAATTGGTATTATTCAGGTAACCATAAATTGTAATAAAGTAAATGATAATCTGTGATAGTAATAAATATATTTTGTATTTGTTTTTAAACGCATTTTTAAGAATGAATTTTTATAGTTTGCAATAAAACAAAGTTACAAACATGGTAAAGAAAGCATAATATTTATTCGGACAGAACTAACAACATCCATCCATACACGTATCGAGTAAGGCTAAACAGGTTCAAACTGTAAACATTTGCGCAACTCACTTCCTACCTACTAGTGACTCAGCTGGAGGTAGGCAAGTTACGAATAAGTAACAACCAAAGCAAAATAATGGCAGAATTCTCTCTCAAACAATTAACAGTGATCTAAAAAGCACTAGCATTTTTAAAGAACTTTTCAGCGTTATAAGTAGATACAACTTTTCACGCCTTCAACATATTCTCAGTTTCCAAATTGTTTAATACGTCACCAGCCTTTAATTTGTGGTGATTGTGCTTTGAATTGAGAAATGATAGAAGAACTGGGATGATAACAATTCCGTGTAATAAGCCAAATAAAGCAACAAGAGATACAGTTTTGGCAAAGGCAACAATAATGTAAACCGGAACGAAGAAGAGTGGTGGCATACAGATAAGAGTTGAAAGCGATGCCTAGAATATGAAAGTTAACTTATCACCAAAAATTTGCGAATTTTGGGTTTTTGTTTAATTTCAGTACTTTACATGTAGCTTAGATGATGTGATGAATAAACACATAATTTATATTAGGAATACCTCAACCATAGGCCGCCCGACAGCTCGTAAAATTGATGCTATCCTTTCCATGGTATTCAGTAAAGTGCTGTTCTTCATCCCAATGTGGTAGTGGTAACAAATATGAGCACTAAAAAAGAGGTACTATTTCTCTTTCGCCAATTCCATATCTCCAATATTTAATATTTTAAAATACAATAAAAAGATCTATATATTTGTATTTCTTTAATATTATCCGGAATATTTTGCAATTTACAAATATTATAATGCTATCATATCAGGTCATCCCAAAAGTAATGTTTTTATATTGCACTTATTCAAACGTATTTCAGCTTGTCTAAACATGAATTTTAAAAAGTTTAGAAGTATCGCTAACTTGAGGCAGTCTCATTCTAAGGAATTTCATGTTGCAAGAACATCATATATAAGGTATTGTTTAAATAACCCTTAATTACCATAGACGCCACTGAAGAGCACATTAGACACATCGTGCTTTATGAGTTCAAAAAAGGCAACAATGCTGCTAATACTGTCCAAAATGCACTAGAAGTGTATGGCGATAATGTTTATAATATGCGAAAGTGCCGGCGATGGTTCCACAAATTTCAACAATGGGACATTAGCTTGAAAGACTCGCTTCGCTCTGGCGCTCTGTCTCTCTCGATAATGATATTCTAGAAACCGCTATTGCAAGAAATGCAATGCAACTGTTAAAGACTTAGCAGAAGATTATAATTCATCGTCATTGACTACTAATTGCCATTTCAAGAATAGTATCTAAACTCGGCAAGTGGTTTCACATGAACTGACGAACAACAATCAAAGAGAGGGTGTCCACAAATGCGCTTTTCTTCCTTCGCGAGACATTCAATCTCTATTTTCTAGTTGTGTAGTCGTCGGTGATGAAAAGTGGACACTTCACAAAAATATTAAGCGCAAAAGCAATAGATTGATTTAGAGTGACAGGTTAAGCCTCAGTTAAATCAAGGCCTTTACTTTTAAAAGGTTTTCTTAAGCGTTTAGTGGAATATAGTTGATATTATACACTTTGGACTCTCGCCACAAAACCAAACAATCACAGCTGAAGTATACTGGTCAATCGAAAAGGTTGTTTTTCACTTTGATAATACGCTCTCAATACAAGAATCATTTGTACCAAAATTGAGAAACTCGGATGGGCAAATCTTCCACATCCTCCGTATTCTCCTGATCCTGTATCTTCACATTACCAATTACTTAAAAGTTTGCAGTATTTCATTATTGAAAACCATATGATACATTAGAGGCACTTAAATTGAGTCTATGAAACTTCTTTGCCTCCAAACCTGAATTCTATAAAAATGGGAGTATGAAGCTTTCACAACATTGGAAGGGTATTATTCAGTCAAATGAAGCATTTGATTAAATCATCAATCAAAAAGTAATATCATTCCAAACTTAATGCTAAAAATGATATTACTTTTGGGATGGCCTTGCAATATGTTCTGTATTATTTATAATAATTATGTTATAAATACCTGAAATCTACACTAAATCCAATCGCCATTAGCACATTTATCATAGTTACTGGATCCAAATCTTGACCCCAGATGGAAAGCCAACCAAGTAGAGCTATAAAATGTTATATAATTCAATAAAAAAGTCTAAAAACATTTGCCTTCATAATCATAAATCTATGGAGAAATACATATATATCTAAATATATGCATTTTAAAAAATAAGCAATTTAAACACTATAAGTGGTGTTTACCGAAATTGAGGTAGGCAATGGGTTTAAATTTGGTCATCCAAATTGAAAATATCTAGCATTTAGATAAACAAACGCATAGGAACTATAAATAGATTAGTGGATAACTAATCATCTTTAAGCGTATAGAGATTTTTTTACAATTTAGCAGTAGACTAATAAATTCGATATCAAAGCATTAATTCATAATTAAGTTATCAAGTTGAAGCAGAGCGATAAATATATGTGAAATAAGGCATAAAAAGTTGTTGAGGTTTTCTTAAAGTGTTCTACTTCTAGAAAATGGTAAAAGTTATATAACCTACAATAGGATTTAGAAAAAACTAACAGAATGATATAGACAGCATTGATAAAGTAGCAACTGATGCTCCAGAAATGCTAGGAATCATGAATGCACAAGCGACGGTCATACAAACAAATGTAATTAGTACAGCTTTCACTAGCTCGTGCTGAAATCAGAGTATTTTTCTCTTTTTTCCCATTATTCTCTTACTTATCCCTCTCCCACTTACATTCCCACAGCTGTTGTTCTTTTAAATAAACGTATATTTATATTATAGAGCCCATTTAAGGCTATTTGTTATATATAATTTATGATTATTATAAATTATTCAATAAATCACCTTGACGGTAATGATCAAATCGTATATAGTACTATCATAGTCAAACAGACTAATGTCAAATTGTGGATATTCGTCAATGATCTTTCTCGTCGTGTCAATCTCAAAAGCCCTCCTATTCCAGTCTAGGTCTCCTGAATGTTATAAACTTTCTTCTTCTCTTAAAATAGAAGTACGTTTCAACGTTTCCATTATAATTTTAAAATTATAAAATTTCAAAAGCTTATTTTGAAATTACTCACCTCTACATATAATTATATAATTTATTTTAGTCATCACTATTGTCCCGCTGAAAATTAAATATAAATTAGAACATAGCTCTTGATTTAAAGGTGAATCATATTTTTTTGGCGAAATTTCATATAGTAAATTTTGAATATTTAAATAAATAGCGAAATAATATATTTGTGCAATTACATTTGTGAATTTTTAATTATTTAAGCAGAAATAATTTTATTTATAATAAATTATGTTACTTACTTATTTTCTCGATATTGAATAATGTTCTTATCAGCGATTTTCCTGTCATTTAGAAACTCCGGAATATCATCATATGATAAAGACCGATTAAGGTTTGCCTCCCACTGAAACAAATAAACTTTAGGCACAGTATTAGTAGCTTATAAAACAACGTTTGCTTTGGTGACTGGCTGTGAACCGTATTTCGTTCTTTTTTTTAGATTTCAGTTAAGAAATATACAACCAGTCTTACTTCTAAGTATTCTCTGAGCATTAATTGTGTTCGTTCAGGCCCATAACAAGAAGATCTATTTTCAAGTCGTCCAACCATTTCAAAAAAATCTTCCAACTCCGTAGAATTTGTAATATCAGGCAATCGACTGATAAAATTGAGTGGGGAGTACTGTAATGTGACTTATATTTATCTTCAAAGAGAAAATACTTATCTGAAATTATTACCTAAAGGTACGGAAAGTTATGTTCTAGAATTGTGAGTAATTAGATACATTTTTACTAATATTTTTCACAGTCCACAGTTTTTCAATCGAAAATAATAATCTTTAAGAATAGAGTAAATGGGGATGTATATAATAAATTCCTATTATTTAATAAAGAAATATAATTTCTCTATATCTGGGTTAATCCCAACATAGAACGAACCTCACTTTGAATTTTCTCGAACTTTCTCAGGGAAACAAGTAAGTCAGAGTCAGATGGGAAAGTTTTCGAAGGATCGAAAGTGGGTATAAGCTTATTAACTCCAACATAGGCTGAGATATAAAGTGTGCAGGTGAGACCAATCACCAACGTCTTTCCGAAAGGTGAGAGGAGGTACGAAGTGTAGCGCTCCCAAGAAAAATTGTACCTAAAATAAAGTAAAGTCTATTTTATTGAATGCATGTGGACAATTTTTACATATTTATAAGAACGCCGTAATATAAGTAAAGAACACATAGTTATCCTACTTTTCTTTCACTATTGTTGGCGATTTCTGTTCCTTTTCTTCATAGAATATTACCATTATTGGTACAAAAATCAAGAATTCGAAGGCAAAATCAAGAAGAACTGCAATGGCCGTGCAGAGACAAAAGGTGCTCATCTGTATTTAAGCACTAGTGTCAAATCATATGCAAAGAGGATCTTATAATAAGGCAGTTTACCTGTGGAGTGGGGGACAATATGCCTACTCCAAAAGCCAGAGTGTTCGTGGCAGAAGTGATTGCCATGGATGGTCCGATCTCAGAGATAACTGTTATCATCCTCTGGTTCCATGATAAATTCATCTGTCGTCGCCAAGAGTGTAGTAAAAGAAAAGCATCGTCAACTCCTATTAAATGTAAATCTATGAAAGAAAAGCAAAATACTTTGTCAAACAGTGAGGCCCAGAGTTACTAATAAAAAAATTTATCAACTGTGCACTAAATTTTATGTGGCCGAATGTTAGCTCATGGAATAGCTGGCAAATCTAGCCAAATGAACAACGTAGCTTTCAAGGTAAATCGACGATACATCGTCAAGCGTTCCGCTCTCTTATTTGACTACAAAGTGGATAATTTACAAGCAAGTTATTGGCGATAGACAATCGGATAATGTGAGACGAAAAATATTTGCCTACCTATGCCTAGAACCAGGAACGGAGTGATGCACATGATGGAGTTGAATGGCACACTTGCCCAGCCAATTATGGCGAAGCATGCGAAGGTGGCCAGAGTTGGAGAACCAATTGCACCGATTATCATAAATAGCTGAAACGATCTTCCTCTTCAAATATCAAGTGAAGACCTCTCTCTAGAACTTTTTCGATTGCCTTTCTGTTTTTTTTCTTTGCTGTTTCCACAAATTTAATTTGATTTAATAAATAAATAATATTTACAAGGTAATTAAATAATTATAGGTTTTTAAAATATTAAAACTTTTTTTCGACCAAACAAAAATTGTTCTTTGAACGACAATGCTCTTATTAATTATCTTTTTAAAAGAAACTGTTATCGGAAAACTATCATTAGTATCAAAGTGAGTTGATTCGAAATAATTTAGTTAATGCTGTGCCAACATCGCTTCTATGAAAAGTGAGGTAAAATACAGAGGAAACAAATAAGCGAGCGACGCAGATTGGTGAGAAGATCTGCCAGTATTCAAATTATTTTGAAGTGTGTCATCAGTGTGACGCGAACAAATCCAGCAGTTATCAGTAGCTTGAAAAAATATCTAAGAAGACTGACATTAAAAAATTCCTCATGAAAAACATTGTGAAGCATGACTTCACAAGTTAAGCAAATTACCCTCCCATCTAATGGCAAAGATGGAATTCAATGTCTTATGAAATATAATTTATCAGATGGATGACTAGTAATCGCTTGGAGAGGATTATTCTTTGATGGAGAAAAGGCATTTACTTCATCCATCCCAATACTAGAGAAGATATTCTTTCATGAAGGATGCAGAAAAGATATTAATGCCTATGTACTGATCGTACAAAGAAGCAATGTCTCTAAAAGTGTGATGACAAGTTTAGGAATCAGTTTTAATCGAAAGATGTCCACATATTTTGAAGATGCTGGAGTAGAGATTAATTTAACTTACCACATCAGATTAGATTCATTTTTCAAGCAGAATATTTACCTATCTCATACATCCAAAGAAATCATGGATTGCCTCATAAGTTATGCCCCTGGATTCATAACCCCGAGTCTTCATAAAATCGATAATTGGATCTTTACCCTTTAATATATGCTAATGAAGTTAGTACAGTCGAAAAATGAGAGAAACAAGCATCTAGAAATTTCTTTAAATTACGATATTTTTTTAAGTTTAAAGGAAGTTGTACGTCTTATAACAGCGAGCTTTTTTCTTTATTTGACTATTTTGTATGCTATATTTACTAAAACACATTTAGATACTGGATAATAAAGAGATATGTTAGTTTAAAATACCTGTGATTTTGCTGATAAATGTTGGAACATAAATAACATAAATATAACCATCATAACGACTCCGATAAGGAATAATTTAATAGTGTATAGAGTACCGCGAAGCATTTCAGCATTTGCCACCTGAATTAGTGGACATCTTGGTAATTTAAAAAAATAAACGAAAGAAAAAAGAATTTTCAATCATTGGATAGATACCTGGTCTCCGTACATCTCAAAGCTTAAAATGTCGCTGAATTGGTCCTCTTTACTGAGTTGGAATAGTTTCATTTGAATAGCCTCAAGTCGCTTCTTTTGCGTGAAGTTGTTTGCCTGACTCATGTACCACAGAGTTACGTGCTCCATAGTTTCAATTGGGCCACGCTAAAATTAGTTAAATTAATAATTTCTAAGGGATGCAAATATTTAGACAAATTTACCAAAATGCTTGTCATTAATTTGAAGTTCAAGTTATTTTAGAAAGCTAATAAATGAAGAAGACTATTGCAATTTTTAGCAAATCTATTTTAAAATGTTTCATTGACAATCTCATAAAGTTTAATCTAACCATTATATGAAAGTATAAAAGACTGATAGCTGTTTATTCATCGAAAAATGTCACATAATTAATTGAAGATGAAATTCACAAGTAAGCATAAATGTAGAACCAATTTCACAAACCTCTGTATCTTTATGCTTGTTAACTCCGAAAAAGTGGCTGCCAAGGAAGAATTTGTGTCCCATAGCTGAAGCGACAGGGAATGTGAGGTTAATATCAGCGACATAATCGGACCAGTAGTAGGCAAACTATAAAATATGCAGCAATACATAACTAACTAGTAATATAACATAAGCACACATCTACAACCTCCCGTGTTTGCTATATAAGGCAAATTTAATGTCGTGGTGTCAAAAGCAACAGTATTCTCTAAAATTTAAATCTGCTTTTTGAGGTTAAGGCAATTTAAGAGTACATGAATAGGTAGCTTTTCAAGCAATCAATTTAGAAAAATTATCGTTAATTTTAAAGTTTATAACTAACTTTGTACCAATTGAACAGATAATTTATTTGTGCTCCTTGAGTGTCTTTAAATCGTATGGTTTCGTCCTTGCACACAACTGTTAAATTCTGCACAAAGTGATCTAATCGTTCGATCTGAAAACTTATTTTTAAGTTTAATAGAAAAGCCTGGAAATAAAACGTATCGATTTTCTGCAGTTTTGTTTTGAAGTTTCATTGATTTTCATTCATAACAATAGTTTTTTTTAAAATAGCGCTTAGATTATATAGTAGCAAAATAACTAAAAATAGCTATGGAAGATTTGAAGAACTTTATCTAACTGGTATACAAAAAGGAAGGTATGGAATAAAGTAAAATAGATAAACATTGCACTTTCTTCCTTTGGCTTTTCCAGTATATTTTCTTACTATGGATAGTATGTGCGTTTGTGACTCTGTGATTAAATGCCGTTTTTGAAGAAATACTTGTTCGAAATATTTTATAATTAATAAATGTATCAGTCTTAATCCTCGTTTGTTGGGCTCGATGGGAATAGAAAATGTTGAATGTGTAAATGACTGTACCTTATCTCTAAATAATAAAGAAAAACTAGATGCCAAACTAGTTTACAATCTGGAATGTTTAGTTTTTGTAACGTTATCAAATGAACAATCTAATTTCTCCCTGTGTCTTACATAGAGATAAAAACCAAATTTCTAAAAGATTAAATGATTCGGAGATTGGGTAGCGATTGGTGCACAGTGATCACCTAGTTGAAGATTGGAAAGCGTCCTTTAGAGAATAATAGTCTTGGAGTTCTGATTATTGATTCTTTCCCAGGATTGAGCGGGCAAATGCCCTTTAAATAAAGAAAATTTGTAGCGAGTCATCGAGTTTCGTTATCACTGATTTGGGAGCTCCATTAATGCTGAAAAAATGACTCAGAAGTATTTTTCCAATGTATCGAGGAGTTACGTGCTGTTAAGGATCTTAAAGATAGCCTTTTCGAAGGAGATTTTTATGTTCATAATTATGGATCTATTAAATTGCTATATTCCATAAATTCGATTGTTAGTAAACTATTGATTAGCAGTCTATTAATGAAGTTTATACCAATCATTTTTTAGTTCTCTGATTGAACTGAATTATTACTTATGTCGGAAGGAAAACTAAACAAATGTCTCACCTCATTGAGCAGTTCCGTTGACATATTCATGCGCTCATTTCCACTATCCCTTTTGGCACTAATAAGAACTACCCAAATTTCTAATCCCTCGAAAGTGAAATTGTAGAATTCAGCAAATTTCTAAAAATAATATTTTTTATATTTAAACTGTAACATATTTTACTTTCATCTATACAGCTAATTCTAACACCTCAATATTTCGTTTTAATTCATTAATCATTTAAATTAAATCACTTTATTTACTTGTTTGTCAACACTTGATTATATTTGTTTTAATCAATATAAAATTAATATAAACTAAAGTGCGTGAAATATTAATAAAATATATAAGCTATTTTTCTGCAATCTAAAGCATAAAACAAAACACTTATTTTAGTTCGACACTAATTGATCTATTAATCTCAATAATCAAGATCAGCTTGGCTCAGAAGTGTTACTTTCTTAACACTTTTCTGTCTGTAACAAAAAAGGTAGTCTAATGTACCATAGTTGGAAGATCACATTAGATCATTTTTACCACCTAAAATTTGGAGTAAAAATAAAATGCAAAATTAGCGATATTAGTGGTTGTTATTGAATGATTTCACTTCTAATCAAATATAATGAAATTTCAAATAGTTAAGATGAAGGAAGGTTTAAAATTGGAAACGTTGTATTAAAAATATGATTATGCGTGAGGAATAGGGAAAACTATTTGTCATACATAAAAACAACTTTCGTACTATTATTGTTCCATACTCCATTTTGCTGTAAAAATTGGTTTTTGCGGAGATAGTTATAGTGTTTTTTCGAAGACTACGAAACATTCCTAAACATCGAAGGCCTGAATTAGTACCCAACGATTCCCTAAAGACGTGGGACAGCACTAATTACAATGTTTCCCAAGGACAACTCTTGTATATTCTTCCGAGTACGAGTACTGTGAAAACCTAGCAACAAATCGGCTCACATGTGTCCCAAGTAAATTTTAAATGATTAAAACTGCAAATAGTCCACTCAAGTAGGAATAAGGTATTATGTACTTCACACGTTTATTATGTCTCCAATTTACTACTGGTTTTTTAAGGCAGACAATTTCAAAATTCGTTTGCTTTGTTACGTTGTGATTTGATAAAACATCATAATTACCACTAACGTATCTTTAATATTTTAGGGCTATGTTTATTTTTAATTTTATTTGTTGTCCTTAAATATCTAACGATTCCCCAAGATGAAAATGTAATTAAATAGTAAAAATAGAGGATTATTTTCAATCATATTTGCAAAACATTAATTTTGCTACGAACAACAACTATACATTATTTCTAGATAATATACAAAACAATCTTATTGAACAGTAAGTTTATATTAATGGGAAATAGTACGCTATTAGAATATAGAAAGAAAAGAGCTCTCAAGTATTCGTATGCCTACTTGTAAGTATCAGTTCCGTGTGATCTAAAAGTCCCTTTTAAAAGAAGCAATTTAGTAATATAATTATAAATAAAATATTTATCACCTCTCACTTTACAATAGGCTGGCTTTACTTAGTGAAATAGTATCTCGAATCACTAGATTTGTAATGTTATTAATCTTGAAAGCCTTTCATTCATTTGATCCATTTAAGTTTCAATTTTTTTCCCCGTTATAATCCAATCTTCAAATAAAGAATTAATGCGCAGTAGAGTAGATGTGTTTGTGAAACTTTATCCTTTTATACTAATTGATTTGATAAAAACATTTAATTCTTCGGAAACGTATTTTTTCACCTCTGCGAACTTATCGAAATAAATCTATAACTGTATACTTTATGGACAACAAACAAGTTTGTCATCATTACGATAAATAACATAAAAACATTTACCGCTGAGCATTATTTCCTATTATCATACTATATAACAATAAGGAAATACGTATTTATTCTATTAGAAAGTAAATGCGTCTTCAAAGACCACCTTTTTAAAGTTTTGACCGTTCCAAATCTTATAAATAATTTGTCTTCATTTTGTAATTATTTTTTAATATAAATATATACGTCTAAAGGACAATTAAGTGTGATAATACTTGAAACGCTCCGTTCGTAAACTAGTCTGTTTTGAATGAATAGAATGAGTACTTGAAGAAAACACTGGTAAAATAAATAAATGCCATTCTTGCATTCTAAAACATTTCTATGCTTTTCGTGGACAGCATAAGGTTCAAGTGGTCACTTGCATTGCTTTTCGATCTGTGACAGATAACCGGGTCTGCGGGTTTAGATACTAAATGGTCTTTCCTAGAAGACCTTGAAAGGTAATCAACGGAGCATGGCTTTCATAAAGAACCGCTGTTAGCGTAAGCTTACTCAAAAACATGACTTCTATTGATTGGCTTTTTAAATCTGGTGAGATAATGAGAGAATTAGCAATAAAAGAACAGTCAGAAGCTTATAGGACATTACGTCAAATAATATTAATTGCCAACTACTCACCTTAAATTCCTCTGTCGATCTGCCATCTTTCTGTGCAAATCCTCTTCGAATATCAGATTCGATATTGAATGGGTAGAGTATAAAATAACTGTAATTTTCACAATTAAATCTGTGTTAAATATGTAAAAATGAAATGCAACCATAGAATCTATTTTCGGGCACTACTTTGTCCTTTTTTACTAACCTGAATAAAGGGCTTAATAATAAGAATACGGTGAGTAGAACACGTCTTGGATGATCAGAGAGGCAAAAGCATATTCTTTCCATGCTGTAACGACTGTGTACAATGTAATTATACCAATAAATTCACTGAATCATTGTCACATGGAATGTTTTGCGTTTAGAGAAGCAACAAATTTATGGATTCCAAGTAAAAACATTTTATTGAAGTTAGAACTTGTTGCACCATTTCACCATAGTTTGCGATTGTAAGAAAAGCAAGCAATAAACATCATATACACAGTGGTTCAAACTTCCTAGAATGCATGATGTTATGTTAAATGCAAATCACGATTTCCCCTATATTTAACGCTGACATATCTTATTATTATTATCCATTTAGCAAAATTTTACACTTAAAGCATCGGTGAAATTTACTTTTTAACTAGATGCTTTTAGTACACTACACAGATTGCATAAACATAGTAAACAAAGTACTAAAATGCTCAATAGGCCAAAAACGTAAACAATATGAGTCTTGATTAATTTCTAAATGCGTAAACTATTATACTGAAATTCATATAAAATATGGGATAAAATGACACTAGTGAAGCAACACTAGACAAAACAATGGAGATTTGTTTGTGATATCAAGAAATAGATGGAAAATAGTCTCATGTGCTGTTTTAAATAGATTACAGTTTGTAACCATACTATATATATCGGAATATTATATTATTATAATTTCATTTAGTATCTGGTGTTCTGCTATGCAGTAGTAGAATTACTCGTTTGATATACGGCGGGACAAATTCTGGGTTTCCGGTGGGATTTTGAGGTACGAGGGTTACTCGTTTAGCAGATAATCAATAGTACAATGTCAAGTTATCCCAGTCGGTGTATCAGTGGGTAAAAAAGAAAAGCGCTGTATTGGCCCATTAGAACGTGTCTAGACACTCCAGCGTTGAAAAAACACATATTGGAAATTGTCAGCATCTAACTAGTTTGTTTTACGCAAAATACTAAAAAATGGAATTCTCACAAGCTGCACTTCTTCTCGATGGGCTGTGGCAAAACTTGAGTACATTAGCATTACCCAAAACTCAGCTAAATATTGAGCCGTTTGCATTAATTCAAGGTTAACAGTCGATTCTATAAAATTATGTAAGAATGTTGTACAATACATAGCTAGTATATTTCACAGCATTTGTCATATTCCCAGTAAACAGATAAATTTTCGCAAAAGGAACTGTAACAGATTTTTAATGCCGCATTATTGATACACCTTTGAGTACATACATACGGATAAACGTTTGATAAAAAATTAATTTGCCCTCATCGCTGATCATATTTGAATCATTATTACTATTACCTAATTTATTATGAACTAATCCGAAATCTGCCTGTAAAACATATTACTAAATAGTGTGGTTGGGGAGTTGCTACGAAGAAGCGATTAAATTGCGCAGATGTTTGTTCGTTAGATGTTCATCAGCACTACATTTTTCACTAAGTTACGTGCACAGTTCTGTGTAACGACAAAATGGTGTGGGAACAGGTCACAGACAAAATACAAACAGTCCAGACAGTCGACCACTCGATTTCTATCAGTTTATCAAATCGAAGCAATTGGCTGTCCGCAAACTAACGAGACATGGTGATCAATTCGTCGTCTAATGGCGCAAACGTTCTCATGCTTGTTAACCAACTCAGCAAATGTCCTATTTAATTCGTGTAATTCTAAATTGGGAAATTACTCAACAACAAAAAATTATGGTGAGTTAGATGAAATAAATGGATGGAGCACGTATCAGTGAGTGAGTGTTGTGTCATAAATAAGGTAGTTGCTACATACAAGTGGCGTTGATCTTGTAAACATGACAACAAAGCCAGCAGAACGCATGTTGGAGTAGATTGAGAGAACAGGATCAGCGACTGCCGACAAGCGAAACATATGTATAGCATCAGCCACGTGATTCTTGCTAGAATATTGCTAGCTTTAAACGTATACTTGGTGAAAGTCACCAACAGTTCCACTAATTATTGAAGCATTATAATTTCTAATGTAGAATGTTCCTATAAACAACAAACATTACGAAAATGTTAGAAGGGCAATCAAGAAAAGACTAAAAGATCAAATGATGACTAGCAATAAAATTAGAATAAATAACATTCTGATGTTGAGGCATATTAATGTCATAAAATCACAAATATATTCTATGGACTGTAGTTATCGTATTATCCGTCTTATTCGCAAGTCACATATTGATGAATAATCATCGTGACCAGTCGAAAGACTACTTGAACTATTTGTCATGCAAACAATATTATTCCGAATTATTTTATATTGAGTTGTAATTCAAATGTTCAACCATAAATAAATAGAATGCTAGCATAACGAAGGCATTCACCGCTTTGGGCATAATGATATAAAGACATTGGATAATTCCCTCTATATTAAATACTCTTGTAGAGAAAAGAACCGAATCCGTTTTTCATTTGGCTAGACAACAGTAAAAGGCGGCCATCGAATAACAAACGACTGAAAGAAGAACCATTACAAGCACTTCGGTAAGACATTTAGGAAGTACGAGAACGGAAGACATGCGAAGCCTACTAATTTAAAGAGACGATATACGTGACATACGTTCGTATCTCCTTCTTCATTTCATCTCACTGATAAATGGATTTTCATTTTTATTATTATCAATGGCTATTAAACTTATCAACGCTAGTACATTTAAGCACAAGTAAATGTTGCATGCCAAATTTGTTTGTGTTACATTCGTTTCTAGTCGTTTTCAAAACTAAAATTTGTAGTTTCTTGATATTACATTAATATTCATTAAATATTAAGCAATTTATCAAACGCCATTGAACCGAACTGTTCGATCTTTCAAGCAACAGATGTGATCAATCATATTGCCCAAAAACGTCCGCACCCATCAAGTGGAAAAAACTATCGTGCGTTTAATAAAAATAAAAAGATCAGTTCCACGCCATAGAGACTAGTGTCCTTCGACAATCTCTCTCTCAGTAGTCCGGTTTTTATATGCAGATGTATAGTATAGATTGTACTAGATGACTGCTTCCGAGAGCTGCTCGAAACTGGCGTTAGCATATTATAGTAATTACTTTATAATTTCTATACAAAATAATAATAATTCTTAGTTATAACCAAATAATTAACATAGGTAACTGCATGATATTTACTACACTTGGTACCAAATCTAATCGCTTTAATAGACTGTATAATGTGGATACCAACTACTACTTTAAGAAATAGACTTTTCAGAGAAGATTAAAGGGAGCGTAGCATGGCAAGTGCAGCGATCAGCTGGAAGAGCTGTGGCTACAGGTGAGTGGCTGAAAGGAAAACATTGTTTGATAAAAAGAAACCGGATTCTCGCTGAGACCAAATAAGGAGACGAGACGCACTGAGTACTTATACACTCCTTCCCTATTTCAGGTAATTTTTTTAGCTCTTTCCTGATACTCTACTTTTAAACTTGCACTTCTTCATATATATATTATTATTATCATTATTATTATTATCATTATTATTATTGTTATTATTATTATTATTATTATTATCACTATTATACTAAAGAGGAGAAAACTTATCATAGGAATGAAATTATTTCGAAAACTTCTTCACTAGTATAATAATTATATTTCGTATTTTCAAAATTGGATTTTAAGTCTTCTGATCTGTAAAATCAGTAAATATAAGGAATTTTATCCTCTGTTTATATTAATTTGAAATTCATCATTCTTAAGGTTAAGGTGGGGAATAAGGGACCTTGTTTATTTATTGCAGATATATCACCTGGTGGCTTATCATACCTACAAAAACTTAAGTATTATTTATATTTACTATTAGTTAATTACAGGGTTTCAAATGGAAAATAAATATTTCAACCATGAATCACTATGAGAAAAAATTAATAAAAAGAGTAGCACATGATTAAACTACCAGACAAACATTCCTGGTTTTATTGTCGCCTGTGGTGCGAACGGCAACATCCTGGGCCTATCTGAAGAGAAAAAACGCGATATATTTGATGCTTAATCAAAACACTTGACAGCAAAAATGCAACAAAATGTATAAATAGTTTTTTAATATATTAAACAATTAAAAATTATAGTGTCTTCCATACATCATAATATATAGTTTATTACATTTACTGTATGAGTAGTTAATTCAAGTAAAATACTTTATCAACTATTAATAAGTTTCTAATTGCATTTTCCAAACTCCATTGTGTACCTATCTTTAATCTTTCCCCTGTTTCAAGTTTTAAACATAACTAATTAATAAGATTAAATGTTTCCACCAGGATTCTGTAGAACTGCGTAAAATTAACTGAGTGAAGACAAGGAACAAAGTGGTTGTAAAATCACAGCATTCCTGAGAAAGATTTCTTTTCGATGCTCAAGAGTCTACAACGGGTAATTTACCATTCTGGCAGTTGGGTTCAGAAAACCTTGAAGAAGAGTGGATCGAAAAAATTATCTTCTGTCTGTTGATTAGAGTTTTAAACCCATTTGAAGTCAAATTTTGGATGTTGCTACACTAAATCAATTAACTCATTGTTTTTCTCAATTAGAAATTCCCATCTGCTAGTAAATTATAAAGCTGTTTTCTAGAACATTAAGATTACGGACAGTTATATATCAGAAATAAATAATCTTCTCTCCTACCTATATTTCAGACTGGTACTCTAGTCTGACAAGACCTATATAATGTATGAATGAGTAGAAGTATGACTGTAGCTATTAAAAAGTGTCCTTGTGATTCTCCTGCAAACATGTCAAATATCGGGGCAAGGACTCATTGAATATAATGAAGATGTCGTGATATTCAGTTACATCGTACTTCTTTTTAATCCTCTAATGCGTTGGATAAAATACGTAAATTCTTTTGTGCGTTGTAAAACATACTGTTTTTAGTTAAGCGTACGATGTTGACTATGTTACAATTAATCTTGATGATTCATTTCTGTTAGATGTCACTACAATGTTTTGGATTGAATACTACCAGTACAAAATTATACTTTCGTAATTAACATCGTGACGTCACTTCATTGCGCATAACTAATTATTCATGACCATAGATATGACTATGAGGTGGAGTACGACCGTGGTGTTTTCAGATGTAGCACACAATAGTGATTACTGATCAAGATGCGTTCATCATTGTTTTCGGATTATAAATCCGGTTTCCCGAAACGCTGTTTTGGTAATATCGTGACTGAAGTGCACTTCCATCATTTGTCGTATTATAAGATGTTACCGAACATAGTCTTAATTATTATTCAATGATGGCGATTACAGAATAGTCTAATTTAAATAAAATTCGAAGTTATCCAAGATATTGCATTTAAATCCTCTATTTTGTAAGAGAAAAGTAATGGAATTCCGCTAATATATATATGCTGTTTTCTATTTTATGCTTGTGAAACGTTAGGAATACAAAGTGGTAAGATATTATAAGAAAAACTATTGTTAAATGTAAGATTGCCAAAAATAATTAATCATTTCTAGCAGATGCCGAAGAAGTTGATTTCCTTTTACATGGAGCTCGTACACACTTTGTGTATTGCCTGATTGTCAGTTAGTACCTTCTTCGATGGTTTGAAGATGTTCAGAAGGAGCACATTCAAGGCACTGGCACCTAGTGGTGTCAACGGATTATTTTTAGAAATCATGAAATAAATACACTTTCAGATTAATGGTTTTAGTACTTTTATTCGAACTATAACATATTGGTAAATGTATTTTGTTAACCATTAATTTACATTTAGGGTGATGTTTTATGAACTAACTATTAAAGGTGCAATAGATTAAGAACTAAGCTATATATATTTTGAAAGAATGTCACGTTGATATATATTAGTATTTTAAAAGTACTGTTATGCATTTTACGGTAAATGAGTTATGATAACGTTAATAGCGAAATAAATTATTTGATGAAAATATCGCTTTGAAGCACTTTATTAACATTCTTTAAAACACTAATACAAATCATATTATTCAAAGTGGGTCAAGCGCATCTAGTAATGTTCATAGCATAAATAACCTATCCGGGTCATCAAATTTTTAATGTACCACCTCCTTTAAATACTCGTTAAGCACTAATATCACTACTCACAAATCGTTTCCTTTCACTCTGAAGAATAATCACTTTTATGAAATAATATTCACATATAGGGAAGCTTATCTGCTGTATAAGGGCTAGAATTTTTTTCGAAATCACGATTATATATATAAATTCCGGTGCTCCAGTATTCCAAATTTGATTTTCGAGTGCCAAATACATTGTTTCCTATTTCATGTGTATGCCTTTAGAGATTATTGTATACTCATCCGGACTGCTATTATATACATTACATACCAATTTTATGTTTATAAAAATACATGAAACTTACCACTTAACTAAAATTTAGGAGTTATGCATATTTATTACGTACTTCCATTATTCTGCTTCATCGCCTTGGTTGATGGATATGTAAGTCCTGCACTTTATCGTCGGCTATTTCTTAAGTAAGTCTTTTGTAGGGGTACTTAGTTAAAAATTCACTGTCATTTATTACAATAAGCTCCACACATAAATATATACTTATAATTAATTTACTTAAGCAATATTGCATACTGTATTAATATAGCAAAAAACCCTTACTTAACATTTCAAAAGTCTTAATGAGACGATCTTCAGAATCTAATATTTATTTCTACGATTTGATAGCCCTACGCCAATAGAATATCAAAAATACGTCTTTATAGTCTAAATTCAAGTGTAATTAACTATATCTGTTTTTAGAGAAGGTGTACCATCTAATATGATTCCTGAAAAAGAAATTCTGCAGGTGAGTTCAAATTTGTTTCTAACAAAATATATTATTTTATAGCACTTTTTAATGCATAGAGGAACGTAAGTAATTCTTGGCCTTCACGCATACACATTTCAGTTAATATGTAACATGTCTATCTCTCAAAAATCGTATTTTTTTAAGATAATAGAATAAGTATTTTAGTGATAATATTGGGTAGAATGGTAGAATAAGGAAAAGGTTAATATATGCAATATGATACTTATAGCTAACTAGAAAAATCGATAGAGCTAAAAATCTAGAAGACGTTCAAAAAGCAGAAAATGAGGTAAGTTAAAAAGTTTTCTTAAAAAATTTATAGGTGAAGGACATTAGTTTTTTCGTATTAGAAAAAAATATCTAATTGTTTATTGATTATATTTAGTTTGAAAAAATAATTTCATAGTTCAAAAATTCTGTGAGAAAATCACATCGTCGGCAATACCCAAGAGTTGATAGAGGCCTAGGTGCCACGAACAGAATTATGTACTGGTTGATCAACTTCCAGGTTTGCTAAGTTTTTCCGAAATATAAAAATAGAGATATTAAAGAAGGATGAAGTGGTATAACTGAGATATGGCATTTAAAGTGGATAATACTTAAACAATTATACCAGAATGAGGTACAACACTGAAATCGGTATTTTGCAGAGTCAAATAGCAAAACTCGTCAATGCGTTCAATTTTCCTGCATCTGCAGGAAGCTCACTTTTTAGTAATATTGTTAGTACTCTTTCCTACTCTTTAATAAACAATAGCATCATGCTTCCAAAAATGTACACCTTGAACTAATGATAATTTAAAATTTTAGCGAAGCGGATATAGACGCGAAGCGATCAGACACAAAGGGGATTTTTCAAAAATGCATAGAGCTCTCGAAAGAGCGGTAATTAAAGAAGCTTCCTCGTGGTTAACTGAAGAACAATTGGATGCCTTAAAAGTGGGCTGATTTGACACTTTCTATACCCTAATTCTTAATTTTATTATAGTTGCATTTCTACATGTACATGTATTCATTAGTATTTCTACCATTAATAGGCTTCAATGAATAGTTTATAAGTCATGTAATAGAAATTTAATTGCGAAAATAGTTCATTTTCAGTACCTTATCAGGAGACTGAATTTCAAGGAAAGGAAGCAAATCGCTCGTGCATACAAGTTGACGAGTATAAAAAAGTGAAGTATTTATAATCTATTTTGTTATTGTACCGAAATAAATCAAATAAATATTCTTAAATAATTTTCGATAGTACGTAGAGAGCTGCTATAATTCTAAGCTATTAGCACAGTGTGATTTAATAGTTTACCAAAGAAGAGTTTATACATGCAAATAGAAATCATTAAAATATAATCGTTATGCATAAAACTATTTGGCTAGTAGTTCTGAATTGGGTAAAAACGATACCAAGAGAGTAGAGATCTAGGGACGATAAAGGCCACAGAAAATATAGGCTTAGCTGTTCTCTAGGCAAGGCTTTCTAATTTATCTTACAAATAACAATTGTTTAGATTATGAAACATCATAGAGATTATGTTCTAACAAAAGTATTCCTATTATAAATGAATTATCTGTTATAATCTTGGTAAACAAATATTTAAGTCTGCTAGTATTATTACTAAACTGCAATGCTCTTGCGAACAGTATTCTGTTTAACTATATATTTATTGATAATTCTGTCAAATGGATGGATAATGGTCAGCTTATATGTATGTATATTTACCGATAAATAAATATATATGTAAATGCAAAATAAGATCTCTCTTATTATATATATATATATAAAGCCTAGTGCTTTTTTTAATCACTAGTCCGAATTTAAATCGACAATTAATAATATCGTGTCTTAAGCAATTTTCTATTGACCCACTATTCCTGGAACAAAAGATGAACAACACTGGAATGATTCCCAACAAGACTCAGGAAGTAAGTTATTTAGAGTAGGTTTTTATGATTCAATTCTTGCGCATTGCATCACCTTATTGATCTCACTAATTCTATTAGAATAATCGGCCAAAAGTATCTGAATTCCAAATTTTCGAGTTGTCGCCAGAAGGTCACTCATTTAAAATCATCATTATCGTTGGTAATTGACATGATTATTTCTTAGCCTCTGAAATGACCAGTGAGCACGATTTTGTCGGAACGAAGACGCTGGTTAATTTCCGTCTTACAGTATTTGCTCCTAATTTCTACTCGTCACTAGCAACTTCGCTATGAATAGTCATGCTGTTTGGCCCAGATAATAAAATCAACTTTTTATGAATTGCTGTCATGCACTCCTTAAGAATACCTTTCGTAATAAAATTACAAGAGACGACTTCCACATCAATTAATTGAATACTCAGAGTAGCAATAGATATCGCATCTTTTTTTTAAACCAGAGCCATTAGAATATCTAACATTTTTGGAAACGAAGAACTATCATAAGTTTGTAGTATATTTTTTATAAAAAAGGGCCTAAATGACATCATATCATTCTTATAACCATTCATTTTCATGCTAATAAACATGATTCTTTCAGTTTATTAAAATATTTTCAAACAACTCACTGAAGATAAAACAGCAACAAGATAAAGCAACCACTTTTATATCATCGTTAAAAAATTTAAAGGTATGAGATTAAAACATTATAGAATTAGGAAAATATTATATATTGCTTATAATAATTCTACAAAGCTCGTTGTATTATGTAAACATGCAGTATTTACTACTACTAGTAAAGTGCTCCGATGCTCTATAGAATAAAATATAGCTTTTAAACATCAAGTCGAACATTTAGGTTAAAAATGCAACGCAAAAAATATTTGATGACATAAAGAATATACAGAATTGGATGTGGAGAATCTTCAATATAACCGAAGAAGTATTCCAACCAATGCTTGGGGCAGATTTTAACGAGGTACGTAGCATATCTTCCCATATCATGTATTTACCATATTTGTCGCCTATTTGAAGATGAACTCCTCTAACTACGCGTGAACTAGTATAATCCTCTCTAAATGCCCCAAAATACGGTTCTAGAACATAAAAGAGTCAATGTTTAAACATAAATTTAATGTCGGCATCAGCTCTATAAATCATACTCTGATCACAAGTATATTCACTTACAGTTCGAAACTGAATTCCACCGTATATCGTCTGATATCCATGAGAATCCGTCAACATCTCTTTCTCAGTTAATGCTTTCCATAGTTCCGACGTCCGTACGCATTGTTGGAAAGCAAAAAACGGTTATTATATTTTCCTCAATATAGATATTAACTTCTCTTTAGTCACCATTAGATTTTTTTTCACTATATATTCGCCATTATGTTTTTTTTTTAGAATGTTAAAGGGAGAGAAGGAAAATATACATACTATATAGTAAGTATTTTAATTTTAGAAGGATGCCATAGGTGTTCTACTGGAATGGGAGAAAAAAAATCTACACAATACCAACAAAATAACTGAATTTTTTTCCACATAATATTGTTATATACTAGATATAAATAAATTCATAATGTCCTATTACCTAATAACAAGGAAATGTTGAATTATTTGACCATATTCCTTACTAAATATCTGAAAAAGTATAAAATGAGCTAAAAGCCATTTTTCGCTACATTGAATTACAACCACTTAATATCTAGAAAATAATTGTGGTTAATGAGTTCACAAACTTAAGGAATCAAAACTCGATACGTTTCTAAGTAGTTCAATTATAAAATATTTCGGCTATATTCCCTGATATTATTTGCTTATTGCTGTATGTTGATTTCTTAAGTCAGCAAATTAGCTACTCTCTTCCATCCGATTTGGAAGAAAGTGAAGCTTATTTGGAATATAATTATCAGCCCACTAGCACAATGCTTCAAACAAAACAAGCTTTGGAAGGAATGAACAAAATGGCTGATAATTTTTGGAACGAATGGAATACAAGATATCTAACCATATTGCGAGATAGTCATAAAATAAAGTTTCATCAAAGATGACATGGAGTCCGAAATCTTCCCGAAATCGGAGAAGTAGTGCTAGTGGAAAATGAATTAACTCCACGTTCAACTTGGCACTATGGAGTTATGGTAGAAATTATCCAGAGTGCTGAAGGACAAGTAAGATCGGCAAAATTAAAATGTCCAAATGGTCGTATTTTACATAGGCCAATAAACAAATTATATCCTATGGAAATAAGGGCTACTGCGTCAACTCAGTTGAGTCCAACACCAGCTGAACTGGGAGACAAGAATTTAGATGAGGAATTCGATGAGGAAGGATAGGAACGCATAATACATACTAGAGTTGCCATCCAAGTAGTTCAATTCAAATTATCAAAGTTTAAATATTTTAAAATCTAGAAATTTTAAAATTTCGAATTTTAAAATTTTCATTCTTAATTTGAAGTTGAATGCCAACCCTAATATATAATCAAGGCTATCGAATAATAGTGATATAAATGAAAAAAAAGAAACTAATAAAATAAAGCTATAATTAGATTACTTTATTTAGTCTGAGGAATAAGTCGCATCCTTACTAGGGATAGGAATACAAATCAAACGAATCTTCCTGGTTACTTTTCTCGGTGTATATTGTCTTCATAAACAGAGGCTCAAAAACAAAAGTGCATTAAAGGGTTCAGAAAGTGCAAAATTTTGAAACTCCTAAAAGTGCGTGATGGGGAAAAAGTGGCAACTTTTGGGTTTAAAAGTTATATAGTTACTGTATTCTTTTTATCACAGATGAAAAAAACCACTTGTGTTATTTAAAACACGAAAAGACAAAGAACAAAAACCATCTCAATGATTCCTACAGTTTGACGCAGTATATATGTTCCATCACAATAATCTTATTCTGAAACAAGGGGATTGCAAATCCACCCGTCATAAGCCTTATATTACTCGGTTCCCGACTCTTAAAATTTAAAATTCAATTTAGATTTAAAATCTTCAGAATTTCAAACCTACAAATTTCCAAATTTTCAATTTGAATTTGAATGCCAACCCTAATAGTCAATATATCTACAACATTGGTCCACAGTTATGCGAGTCTTCCAAAATTGGCGAATACCAGCAATCAACGTATCCTTCGATACGAGCTTGTATTCAGTTCGCAAGTTATGCTTTAACTGATGCCACACTTTTTCAATAGGATTGAGGTCTGGACTCTCTGGAGGCCAGTCAACGCATTTGATGCCCAGTTTAGCAAATCGATCCCTTGTATACTTGTCTGTATGTTTGGGATCGTTGTCCTGCACAATCCGGGCATTATTATTATATAAACGTTCTTAAGGAATGGAACGTAGAAGTCTTCAATTATACGGCAGTACAGTTCGGAGTTCATTCTATTCTAAAATGTTGTATTGTGTTCGGACAAATAGATTGATTACACTACTTGTGGTGGCTACAAGTTTCATACGGCTATCATATTGACAGACAGCTTTGAAGCTAGCCGCCCATATATCGAGTGCATATGCTATCGTACTTACTTTACCATCCCATATAGCAATTCTTGTTGCTCCCCTGCGTGAAATTCCTGCCCAAACATGGACTTTCAGCGGATACTTCGCAACTGATCTACGCCTTCCGACTGCATCCTTCTACAATAGCATGATTCTAAGCGGTAAATGTTCAGACAAAAAGAAAACAAGTGATCTACCTCTTGAACAAAACAGATTCGGGAATTAGAATTCAATTGTACTGAGCTTTCGTCCGTGAACACACAGTCGGAGAAAGACTCCTAAAACGTTTCTCTTCGATTATATTTGTATTTTCTACAGTAATACGTACCTTAATATCCAGCATATGAGTATAAAACTTCAGCCGTTTTTCCTTATTCACAGATCGGATTAAGTGGTCTGACTTTGTGATTTTACACACAAATCCAAGCTACTTTTGGAACTTCTTAAGCATTGTTGGTTTCACATCATAACTCAGAGTTTCTTTTACCATCTTAATCAATTTCATTGAGGTAACCTCATTATTGGTTGCATAGATATAGGAAATGAGGCTCTTTATCTCTTCTACTTCAGAAGCCACAAACTTTCTACCACGGAATGGTTGGGATACGCGGGCCCTTTGTCGTTTATGGGCTCGTATAAAGTTCAACACTCTCCTGTAAGTGATATTGCTATGGGTCCTCTGAATTTCCCTCGTTATTGCAGCAGTTGAATATCCTTGCAATTTCCGAACAATAATAGTAGAAGATATGATTGAGTCCATATCGTAATGTTGCAAATCGTTTTGTGTTTTCGTAATCATTGCACTAACTCGCAAGGCAAAAAGTGACGTCATGCAGCGTGGATTGTTGATGTCACATGAAAAGTGCAAAGCATACCATTTTATATCCACGTCTGCAGCTACTATGAGCTATATTCTTGTCTTCTTCATGGAGTCCAATACCTATTCGGTAATTGCAAGAAGAACCATTGCTAGTCCAACAAATGTTGGAGATACTGTAGTGGTGCCTTATGGCGATGGCAAAAAGTATAAGGCAATCATTAAACACTCGGGAACTAAAGCCCAGTGTGAAAAGATGGCTGAAACACTTTTAAGCCTAAGGCCAACTACATCGGCCTCCGTTCAAGTTCTGAGCGGAATTCCACCACGCGAAGCTTCTGTTCTAGAAGCAGCCAATCCTGACCCGACCAATACTCAGGATCAAGGTATTGGCATGATTATGCCAATACTAAAATCCTTAGTTGAGGAGGTCAAGATGCTGCGTAATAGGATTGACAGCATTGAAAGGAAAGTAGACAACATGGAGCACAAAATTGACTCCATGGAGCTGAAGGTATCGACACTGGACGAAAACAGTGGAGATATCAGAACCGATCTGTGCAGAGTTCGGAGAGCAGCCACTGAACTACTTGACAGGGTGCCAAAACAGCTGGCTACAACAGGTGAATATTCTGTATATTGTTTTGCAATTTTACTTCAATTTTTTTCTTGTTTTTTTACCAGTGCAGTTTTAGAACTGGCTTATCCTTGGATATCACATAAGGTAGTAAATAACATTCAGATGTCATCTGAAAACTCCATGATTTTTGTTCGGAAATTAGAGCGCGAGCTCTTCAAGTACGAAAAGGATAAGCACCTCCCGCTGGAAGAAAGATCGGGACAAGATATGGTTAGTAATAGGCCTAAGCATCTTTGGGGTTTCTCAATTTATCCATTTTTACTCACCTTGTTATGAGCTGCAGGTTCGTTGGCTCTGTAAGGTGCTCAACGATCGATATCGTATATCGAGCCCAGCGGAGGAAATCGCCGACTGGAAATTGGCCAAGAGAGGCATTAAAAACTATTGGCTAAATAAGAAGAGGGAGCATAATCTAGAGAATGAATCTCTAGAAAGGCTTTTTCTTCCGAAACGCCGATATGCTGAGCCTGCGGATGAGGAGCTGGGTAATCAAAGTGAGGAATACGCCTTTGATTGAGCCATTGTGAAAATCTGTGTAAATTGTTTTCTTCCTTTTCTGTAAACTTGTGATAGTGTTTTGTAGATACTGTTTGTGTTGGAACCACATATAAGTATTTAAATTCCTAAACTTACCACTTGTTTCCCGCCAGCACTAACATAAGTTTGCACTTTCTACTTGTACTCTTGTTTACAATATTAGCTAAGAGGATCGTATATAAGAAAAGTAGAGACCTATTACGGAGTTCCCCGATTTATTGCCTACCTATTGTTTTTGACTATAATAAAGCAGTCTATTAGTTGTTCTCAAGTTACAACAGTTTGCCTCTGTACATTATTTAGTTTGTATATATTTGTTTAATTATATAGTAAATATTACTAGTATACTTGTTATTGCAAAGCAGTTATTAAGCGGAAGCCGGCTGTCATTCCAAGAGTTAACGTGCGCAAGAGAAACGTGGGGCTTAAATAAGTTTATATACGAATATGACATACCAACAATGAATAATGATACAGTAGGAAAATGAATGTCATAGCATGAAACCTATAGGGGGAAACAGCGTATCAGGGGAGGAAAAGGGAATAACTATGGAATGAATTATAGTATAAGAGGAAATAACGAAAAAGATAAAGAAGGCGTCCGGAGTACAAAAGGGGACGTCGGGTGATCGGTCCGTTCTAATCCCCCCTCTCTCCTGGATTGTGACACTGCTCGGGTTTATATACGCCTCACTCTGGAATGTTGAACATCATAATGTATATATGCGGGGCAACGCATTATAAAGATTCAGCGGATATTCTTAGGTCAAAGATGCTCCTTCTTACACAAGCATTAAAATACGAAGTACACGACAGCAACGATTGGGGGTCGGGGTTAAACCATATTGAGCGATCAATATTTTGGGGGTTTGATTAAATGGGGGTCGGAGTTTGAAACTATGTTTTTAAACTGGGGGTCGGCGTGAAAGGCGTAATATTTCTAGATTGTGTGGCAAAATTGAGCAAAAGTATGAAGTTTGTAAAGTTCTTTGACTTCTCTGATGTTTAGAGACACATAAGTGGCGAAAACAACAAAAAACCGAAAAGTGGTACTAAATGAAAACTGCGACTGAGTGAAACACACATTTGTAACTGAAATTCACTCTTTGATATTGATACAGGCATTCGCCTTAAGAAGAAGTTGTATAATCAATAGGAAACCATAATGTAGAAAATGAAAATAAAAAGCTATACGAAGGGGAAACTGTGGTCCTCGTAAAGGTGAGGCACAAATATCCACACGACATCGAACCAGCCACGATAGCTCGGCACCGTAATCTACATCAACTCGGTGATAACAGCGACGGTAACGTATAAATCAAAGCTAGAGAGGAAAAAAGTAACTAATTGGGTGAGAGATTCAAAATCGATAGTCGTGAAACATGATGTGCAAGCAAGTTTGAAGTGAAGTAAAATAAACATCCCGAAGAAAAATGCCACTTTTAACTGTTCTATCAATTGACAAATCTGTTTGCTACGGTTACAAGTAAATGTCATGAGCCATTGTCATAGGTAAATGCCTTTTTTCTTCTACAAAAATGAGAGAAAACCTATTTTGAGGAAAAACTTTGTTTCAGAAATAGTAAAGTTTGGTATGTACCAGATCGGAAATTCAATGCCGAATTTAGCTCTCTATTTAGATTTTTAAAATTCCCATTTTGAAAGAAGTTATGGACGAGAGAGCAAAAATAGCACTTGATTGCTATCGTGTGCAATTTATGCTCCTTGCTACGCGGCCCCACTGTATCTATTATTTTTGAATTATTACTTTACTTATTATATCGGATTTGGAGAACATGTTTTTGAAAATTATTAGGGCAGACGTTTTTCATATATGACAAACACATTTAATAATGCACTATTAGTAAATATCTCTCTGGCCGTCCATAGATCAGCTTAAGTCATGAGTATAAAACTTGTTAAAAAAAAACAATTCCGATCACCAGTGTAGGAAGTGAAGAATGGTTCAGACTTTTATTTTCGCCTTGCTTTTGGCCACTCTTCTAAATGGTGATCAGCAAGTTTGCATAGATCATTTACGGAAAATATTACTAAAGAAAGAGCTGACTAACGACGACATTTCAAAGGTATGTGATATAAAGTGTTTAAATTGGATATATAAACCCTGTTTCAGATACTGGGTTAAAGTTTAAATGCAAATAATTTCTTATAGCCAGTAAAATAAATATGTATTTGTGTTGTTTGTTTTTATGCATTATGAACTTAATAGGGATATATGTAAAAAATCAGCACAACATAGTGTCCTATTATAATGTATATTAATTAGTTTTGAACTAGTAGGAAACACTAAACTAGTTATTAGCTATAGAATAATAAAGATTTCTCCTAACAATATTTGAAACATGAATAATGAGGGAAATATTATTCAGCCTATCAAATTGGCGGCCACTGATACGTGTTCTCAGAAGTCACTCAGCGACGTAATGAGTAGTGAGTCGATAAAAACAGTTTTCTTCCTTTTCTCACTAATGCTACTTGAAAAATTCTGAATGATTTTCTATGCAACCGTTCTCCTCCAATTTCTCTCTTACACGTCACTCCTTTAATGATATAACACAAAACTTATTTGGTAAGTTATTAGTGAAAAATGATCTCTAGCAATCATTTCAGACTTTGTTGACAATTTGCAAAGCAATCTACCTGTTTCGAAGCAAGGCAAATTTCTCTCAATAATAAAAGCGTTAGACAGCTGTCTGAAAAGCAAAAACTCTTCGCTTCAGAAGTTGAAAGATCACGTAAATAAATATATTTTGGATGTATATGGACCAAGTTATACAAAGGTAGGTCATTATTGCTAACTCTGTGGCTTCTTGTGGCAATGATTTCTCCTCTATATCAGTATTTCAAAGTTTATAACTACTTTTCTGTATATTATTTCGTTCAACTATCGCTTGTTTTTGAATCCAAACTAAGTTGAAGATTAACGCTAGTAGGACATTGTGTTAATATATCTATAAAAACAGGTTTGGATATTTAAATCAAATTTTGCGATTATTTCCTAGTAATTTAAAATTGAATCTCTAAATTGAAGCTTGAAATTAGGAACAATCTACTAATTAGGTACATAATTGTAGATCAAGAAGTGTGGAAGTATTGCTACTAGTCAAGGCAAGAAATGCTCAGATTCTTCCGTGCTAAATTGTATATATGACAAGTTCAAAAATACTACTACTTCATACCAATATGAAGATTTACTCAAAGTAAGTGAAATTGTTTTAAACTTTATGGATTAGAAAAATTATCATAAATACATTAATTTGTTGTAATTCAGTGCATTTAGACAAGGAAACTATACTACCAATGAATAAATAATTAGGGAATTTCTAGATTACGAAAATTGACGTAATTTTACTCAATAACTATTCAAGCACTTATAGAAAATAGTTTTTATCATTTTGTTAAACGTTTTAATATAATATGTGATTCCAGCGTATAAATTACAAGAAGGGCGAGTACACTTGTTTAAAAGGAAATATGACGGAGATTTTGAAGTTTCCATCAAGTATCAATTAGTTGGTGCAAATAAATAATTATACAAATATTATCCCTATGTATTTCTACATAGTAGAGACAATTTTCTTATTTCAATCCATAGTAATACTACTTTAATGTCTTTTTTCGACTTAAACTATAGTGTACGACTATGGTTTACTTTATTTTTCATGAATAGTTACTTATGCAAAGTGAAAGAATTCTCGAAGTGGTTCTACATCTTAGTAGTGTTAAATAAACGTTTGTCACAGAACGGTATTTTCTGTAAATAAATGAAGTCTTGAGTTGGTAGGAATTCTGCAGTAATTTAAACGGATAAATGTACTTAAGCATCACAATGCTACTATACTTAAAACGTTTAACAAACTGGAGTTTTCTTATCGAATTCGGCTATCAAAATAAAGTTATTTAGAAATAACAGCATTATATGTTCCACTAGTTTTAATCTCGAACTATTTAAAATCACTTTTTCAGGGGCCTATTTATTAAGTGGAGGCAACCAAAATTTGATGAAAACAATTCAGATTATTTTTTGGCAAATACATTGCTGACCACAAAATTGAATTATACGCTGATCTAAATATTGATTTCCACATCTCATTTTAAAGCAATAGTAATGGTAAACCCACATATTGCTACCAATTCCGTAATAAACTCTAAACAAAATTCCATCATATACGAAACCTGATATACACAAAGGCAGTTTGAAACCAATACCATAATATGTGCTTTTATAGCAATTGTTCTATGGAAAGGCTACTGTGTGAATGAATCCAAAATTAATTCGAACAGTTGAGAAAGTCCATGTTTTTCCTTTTACGGAACCACTTAAATTCAGAACTTTCTCTTACCTCTTAATATGCCACATATATTACGACGGTCTCTTTTGTGATAGTAGAAAATAACCTTTAATATCTTAAAATATACAGTTAGTTTCATAATTATGACCCACCCTCTATTTCTCGTTCAACCTCGGGACCGAGTGTTTCAAATTTTACCAAATTTCTATTCTTGCATCGTGTCATATCGTCAATATCATCTACACTTTCTCCTAATGATCTATACAAATTCTCCCAAATACTCAGTTTATTTATCCAGCTGTTATAACCAACTTAGTATATACGAACATTCACATAGCAAATGTGTCTTTTGAGAATCGCACTTGTAACCCCGACGACCCAAACGGATTTACTTCCTACTGGAGGGATTTGGGAAAGCAGGACGTTCTTTCCTGCAGGGAATCTCGGAGGAGGAAGTTTGATGAAGTGGGCTTGATTTCCATCGTTTGGTGCTTTCGGATTAACTTTCATTTTCACTACAACTACTACCAACAAGCCCTTAAAGATCAGCTACTTCCTTATCAGAAACTTCCCCAGAAAAACTTATATCCCAGTAAAACAACGCTTCCATCCACCTGGGTTGCAGCACAAAGGATTGGTTCCAGTGCAGGTACATTACCCTTAAGGACTGGACTTCTCGCTCACCAGACCCAAATGCTATGGAGAATCTTTGGGGAATACCAGCCCGCCAAGTCTATGCCCACAACAGGTATTTTTCCCCAACTGAGGACCTGAAGACAGTTTCCGGAGAGTACGCACGATTGGTCCAGTCACCATCAAGCATCTGTCAACGCGTGTGGCAGAACGCATTTTCCAGGTGATCAGTAGACGGAGTAGTCGTACCGATTATTAAAAGTTATTTGTTACTTGCTATAAATTGCTGTTCTCTTCTTTGTGAGTATTTCTCCTAAGTGCCCCATAATTATCAAAGTGTGAAAAAACAAACTTTTTGTGTTTTTGAAAAAAATATGTGTTGACAATTAGGAAAAAAGTGTAGTTCTTCCCAATGATATGACAGGATGTCAGGATAAAAATTTAGTAAAATTTGAAATGCTGAGTTCCAATTTAGAAGGACAAATGAAAGGTGTCTTATAATTATGAAACATTATATAACTATCGTTTTTAAAAATAAAATAGTAATCTATACCAAATTTTTGACATTGGATTGATACAATTGTTTTCGAGGTTAGGTGTTATAGCCTAGGAAGTTTCCAATATTAATTTGGAGTTCATTTTTGGGTAAAGAAGTTTCCTGTGAATAGTTTATATGACTTTTATAACTATTAATAAGTTATAAAATTGGATGAGTTGTCTCATTTTTAACTATATTTTTTTCCGATCACGCAGACTAGAAATCTTTGATAGTTTTAAATTGCAAGTTACCAGCATAAATTTTATATACGAGGATTGCCCAAAATTTTCCCACTGGATTTCAATCCAGGGAATAAAAGGGCAAGTCGGTGATTTCCATATTATTGTTGTTAAACCCAGTCTTAGTGCTTCTACTGATGCACCTGACAGCATTCTCCTGGTAGCGGGTGAAGTTAGTACTCGCAAATAACTTAAAATTTATTAGAAAAAACAACAAGAGAAAATGCAATACCCTCAGAATAAAACAGTGTGAAATACAGATATAAACAAAAATTAATATAACAAAAATTCACCAAACCTATTTGACAAAATAGAGCACTATACAGTACAACATGATTTGATTTGATTTTTTAGGTTATGTAGCAAATAGAACACATTGCATAGATATAAAATTGTATAAACATAAATTGAGCTATAAGAAATAGGCAATTCATGTATTGCAACAGTTACATCTTCGAAAACCTAACATGCCCAAGATCATTGCTTTCAAAATAATGACTAATAATTATTTTACCCGTACTTCTTTAATATTCTTCCTGCAACTAGTCTTATGGCTTTCGCTCGGCTTTGTAGCGATACTTATGTTTATATTTATAACAATAAAGTTTGTCATTTCCATTAGAACCTAGTTTAGAAAAAAATATAATCAAACTAGTGAATTATTAAATATTACCATCTTTTGTCATTCTACGGCATATCCATGCTTCTGTCCTTTGGCAGTAGCTTTGACTGTTTTTGTATGCCAAACTAGCACTTCTTTCGGATTATCATTGTATCCAAATGGTTCCAATTGTTCTTTTTTGATTTTGAATTGAGAAAGAAAACAGGATTCTGGACCCTCTTTGTAGATCTTCGCACAATTTGAATTGAACGAAGCACTTAAAATACTTGAATATATATAATAATTTCAAATGAATTAATTTCCTTCTCAATCAATTCACTACTATTTTTTCTCGATTTTTGTAGTTTCACTTTACCCCTTATATGACTGACAATAAACCGAAACATATTTTCCTGATAAACCTACTTAACACGAAACAGTTCCTTGATGTTGATTGCGAATCCAGCCATATCCGTAGCAAATGGTCGATTTGGAGCAAAAATGACATCCCATCCACTAATAATACCTTTGCTGTTAACTTTAGGTGCCTCTACTAATGCACCTCCAACAAGTCCTGAAAGACAGTTTCTCGGTCCTTATTACTTTTTAAATAGTTATTTTAGAGCATTTTTTAAAATACTTGGTTAATACACATATAGTTAATGTAGCCCCCCTCGATCAGGTTCAATGACGTATTTCACGAACTACGTCATCAATTTGAGTGATTCAAAAGTGGAACGAGGCAGGAGATGTAGTCTCCTTCTTTGTATTCATTAATTTGCACTGATTCCGCTGTTACTTAGTGAAAAAATTAGTTTACTTTCAAATAAATTCATCTCCAGCGCGGACATATATTTAAGGCACCTCACATATTGATTGTAAAATCACTATAAACCTTGAAAAAAAATTTTTTATTAGCAATAACAATATTAATAGGTCAATACATAACTAATACTTTGTGGGATACCTGAAATTTTTGATAGGGACATCATAACGGCGTAACATAGTCTGCAAGGTTAGCACAACCATGGTCTGAAATCTCAGCCTAGGCTTTCTTGATAACTGCTTTTAATTCTTTAATATTGGATTATGTTTGCCTCTCCATCCCCTTCTCCACATCATTCCATAGGTATTATATTGAATTCAAGTCTGTACTCTGAGACGGTCACTCCATATTGGTGATATTCTTCCAACGAAACTAACTTTTTGTGGTATTAACTGAGTGTTTTTAACTGTTATCTTGCTGAAATATTAAATTTCGGCCTAACTTTCGAGCAGAAATTCCTCTCCAGAACAATTATGGACATTCTCGTACAAATGCAACGCCGGTCCTCCTGTTCTTCAAAGAAATAAGGGCTTTCTTTCTGGCTATTCATTCATTTAATCCATCTTCTACCAAACGTTGTCGAATTGACAGTATTGAAAATAACAAATTCATGTAAAAGGAATTAAATCACTTACTTTGAGATACTTTAAGTATATGTCCGCGCTGGAGATGAATTTATTTGAAAGTAAACTAATTTTTTCACTAAGTAACAGCGGAATCAGTGCAAATTAATGAATACAAAGAAGGAGACTACATCTCCTGCCTCGTTCCACTTTTGAATCACTCAAATTGATGACGTAGTTCGTGAAATACGTCATTGAACCTGATCGAGGGGGGCTACCTTAAGTATATGTACGCCAGTGTGTATACTTACCAACTGCCCAAATTCCAATTCGCTTTATCTTCCTTATGTATTTGTCGAACAGTCGTAAATCGTAGGAGTTATCATCATCAGCAAAATAAAGAACTGCCTTGTGTTTGATGCTGTAGTTCTCCCGAACATATTGAAGTGCCAAATTGCGATGTGTCCATCCACGCTCTAGAAATTTTCAGTCAAGCAGTTCTCTTCAATTATCTGATGGTAAATTAAAATATACTATAATATAATTAACTGTATTATAATCTTTTATGGACATGATTAACGCTTGAGTACTGATTAAAAAAAACACCAAATAGAATTTACTGTAAAAGAGCTGTAAAATTACAATTCACTTGGCATGCCCGGATCACTAACGGTTGCCAGATAAACGTGTGGCACCCCACTACGATACAGAATTCTCCTAACGGCGGGAGAAGTTTGATTACCATCTTCGATCACAATCCAGTGGAGGTTGCGGACTTGCGATAGCGTTTGAGATAATCGAAAAAATGACTTGTAAACTGATATTGAACAAATTAATTACAATATGTATATTTTGTATCCAACACTACTTCAGTACTTTTAAATTCTACTTATATATAGGCTGAATGCCTGTTTTATCGAACAAATTAATTCAAGTTTATGTTCACCAACTTCCATTCGTAAAATGCTATAAAAGACCAGAAAACTGTTTATGATCTCTAAAGTGTCTGTGTTTTATTATTTAGTTGCTTTTTTCGAATTCGAAGTTAGCAAATCAAAGCGGTATTGTAACTGGATACATCAAATACTAAAATAATGTGTGCAGATAAATATATAGGAATACAAGTTTAGGTTAACTCACCTAATCATGTCCGCCAACCTTTCATTCCTTTTATATGTAGGAGTCACAATTACAATAGTAACATTTTGAATTCTTTTTATTTTTAATAATCCGTCGAAAAATTCATTTCGATAAGCATTTATTACATAATAACCACATCCAAAACATAACAGAACAGGAAATATTCTAGTAAGAAGAACCTTAATAGTATATGAGAGGGAAGGATTTAACCGAATCGTCTTGGACATTTCTGAAAATCTATGTACAGTTGATATCGTCACTCTATGCAAGTATTTTATTGATATTTACTGTAGAATTTAGTAAAGCAGTAGTAATTAGGTATATAAAAACAATAAAATGCAAATATATAATGGTGGAATGCTAATGTTATTTTAAAAGAGGTTAAATAATTAGGTAAAAATAGAGTATTTTAATTTAAATAACTAGAATTATGTATGGTTTCAGGAATTTTGTAACTAAATGCGGAATAAGAGAGAGGAAGAGAAGGATAGAAGTGGCACTGATAGGAGATCAATAATAGCAAGTGGAATGGTAAGGGAACTGTCACAGACAAAGTAGTTGATAGACAGCACCAATGTTCGCATACACATACATAGAATGTGAATTAACTGCGTTATTGGACAATGGAAGGGGAACAAAACAGAGCGACTACCGGTAGTCGAAGCGGCTAATCGAGATAAACACGAATAACTGGAATTATACCAAGGGTTTATAGTCGTATGGTTTACTTTCTATTGTAGACCTTCTTTTTGGAATTATTTGTTATCAACTATAAACAATAAGAATGCATGTCTATCACTAACTCTTCTCACCACTTCATTTTGCATGCTATTTATAGTTGCTGTATGATTCAATCTTATTTGTCAAATATTCATAGTAATATAACATAATCTTATGCAATTTCACATTTCCACAAACGCTACTTTCTACCATTAAAAACTAGAGAAACTAGATTAATTTTAAGCAGATTATCAATCCTGGGCAGAAAGATGAATGAATGTATATTAAATTTAGATAATAGGTAAATCAATATACATACAGTAAAACAACATTTAGTAAGAAAATGTGTTGTGTCTAACATATTTTAGATTGCGTCATTGATAATATTGACTGCAGCATTCACATTTTACCTACACATCGTTAATATTCATTTTTGTAATATGAGGACTTTTATAAGGAGGTAAAAGAATTAGTTGGTTTCTAGAATTATAGAACATTACAATCACTATTCACAAAAATCGTTAAATTACGAACGTAAAGAGTAGTTCTTTTATAACTAGTTGAATCAGATGTCTAGTTCTAAAAGTTTAATCCTTAAATTTTATTTTATCAGTGTTATATAATGGCCAAATCATAACAGTTTGAAGTACACTAGGTATTAGCTTTAAGATATTGAACTATTATCAATATAAATCAAAAATAGTACTTTCCTATTAGAAATACTTGGTAATTTTCTTGTCCAAATAAAGTTCATAAAACACTAATGGTAAATTTGACCTTGTGCTTCCTACTAATAAAATAAATATAGGAGGATTTCTCTACCTAATAATAGTTCCCTTTACTTTTTTACTTTATGTATATTTATTTATTTACTTCCAGGCATTCCTTCCTTGGCCAACATTTTAGCAGGCTAAAATACTGTTCTGTGATGTCTGTGTTTACGTATAGAATGTGCTGGTGAGATATTAAGGTACCATTTCCCTGCAATTCACGTCCATAGTTGAAAATTATTCCATTAGTTGAAATTAATCATATTATAAATACTAGTTATTTCCATTATTAGAATTTATAATGCTTATATTTACATTTACTTTTTTACCTCTACTTTATGCTTGAATTTCTTTTAGTGTGGTTTTATAATTATTTAGCTCACGCTTCTGTTAATTTTTTCCTATTTGTTCCCATAAAATATTTTTGTTGTTGCTTTTCAGGTCGTGCATAGTTTTAATATTACTTTTATCAATTTTTGGAATTTTATAAGTATATTAACGATTTTGAGGGAAAATAAATGGGAAAGATACGCAATGAAGAGCGGGATTTCTATTTTGGTTGGAATGTTTTTGCTAGTATTGTGACCTTGACTCCTATGCTTTATTCGAAAGTCAACTATGCACTACTGTTTACCATTCTTACCCTTGCTTGTGCAGTTGGAAGTACGTTTAATCAGCATTACTCTGATTCTGTTTTCAGCTTAATATTATTATATGACTTTACCACCGAAATGAAGTGTCATTGAACACTTCGTTTAAAAATTTAAAATAGCTAAGTAAATTAATAATATAAAAAACAAAAAGCTGTTGTATTTGTTTTTGTTCTCTACCCCTATTTTATTATTAATACGGAACATAATGCTAGACAGTTTTGTTGACTTCATGAAAAAACTTATAATATTGGATCGCTATTGATTGTAAAAGAAACAATAAAAAAGTGGCTACATCCATCTTAAATAAATATGGATTACTTAAGAAAACATTTAATCAGAAATAAAAGTGGTAACTAAATTAAAAGTTTAGCTTTGCTTGTATGCGCATCTTAATTATGATATTTCACAATTAATGAAAGTGGAAGTTAGTATAAAAATAAGTAAAGACTACTGGCAATTGACATAAGTTTAATTTAATGTGTTAATAAAATAAAACAACAAACATTAACTTTGTATGCAAATTACTCTTGTATTAACTAAATAAAGCTACTACTTTAAAATAGCTATAAACTGTAAAGACAGAATAAGGAGGTTATAAGATTTTATGACAAACCTCAAGTATGCAGAACTGACCTTAGGGTAATGTAAATAGTGTGATTACAAGTTTGTATTTCATTTTTACAAGTCAAGTTAGACCAACAAAAGAGATAAAGACAAATTCTACTCAGTTAATGCGATCAGAAAATGAGAACTGTATACTTAATTGTTCCTACCTAATGTAGTTATTTTAAGCCATATTTGAAATTACTAGTAATTTTAACGTGACTGCCCTTCCCCGAAGAATGAATAATTCAATAGTGCACCTTTAAGTTGTGAATCCTCTATCTAAATAAATGTAAGTCTACCAAATATTTGTGATCAAAAGTAGAGATAAAGGGCACTTATATGAGAAATTTTTTGTTTAAATTTAAACTACCTAAGGTAGTTATTTGAGGGATTTTTGTTTTATTAAGCTTATGTTTTTCGTTTAAATGTAGAATCAACTAGTTATATTTTTTTTAGTAGCAAATTAATCGGAGCTGCGCTTTTATTTCAAATAATATGACTCTGTTTATATTACAGAGGAGATAATAACACAAATGTCTGGCACAATTGTCGGAGAATTCTACAAAAATCTTCTCTCACGCAATGAGTCAATGTTTTGGGATACATTCTATCGAGCATCATGCATATATATTGGACAGAGTTTGGTATGTTAGACCACTTCGCCGTGTTTTAAAAAATTTTAGTATTTTCTTTGATTTTATTGTTTACATGATATCAATAGATTGATCATATAAACACTAGCATCCAGAATAATAGAAAAATAAAGTCAGAAATTTTGAATATGTTTCTAAACAATTTTAACAATGAGAATTCCAATAATAGTGAAATGAAATGATAGCAATACGGATACATTTTCATAGTTCACATTACAATATTTATTGAAAATTTGCCAAAGATATTCAATGTCGTATAAGTGTTTTCTCATCATAGAAAATAGGAATTTCATTCGGCTTTTAGATAACTAGTGATAAGTCATTATTATGTACCATAAGATGTTAACAACTTATATCTAACTAATTACAGCTTGAGAATATTAAAAAAATAATAGTCATTTCTCCACTACAGTGCGTTTGATAATTATGGGGCACTTAGGAGAAATACTCACAAAGAAGAGAACAGCAATTTATAGCAAGTAACAAATAACTTTTAATAATCGGTACGACTACTCCGTCTACTGATCACCTGGAAAATGCGTTCTGCCACACGCGTTGACAGATGCTTGATGGTGACTGGACCAATCGTGCGTACTCTCCGGAAACTGTCTTCAGGTCCTCAGTTGGGGAAAAATACCTGTTGTGGGCATAGACTTGGCGGGCTGGTATTCCCCAAAGATTCTCCATAGCATTTGGGTCTGGTGAGCGAGAAGTCCAGTCCTTAAGGGTAATGTACCTGCACTGGAACCAATCCTTTGTGCTGCAACCCAGGTGGATGGAAGCGTTGTTTTACTGGGATATAAGTTTTTCTGGGGAAGTTTCTGATAAGGAAGTAGCTGATCTTTAAGGGCTTGTTGGTAGTAGTTGTAGTGAAAATGAAAGTTAATCCGAAAGCACCAAACGATGGAAATCAAGCCCACTTCATCAAACTTCCTCCTCCGAGATTCCCTGCAGGAAAGAACGTCCTGCTTTCCCAAATCCCTCCAGTAGGAAGTAAATCCGTTTGGGTCGTCGGGGTTACAAGTGCGATTCTCAAAAGACACATTTGCTATGTGAATGTTCGTATATACTAAGTTGGTTATAACAGCTGGATAAATAAACTGAGTATTTGGGAGAATTTGTATAGATCATTAGGAGAAAGTGTAGATGATATTGACGATATGACACGATGCAAGAATAGAAATTTGGTAAAATTTGAAACACTCGGTCCCGAGGTTGAACGAGAAATAGAGGGTGGGTCATAATTATGAAACTAACTGTATATTGGATAAAGCCATTTTAGATAGTTGGTTGAACGATATCAAATAAATACGCCCTTTTTTAAGTTTTTATATTTCCAGATCCTCGCCAGCCTGTCATTTTTCTCTTGGTGTCTTTATTTGTGTTTCCGGAAGAATATCGTTTCATCATTACATGATATTTATTTTTCTAATCACTTATATTACTCATTAAACAGTATTGACAATAATGGAATTGATAATCCGTGAGCGGTGATCTAATTTGGAGTAACTACTAAGTGAAGTAAAATAAACTAGGAAGGGTCCGCACAAAAATTGAAAATATAGCCAGCTTGTCAAATGAAGGAAAAGAAGAATAACCTAGAAATTAGAGTTTTATTAGTAGATTATATATATATCTATATCTATATATATATATATAGATTTCAGAGATCAACGTATTACGCAGGATGTGGAACGGTTGTCGAATATCATAGCTGTTTCCGTCGCACCCTCCTTTCTTATTGTTCCTTTTGTTATCGCATTCTACTCTTGGAAGACATGGCAGACGTGTGTTAATCAACTGTACTTTTTGGGTGCATTATGTTATTCTCAAATTTATAATGTTGGTGCAAAAATAGTTATAGTTTTCAACCACTAATTCTAAAGCAATATATCTAGGTTTAGAATAAATGTATTAATGAACATTGGAGCCATTAGAATCTACGCATTGTTGTCAACAGGAAACAAGCCAATTTAGTCCTGCAACATAGAATTCTGGAGTCCTGGAATCGAGAAATTCTTCGAAGGCGTTTTTAACTGCTGCTTGGTTGCTGAGTGCCTTCTCTCACAGGAAGTTGTCGAGATGCCCGAAAGAGTGGTTGTCACTGGGAGAGAGGTCTGGTAAGTAAGCTGAGTGAGGTAGAGTTCCGTAGTCCAGTTCGTCCAATTTCTACAGAGTCACTTGTGAGACATGCAGTAGGGCATTGTCATGAAGAAGGATTCGTCCTTTTCGATTGACCAATGCTGGACACAAATGTTGTAGCTCTTGGTAAATTTCGTCAATTTAATAGCAGTACTTCTCCGCTGTGATGGTTTCGCCAGGACCCAAGAAGTTGTAGTGCATAATTCTATTTGTCGACCACTAAACAGTGACCATGACCTTCTTTTGATACATCTTCGGTTTGCACAAGTGTTTTGGAGCTTCACCTTGGTCCAGCCATTGGGCGGAACGCCATCGGTTGTCGTATAGAATCTATTGTTCGTCACATGCTACAATGTGAACAAGAAATGGGTGGTTTTTCTTGCTCCAAAGAAGCACAGAGCAGATTTCGTAGCGGTAATTTTTTTTGACTTTTGTTCAGCTCGTGCCGCACACATTTGTCAAACTTATTTGATTTCCTCATTTGGTGCAGATGTCGTCCAACTGTTGAATCATCAACGTCAACTTCTTCTGCAGCCACTCGAGTTGTTTTATGTGAGTCCGCTTCAACAATGGTCTTCAGTTGGTCGTCGTCAATCGCCAAAGGACGTCCGCGACGCTCCTCATCTTCAAGGCTCTCGTCTCCGTTACGAAATTGAGCTGTACGTTCATTGTCGGTTCCCACGCCAAATGCTCGGCTAATATTGTGGGCAGTTTCCACTACGTTGCCTCCCATTTTGAACTCATACAATAAAATCGCTTGAATTTGCTTTTTCCTCATTCTTAACTTGACAGTCTAAAATAAACAAAAATGCACATTGAAAGCAAAATGATTAACATAAATTATTAGAGCGATTTTTGCGCTTTAAAATGGTATACTACAGGAATATGGTTAAACAAAAGTTAAATCTAAAATAGGCACCAAAGTTTGAAATAACAAAAGCCGCAATTATTTTGTCACCAACCAAATTCTTTATTTTTTCAGTGCGGGTGGCTTAGGTATTGGTATAATATATCTATATTTCTTCTGTGGCGCTATTTTAAACAAAATTCTATTATCGCCTATTACAAAATGGGCTGCACGGGTTGAAAAAGCAGAAGGAGATTTACGGTTGTTTTATTGCTTTTTTTTTTCGAATTGAGTATTTTAGTTATTTGAGCATATTATACCATTTTTCTACTCTTTATATCAGTGAAGCAATATAATATTACTCATTTAGCTTTAAACATGTGTCGGTGCGAAACTATGCTGAGGAAATTGCCTTCTACAGGGCTTCCATATTTGAGAAGCATTCGTGTACTCAAACATTCTCAATTCTTTGGAAAAGACAACTGAGATTGGTTTTGTGGAAATATCCAACTTTTTGTTAGTTAGAACAAGTATATTTTTTTATTATAGTAATATTATTAGTTGCTTATTACTTAGTCAAATAGAAACCAAAATTATCTTCTATTTTAATCTTCTAGTTGTTCATAAAGGATTTCCACTTTAATTTTTAGTTGTCCAATTCTTCTGTGATTACTATGGTGGCGTTCTATCTTATGCTATTCAAATTTTTCCCATATTTATCTTCGACTCATATAGAGATCTGGATGAAACAAAACTAGCAGAGAAAATAAGCAATGTGCGAATTGTAGTAGTTCTTATGTTCTTTTCCTGTCTTTCGTACAAGTTAAATCCCTACCATTCTCTATTCTTCATCATTCTTTGTTTTAATAATATACATACTTCGAGAATTTGTTTAAGAATGCATTTTACTACATTTACTTAATCAATAGTTTTACTCGACTTACTGATCTAGCCGTCAACTTGGGAGAACTTGGTGGTTATGCTCAAAGGTAGTTTTAACAAAATCTTACAAGTATCCTGTTTTATAGAAATTTCAGATATTATATAGTAATTATTCCTATTTCAGAGTAACAGAAATTGTAGACTTCTCTCAAAAGAAACATGGCTATGAAAATACCGCATTTACCAGAGAATCTCATCCTACGGAACAGGAACAAAGATCATTATCAGTGAAAATCAGTCAACTGTCCTACTCATTACCAACAGATCCCGAACACAGAATCGTAACAGGTTAATGACCAGCTCTAACTGAAGTTATATAGTTGAAATAATAACGTATTTCAGCTATTAGTGTACCAATAAAATGAATGGTTATATGTTAAAGTAACTTTAATTAAACTATATTTTATAAGGTAAAAAAAGTAATTCTAATGACAAATATTTTAATTTTCTATGATTGATGCAGGAACTTTATAACCATCTTGCAAATGTTACATCTGATGCTAGTATAATGCCTCTAGATTTGAGCGTAGATATTCACCGAGGAGAAAATGTCCTCATTACCGGACCAAGTGGCGTTGGGAAGTCGTCATTGCTCAGAGTTATGGCCAACTTATGGCCATACACAGGTTTTTTTTACACAATTTCCTGCCAACTTGTATTTCAAACGTGTTTCATTTAATCATATTTTCACACTTAGTGCTTACATTAACAGGAAATAAAGACACCCTGAGACTACGCACTTAGGAAAACTAGTAATGAATGTCGTGTGTAGTGATATTAATAGGAATTGCAATGTTATGATAGTAATAACTAGTACTATAATAATCTTTAGTATATATAAATTTAGGTGTGGTGACTCTGTACCTCTCAGATCAAATGTACTTTTTTTTGCCTCAAAGACCTTACTTCCCTGTTGGAAGGTTATCGTTGAAACAACAGATTGTATTTCCTAAAATGTGTAGTGAAGTGGAGTTGGAACCAAGTCATGAAGGTTAGAAAACAATTTCAAACTTGATTAATTTTTCTACAGCGAAATAATTAACCACACTACCGACAAGTTTAATGCAAAATAAATGGTCGAACAAACAATATGAATTGATATTTATTACGAATATAAGGGTGAATTCAACTTCGGTATTAACTAAGTAAAAGCGCTTACAGAACATTTAACATTGCTCAACATTCTGGAAACTCTCAATCTTTCTCACCTGGTGACACTTTGCAATGGTTTATATAAGCCAGTTGATTTTGAGTGGTAAGTACTAACTAAGGAAATATACTGCGATATTAAGTAGGAGTTTTCTATGCTACTTCTACTTTGTAAAATTCTATGTATTTGATATACTAATTTAGAACGAAATGGAATTTCCAAAACAAAAGGTACGAATACAATCGACAAGACGAAACAACTAAAAAATTGACTAACTTCTGTACACAATCACGTTCTACAACCCACTTTATCTTCAAGATACTTAGTAAAATATTGTAAAGCATCATTGTCCTAGGCAAGAAACTATTTCACCTGGAGAACAACAACGTCTTTCTTTTGCGAGAATTCTCTACCATAAACCGAGCATAGCAATCTTAGATGAATCTACCAGCAATGTTGGAAAACAAACGGAACTAAAACTATACGCCTTATTAAAGGAGGTATGTGGTACTGCCACCTGTCTATGACTTATTCAGTAAGATCAACTACCTAAGTGTCGATGTTAGTCATACAATGAAAATTTCCTTACAGCGCTGTATTTCCTTCATTTCGGTCAGCCATCGCCATTCTCTTCTCGAATTTCATGACTTTGAACTGAAACTTGTATAACATTGAGCCTAACTTCTCACGCTTAATAGATGACAAAATAAATTTTCAAAATTTTCCACATTTCCTCACAATTGCATTATAATTGTCGTTCTAGTCATCCCCGAATGACCTGGGAAGTAATATAAACATTTGATTGTCTTTTTATTCCAATCCAGTTGAAGTAAAACAATCAAAACTGAATTGGGTACAAACTAGAGTTGGCACTCAAGTAGTTCAATTCTAATTTTCTAATTTCAAATATTTTCAAGTCTAACAATTTTCAAACTTTCAAATTTCAAATTTAATCTCACATTTTCAAAATTTTAGTTTGAATTTGAACTTGGATGCCAACCCTAGTACAAACTTGCAATATTTACACTGTTTTGTAATTTGCAGTAATTTGTGATATTCGGAACATCTTATCTAGTTGCTTCTCTAAAAACCACTTAATATCATGTGAATATTTATTACTAGTTGTTTGAAATAAGGTGCTTATTTAATGGTTATTTCTCTATTTTATTCCATTTGTTCCAAAATGAAAATGCTAATCAGAAATATAATTCGGTTCCATGGGATGATGTTCATTGAACCTTAGGATAAAAACTTTAAAAAGGAACTCTAGAAACATGAACCAGCAGATGTAAGCTTGACCCAGGACAAAACAGCTCGGGTGAGAATCAATAACAACGAGAGCAGCGTACAGCTATGCCAATTTATACGTCTCCATCGCTTGTTGCGCAACGGACAGCGGAGAGGGATCGACATGAGTGATTCTACGTTCGGAAGAGAGGTGCGGGAGGGCAAGGGAGGCGTATTTCGTTGTTCTAATTCCCACATATACACGTTGTCTTCAATCGTACTTCACTAGTAGCCTTGATTAATCTTCTCATAGTTCGGTTAAGACCCAGGCTCACCCTTGCGGTCACTCTTTATGCTTTAAAAACACCTGTCGTAACTGGGATCAAATAGGCAGAAAGTACTAGAGCAGCAGAACTTCGGATTGGAAACATCATCAGTTTAAAGAGCTTAGATGCTTGAGAATGAAGATGCTAGAGGTTTGAGTAGGGGTGGGTCAGTGATAATAGTTTGTGGAGAGAAGTTGTACCACAGTGATTATTTTGAATATCTTTATCTAAGATAGTTCATAAAATAGTGAATATATAACTGGTCAGCTTCTAATAAACGGTACCGAATGTACCGTTCGACGGACAGGCTCCATGTTGACTGCTCCTTTATATGCGACCCCTAGGTCCATCAATTTTGCCAGGCCATCAACTGATGGTAATTAGTAAGTCTACCCCGTGGTGATGAAAAAACACAAGGTTGTAAACATGAATAACTGCAGGAATGGGACTAATATCTGTGCTTTGCATGACAACTACTGAAATAATATCGATCTTAAAATTAGGGCAAAGACTGTTGCTTTTACTTAGCGGCTTTCGAATGTTTACTGTTACGCTCCGCCGAGAGAGAATACTAGGATTTATTTAGAAAACTCTGATTTGTGGGGGGACAATCGGGAAATCTTCGTCTTCGCTTACGGTCCTCCGTATGTGAAGTCCTCATGCCTCATAATACAATAAAAAGTGGAAAGCAAGGAACAAGAGGCACGTGGCTTTTGGGTGGGAAACAACAACTAAAGTATTTAAAATTTATTTGACGTCGTAACGAAAGCGCACCCCTTTATTCCTTAATTTATAAATATGTGAATATCAGGTGGCATTGCAAAAACAAATATTCCCTCGAGCATAAAACAAAGAGTATGAAAAAGAGATGGTCGCTTTGGTTTCGTCTTAGAATATAAATTGAACATTTCGAACTCACGGGTAGTACTCGGGATTAATTGTTCCTTGGAAATGTGTTCTACGAATGACCAAATCCACCTAACAGGGAATAGTGAAAGATGTGCATGGAATGTAAACAAAATAATTGTCCATAATCAGACAATGACAATTTTCACTTCAAAGGAGACTCTTCAAATCAGAATCCCTTTTCTCGCATAATCTAATTCAGCAATCACCTTTTGTTGAACAACTACTACAACATTAATTAGAAACAGAACTATGATCAGCACTTTATAAAGAGGCGTCCTGAGGATGACCACGAGTCTGAGTCGGGAAGTGACGTCTCAGAACCAGATCTCGGCTCAAACTGTTCGACTTTACCGATCACAATATCCAGTACCACTTCTGCTTCTACTCACGGTTAGGCTTCTTCCTAATTGTACAGCCAAATTCGTCCTTCATTTAAATTCATTCGATGCTGGACTTCTCAGTGTCAAAGCCTCTGAATTGTAGCTACAAGTGGATTTGTTATTTCCATAAATCGGCATGATAATTTCGTGATTTACACCCACAATTTAAGCACTAATTATAGCAATAAAAGGACAGTTTCATATAAATGCTATTTTCTGTATTCGGAGCTTCTGAAATAACATATTTTTCCCTGTCCTCCCTTGTCAAAAGCATTCTAGAATTTAGCTAATATTCGTTATTCCTATTATAACTTTGAAGCGAATGTTTTTCTGCAAAGGAAGTAGCTTCAATTTATACGGTCTATGGAGAAATATAAAATAATACTATTTTGAATCAATGGAAATTGTTTATTACTGAAAACAAGTGTTTTGAAAATACATGAAAGCCTTTTGTTTACTCCACTAGCTACTATAGGTTCTCGTGACGATATTTAGTAAAAGGATGGACAACTTCACTCTCTTCGACGACCACAACGATGTCCTACTCCTATTCTATAATATTAATAGTCCTATATGTATCTTTTTGAATCTACTCGCAATCTACCTGATTGTATTTCAATCCACTCAGGAAATGGGAGAATACCGGTGGTACCTCCTCCACTATCAGGTAAGCGACTTCAGAATAATACCACTTGGTTAACTTTACAACATAACATATGTCATAATGTGTTATTTGGAGAATGTGGCCTAATAAAATTATATTTACTAAATTGAGAGACTAAAATTTGAAGATCTCTGTACAATCCTAGCGTCAGCAGTCCTTTTTTGCTCATATTCATATCAATTGAAAACAGTTGGATATCGCTACAAATCTTCAGATCTTTCAAACAACAATATTTTCCAATGTTTAAGTTCTTTTTCACAGATTTGGGTTTCTATTATCGATACATGTGTTATTGTCATCTTACAACCTGTACCCTTTTTTCCCATATTTGCTCTAGCAGGTCATGGATTTCTCATCACCAAAATGGGATTTCCAACTTCCACATGTATTGTCAGTTTTGGGTTTACTTTTTTCTAAAAAAAACCATATTGGAAAAAATAAATATACTTAAGTTCTAATTTTAGCGCATAACAATGTTGGTACTGTGGAATCTTTCACTTTCTATAATAGCGCTATTCTTCTACCGTCACCAGAGTATTGTAGTGAAGCGACACAAAGTAAACAAAAAGAAATTTCTAATTTGTGCTATTTTACTCATTCTTATAGCAATTTGCCTAGAACCTTTCATTTTTCATCTATATGATGTCCACCCATCTCTGTGGCCTGAACTGCTACGAAAGGTGTGTCTTCTACTCAGTCAATAAATCTAGCCAAACTAAAAATTAGTTACATTTAAGGCAACCTCTACTGACAGTATTACTTTTAAGGAAAACCCAGAAGCTATGGAGCTACTGAAAGTTCCGAATATTTATTATGTGCCTTCTTCTTCTATGCTCAAGATAATTTTTTCAATAATGACGTTAGGCGGACTTTTTTCGGGTAGAAACGATTTCCTACCTTCGAGTGTCCAATTACACTTTGTTAACACTTAGATTGTTAATAAACCTATCTTCAGTTCTGACCATCTTGGGGCTCATTTATCACATTCACTACATTTTCCGGAAACAGTGTGAGCACCTCACGGTTCATACACGGGAACTGCAAAAAAAGTATTTAAAAGCTCAGATAATCCAGGTATTTAGAAGTTATTCATATATCTTCCTCTTTTATCTTAACTGCTTTTGTTTTAAACTTCTTAGCGAAACGATAGATATTTTCTTCGCTTAAAGAGAATTGGCTTCTAGAACGAAGTAGTGCTGATTTCTCTACTAAAGGTAATTTATTGATTGCCTTATCCAAATTCTTGAAGAACCGTTGCAACTTTTAGGTGGCGATTCCTTCTGTGTTTATTGTGTTTCCCGCAATAATAATTTATATTCGCGTTCTCGAAGGTCGCCTGGGACTGCAGATATTGAACAACATCTTAGCGATGATGCTTTCCTCTTATAGTGTAGTTGCCACTATTTTTCTAGTATTCTTCAACGTTCCTTACCGAGAATTTCTTTTTGGAAAACTGAAACTATTTGGTAAGTAGCTGGGTCTTTTCGGCTAGTATTTTAAGTAGTATTTAGTAAATAATTTCTTTATTTTACAGAAGGAAACCAACTTTTTCTTTTTTCTAGGGAAACTTAAAAATCGAACAAATGAAATGTAAGTTTTCTCAAGAAACCGTGAGACGATGCAAAAGGTCCTTTTCTATTAAAATGGTCTTCAAATTATGTGATCATGGCTAAATCGCAGTGGGGACTGAGAATCAGGGAACGATTAAGACAATTAGTTATCTCTTCAAATGAATTCATATTAAATGAATTATCCTGAGGCATTGTTGGTATTGTTTATTTTGTTTGTTTAGTTTTAAATTCTAATTTTTGATTATTTTAAAAATCAAAATTTTTTTGCAATATAGCCAAATAAATTTAGAACAATATCTTTTTATTTTACGAGCCTCCTATTTCTCATACTGGCTTTGGTCCAGGTTTACTGTGATATGTTGAATTTTAGTGACTGAAAGGAAACATTTTATAAAAATTCTATCACTTGTCCAGATTTAAGTGTGAATCGGTAATAGTACAAATCTATCATAATTTCAAGAATCAAAAATCCATATTTTAAAGATTTAGATTAGATCCATCATTCTGAAGCCTTGTTGGTGTTATCTATAGTTTATTTAGCTTTCAGTCATAAACAATTTCACCTACAATTAATCCAATATTTCTACCAAAATTGTTGTAATTTATTAGTGATGGAAGACAATAAAATATTAGTTTAAATATTTGAATGTGAAATACGATAATAGGCAAAAATCACGGAGAGCAAAGTGATAATGACTAGTTCAATAGATATGGTAACCTAAAATGTTTGATCCAAATCACAGGTTAGACCTTTCCCAAGGGAACATACAATCTTCCTCATAAATGGTTTCGTTCCATACGATAATACTGTGTAAATGGTAATATAGATGTTTAGGCTTATAGAAGAATAAGTAAATTGAATACTAGGTTTATTTGGATGAAATAGGTATATTAAGGACAATACTATCATAGGACTTCTGTTTATCCGAGAGGCTACATATAGTAGATGGACAGGGGCTAGAGAAAGGACGGGTTAGGCATCAGAGGAGGGATATTCCGTCCGGCCTGGATGTTATATGCCGGGCCTCTCTAAGGGGTCGGAACCACCGACCGGTCGGCGCCGGTAGCGCAGCTAACTCTGCAGGCGATGACTCATAAACCGCCTGCGCGGAATGTGCGTATGTAATCTAGCTATTGGGACAGTACAGATCCGTCTCTCGGGTACTTTGTCAAACTGGCTGTTTGTGTTCCTTACAGCAATGGAATCACAAGATGTGAGAAGGACGTCGGTAAGTTAAAAGTACATAAAAAAGTGGAAACCTTAAATTTACAATTTCCACAAATACAAATAAAAAAAAATATATTTTAATGATATAGCACATACTAGAATTGCTATTAGGTTCATATTTAATCTTAATATGTATGTATTTTTCTCCACTATTTGGTTTCTAAATTACTACTATCTTCATTATAAAATTATGCTATTTTACTTGGCGCATAAGATGTATGCCTATTTGTATACAAATAAATCCTAACGACTATTTAATGAGTTTTTTCATCCAAAAACTTACATAAAACAATTTAATTAGGCCGATACTATTATAGAGGAACGAGTTACGCTAAAATTGCAGTGATCATCAACGGATCTTCCATGCAGAATATGCGCCGTGGGTTGCAGAAGATAATTACTGGCTTACAAATTATTGATTTAATAAAATGCTTATTCAACCCAAATGGCTTACATTGTACTAAAGCTCAATCTACAACGAGGTGCCAACAACTGGTGGGAATAGTTCTTGTTTCTAAAAAGGTAATCCTATTCTGAAAATCTTTTAAAAGGCCACCAGCAAAAAAGATCGCATATCACTAGGTATAATGTTGCAGGGAAAAATAAAAGTAGAAAAATACATATTTTACCCTGATTTATTGATTAATTGTCTAATATTTGCTTTTGTGTGAACTGAAAGTTTATTTGACATTATTATCTGACAACGACTCCTAAAAGTCCTCCACGTACTGCAAAGAAACGTCCGTACTCTTCTTCGAACCCTTGCGACGAGGCTGTGGGCATTCTTCCCTCTATCCGCATCACAATAAACGGAGTGGCTGGATGCCTCACTAGTGTCCTTAAATAAATAATAATTTGCTAAGAGGAAGCTTCGATTTAAATCTATATGGCATAGCAAACAGTAGAGTCCGAACGAAATATTAATGTTACCGAAGAATTAAATTGAAAATCAGAACAGGAATTTAAATATCAATTAATATAATTTCAGGTGCTGTACCACTTGGATCGCCTAAGATTCCAAGTAATATTTGATCCATTTATTTGGATAATTAATTTAAGTTCTATATATATATATACAGTGGCGTCGCGGATTAAGAGGTTGATAGTGCACTCTGGTGCACCAAACTGCACTAGAGGCCATAAGTTACTTCAAAGTGGGAATATCCGAAATTTAAAGACGGATTTGGAATCAGGGTGAAATTTCGCATTTTAGGGATATTTTTTGTGCATAATTTCATAAATTTATACTTGTATTCTCTAAATATTCTCTACCGAAGATCTAATTAATGATACCATCACAACCCAAGTGTCTGCCACAATATAGTTGCAAAACGTTTGGTTTAAGTAGATACAGGTGACAGATCAGTTCCTCCTTTTTGGACGTGATTCGCACCTATTTCTCAGTGAGCGTCTTCGTTTACTTCATGACTTTTTTCCATTTCAAACGTTTTTCTACTTGTCTAGCGCTTATAATATCATAGAAACCTCTAAATCTCACGGATTTTTCACTAATGAGAGTGTTAGTTTCCATTTGTTTCCTTTTGCCAGCTTTTTGCAGGTTGTTCCTGTCTACTATTCTGTAAAGGTTTGAATCGCTTTCCCATGCTTTTTAACTTTAATCACATTTATTAATGTTACCGGTAAATTGGCCCCTCGATTGACCCCCCATTTTTATCGCGTTGCTTTTTCAACGACCGACCAGCCTACCTATGCAGCCACGCGGTATTCTTGGTGTGATATCTTGTGTTATGTTTGTTATTTATTGTTTACTCGATATTATTTGTAATAAACTCTTTTCTTTTACTGAGTTTAAACATTAATAGCAATCTCTAGTCCTTTTCCATGGTCAGTATGAAACCACAAAACACCCCGCGGTTGGATAGGTAGGCTGGTGGGTCATGGGAAAAACGCAATAAAAATCGGCGGTCGAAAAAATGGGGGACTAATCGGGGGGTTACCTTACCAGTCACATAAATAAGAAATAGGATGAAACTTAAAAAAGCATAGCAAAACTATTAAGGCATATTTAAAACAGTAAAATGAAACAGCCAGTTAGAAGCTGGAAACGGGAATACAAATTAAAACGGAAAGCTTTATCGATGAGAAAACAATGAGATTTTAAGGCCAATTATAATATAATTAGCATTTGACAAGTATAGGAATCTTTTTCAATTGACATAAATAGTAAATAGTGAATTCAAATCTAAACCACTAAAATGTAGAAGTTACATGAATTCGCCTGAGTGAGAAGAGCGTGCAACGACTTCCGAGCGAACATCGGTCGCATTCCTCACGACAAGGCATCTTCGCACTCCGCCATGATAGTCACGAAGACGTAGCTACTATTTCTACATAGACCTTTAATGGAGGATATTTAGAAAATAAAAGTATGAATTTATGAAATTATGCACAAAAAATATCCATAAAATGCGCAATTTTACGCTGATTCCAAATCCGTCTTTAGATTTGGGATATTCCCACTTTGAAGTGAGTTATGGCCTCTAGTGCAGTCTGGCACCAGAGTGCACTATCAACCCCTTAATCCGCGACGCCACTGTATGTATATATATATATAACTACGCAAAATCATTATAAGATAATATTTTTGGTCTCATTTTATTGTTGTTTTTACGTTGCACACTTTTTGAAAGAATTTCCTTGTGCGGAAGAAACTGCGAAAAGACATGCGCAAATCAACAAGTGGGGGTTGGATAGTAAAACTAGTTTGACAGATCTTTAATCCAATAATTTTAACTTTATGGCTATTATTTGTAAATCGAGCATAGGAAAAGTGATGATGACTTTAAATTGTAGGTGAATGAAACTGTACAAGTATTGTGTATTTATTGTCACAACATATATCCGTAGCAAAAGCTCTTATTCCAGTACTTCAAATTTTTAGCGAATAATGACAACTACTTTCATTTGTGATTCTACATGTGAGGACTAAACATTCTTGCACTAAAATTTTATTGACAGGGCTGTACACCGACATGCACCTGTGAAGGTTGAGGATCAGGTGACCAGGCTGATCCTTCCTTTATGTTAATATAAGACTATGTTTACACAGGGTTTATAAGATAGAGAGTTTATTACTAAGGATTATTACATTAACAACAAGAAAAGATTAGGCCAAAGGGTAAGAGGCTCCGGACACCCGCACTGCCTCGTGTCCCCGCCTTGTATCTCTTTTATAGGGTAACTTAGGTCAGAGACGCAGAGCGCATCCGAGATGCACCTCACACACCCAGCAGCAGGTCTGCTTTTGTAGGGATGGATTCATGAGAAAGAACAGTTCACAATTAAAGTTGACCACAAAAATAGAGATTCAACCAGTCAAAGTGAAAGTTTGTCCCACATTTGGAAGAACCGGTAAAACCATGTATTTAAGAGAACTGAGAGCAAGTGACAATGAGAAGAAGCATCCGTAATGAATTTGGTAAGAAGTTAGATTATATTAGTTTATTGCCTCTAGCCCTAGCATTTGTGCTGATTTTAACATCTATCGGAGTCAAGAATTGGCCATAAGCTAAAAATTAACCGTAGAAGATCGCAATGTGCTAAAATCGCCATGTGTGTCAAATGTAAAAGGAATAGTTAAATTTGTCGTTATTTGCCGACTATTCAATTATTATAATCATTCCTAACAAACTCTTAGTGATAAATTTAATAATCTTAAAATGTTATCACTAGATAAAGCGAAATTTCTTTAAATATCCAATAATTTTCTACTTATCATTTTAGTCGCCGTTATTTGTTCTCTTTGGAATAATCACAACCAGCTATGGAAGGAGGATGAACGCCGTCCAAAGAGTCCCAGGTCATTTTTATGATAATTGAGCGTAGATTTAATTAATTTCTGATTACCTCTATAGATCGATGCTACGCTGGTATATGCGCCAAAGGCTACGAATGCCACGACTATGGAAATGGAAATGTTTTATGTGAAAGGAGTGGATGTAAGCCCTTATTTACGTTTACTAAAAACAGTGATTAACCAAACAAGACAACAAATCTCACCGTTCGCATATTTATTTTCTAAAACTCTATTTTGAGGAAGTGCGTAAACATTTATTGCAATTTTGTGAAACACAACATTAATATTAATTAGGTCCCCATAATGTAAAAGCATTCTATAGGACTGATTAAAAGTGCTTATTATGGATCATTGGTGACTACATCCTATCCATTTTCCAAAAGACTATTTACTTTGTTGCATTTTGCCCTTTTAAATCTACCATTAGTTACGAATCCATGCTTTTGGATCTGAACTAGTGTTTGGCAGTTTTTCTTAGAACTATTTATTATCGTATTTACTGAGATTAATGATGATAGGATAATCGTCGCTGAAGTGGGATTAAAGATGATGTCTCCAAACTATTTCAACTGCTCAACGAGCACTGCTGGAACTAAAGCATTTGTTTTGTCGGCCATTCATGAGATTGTTCCTTAAATTATTTGTTTCGAGAAGCAGCAATTTTTAATTTGAAGGAACTGTGGGAAATACTAAATGTTTCTCTTCAAACTGTCAAATCCGTTTCTGAGCATTGTACCATTTCAGTGTATACTGGACGGCTAGCGGTATCAGTGAGCAAAGTGTTTTCTACCCTAGATGAGTACATAGCATGGCTTAGGTGTTGGTTTTATCCAAACTATTGCCCAGGTAGTCCTTAACTCTTTTTCTTTCAATTTTCATTTCTATATGTATTCTGAAGTAGGCATTGCAAACTATAAATGGACCCCCAAGAAATAGTGGAAGGCTAGCAAATTTTCAGATTTTAGGTACAACTACCGCACGTCCCACACGACGAACAACACATTCCACTCGAAGCACTACAACACGTCCTAGACCTACTACAACACGTCGTAGACCCACTACAACACGTCGTAGACCCACTACAACACGTCGTAGACCCACTACAACACCTAGTATTGGTAAAACTTCATCAGTTAATTTTCTAGAGCAATTATAACACTATTTTATAACCACTCAAATAATTATTTCAGTCTGCGAGAGTAATGAAGTAGCAAAGTATTGTGGAAAAAATTGCGAGACATATTGTCATGAAGCACCTCCGGAAGTAAGTCCCATGTTATGGAAGTACATATAAGTATAGTTAAAAATTCAACTAAGTGAAAATAAATTTGCTTGAAGTTTTGACACTATTTTGCTAGGAAATGAGTAATGAGGAGGTAACAGCAAGGTAAACATACCGAAAGCAGTAAGAAAACGCAAAAATATAATAATTGATAAGAGATTGAGAGGACTTTGCATGCACAGGAATGACTAGGAATATGCTTTATTATGTTGATTTTTCTATAAACCCAACTATTAATATAAAAAATAAGCGAAAGGATGGAAGAAAACACGATAACCGTTACACCTGTTCTAGGCATGCGTCCCGGCTTGCACAACTTCAAAGCAGTGTGTCTGCAAACCGGGCAACTACAGAATCGGTAATACTTGCACGAACCGTTGTCCTTGTCACGACTACGAGTGTCCGCAGCGCAGATAGTCATTTAAATTCTTGAACTTACCTCTTGTTTCCCGCCAGCACTAATCTAAGCTTGCACTTTCAACTTGTTCTTTTGTTTACAATATTAGCTGAGAGGCTCGTATATAAGGAAAGCAGAGACCCATTATGAGTTCCCCGACTGTATTACCTACCCACCGATTTTGATTATAATAAATCAGTCTATTATTTGTCCACAAGCTACAACAACATGGGATGCCCTCGGTTTCTCTAAACTTAGCTACCCTATAAAAGGGGTGCGAAGCGGGGACACTGGGATACGGGTGTCCGGAGCCTCTGCCCTTTTAGCCCAACCTTTTTCTCTCTTAATTGTTTTATTATCGCCTGTCATAAACTATTGCATTTGTCACTATCAATCAATTTCTGCTTACTACATATGTCTATGTTATACTATTGTGGAAATGAAGACTTTCACATAGAACATTTTACGTATTCTTTCTAAATCATTTTAAGAAGAACTTAATAATCATTTTAAAATGATTGTAGAAGTTAAGTTAAGTGAACGAGCGCAGGAAACGCGTGGGAAAATAACCTTTATTACTCTAAATGCTACTGAACGAAAGACGATAGAGAAGTATGACAAGCTACAACGAAAGATTATCAAATGAACAGACAGCAAGACAACGAAGGAAAACGAACAGAATAAGATACAATGCTACAGTAGGCTGCCCAGGGTGCAATGGAGAGTCTGGCGGCCGACCATTCTCCTTCTTGTCGCCTTCTCAGTTATAATTAATTAGCTAATAAGACGTTACCTGGCCCATTTTATTCGGTCCATGCTGTCAGAGGATCGTCCCTTCACTTCGAGTGGTTGCATATAGGCTACTTGGTGATCTAGAGGTTAATCCTCATATTACTAAAGACCTATTCTCTACTTTCTTTTGAGCTCGGGAATGTACCGATTCGCGCTCTTTTTGCCTTTTATTGATCTAAATTTGTTATTGCCTCATTTCCTTTCGCATGTTGATCTCTATCTCAATAATTAATTTTTTCCACCCTCACGGGTTTAGAACGTGAGAAGCGGGGTGTTGTTTTTTGGAAGCTGTCAGGATTTTTGAGTTGTTGATTTGTGAAAGATAAAGTTGGTAACATAGGCAAATTAAGTGTACAAAAGCCACAAATTTGGTGCATCGGCTAAACAGAGAAAAGACCCGCGTGGCAAATACGAGTCAGACAGTTGAGGTAGCCATAGTGCAACTCCTGTACTGCTCAGGAAAACGATTGTCGAATTAAAAGCAATCGTATTCGCAGTAATCTAAACAAGACCCGCGTCAAACTATTTTGTGGAAACTTTACCACACCCTTATAATTTACAGTAAGCCGAGGAATCATAAGGGCTATACTGTCTGATAAAATAAACGTATCATCCTATCATCTAAGTAGGTATTAACTGAGAAATAAAAATGATAGTCGAGCAAATAGAATTAAAGGAAGCTTACAACGAGCTGAAAACATTTTTAGCTGAAGTACATAAATGCGTCCATACTGAAATTGAAGATCCGCCAGAGGGAAGTAAAGCGCTGGATCATTTCAAACAAAAAAGAGTAGAGTACAAAATATACCTACTCACAATGAATAACTTAGTAGAAACTCTTAAATAAAGCAGCGAATCATTAAAAAAGAGTGTTACTGAAATAATAAAGATCAGTCCCGATAGCTATGTAGATATTCAAAAACAGGTCAATGAGTTCCTGAAAGAATGCCCTTATCCAAAATTAATATCGGAAGTCACACATCTACAATGTGCTCTTAAAATATTATGTGATGAAACAAACAACAAGATGGAAGAAATTAAAAACATTGTGCAAGCAGTCAAAGCATGTATCTCCAGCCATACAGGCTGATCAATCTGAGGGAAAGGAGATGAAAATGAAGTACCTCACGTCAGATGATGAAAGTGATTATATTAAAAGCCAATCAAACAAAGAAGCGGTTAATGAATCTAAACTACTGACAACTGATCTCAGTCCTAAATCCATTGACCACAGAGATCAAGAGGTTCCACTCAAAAATTATGAAAATAATCGAGAAGTGAGTGGTCTAAGGAGTACTGATGATCTAATTCAGCTTATCACAACCATATTAAAAAACAATAATGAACAGAACAGGACTAAATTTCCGGAATTAAAAATTCCAACATATAATGGTGATCGAGGTGAATATGATGAGTTCTGGGCAGTCTTTAATCAAATGGTGCATACCAACACTGTTTTCTCACCAGTTGAAAAATGCATTTATCTCACGAACTGCTTGACTGCCAGAGCTGCTAATGCCATACGAGGAATAAAAATCATACCTGATAATTAGCAGCAGGCTATTGAAATCATACGAAATAAATTTGGAAATAAAATGAACAATCAAGCTAGCATTGTACAACAGCTATAACGAGTAAAATCAGCAGATTATTCATCTTCAAATTGCCGTCAAGTGTTTGAAAATATCCAAACACTGATACAGCAACTTAAGTCGCTAGGTCGTGACATAATGGAGGATGATGACCCACTGTGGAAACAGTTTATCTATAAGAAATTTCCAGCTTCTATTAGAAAGCAAGTTTTCTTAAAGATGCAGGAAAACAACAATATCTGGACAGTTAAGCAAATGTTAGATAATATCGATAAGTTAATAACCTCAACGGAAATGTATGAAGAAGATGAAATGAGATCATATGCACCAGAGTCAAGGCATTCAAGCAAACCCAATCGTACCAACAACACTACAGTACGGAATAATATTCCACAAGAGATATTATGTCGATTCTGTCAACACCACGGGCACCGAGACGCAGAATGTAACATTCACCGCACTCCTTCAGAACGAAGGAACAGTTTAAGAAATAGAACTATCTGCTGGAAATGTCTGTCAGTTACTCACACAAGTAGACAATGTACAAGAGAAAATTGTTCTCAATGCGGACAGAATCACCATCGCTTACTATGCCTGGAACGCGCTCCAACTGCACCGTATCCGAATGAAACTCGGACTAATACATGGAACCAAGCGCAGCATACAAATGAACAAAGACAAGTATCAGCTAGTCAAAATAGTAGCATAGCAACTAATTCACTTAACCATGCTAATGCCAGTGAAAATAACTTTTTACGTCAAAATATTCTAATGACTGCGGATGCTGAAATATGGAACCACAATACAAACCAATTTGAACGGTTGATAATACTGTTCAATAGTGGTTCTCATCTTAGTTTTATCCAAGAAAGTCACGCCAAATACCTGAAGCTGGCAACGTCAGGTAGCACTCGAGTTACCTTGTCAGGGTTAGGAGGCTGTACAGAAAGTTTTAATTTTAATACAGCTCCAGTTAGATTCAGAACCAGTATCGGCCAGATATTAAACATACAACTATTAACTAAACCCCTTATATCAAACTCATTCAAATCAGCTACTGTAGCCAAACAAGATTTACAATTCTTACAACAGCTAAACGTTACACTAAGTAATCCAAGAATATCAGGAGAAATAATTCAGCCAAGGATCTTAATAGGGTTGGATCTATGGGTAGAATTTATAAAAGTCACTAATGCAATTATTGTAATGCCATCAGGCCTGTTGCTTCAGCCAACTGTGTTTGGCTACGCCATTCATGGATCCAGCAAAATGCCTCGGACCAATAATGACAAATTAGAGTGCATACATAACCTATCTGTAATCAAAGAGGAGGATTCAAGCACTCGTAAAGAACTAAATAGAATATATAGCCTCGAAGGCTTAGGAATTTCTGACGATCCAACAAATCAAGAAGATGAAACCTTCGAATACATGGAAAAATACTCTAAAGGAATAAAATATGCTAAAGAAGGAGTAGTCGCTCCGTTTCCCCTCAAGGAGTCGACTGTAAATCTAAAAGAAAAATTTAATATCGCATATAGAAGACTCACCAATCTCATTGAAAGTTTAAGAAGTAAACCCGATCAAATCGATTGGTATCACAAGATATTAAAGGCATATGCTGACGAGGGGATAATAGAGTTGGCTGATGAAAGTATTCCTCAACGAACTGGCATTTTCTATCTGCCACATAGGGAAGTTTGGAAACCAGCAAAAGCCACTCCGTTACGAATAGTTTTTGACGCCTCGCAAAAGAGCAGATCGTCTCCATCACTCAATGACTGTATATATGAAGGCTTAAGCTTCATAAACAAAATTCATGAGATATTAATCGCAGCAAGGTGGGGGAAAATAATGATAACAGCTGACATACAAGCAGTATTTGTTCAAATTCGAATCCCAGAGGAACACAAAGATTTGACACGTTTCCTTTGGGTTAAAGACACCGAGAAACCTCTCGACCGGTCAAATATACAAATATTCAGATTCACCCGAGTACCATTTGGAATTAACGCTAGTCGGAGTATTCTTAGCATGACTATCAGCAAAAGAATGATGGACATTGGAACGCCATTGGCAATAGAAATATTAAATAAACTATACGTGGATAATGTTATACTCGAAGCCGATGAGCCTGACACAGCTTTTCGCAAGTATGCAGAGTCAAAACAATACTTTCAGGAGATAAGAATGAATCTGAGGGATTTTATCTCTAATGACAAATCGTTCAATGAAAGAATTCCTGAAAGAGATAGAGCAAATTGATGGGAATGAAATACAATAGTGAAACTGATATGTTTCAAATAAATGTAAAATTTCCAAAGCAAACCGCATTGACTAAACGTTCGGTTATCAGCCAAATACATAGTGTCTATGATCCAATAGGCTTAGTTGCTCCGTTACTCGTAAACCATAAATTGTTTCTCCGTGAACTCTTTTGTAAAACCCTGAAATGAGATGACCCACTAAGTGGTGAACTGATAAATGAATGGAATACCATCAGTGCGAGCATACACGGGACATCAATGTCAATACCAAGAAAAATTGGACCAACTGATTTAAATTGTCCCGTATCGTTATGGGTGTTCGTAGATGCTTCTACTAAAGCATACGCCTGTTGTGCCTATTTATCTCATGGACTATTGGAGACTTCCAAACTAGTGAGTGGGAAAATCAAATTAACTCCACTAAAAAGGAACATCACGATTCCGCGCTTAGAGCTTGTCACTTTGCTGCTTGGGATACGGCTTGCACATTCTATAATTATGTCACTGAGAAAGGAGGCAATTCATATACGCATTGTTGGTGACAGTAAAGTCGCCCTCTGTTGGCTGACAACTTCCAGATCGCTTCCAGTATTTGTGAGAAATCAAGTAAAACGTATTATGAAAATTCGTGATGAACTATTGAAACTAAGTAAAAGTGTTACGTTTCATTATATACCTTCGGAGTTTAACCCATCGGACACAGGCACTCGAGAGTGTAAAGGAAATGAACTTTCGTCCACACTATGGGTTAACGGTCCAACTTGGTGTAATTTAGAGAGTAAATCTTGGCCGATTACTAATTTGGACACAATCTCAAGTGAGAAGGCGGAAGAAGAAATACACACGACAACACTTGTCCCCACAGTTAATATGCTTCAAGCGATATCTGCTCAGCTGTTACATAAACTCGAAATGAGTGCTACGTCGATTTTTCCTACGGAAAAGGTGGAAAGATTCACTAAATTAATACGAATTGGGGCACATACAGTGTTGTTTATAAGCAAATACATTCGACGCCTTCAGCGAAAAGGGATTGAATTAAATTTGGAAAACACAGTATTTTACAAAGACTCATATAGTATCACAGCCTATGAAATGAACATGGCTGAAATACTTATAATCCGGAATGAACTGCTCATATTTCCCTGGATGAAGTAAAATGCAGGTTTGCAGACAGATATGTCTTTAGAGACAGGCATGGGTTGATTAGGTATCAAAGTCGAATGCAAAGAGCAGACTTGGACTATGATGCGAAAAACCCCATATTCATCCCTAAAGTATCCAAAATTACCAGATTGATTATCATTGAAATACACATTTCAAATGGACATTGTGGCAGACAACAGCTCATTGCAACTATTAACCTGAAATATTGGATTCCCAACATCAATCGACAAGTCGACTATGCTTTACGCCATTGCGTCACTTGCAGGAAAATAAATGCCCTACCGTTTAGTTACCCGGTTATGGGTCCTTTACCTCGAGACCGAGTCATCAGAGCAAATCCCTTTGAACATACGGGCATTGATTTTCTGGGACCATTCGAATGTAAAAATAAAGAATAAATGTACGCATGCTTATTCACATGCTTAACGATACGGGCTGTCCATCTAGAATGTGTGGAAGACTTATCAGCCGGTGCTTTCTTAAAATGTCTACAACGTTTTGTTGCTCTCCGAGGAGTCCCGAAAATAATTCGCAGTGATCAAGGCAGAAATTTTTGCCTTGCAGAGCGGATATTATCGCTAAGAGATGAAGTTAATAACCAGTCCGGAATGTCAGTAAATTCATACATGACTGATCAACGAATAATTTGGATTTTTAACCCCCCGAACTCCCCTTGGATGGGAGGAGTGTGGGAAAGACTCGTACAGAGTGTTACACGAGCATACAACAAGATGGTTGGAAGGAGAAAGTTATCCTTGATTGAAATGCAAACTGTTGTGACAATGATAGAAGCCATATTGAATACCAGACCAATCACTCATATTAATCCTGCTGATATTACGGCGTGTCCAATTCGTCCAATGGATTTCTTGAGTCAGAAGATCTCCTTTAGTTTATCAGTCGGAGATAGTGAGAATTATTATCATCCTGATTACAATTACCACGCAATTAATACCGTGAATCAAGCCAAAAAAGTGTTACAAAACATTAATCGGTTAGTAGAAAAATTCTGGAATGACTGGAAAACAACATATCTTACTGAACTACGGAACAGTCATAAAATACGCTTCCGTCAGGAAAGACACGGTAGACGACACCTTCCCTTAATTGGGGAGGTTGTACTGATTGAACACGAATTGTCCCCACGTAGAATGTGGCACTATGATATGATTATAGATTTAGTAAAAAGCTCAGATGGAGAAATCAGATCAGCTAAGTTAAGGAGTAGCAATGGTCGTTTTATATATAGACCAATTAATAGATTATATCCGATGGAAATTCGGGCAATTTCTCCTCAACAGTTAATACCCACAACTGATATGATGGAGGACCTGAACCTTGAGTATAAGGAAGAAAATTGCAGAGAGTATGAGAGCCCTCTGCAACCAATTGCCAATCATGAATATATTCAAGGCAAAGATATAACCATGGCAAATGAAATTGAAAGCGGCGGCGAAAAACAGTAATTTATATGACCTACCACTCAACGAGATGTTTACTAATTGCATACTTACTAATCAAAATGTTAATCAGTAGCCAAACTGGTGGGTGACATGGAAAAGGAGTTATATCATTTTGTTTACGATTATCTGATCCGCTAGTGATTCTGTTTGAAATGTCTGGTATTGAGTCCGGTAATATTCCTAACCCTCCTTCTGATGAGGTGCTATCCAAAATCCAATCGACCATGGGAGCTATACCTAAGAAGAATATTAGCATCCTTTCTCCTTCCTGTAGCAACACCCTGCAAGCATGTATTAATTCGTCCTCTGATCTGACTGCTATTTTAAGAGATCTGGGAAGTCAACCTATTTTAGCTCTAATTTATGAGCGACTAGCGGTTATAGAACACAAAGTGACTGGAATTAGCCACATATTAGGGTAAGTGACTACTGGTACTATGCACTGCATATTCTGCAATAGAGATAACCACATTACTGATCACTGTGTCCTCAATATTCACAGGAAGTATCAGGTGCTCGGAGAAAAGCAGTTATGTAGCAAATGTCTCAAATCCTACAAGGATGCTGAGCGTATCATGCCATGCATGGCTCGATGTGAAAAATGTGAGGAAGGGCATCACTCCCCATTACATTCGACGAGCAACAAGATCGTTATTAGAAGACCAACGAAGGCACAGAGAGAAAGGAAATTTACACGTTGACGACCATTCTGAAAGCAGACCTTAATCGCGACTTGCTCCTAGACTTTTAGTTCATCCAGTTTGTTGCTTTGTTCTTCTTCTTTACTGTTTATTTCCTATGTTTGATCTATATTCGTTACTGAAGTATTTTTCTTAGTTCCGCTTAAATCATCATCGTTGAGTGATTGTATGTAATTTCTTGTCGCCTTCTCAGTTATAATTAATTAGCTAATAAGACGTTACCTGGCTCATTTTATTCGGTCCATGCTGTCAGAGGATCGTCCCTCCACTTCGAGTGGTTGCATATAGGCTACTTGGTGATCTAGAGGTTAATCCTCATATTACTAAAGACCTATTCTCTACTTTCTTTTGAGCTCGGGAATGTACCGATTCGCGCTCTTTTTGCCTTTTATTGATCTAAATTTGTTATTGCCTCATTTCCTTTTACATGTTGATCTTTTTCACAATAATTGATTGCTCCGCCCTCACGGGTTTAGAACGTGAGAGGCGGGACATATTTCGCAGGTGTCTGGCATTATTGTTGTTTTGGAAGAAAAGTAGAAATTATAGCCAAATCAAATGTCCAAACAGAACAAAGATAATATTTTGAACATATAATTAACTAAATTATTGTTTGATATCTTATGTAGGTTTCGATAAGTTTTATGTTGAGTACTTTTTTTCCCAGGAAATTATGCGACTTGACATCTAGATCAGAACTTTTGGTGTACCCTGTAGATTAATTACTTAGCAGACAAAAGTAGGTATATTTTAGGTATTAATTCTATCCAGAAACGGAATGACATTACTGGTGTATTTATTTATCTATCTACAATTGCCTTTTTTTATTCTTGAAATAGATTGAAATCTAGTGAAAATATAGTCTCTACATGTTTGATAAAAAAACAATTGTGAAGTCCTTGTTTTCTAAATCTATCATTATATAACTCCAGATGAAAATACATTAATTTTATTAAGCAGTATAGCATATTTATTTATTTGGAATCAGGTCGTTGTAATTTTTGATTTGTTACAGGATAAAAGAAGTTCATACTCAGCTCTTGATTACGCTCACTTCATAAACTAACTAATGCTTGGTCACTTCATTCTGTGTACTGCAAGGACAAATCTTGGCAGAACGCTTCATATTCCAATTATTTCTATAACTAGTCCATTTTTAAGTTGCTGAATGAGTATACTTGCACAACCTGTCAATACTTTATTATTGCTACCGAAATATGAACATTAAAATGTATATAAAAGTGGTACTTATTAATGGCAAATTCATGTACATCTAATTAATTTAGTTCAGCTCTAAATTATGGGATTTCTATTGACTTGTTGACAAACGTCGAAAATGGATTTTCTACGATATCTCGTCTTATCTGACAAATTGTATCCCAACTCCGTGGAATGAAGTATGCCTTTTCAACATGTCTGTCTCGTCATCTCATTTCGTCCAATATAACCTGCATTTTGGCGTACAGTAACGTTTATAGATGTTGTTTGTGTCTGTGGATCGTTGAGGAATTTGATAAACTTCTTCGGGGTCGAAATATGGCGACGGATCTCAGCATTGAATATAATTAAGATTATCCTGAATTACCTAGTATTTTTGTTTCATATTTCTGCTATTTAGCCATTTCTTTTTGATTTCCAAATTACGCCATTGTATTTTACTAACTTACCATTCATTGCTAAATTCCAGAAAATCTGATATCATATGATTTTAAAGAACTCGAATTCTTAAACAATAATTATGTTTTAGCTTGACTGATCGTTGTTCGTTTTGCTAGTTATTCTAAATATTTGAGCATATTCACCCATTGTGCATTAAGAAAATAGGGAAAACTTGTGTGAATTTCCTCTTTACACTAGAAATCAATGTATACAGGGTGCGCCAAAAGTTCTGATATGGATGTTAAGTCGCATAATTTCATGATAAAAACAGCTTTCGGGACGAAAATTTGTTCAGACATACATAATATACCCAACAATAATTTAGTTTAATTGGTGTTCAAAGTTTCCTCCTTTTGCGGTCACACAAGCTAGTAGAAGCGTCTCGAAGTTACCCACAATGGGCCGCAGCTCGTCTTCACTTATTTCGTCCCAAGATTTGACTAGAGCCACCTTGAGGGAGTCCAAATTGTTGTAGGGTGTTCTACTCACCTTATTTTCCAAGATTAACGATATTGCGAATTCTATGGATTCATATCAGTTGACTTTGATGGGCAAAAGCCTTTGTCCCAAAAATGTGGAAATTGCTGCCAGCAGAGCTCAACAGTTGTTTTGGCTAAATGAGTGAGTGCCCAGTCCTGTTGAAATGTCCAATTCTGTGATCCGAAGTGTTTCGAGGCTCAGGGAAGCACTGTCATCAATAGAATTTCATTTTTCGTAGCGAGCGGCCTTCATTTTCTCCGTTAACATATGGATTCGACGGATATTATGTGGCTAGAATCTCAGTTCGTGTTTGATCATTCTCCTTATTGATGCTGGACTAATATTGAGGTCAGAAGTCATCTTCCTCATCGGTCTCTTGTTATCTCGAAGGATCCTTTTCTTAACATTTTCCAAACGCTAGACATATTCATGGACCTGCGTCTTCCACTCCTAGGACCATCCTTTGCTATTCCAAGCTCCTCATATCGTTTGACAGTCCTATGAACAGCCATTCTCGTGACACAGCTTCTTAGGAATCGCGACATCCTTCTCTCCTTGCTCGTGCAAGTGGATGATTGTAGTGCGAAGAGCTTTGGATATTATATGATAGTTCAGAGACGAGACAATTGAATGAACTTTTAAACAGTCAAAGGAGACTGTAAGAAACGCGCTTGCATTAGCATAACGAAATGCTACGTCACATATGCCAATTTAGCTGCACTTGAAATTTGTATCAGAAGTTTTGGCGCATCCTGTATACTAAACGAAAGGTATGTCTTTTTAGATCGCTAAATATGTAATTTTAGGTAAATACGATATTTGGGGTAAATAGTATTTAACGAACCCTCCGCCTGTGTGTGAGAATCCCCAAATGAAGGTTGTGCAGAGGAAAGTCTCAAAGCGATTTCGAGCAATGCGACCTAACAGGTGAAAGCAGACGAGCATAAATGCGTAAAGTCCTGAGTTCAAAGATGCCTAAAAGTAGTAAACTATTATTCTACTATAAGCACATCTCATAAAATAATTCCGAGTAGATATAATATAGAGGGACATTAAGACGACTGGTAAGAAACGTGCTTGATTTTAATAATACTGAGTAAGCTTATAATGAGGTTACCTGCAAGAAAAATAATATCTCTTTTTTCTGGCGTCTTAAGCTTTCTTTTTTCACCAGACTATCACCATTGCTGCGTTTAAGTAAACTCTGGAATATGCATAAGATTCTAATAAAATTAGACGGAAAAATGATAGTGATATAAACAAATAAATAAGTATGCAAAATGAATGAAATATCTAACAGCATTGGCACGGCGAAGCTTGCATAGGGTGACAATATCAAATATACCAACTACAAAAAATAAGCAGCAATTGTATATCATATCTATATAGAATGCTAATTTGACGCTACAATAATCAGTTCCGAAAGACCACACTCGCACATCGTGGTTGAAGTAAAAGTTACATCCTTCTAAACAAATTATGTTACAATCTATCTGATTACACAATGATATTTTAATGGTAAAATACTGGCCGAATTCTTTGTTTAGTGAAATCATAGTCTCCAATCAGTAGGGTATACAGAAAAATCAAGGACATGTAAGAAATAAAATAATAGCATCTAATTAAACTTGCTTGAAAAGTATACTGCCCAGTAAAGAGCACAAACCAGCGTTATAAATGTAATGATTAGAGTCGTAGTTCTTCCATTAAATAAGCGACTATATTCATGGGGAAATGTTATTGCAACAAATCTGAAAATTTTACCACTAATATGAGAACTAATAATAACTGCTTTATATAAAATATACATAGTTTCGAAATTCTACAATAAGTACTTCTAGAAATTGACGAATCATGTTGGCTGTTTAGTAACACCAGTGTTCCTTGTTATAATGAAGTGATGGTCAGAACGAGCAATGTACGTCTCTATGTACTTTCAATAAAATTAAATCACCAGTAAATTATTGCCAGTTTGATTTCTACTCAAGAATATGTACATGTAAATATTTGCATCAAATTTGTAAATCTTATTGCGTTATAAAATACAACTGACTAATAATTACAATTGTGAAGATTAAGAGACAAATTCATACTCTTATATGTCCCCGAGTGTAGCTGTGATGACTCTACTGTATGGACAATTTCTATACTTCTGATAATTATCAGATCTTGTTGAGATTTTAAACTAAGCATTTATGCAATTCTAAAACAACAAATTCATTAAGCTAATATATTAGTTTCCAAAAATAATGCAAATATAGAAAGCCTAACCCAAAGTTAGTAAAAATACGAAGTGAAGTAAACCAAAACATCCTATTATTATTAATTGGAGATTTATGGACGGATTTCTCTGCTGAATAATAGTTGTAAATATTTTTAGTAATTACCTGTTGATAGAAATAAATAGGCAACAATGAAAGGCTGTTTCCTGGAAGAACAGAGAAAGTTGACCAATCCGAAGGTTCATTAGATCTAGGTTATGTGGAATTGACCTGAAAATTCCTCGTTTATGCTTTCCGAATGATAGTGATGACACAACGCCAGTAAGAAAACCTACATAATGGTCCATGGCACAGCCCAAAATAAAAATATTAGTAAAACACAAGCATTTGACAGTGCATGATATGTCGTCATCCATCCAAAGGGATTAAAAAAAGCTCTGTGACGGAGCATTATTAGCGAAGAAAGAACATTACTCAAAATACCAATAATAGACACCTAAATATATAACTTTTGTTTCGGTTCACCACTGAATGTATATTGCTACATATATAATTATAAATTGGCCCACATATATATTTTTCATTAAGAATTTAAAGTATTTATTTTGAGTTTTAACATATATTAACTGACCACCACCACAATTCCTGATTCTAATAAATCCAAAAACAAATCAGTATCTTCTAACATTTCAGTCGTTGTGTTTTTAGTATCTTTCATTGTAGCTTATTCGATATTTATTACCGTTTACTATCTTTAATTCCTTAGTCAACCTGGAATTAAGAATTTGAAGAACAACAAGATCGTGGATAGATATAGGCATGTATATTGGTTGATTTGCATAATGTTATATGAAATCACCTCTAAGTTCAGAAAAAGACGGTTTCACACAAAATGACTTATCGTACTTCTAATTTATTTGTGTAATTACTTAATATTTGGTTAAAATTTTAGGAATACAATCTTTTCGTCTAATTCCTTCTCTAAAACTTATATGAAGAAACCTTAATGAAGATTTGAAACCCAAGTAATTAAAATGAATTTGTGGTTATAACAGAGCACAGAACTGAAATGTGAACCGATCTGAAAATAGCGTTTAATTTGTCGTTTCACGTATAACAATTATTTATATATTCTATGAATACTAAAAGCGTGAAAAAAGGAATTGTAGGAAAATATGAATGGTATTCATCGCATGTGATTCAGGATACTGAAAAGTGTGAGAGCTTTCCTATGACATGAGAATGTTTACCTACATCTATTACATGTCAAATTGTAGTGTAAAATAAAATCACTAACTATAGACACCTTATTGATAAATTAATTCTCATAGAACTTATAATTTCGCTTTCTTCCACCTGCCTAAAATATCTCAAAATCTTGCGAATTACTTATTGCGACGAAAAATACCAAATGCTTCTGATAAGTGGGAACTTTAATCAGAGCAGAGAAAATAAATAACTTGTTTTAGTTAAAATAAAATGATTTATGCATACGATAATCTATACCAATACTTTTATTTTTTCCGAAACTTCCATCCAAAATTAAATATTAATTTTTACAATAAAAATAAATACGGAAAGGTGACTTTAAATTCTATCAATTTTTTAGATAATAGTCAACATCCAATAATTGCAGTCATACCTTGTTTATAAACTAGAATTTAACGTGAAAAGAACAATAATGAAAAAGTAATTACTGTTTCGCAAGAAGAGAAAAGAACTTAAAAACATCAAGTGTCCTAGACAATGTTTCTTCTGGTACAATATTTTGATTAATTTGTCATCCTAAGTACAAAAAATGAGGTTAAATATAAAAGCAAATTTATACTCTCAGACATTTCAAGATTTTGCTTATTGAAAATTTATGATTGACATAATTTTGTAGCAGGTATTGTTCTATTTGTGTTCATAAGAGTAGGGGATTAGAGTCACACTTTTGGAAGTTCTCTAGCAAATATAATTAGAAGTTTTATGGAATGTTTGAAGTGAAATAATGGAGAAAAGACGGGTAGAAAAATATAGTATAGGGTAAGATAAACACAAGGGCCACCTACCCTTCCTCCCTTTTCGTGAATACTGCTGATATTTGTATTTTCTATACTTAGCATGATAGTGGCGACATAAGCGAGTAGTAGAACAACGCTGTGCTTAGCTAGAAGAACAGTAGGTGGAACGTCGGCTTGAGATCATTGATGGTTTATGTACGATCTCACCTCTAATTGAACTTTTAGGTTTTCAGCTGCTGATTTACACTTAGTTTACGCCAACCTGACGTAAACAGTGGACGGCATAGTAAAATATAAGCACAAGTACTATATTTTCCATGCTTCGCATCAAAAACACTAATAATAATAAACTGAAATAATTATTCTTTAGAAATAGTGCTAAATGGATTTCTGCATAAAGAGTTTCATCCTTCTTTTCACATCTTTCCAATGCAATTTGTTCAAAACCATATGCAGGTATCTAGTTCTGATATCACAATATTCATCTATTACTTAAACAAATAATATGTTTGACTAGACATGAGAATAAATTCTGCTTATTAAATATATTAGACTTGTCGTATATTTTCTCATTAGATATTCTAATAGTTGCACTTGTAAAGACGCGTAGGCATCACTTATTAGTAAATTTCACTATTTGAAAAATATGCTGAAAGATGACTTGGAATTGCGTTTGTATTGAAGAAGAAGAATTTTACAGAATTCGTCGACTTTAAAATGGTTTTTAAATTTTCGAGTTTATGTTTTATGATAGTTAATCATAGATCTCTCGGATTATATATGTCGATACAAATATATTGAGGAAATTTTAATACTATAAGAGAAAATACTCAATTCCATTGAAGTATGTACTTTTAGTATAATAATAAATATTTTTCCCATCAGTACACAAATGTCACACGCTATAATTTCTTATTACAAGTGTTATTCTGCAAATAACAATTAATAAAAATACAGTCACTTAGCTTCAAAACTTGTAAATTTGTAGCCTATTTCTTTTATCTGTTACTAACGTATGATGGTGTTTATGAAGAAATGAGTCTCAGTTAGCCCAGGACATGATGACGTATGACTTTATTGGAAGCCACTGCTTTGACCGTGGCTGGATACTATGTGGCTAACATGCAATTATGTCGTGTTCGAAAGTTTATAAAGAAGACAAACCATTAAAGTAAAATATTATATATTTTCTTCCGTAAGTTCAGAGTTTTGCACTTAGGAAAATTGCTTCCACGCCAACTAAATCAGTGGCTCCTCAGAAAATCCACATCTTGAATGTATTGCTCGGTTTTAATTGAATTTAACTTTATTGATTTCTCTCTCGCCTGAAATGATTTTTGCACTAGTAACATAAAATTAGAATTAGTTTTATAGCATTTATCTGTTTTTAAAAATACTGATTTTTAAATATGTATCGTTTTTCCTATAGTATTATATATTTATTCTCGCAAAACAAATCGACATTGAAAGAGCAACATTTCTGAGGTGATCTTACAGGAAACGGAAATAGTAGGAAACCAAAGACGTTTTTGTCTATATTTCCTTGATTCTCACACTATTTCTTTCTCTATGTACAAAGGATAGGGTTCCCGTCATGGAGATCTATGCTGAGATTAGAGTGACTAGGACATGGGCTCGTATACGAAAATGTATTATTCTAGATTATAATTAAATTTTTTAAAAACGAAAGAAAATAGTTATTTTTGTAAATTAAACCCTTTTTACGCCAGTGAACTGTTCCTATCAACGGAGTTTTTAAACAGACTATATGCTTTATAAGGGTTACTTTTACATATAATTCAACACACTGTTTCTTTAAACGTGAATTGGGCTTGGAACTATTGACATTGGCTATTCAAAATATGTATATTATAATGAGCTGAAGCGAGAAACTAGTGATCACAAACACTTTGAGTAATTAGTCATGTTGGAACCATATATGGGAAAATTCCGGGTCTGTAGTGTTGTTGAATTATTTGCTCCGGGAAATGCACTGTAACCCATTGTAGACGGATTAAACAGGGCACCACTAGTCTGAAATTTGAGGAGCATTACCAGTTCTTTGAAACGAATACAAAAGTATTTCATAAAATTAGTATAATATAAATATGAGATAAATTTCAGAATGTTACATAATACACAAAAAAGATTAAAGTAGAAAATAATAGCTGTTATGAAACCTGGAATCCAGTAGGTATAAGAGACCGATAGTTGGCTGGCCAGCCTCCTTGCATGAAATCTTGCTGAAGTCGATTCACTGTTTGTGGAGATAGGTAATCAGTAGACGCTCCTCCAGACTGAGGTTGTAGAGCTTGTGCAATTCCTACCGATAAATTCTATGAGTTCGAAAAATGCATATGAAAATTTGTTGTAACTATATTTTAATAGTTAGATTTTCAAATCCATGCATAATGATTCTTTTATCTATTAGATATGAAGGAAATATCTATATTAATGTTATAACTTCCACCTCGAACGTTATGCTGCTGAACTATGAATTTCAATTTGAGAATACTACAAATCAAAATATAGATTTCAGTAGTATTTCTATAAGACTTTATTTTATAGAAAGTTGTTTTTCACTAAACTAACCTTGGAAATCAAATTTGTAGGCATATCTTTTACCATGTACTTTGCACATGATATTCTTGTCATAATAATATCGTAAAGCTCGTGACATCTTATCATAGTTCATATTTGGCTTTGATTTCCTTTCTCCCCATTTCCTGAAGAATTACTTCTGACATTTTATTACTAATATATGGGAATATTTTAGTGCTTTACCGGCCTATAAAATACAAAAAAAATTATAGGCGTGTCATTGAATAGTTTACTAAATGCCTACTAGATTCAAGCACTACATATTCTTGTATGACATAAATGGTATGAATCAGATAGTTTTATAAAAAAATCTAGCAAGAAATCAATGGAAAGAGGGCAAAGTATATAAAGAGGCAGAAAGTGTGATGAAAGAGAGAAGAAAAAAAAAGAACAGAATCCTACCGTGCTACTTCATCCGGATCGACCAACTTAAACTCTCCTTGTGTACCTTCCCATGTTATAACGTCGTCATACCGCTTGTCGGCTAATAGCTCTAAGAGGAACTGCCAAAGTTGTGTTTGTCCACTACCTAATAAAATATTCAATCGTTCAGTGTTGATAATAACTACTAACATCTTAAATAAGTTTGGAAAATAATATTAAGAATAATAGAAAAATTTTCCCTACATTTGTACTAAGCAAAAATAAATTGTCATCCACAATTATAACAAGATCACCTGAGTGGGCTAATCGGCTACATGTTGGGCCGAGAATTTGGTAGGGATCTGAAGTTCTCTTTTATAATAAATAATTTAAATGTAAATGTATGTTGAGAAAAAGCCAGCTGAATGAAGAATAGCTAAATATAAGACAAAGAATAACGTTAAGAAATGTCTGGTGAATTAAACTTTCACTCTTATGTCAGTTCGTTTATTTGCAAAACGATGTTGTGTCACGCGATTGTTTGCATTGACAACTCTTCATACGAATGCTATTTCGCTGCTCATTTTCTAAATCTCTCAACTTTTAGTGTTATTTCATGGATCGTAGTACTGAAATACTAATTGGCTCGATTGAATTTTGCGCCGATTGTGACTGATTTTCCAGTCGAGAACCCGGGTAATTGACACACGGCTCAAAACATGGGATACTGTAGAATGGGTCAAAGCTAATACGGGAATTCTAAATCTGAAAAATTTCAAAAATATGGTAATTTATTCGTTATATCGAAAACTAATAGAACATTAAAGATGAGCTAATGAAGAATTGATGCTTAAATGAAGAAATAGTAGCAAGCAGCAGTAATCATGGAATGTTTTCATAGGTCAGTGCTGATACGATTATGAATCAACCAAGCTAACAACACATGTGTTACAATAATTATGGTCTACTACGGTAATTTGTATTGGGTCGTTCGAGGACAAATGAGGTGAATTAAGATCCTTAACTAAGCACCTGCACAGGAGAAATCACCTGTTATGCGAGAAATCACACAGGTGGCAGAAGCGTAAGAAATAATCGAGAGACATGCCTCCATAATATTTCACATTCATTATAGTTATGATTTTTTAATTCCACTCTATGTACTACCATATTGTTTAATATTCATGCCATGTTATAATATAATTTTATATTAGTTCAATTTCGAAGCAAAATTTACAGTGTAAGCCTTCTCTTCATCTTTTTTAAGTAAAGCCACTCAAATTGTCAATAGTCTACCAATGTGATTCCGTATTCAATTTCGGCGCCAGACTAATGAGATATGGCAAGTTATACGGTGGAAGGAAAGCTCATTAACCTTCCTTCCTCACTTTCCTGTAACTTTAGACTGAATTGTATCATAACTTTCTCTCAATAACAAGAATTAAATGGTATTATATGATTGAAATCAAGCATAATTGGAATATGCTTATGTTTACTCCGTATATTCGTAATTTTTGCAAAAATGACAACAATGTTAGTAATGATGTCATTATAGGTATCGCCTTCATTTTCGTCATCACCAGCATCGATATAATGTATCTAAAGTGGTAGATAATAGACTCCTGACACCTGGCAGTTGGCCTTTCTTTGAGGACAGCGCTCTGCTCCTCGGGATGCGCGCTGTTACATCAGAAGCCGCTCCAATTGACCCTAGTCAGAGAGAGACAATTACCATGAATGGCCAGGCGGAGACGCCTAACAAGCTTCAGCCAATAAACACCCTCGACAATCGGGCTTATTAGATCAGCTGACGAGGTTTGATGACATGACATAAGGTGGGGAAGGAGATTGAGGACGAGTACATCACACGAAAAGAGCTCACTAACTCCTCTAACTCAGAACTCATTAATGGATTCATCATACAATTGTTATCTCTCTACACAAATTATAAGTTATTCAGCTGAATAAAATGGATTTGCATTTGAATTTTTTTCATTTAGCAGTTAGTTTTTTTAAATAAAAGTGCTAATACTATAAGGGTAAAACGTTATTTCAAGCTTGATACTTTAACTAATAGGCATTACATCCCAAAAATAGATGAATAGATAGTGATCTAATACAATATTGTGTATTCATTTTAATTCTACTACTGACTACTGTATCTATACACACGGTAACTAAGTGTGATACCGAGGCAATGATTTCATGTTTACTGTCAGGATATCGTTTACAGTAATCCCCTCATCCCCAGCTGCCGCTATTTGCCACATCGGATCGGTTTCCTTTGATGGCAATGGTCCAAGAGTGCGCTAGCGTTTATCGCATAATAACCTTCTTGGGACTATAATAGCGCCATTCAACTATCAATAACGGATACGGTAACCAGGTGAGCGCGTTGAGACCTGCGGACAGGTAATTGAGCTAGCCTGAGTGCAGAGTGATTAAGTGCTCACACAATAGAAAATAGATTATAGTAGTTGCAGGATGCCTTAAAATTTGGTAAAAATTATTGAAGCTTTAACTATATAAATGTCTTCCCACTGTTCTAAAATAGCATTAAAATTTGAATGTTCTAAAGCTATAACTTATAAATAGTATAAAAAGGTTCTTGGTGAATAATCTTGTTCCATTAAACCACAGCTGATTTACTTTAGAATATTAATACTTTTATTGAGGAATGTGGATTGTTAAAGACTCATTGGTGAAAACGTCCACTTTAAAGTTATACTTCACTTAAAATTGTATACTATTAATATGTGGTACTCTCAAATATTCTGATAAAAAATTAAGTGCGTTTTTAAACATTATTCTATATTTTTTAGTCCTTAGCTGTCTCGAAATATGATGTTCATCGTTTTATCTGGCTGTTTTGATCGAACAAGCCTAAAAACAGGATGCGTATTCAGAGTGGCGCAGATTGTTTGCCATAGCTACCGTACTATATTATTCGATGTCTGTGTAGGATGAACAGCAGAAGAAGATAAGGAAAGAAAAAGGAGATATAAAGAGAAGGAATGTTTGTTAAAGTCTTACTATATAAGTAAATATAAAAAGGCACCCACAAGAACGAAAAAGTAACTGTGTAAAGGAAAAGAAAATAATGGTAACGGCATACCTGGCTGGGAGAAGGAGCTTGGGTGACAAGCTGGTAACTTCAATCCCGAGTAATTAAAGCAAGAACTCATTGTATTGAATTGAGCTTGTAACTAAATAAAATTACTTTATATTGTAAAAAAGTGAAGATTTCGTCTTGCTAAATTTTTTTATAAAATATGAAGTATTTTATTCTGAATAAATTTGTTTAGCGTTAAAGGTAGTTTCGTAAATAAATGTTGTTGCTATAAAAAATTGAATCAGGTATGATTTATTTGAAATTTATTCAGATATGGTAATAATAGAGGCTAAAGTATGTTTATTTTTGACGATCAAGTCACCTGCTCATCTTTAACAGGTGCTGCTGAAGTATTGAAAGCTTGCATTGACAGATTCATTCCGGAAAATACGTCTGGAAGTAAGATTCTAGCTAATGAAAGTATTCAGGGGAAAGACTGCATATTTAAGGAAAGCCAGGGTAATATTCCTAACTATTGTACCCGTTTTGTTTAACTCTTTAGAAAAAATCAAGAAACTGATAAAGAAAATCCTGTAAACAAACAGAAGGCGAAAACTGAAAGAGGAAGGAGACAAGTAAATCAAAAGAAAGACATGTAAATCTGCTTCAAATTGTTGATTTCACAGAAAATCGCAGTTAACTTCTACTCGGAAGCGCTCCTTGCACACTAAGAATCGAAAGGAAATGGGTGATGTCCTGCCTCTATTGAGGCGCGCAGAATTCGGTTAGGTGACAAAGACGACGAGGGCTGAGGTTTGTGAACAAAATGAACGGGATCGCACAAAGAGGAAACGAAAAAGTATGTATCTGCCCGGTGGAATACATCCGGGTGCAAGTGAGCGTAGAGGAAAGCAATCAAAGTGAAAATAATGAAAGAAGAGAAAAACAAACGTTTCTATACGCAAAAGGATTAAATGTGACGAAATTTATATTATAAAGAAATATGTCCAGAATAAACGACATTTACTCAAAACGTATTACTTGTGCACATTACAGGGCAATAAACTAATATACAAAATTCATGCATGAGCGAAAGCGTACTGACCATTGTGCTGCTTCTGGCTTTGCGCCATATTGTTGGTGTCGTAGAAGGGGTTGCGTGCCAGTTGGCCGTTCTGCATTCCATTCTGCAAATACTCATGAAAGACAAAATGATAAAGTAAAATTATCTTATAGTATAAGAAACAATATAAAGTTAATACGCTATTGTGGTATGAAATATAAGAATATATTAGTGTCCATTAATGCACAGTTCAGTATATGAATAAAAAGTAAAGAAAGGAAGCAAGCAAGCGTTAAAAAACCTAGTTTGCATTTTCAAAGAAAAAGAATGGGAAGGTGGGGAAATAAAATGAAGAGGAAATGTGAAAATTGAATGAACAGATGTAACTAGAGACCCACCTGCAAGAAAGGAAAGTGAACAGCTTCGGCCTTGACTGCATTTTCCGCCTTCACGTCCATTCCGGATCCGTTTCCTTCCCGTTTTACGAAAATCGTTGGCCACCATACTGTGGGCGTGGTGAAGGAACCGAGGAGAAGAGGGGCGTGGTCGAGGCTTTGACCAATCGCGGCGACTCCCCGTCAAGTGTACCCTATTGACAGCATTGAGACAGTATCCACAGTAAATCCTACCTAATACTTGCTTTATCTACACCATAATTGATCTGCAAAATGATCAACCGTCGGTTAGTAGAAAAGATGCTTAGTTCACTGCTTGCGAGGTAATTTGTAATTACAAGCTTGCTTTTAAATTAAACATAATAGATTTTGCGCTCTTTACAAAAGTATGCATGGATATATTCTTGTTCTTGAGATGCATAACTTCCTAAACATATAATTATTTTAAAATTAGTAAAGTTAATCTAATAACCTAGTTCATGGGATTTTTATCTACTCATTTATCTCTTGAAGGGAATCATACTTCCTAGAACGTTGCGAAATTAAAAATAATATGTACTGTATAAGAGATCAATACAGTCAATCACTCATGCGTCTTCTATGGAGTGCTCGTTTCCTATTAATCTTGTCTCTAACGCTTCTTTTTTCTAAGGCCAGCTGGTTTTGATTTGATTTAATTGGCGAATCACACGACCTTACAGAAACAATGAGACATCATTATATACAAATTGGTATGAATAGTTTCTATAACTAGGGCATTTAAGTCTCCTTTAGTATTAAAAGAAAGTGCTCGATATTACCCAGCTAAGCAAAATATTTTACCTCCATCTTCAGAACTACAGCAAAATTAAAGGCAAAAATAACTATGTGTACTATGTATGTTTATCTGAACTTGTGCCGATGAAATAATAAAAGCAATGAAAATAATAGAATAAAATGGTTTAGACAATTATAATCTGCATCAGTTTTCAGTAATTTTCCTAAAATCTGTTATTGTCCCTGGAGTGCCCAATTTTAGATGCTAACTGTAAGGCATATATTTGTTAGGAAACTTTTCTAATGTTGTCATTAAAACATTTCCTTAGTTGACCTGTAGTGAGTGATGAATGGAAAATGTTATTGACCGTGCACCATGTAAAGACGGCATCCTTTGGTGGACGCAAAGGGTGGTAGGGCGGAAGCAACAGGAAATGGAAGGGATAAAGAAAATATTCAAATAAGATCTATACCAAATAACTAAAATAGAAGAGCGTTCTACCTTATACTAGTCTATTTATTTAGTAGGAAACTACAAAAACGGTTGAAGTGCAGTAAGTGGAATAATCATTTAAAATTCAATGATACAGTGCTAATAATTATTTATAAATACTGATAAATATGTTGTTCTAAATTCATTTATTTCAACTGAGAACAACATATAGGAGTGTTTAAACCAAAGAGATTAACTGTGGGAAGAAATAGTGACATGGTCTAATAAAAATTACAATGTGGCAGTTCAAAGAAGATGAAAACTAAAGAGACTCATTGAAAACAACGCTAGAAGAAGTGTTCATATCAAGAGAGGACTCTTTTTATGAGACTCCGTATGTGTACATACATAATTGGAAGAGCAATTACGACAGCATTGATTGCGTGTGATGAAGTATGCAAATTTATTGCAGTCGGCAGGCAGCCGACAACAGAGAATGAGGGAGCATTAAACAATTGTGATAAGAAGAGAAATCAAAGAAACTATTAACAATATATGAAAGTTTATCTCGGCACTCACATGGGAGAGAAGAAAATAGCTGCACCTTATATATGCTGCCAAACAAAATGGATTGGCCAATAAACAAACTAGTATAAAAACAAATGCACACCCAGGGTCACTTTTAAATTGTAAAATAGAAGCCAGCATATATGGAGCATACATTGAAAAAAGAAACAATATGATGGGTATTAGTATAATTATTACTTCATTTTATTACACTTTTTATTTCTATTATAATTTAGATATGTTACTAATATAATAAACTGCACAAATATTGAGTAGTATTTTCAAAAGTGGATTTCATTTGTATTTTTTTTAGTATATAATTTATCCTAAATGTATTTAGGAAAACAATAGATGTACTAATCAATGAGTATATTTCTTCAAAGATCAAATTAGTAATGTATGGTTACGACCCAGGGATTTCTTCAACACTTTTATATTCTCTCAATAAAAGTAGATTTCGCTCTATCATTCGAAGATATATTACAAATAACTATAGTCATTTAAATAATTATTTTCATCTCAGAAACGTAGTTTACTTGCCTGAAAACCATGAAATCAGTTTTTCTGCACATTTATACTGAAATGTTTTATTGGTTTACTCACATTTCCAAAGATTTATTTTCCAAACTTTCCTGATATTTTTAATCCTCTTTTAAAAAATTTCTCTATTTCCTGTCTGAAATTTAAAAAATTTGCCAGCTATTTGTTTTTCAAATTCGAAAAGTGTGCCGATAAACGCATCTAGCACTTTCTCTTTAAAGTCATATTCAAACTTCGACGAAGTGAAAAATTTTTCAAAATATCAACGTAAAAATAATTTAAATGAACAGAGTCTGTCCCAATTTAACAAAACACATCGTTAATCTTAAACCGTAGCCAAACGGTAATACTTTTTTGTTTTCATTTATTTTCCGGCTTCGCCTGTCGCTGTTTGCTTTGTTTTGCCGCATATGGTGTCGTCTTCCCTTTCGATGTACTAATGCATTACCAAGCCGCTGTTTGAGCAATCTGTTGGACGTCTTTTGATGCACCAAGAAGATAAATAACATGAAAATAAGGCTAACGGGAGGTCTTCCGTTGCAAAAGTGGAGAAAATATTTTTGTTTTTCCATAATTTTCTTATAGTTGCATTCTTGCGCTTGAAATACACTAACTAATTAATCTGTCAGAATCCAGAAGAGAAAAATGACTTCATTACACAATGATAAAATACAATTAAAATCAACAACAATTAATGTGCAACTATTGAACTGATGAGCTGCAGCTTGCGTCGATCAGACTTGTCTTTCGCGTGTGCCGTCGGCTTCTTTGCCCGGTGCGTGACGATTATGCATTGTCTTCCGACCAGCTGATATCCTTAATAGCCCTCGAGATTGCCCCAATCGTCTCGGTTATGTAAGTCTACCGCCAAACGACACCGCTAATGTATGATCGACAGACGGAAGCGATACAGTGCGTCAATCGGAGAGACGCAAACAGAAACGGCTCGACACTTACATTAGGAACAGGAGAGAGACCGTAATTGACATCAGGTTAAGGACCACCGACTCCAGAAAGATCAATGCTACACTTATTGGTCACCGTTTCTTTTTCCAAATTCAATGAAACCAAAGAGTACGAAATAGGATACAGTTGGCCACACACATTCCCTCATGGATGTGTTTTGTAGTTAATTTCACGTACGCTACATGTCAGCTTTCAAGGTTTAATCGCCGAAACTTGCTATAATTAAAGAATATTTTTGTGAGACCTCCCTTCAGCGAATTTCCTATATTTGACACTACTCTTCCATCAAAGATATCCCCTGGGATAACTCTAGATTCGCGTATGCTCATATTCTTTCAGATATCCTGCACTTTAGTATGTCTTTAAAAATATTTCTTTGCTTAGTTTTACACATTATAGTTTAAATCTTTTACTTCTCCAATTAGCTCAACCTTGAATAATTTTATTTTTAATTAGCAAAAAAATTGGTTTAAAAAATACGTAAATTCTTCATACTAATATAGTCTAAACCTCCCTAAATATATACGTAAAAAAATCTATTTTTGTGAGATACTAGAATTGCTTGGAAGATGGTGAAAAATAGGTCCTTAGAGTATAGTTGTGCGCCTGAATGACATCTAATGGCATGATTCGCTCAACATTCTCTGCATTTGCTTAAAACTAGCTTTAGTAATATAATAATACAAATACATATTATATTGTGCATATTTTCTTCCAATGTATTCTTTTCTATGGAAAAAAGTCAACTTTAAGTACAATCTTTTGAAAGACGTATGATCATAAATAAAATACTATAATATATACTCGATAAAATTTAGGTATATTAATGAAATTACGAGGCTACTAGGTTAGTTTCAAATTACTGCACTCGACTTCGGCTCTATCCTCGCAGTGAAATAAAATGTGGATAAATATATTGCAATTCAACTCTAGTTCTTCATACTACGATTATATATAACTAGACTCTTTATTAGTGCTTAAAATGTCATCAGAAGACTTATTTCATTCTGCTAATGTTTTATAAAAAAGAGTATTAGAATAAGATTTCCGTGTCAAACTTAAAATATAAAGATAATCTCCAACACTATGCCTAGATAGCTATTTCTCATTAGCAAACTTATTTAATGTCATATTCGCCTTTTAAGCATTTAAATTAATCTCTGTAAAAGTCAAATACATAAATCAATTTATTCTTCTAAAATTGTTTGCTATTCATGGGAAATCTATTCTATCTAGTCTATTAGCAAAATAAGTTGCATTCCTAATTTCAATAAAGTATATATAATCGCTATACGCAACTTTCCCATGAAGCAAAGCACTAAATTCACATTCCAAACTTACCAACTTAAATAAACAAGATTTTATCGATGCATGTCTTGTTGTCCTAGACATTTTTACCAATACAATTCTGTTTACTTAAATATATTCTACAATAGAAAGTTAACCCAGATATGAATTATTATATATTGCTTGACTTCCTATTTTATTTTGCTAATAGCAATAACATAAATGCTATCAAACCCCATGTGAAATAAACAAAACAAGTGTGAAATTAGTTTGAAGTTAGCTTGTAGAAGAAGTATAAATCGTAGTTGTTTTAGAACTTATCATGACGCGGTTTTTCTCTCCCCATCTGATGCTTGTCATCACTTGCGCATTGTACATCATCGTGGGAGCACTGATTTTTCAAAAATTGGAAGGCGATCACTTGAGGGGGAGTCGTTTTTCCCTAATCTCCGTTCCTTCATTGTTACATTCAGATTAGATTTGCTACGATTTGGAAATGCTCATCCTGAAACATTTATAATCTCTCTAGGGCGTGAAACGCGAACAAACGGCGAACATCGATAAAAGCGCCCAGCTCTATATGGATCGAATTTGGAAAGTCACTCAAAAGGAACATGGAAACTACAATGTTCGTACTAATTATTTTTGTTATCTAAAATCAAAAATAATTAATGTATGAATACGTTTTAAATGATCCTTCATATTGTTTTTTAAACTAAAGAAAAATATATATTAAGGCTATTGAAATGTTGATAGATTCTGTAAAGGAATCATCTAGCCAAGAATTTAACGAGTATGTTGATACTGTATTCACAGCCCATCGAGCTTCACGGCATGGCTATGATGAGGTAAGAGTGAGATAAATCTTATTTGAACGATGAATTGACTAGAAAAAATTTAGGACGCTCCAATTTGGGACTTTTCAAACTCTGTATTTTTCACAACAACAATGCTTACTTCAATAGGTTACGGGTATGTAGCACCAAATACGTTCGGAGGTCGATTATTTGGAGTCATTTATTGCTTAATAGGTAATAACAATTCGTTTAATTAGCCTTCCCTTTATGTTGCACTTTCAACTTTCTAGAATTGTGAGCATATGATTGGGTCATTTAATACATACGTTTAGTAGTCATCACCATTTATTCTGCTTTATTTTTTGTATTGTGGGAATCAAATTAACCGTTCTATCTACTATGTATTATTTCGTTTCCCTTCCATTTCCTGTTGTTTCCGCAAATACCACCGACTGCGCCCATCAAAGGACACCGACCCTGTACGATAGTGCTTAAATAACATTAGATAATTATGGCCAAAATTGTTTATAGTCACCTAGTAAAACATTGCAAGTAAACCTTAAAAACGATGTAGGAATTGTTTGATCATTAATTAGCCCAGCTTTCTAAATTTAGGTATACCTTTGACCCTAGTTACGGTAGCCAACGTTGCGAAATTTATATCAGAGACAATATTTTTGGTTCACTATGAACTATGGAAAACATGGATGAGATGGAAAGCAGGAAGGAAAGGAGAGGAGACCACTAATGAACCATTATTTGCTGAAGACGAGGATGAGCAGGTATCATATTTATATCTAGACATTTTAAAAAAATGCAACATTCCAACTTTATTATTTTATACTAATAGGACTTAATTAAACTATTTATAATTCTTAGTGTGATCACAGTAAACTTACTGTGATTGATAAACATTGCTGATCATAGGAAATCTTGGATCGTGTTAAACTGGTTCGCTTTCCTCCCATCGTCGTATTTATGTTCGTCTTTTTTTACGGACTTTTTGCTTCATATATTATCCAAAAAAATGAACAGTGGACATACGTGGAGAGCACATACTTTACTTTTATCAGTATATTAACTGTCGGTGAGTTGAACGTTCGTGTAAACTGTGTCATGTAGCACTGTGTGTAGTTGTTAGATGTCTAATACTCCTGTAACCAAAGATAACATTCTGACAGTATTGCTTACTGCAGTTATTCTGAATTCATAGAGCGAGCAGGAATCGACGCTCATTATCTCGACTGTGTTTCCTTTAATGCCTCGCAGTTCGCGGATTTTCGCGTCCTCATTGTGTCTAGAATATTCTCTCTATACGACTATTTCCCTAGCACCGTCTTATGTCATCTGCAGTGGATTCAATTCGACTTACTTCAGTCTATATCGGATGTTATATGTGAGATCCGTATCAGTAGAGAAGGCTGGAGCCCATGCAATTCGGACAGAATAAGCCGATGTACTCACAACCTTAATTCAAATTTTTGTGCATCCATTTTAGGGCAAAACCTCTCAAACTTCTGTAAGCAGTAGCCTGCACGCTGAAATGAACAAAGAACCACTTTTATATCCGATTATTTGGCAAAAATAGGAAACATTTTCCAGGAAAACAAGTAGATCGTATAAACTGCAAACATCACGAACATCCACCATAGATTAGCAATGGTCATTTCTCAAATCTGAAAGCTAAGCATAGTTTCTAATCTCTCATTGAGCATACATTTTTCTTTTTATCTTTGGTTAAAAAGATTAGTAGGAATGTTTTTTAACGCGCCGTTACTTCTTAATTAATAGTCTTAATAAGTGCCCGATACTGAAATTCTATAAGAAGTTTAATATTTTATTTTATTATCAGATGTAAATTTTTACTTATGTTTAATAGTTCAGGATTCGGCGATTTCCGACCTTCTCCGAAAAATCTTTGGACAACGCTAGCTGTTGTTGTAGGTACGTGTCATTCTTGAATTACACTAATTTATTTAAGAATATTTTTCTGCGAAAATCTTGTTTATCATATTTTAATTTAATCTTCAAAAAAATTATTATTTTGTTATTTTTAACAACTAAGTTGCAGTGTAGAAAAAGGACCTAATAGGTTAAAGTTTAGCTTTATATTGGAAAAAAAATCTGGGAAATTACTTGAAATTATAAAAAAATTAGTTTTGAGTAACTATAAAAGGACTGATTATTATTATTATTTTATTGCAGGAGGGGTAATATTAACCACGATGTGTATGGATGTTGTGGGACGAATGTACTTGAAAGAAATACACTACTTAGGAAGAAAATTAAAGAGCAATAATCCATTCTATTTAATTAGAGAAGCCAAAGCAAGGTAAAAATTAAAGTAAATTAAAACGAAACAAAGAAGAATAGCCTTATACCAGGCGTCGTCGAGCAGCTATGGCGTCCTTATTAGCACAGCTTGCTAAAGGAATGATATTTGCTCATAAAGATTACAGTGAACTTTCAAGAAAAAAATCAAAGAAAAAGAAAGAGAAAAGAAGAGGAAGTCACGTTTGTTAGTTTAAAATAATATCGAAAGGCTATGTTTAATACCTATTCTATAGACATATTTTAAATGTTTAGTATTCCAAAATAAAAAGATTAGCTAGATGACTAAAAATCTAGAAAAATAATGTTTGAAAATTTCAGTACCAAACGAAAAATTTATGTTTGCACGTTTACCTCCAGATCCTCCATCAGAATGTCAGGTAAATAGTCAACGTTCCAATAACAACTGATACTGAATATCTAACTAGAATTTCATTAAATTTTATTGGGATTTCTGACGGTAAAAAAAATCAAGTTTATCATAATTTGAAGTCCTCTTGTTCTTTATACTCTATTAATCTGATATACTTGGCTTTGAGTATAAATTGACTTGAAAATTGACTTACTACAATTGAAATGGTGGAGTACAATAATAACTTGAATGCTAGAAGTAATTTTTGTTTCTAATTTCTATAATTTATCAGGTATCATAAAACCTGCGACATTTCCGTATTGCGAACACAGAATGAGAAAATATAATTATAAATGGTTTATTCAAGCTACCAAAATGACGTATTTATATGAAGCGAGATTTGCTTAAACTACCAGCTTTCCAAGTCCCAGCGTAAGAACTGAATCATTTTTTAAAAGTCTAAATTACCAACAATCTCTTAAGTACTCATTACGAGAAGGACCTAAGACAGATTCGGTGGTTTCCTGTCTTGATGGGTCTCATGTCTCCCCCCTTTTCACTCCATTCTACAGAACGGACCGGTGATCTCCACTTATGAGGCTTGCATTTTTCGCAAATAAAATTGCTTGGAATAATTTCACCCATCTTTTCTTGGTGAATAAGGATTTCCTATCGTAAATGTGTGCAGCAGCAAAGCATCTGGTTGAATTCATGTTCGTGCTGAAGTACAGTAGAAATATCCAGCAGGATCGTCAGGAAGACCTTACCATGTGTTACCGTGGCAAACGTGTACATTACGAGCAAGGAATAGTAGTTGTTTTAGTTGTTGTTACAGTGAGTTAATCTTTACCTCTCTTTAGTCTCTATATACGAAATACGAATACATTCAAAGAAGCACTTTTAAGAAATGTGTTCGCAGTTTTTGCTCCGCAGTTTTTTTTCAATACTTGGGTTTCCGTCAGAGGTTCAAATTTTAGACTCCTAGGTAATGTGATCAGTATACGATGATTACATGTCAGCAAGACCAAATTTACGGTACCGTAATAGAAGTGTTTAAGTTAAAATAGTTGATTACTGTTCATTAAACATACTATTATTTGTGTCAGTAGTTTTAGCTACTTTCAATAATATCTAGAAACTCTTTAAAGGTAGGCTGAAATGACCTAAAGTGACCATTGCTAATCTATGGTGGATGTTCGTGATGTTTGCAGTTTATACGATCTACTTGTTTTCCTGGAAAATGTTTCCTATTTTTGCCAAATAATCGGATATAAAAGTGGTTCTTTGTTCATTTCAGCGTGCAGGCTACTGCTTACAGAAGTTTGAGAGGTTTTGCCCTAAAATGGATGCACAAAAATTTGAATTAAGGTTGTGAGTACATCGGCTTATTCTGTCCGAATTGCATGGGCTCCAGCCTTCTCTACTGATACGGATCTCACATATAACATCCGATATAGACTGAAGTAAGTCGAATTGAATCCACTGCAGATGACATAAGACGGTGCTAGGGAAATAGTCGTATAGAGAGAATATTCTAGACACAATGAGGACGCGAAAATCCGCGAACTGCGAGGCATTAAAGGAAACACAGTCGAGATAATGAGCGTCGATTCCTGCTCGCTCTATGAATTCAGAATAACTGCAGTAAGCAAATATGGAGAAAGCAAACCAGTTTATCTGGTACAGTATACAGGTCAGTATCCCTCTCCATTTCCTCAGATCTCTAAGAAACTTATCCAAAATTGTTCACCATGAAGGTTACTAAGTAATATATAAAAAGAAGATTAGAAACCGTTAAAAATAGAAAAGAAGAAAAATTCATGTAAAAAGGTATTTTATTCAATTTTCTTTCACTGTTTCACTAACAGATTGAAGGACATTGAAAATAAGTTGACATAAATTCAGCAAGAGAACTATCAATACATAACCTTATTATCGTATGGCTTCATGTAATAGACGTCATAGTGGGCTATTCTCGAAAAGTAAATAACAAAGTTATCCAGTAATTGTCGTACTGATCATCCGATTTATTAAGCTCATATATAACAAATTTTATTTGATCTATATTTTTAAATATTGAGATATATTTGATTTCAGAACCTCAACTGAGTCCTCAACATATTTTAGCAACAAAACTTCATCCAAATACAATTGAATTGACTTGGGAACCGCCTTATAAGAGGACTCATGAAGTAAAGGTGAGCACTTCTAAAATTACTGTGCATTTAAATCAAATATGCAATTAATTTTCTCACCTAATGCATGCAGATATCTTCAGAATATTTTACTAGTTCTGTCTTATGCAATTAACATATCACTAAGCACTCTTAAAAATTGTTTCTTTATCATCACACTTATTCTAATTTTTAAATGAAAGTATTTGCAGAATTATATTGTCTATTTCACTGAAAATCCAAACGCATCACTTTCTGAGTGGGAAAAGATACCTGTAAATGGTAGAAAGGTAAAAAAACAATTCATATCTATAGTTTTAAAAATGTACAGTAGATGCAAGATAGAAACCTAGGTACAGTTCATCTTCATTTGTCAATTTTGACCAATTCAACTTTATATGACGAGTTTCCCATATTTTAATTTATCCACGGAGAACTATAATCAAACATATGCCAACACGTTTGCCACGGTAACACATGGTAAGGTCTTCCTGACGATCCTGCTGGATATTTCTACTGTACTTCAGCACGAACATGAATTCAACCAGATGCTTTGCTGCTGCACACATTTACGATAGGAAATCCTTATTCACCAAGAAAAGATGGGTGAAATTATTCCAAGCAATTTTATTTGCGAAAAATGCAAGCCTCATAAGTGGAGATCACCGGTCCGTTCTGTAGAATGGAGTGAAAAGGGGGGAGACATGAGACCCATCAAGACAGGAAACCACCGAATCTGTCTTAGGTCCTTCTCGTAATGAGTACTCTGCTCAATATACTCCCATAACAGCTCAACTCGTGCCACAATTAAGAGGCCCTTATTTCCTAAAAGAATCTAATCGCAATCATTCAATGTTGGTTTCCTTACTTAGGGCCAATACATCTTAGATCGCGTATGCATTAGATAAATATTATAAAATAGAGAAAAGTGGAAAAACTAAGCACCATATATCTGGAATTTATTAGGGCGAATTTGTTTAAGAAGTTTTGCCTTAGAAAATAATTTAAGGTAGTCTTCCCTGATCTCCGTTACGATTGGTTCTACATGTTCAGTGCAACTGCAGTTTTCAAAGACGGACAGAGATCACCACTTTCGAGAGCACTGTTTATCAAAACAGACAAGTTACAATTCCACAAGCAATGTATGATATCTAGCGTTTTTCTTTTTTTTCTGTTTCCCTGACCATCTTTGTTTTATCAAGTAACTCCTAGCAAAATATAAAGACGTTCTAGATAATTTAATATCATTTTTAAATTGAAATTATTCTTTCAACAATACATCAATTATAGAGAATCCATCAGATTTAACTTACATTATAGGCGTGGGCCAGTCCCGCACAATTGAAGTGATGGATTCTATATGTGACAGGGGAGAGGATAACGAGACAACGGCCTTGCTCAAAAGGGATTATGCATCATTTGCTGTATAATACTTTAGGTATTTTCTTAACAATTATATACCATATACATATATGAGTATAGATGGACAGCTTGAAAGCACAATAATAGAAATACTCCTAGAGAATTTTATTTCATATTGCATGAATAAACGCTTCAAATCTTACAGATAGTACGACATAGAATAAGTGGAATTATATTTTAGTCAATACACACAAGCATGAAAACACGTCTTAAAAAACTAAATTTTTGCTCAGTGCTCAACTTATCTGAGTCAATTGTTTGAAATGTCTATGCCGACCATTAGTTATTTCGTTATACAATTGCCATGAGACAGCAATTCTCCTTGGGGTGAATGCTTATCACTTACACAAATCGAAATACATACTTTGACAGAAGTTTCTTTTATTTGGTCTATGACAAATTCTGCAATAATAAATTAGAATATTCGAAGGGTCTTATAATACTTAAAATGTCAAAAATAGTAAAACTTAGCAGCACTATTTTAACGCCTACTAAAACGGTAAATATTCCACTTAATAGTGATCTACTTTGTTACCAAAATTTCACAAATATAATATTTAGAACCTATTAAATAAAATCAATAATGGACTACAACGGACACTATTATAATAATATAAAATTGAATTTTTGAGGAGAATATAATAATAAAGTCAATGTAGTTTACTTTCTAAAAACATTGTTTTAAGCATATAAAATAATTAGAATGTATAATAATCATAAATACAATAGTCTGAAACATGCCCCCACTGACTATTATTGCTTTCGCCTGTTTAAAATTATTTTCTATACATTTAACATCATAGTACTATTACTAAACGCTCGAATAATAATGATGGAATCCTCTTAATTACAGTTGTACCTACATTTTTACATTATTGCGTTACTTTAGGCTCATAGACAGCAAAGCATGCATTATAACAGTTCAAAACCATACAATCTAGCCTGTTCTCTCTCCTCTTCAGTAGCTTCCCTCTCAGTCTCACAATCAGCATCCTCTCGATATGTCACAGTGAACAATGGATCACTAGTTCGCTTAGATCCTTCACCAGGACCAAGGTCAACATCTATTACTTGATTCTAAAATAAGTGATGAGTTACTATAAAATATAAATAGCTACCTAATAAAGGTTGGATTTTATTCATTTTCCATAATTTGCTATTTTGCTAGTGGACAAAGATAGGATATTTAACATGAAAAATATACGAATTACACTTTTAATGATTCTGAGAATTAAAATTTTTCTAATGGATAAAGTAATTTACCAGATTCTAAAAATAGAAAACAAATAAGTCTCATTACTACCATAACTCCTAGTAAACTAGTAGATTTTAAACTTATTCAGAAATTAGGGATATTAAAAAGATTGAACATATAAATGAGAAAATTATTAATATTATTAATTATACATGGTAGAACAGATTACCAACATCTATGTATTAAACAAAACTGGAATATATTTAAATACTAGAAAGGAATACTTAAAATAAACTATAATAATTAGCTATGAAAACCAATATGAAAACAAACCAAGTTTAATGTCTTTACGGTCTCATCTAATTCTTCTCTGCTTTGAACAATGAATCCAACAGCGCAACTTGGATCCATGCCATCCATATCCATCTTAGACAATAATTTGCAATGATAACTACTGAATGGATGCACCTTCTGCTTCTAAACTTGACATATTAATTAGTTACAATTAGTTAAATTTATTACAAAAAATCACAAGATAAATTAGGTATTTTTATAAGAATAATCTGAATAGCTTAAATTAGATCATCGGCGTAAAAATTACAGATAAATGACGAAACTGTAATATGAATAAAATTGGCTTACATATTAATGCGTACTACAAACAGTTAAATAATATGTATGTGAGCGCTCCGAATCAGTATCAATATTATGCAGTAAAATTTTTGATTAATTACCTTTCTTTTATTTACTAAGTGTTCATCTGACCCATCAATATACCCTATCACTTGCTCACTGCCCAGATTGCTGCTTGGAAGTGGTATATAATCATGGACAACATGTGGGTCCAAATATATAACTTCCTTAAATTAAACATATTTGTTGTACTTTTAAGTTGCAAAAAACAATATTCAGTAATACTTTCATAATGTTTGTTGTGAAGAAATAGTTCATAAGTTATAAAAAAGAAAAAAATGAAACTGAAGTATTAAAGAAGAAATAACTGACATGTCCATAATATCCTATAAAATAAAGCGAATGATCTGGCTTTCCACCTACAATCCCAAGACAGTTTTCCATGGAAAGCAATTGACGAATATGCTCGAAGTATACCTAAAATTTGGAGAACAATAGACAAATATGACGCAATTTATTTTAAGTAATAACGATTTCACATTTTGTTTAGTAATTACTGTCTAGTTATAATAAATATAAAAAATACTGCATTCTAATATCACTAGCCCTATTAATATGATTTGCTCCCAGTCTTAAAGTAATAAAAATAAGCAGCTTTTTCGTCCAGCCACGACTTTCCCGTTCCGCATCACCTATCACGAGACGACCATCGACAGATAAAAACAGCGATAGATCACCTGTGAGTGCAGATACAGATTCACGTAGAGCTTGCCTAAAGTATATCTACTACACATGTTTGAAATTTAATAGAAGATATTTTTCTATTGGATATGAACAGTGAAATGGAAATTATACAAATAGTGACTGGTGATTATTGCAAACTATAAATTATTATTTGAGATTTAATATAAATACTGACTTAATAACAGATACAACTTCTGATGGTCTATACCAACGACCAATTTGACTCCCTTTCAAATCACGACCAGCAATCTCTAACAACCTGTGGATACCTAGAGGTGCTGATGGGCAGTCCTAAAACATCTTTATAACAATAGGACTATAATCTTACATTAGAGTACACGTTTGTTTATAAAAAAATACTATCTAAATGAACTAGAAATAAAAATAATTGATGCTAGAACTGTAAAATCCAGAATACTATAGCTATTAACGCAACTCAAATAACCGTAGTATCTCTCTCTGGGCATCGAAGAGAGGATCATATTCGAAATTTTCACCGTCTCTATATTCTTCACTGTAAATCTGATGGGTTGTTAAAGAGTCGTGCATAACGTCATATCGCCAGTCTGAAAATAGCAAAGAACAACAGTATTCTATCAAAATATTTTCACAGTCATAAAGCATAGATTCTACCTCGCTTAAGACGACTAATAATAACCGCATGAGCTAGCATCATCTGTGTGGTTCGAATCATGCAGCCCCAGCCACAGTCAGAAGTTATCTAGTATATAAAGTATGAAACTAATAGAGTATTTAGACAACATTAAAAAATTCTTGACATATTAATTATCTAGTAAAGTCACTGATATACCTAGGCTTTTAACTTTAAAACATAAGACTATAACACACGATTTATTTCATTTCTAACCTCAGTACCAGGAAATGGAGGCATATTTGTTCGATAGGTAATCCATATTCGACTATAGTAGTCAAGGAAAAAATCGGTGAACCCAGAACCCGTCACACCATCTAAAAATATATTTTTAAATGCATGAAACATAGATGTAATCCCTTTCTATTTTGAATATGTGATAAATGTACTTTGTAATGACTCTTTAAAAGCTTTGCAAAAGTCGCAAAATATAGGTAGATAAAATCCCAATAAAGAATAATATTATTAAAATACTACAAGACGATTACCTACTTGCTCCGTCTGGTGAATAATGGCGGCCCAGCAAAATTATTTTCTTGTGCCCCTGTTTATAATAACCATCCCTCTTGTTCACCATCCATTTACCTAAATTCTACACTATTTCCATCTCAATTTTAAAAAACAATAGTCAAATTAGCCTACCTGAATACCTAAAATTATTCCATGCTGACCACATTTTATTCTTCCAATCAGACTTCGAAGATTTTCCTGATCTCCAGCTAGAAATAAACAATGTTTGAAAAGAAGAATTTAAACAATAAGTCTTCCATAAAAATGGTAAAGACAGAGTAGCAAATAATCAATATAATAAACGAGTGCTTTAGACTATAAAAAGCCAAATAATGATGATTTCAAAGTATAAAAACAATATGAGCACCTTTTCATCTTATCTGATACATTTTCAATCCAACTACTAGATGAACTTTCATGACACGTCGGCCGTCTTTCGTTAATATTGTCATCATTAAAATCATTCCAACAACCATCAAATTGCGATCCGTGACTATTTACACATGAGCTACCTATATGTGTAGTTTAAAACAACAGTGACACATACACTCGTTCGGTTACATATTGTAAACAAACTAACGTGACGTTTCATTTGTAATGTCATTTTTTCTAGACGGCTGTGGAAGATTCGAACAGTGGTAATTCATGACATAAATATATCTGTAATCAGCGAATCTGCATCAAATATAAACAGAAACAGAAAAAAGATACCAGGAAAACAAATTCTATATCACTAATCTATAAGATAATGGGTTCCTAATCGTTTACACTTAAACTTTTGCTCAAATAGAATTAGATGAAAGCAATTTCACATACTGGGCCGGCAACTATCAACTAATAACTTCTGCTTAAACTTAATGATTTCGTAATTACCTAAGCACTAATTAAATCAAAAACCACGATTTCGGCTGGGCTTTATAATAGTTGACTTGGGCTTTATATATGTGTATACATATATATATATATATATATATATATATATATATAAATATAAATGAAGGTTTACACCCACAAGAAATTGCAAGTTGACTTCTTGAACTAGCCAAAACATTTTCATATAGTAGAAGGCAAACAAGTTTACAAGACAATACAAACAGATAAAATGGCTTCATATTTGTCTTAGATATTCTATTTATCACTAAATAATTAGAACAAACATGATTCTATTCATAAACATGGATATATAATGTACGTGAAGAGAGCAAAAATTACCAATTTACTTTATACAACAACAGCATTAAATAATTAAGGAACATAATTTCACACATATATACAATAACAATTGAATTTTTAGCTTTTTAAATATGACTAGACAAAATAACTTTGAGATCGTAAACCTAAGTTAAGTTAATATGGCAATATACCTATCGTCTGAGATAGAGATCACAAATGAGGTTAAATGCGTGAATACTATTTATTATTCACTAAATACAACTATTCAGAATACAGTACTTGATAGTAACCTTAAATATAGCCTTACTCTATGATATTCACACCACTTGGGCACATTGTAACCACAGGAGTATTATGTAAACGATACAAAAGCTCTACATCTAATAAATTTCTGGCCTAACCTGAGATAAAATGAAAAAAAACTACCATTCAATTTCCTCATCAGAATTTTCAGTCTTATCGATCTGCAAGTCATCACCCATTAATGTTTCTAATGGATTAGAAACTTTAGGGGGTGAGTGAAGATCAGGTAGTGAACTTAGGGGAGTGGGTAAATCCTTGAAGGAAACAGTATTGGTGATTAAAAAAATCAAATAAGTTATAAAAACCAATAAGGAAATAAAGATCTAATTTTAAAAACACAGCATATAAATAAAGATTGGAAATTAGTTCATCATGTTACCTGTTTCTCATTAGTTTTCTTCTGCATAATTAGAGCCATATATTGGTCCATGATAGGATTGTCATTCAGTAACTCAGTACTAATATGTTTCTCTACATCCTTATTTTCACGGGGATTAATTTCACTTTCATGTTTCATCTAAAACTTGAACTGATAAAATTTAAACAAAACACTCTTTAGATACTGTAAAATTAATAATATTCGAAAAAATATATATCACCAAACCTTACCTTCATTTCTGATAATTTCATTCCTCTCTTCAACACAGCAGCGTTTCTTGCATTCATTCGTTCCAAAAAATCAGCCTTTTTTATTGATTCATTTTTATCAGATTCTAGAGTAGTGTCACGAAATGACTTAGTATTTAATATAGTTCCTTCTTGTTTTGAATGTACTAATTCAGGAGAATGATTAAACGAAACTAATGTAGCGCCTTTTGCAGTTGATTTATTTTCATCAGATGCAATAATTTCATGTGAATCCGACGCCTCGAAATTCTTTACATTAACATTATCTATGTAACTAGTTAGAGGAGATTGGTTGGCAATCCGCGAAGAAATCCTTTTCTCTGACATATTATTCACAAGAGAGTTTTTGTAAATACTTTGTTTATTGCCACCATGGTTCCATTCCCGGAAAAAGTCTTCATAAACCCCGACCTAAATTAAAACTGTACGTCTAGTTAAAAACAAATATGTACCATAAATAAGTTTATGTACTATAATAACTGACAATCTAAGATTTTCCGAGGAAAAACAATTTAACATAAAACATTAGTACCTCTTGTAATGTTGGTAAACTCCTTTCCTGATTATTTGATCGACAAGACGTAAAGTGTTCCACTGTAGCATCAAGATCCTAATATATAATAAACTAGCAATCCAAACAAATCAAACTGTAGGAAACTATATAAATCAACCAACTCTTGCAATCTCATCAAGATTCCGTATTCTTTCCTTAATCTTTTTTATCTCCACATTGCCATCAGAAAACGTGGAGGAAGTGACTGATGCTTCTTCGCTAGTTTCAACGTCTGATAATTCGTTTAAAGTACTGAAATCGTTTACAAATAAAGAATAACATAAAATTAAAATAATTACGTACATCAATCGATATTAAATTAAGGGTTGTCATAAATTATTTTCTAAAATATTGAAAATGGCTAATGAATAAATATAATAAGAATATTATTACAACTGAATATATTCGTTGTATAATGCAAAAGGTGCAAATCACATATTTATGCACAAGGAAGAAGTCATAAATAATTCCATAAAAGCATGCAATAAGTACACTGCCCAATTGATACAGATGATAAATAATAAAAATAGCAAACCTTACTGCTCTTCTACGCCGAGATCCAATCTCTTTACTATCTATCTTAAATAGAGCATCCCGTTTTCGCCCGCGAGAGGCATCCTTTAACACTTCTTTTCGAAGAGCTCTCAGCTCATCGCGTAGAAAGTTTCGCTCCGAAGATAATGATTTGATTTTATTATTCTGAAAATAGGAAATATATATATGTGGAATCTAACAAACAATATATCAAGATATATCACACTATCAATTTATTATTTAATAACTATTCTAACCATCATGGCAACAACCATTTTCAGTTCCTTAATCTTTAACTGATATGATTCTTCCGTTATTTTCCGTTCAATATCCCGCTCTTGAATCTCTACTGCACGAGATCTACTACATTCAGTTTTCAGTTTACTTAATTCTTCCGACAATTTGGCATTTTGATTAGCTAAATAGTCATAGTCATCCATTAATTTTAATTGATTATACAGCTTCTTATTTTCTTCGGCCTCTTTTTTGACACGTTCTTTTGCCATATCTAGATCTACCTGAAACAAGAATACTTAATAGTTAGCGTAAATTAATTGCACAAACATAAATAAAATATTCGTATACAATAAAATTAAATAATTATAAATCACCAAATCAGTTGAAGATACAAATTTATACTGAGAGTAAAGGAAGATACCTGAACTACATCAAGCTGAAGCAATCTATCTCTAAGTTCACAGTTCTCTGAACTTAAATGAGCTAGTTTCTTGTGAAGATCTTTGTTTTCATCCTCTAGTTCAGCAATACGTCTTGCACTCTGTTGTCGATCAATTTCGTACTTTTCCCTTAACAACTCCATTACAGTTAAAACACTAAAACCAGACTTCACCATATGATATCCTCGATTTTAACTCAAATACCATACCTATCTCTGGAAGTTAAGGAAGAATAGTAGCATAAACTATGTATTATTTTGACATATTAAAACCTTATTCTCATTTAGTTAAAATTTAGAAGGAAAAAACAAATAGCACATAGGAAACACACTGTTCTGTTGATTTCATCTCAGATTCTTTTGCAGCAAGTCGCTCCCACTCCAATTTAATAAGTTCCAAATTAGCAGTCATTTTACTAAAATTTTCACATTAAAATGTTTGATAGTGCAATCATACCTTTTTGTGAAAACTAATTTCCTTGACATACTTTGTAAAGTAACAAAGAATATTAGTAGTAAAATTTTGAGATAGTGGTTTCTTCTATTTTTAATGTTTTAATAATATTATCTATCCATAGCTATTCTCTTTATACATTATTAGTTAAAGATAAACCTGTTTACATAATAGAACTATCTGAATTCAGGATTATAATACAATTATTTATATTTTGGGGTTTGCTAATAACAAATCTTTTTTAAAAGTTTCTAAAGGAATAAATTAACTTAACAGTCCAACATTTAATATTTTCTATTTAAGGAAAAGTAAAATAAAGACCTTTGAAACTCTGCTTTCGCTCTATCAAGATGCTCCTTATTTAAAGTTAGCTCAGTTAAACGAGTTTCGAGCATCTTTCGTGTTACCTCCAATGTATTCTCCTTCTCCTTAAATTTACATTTTTAGGAAACCGACATTAACCCTTTTTCAATATAAATTTAGTATCCCAGATATACACGTAATAAATTTAAGTCCAAGAGTAACATATAGAGCCCATAAGTTTTAAAAATCTCACATTTAATTTCAGTTCCATTCTATGTCGAATTATTCGTTCATTATCCCTCATGCCTTCTTCTAGCCGTTGTCGTTCTCGGTTGAGCTATAAATATTTACCTCTTAACTTTTTAACGAATAGTATATCAATATAGTAGAAATTACAAGATTACAAAGCTAATAACTTAAGGTGATCTGAGTCACCTCCTGACTTTTCATCTCCACCTCTTGATGGTACTCATTACGAATATCAGCTAGTTTTTTTTCTGTTTCCACGCGGTCTCTATTTATCTGCTCTTGCAATTTCTTTTCATATCGTCGCTCAATTCTTTTACATAATTGTTCAGCAAGTAGCCTCAGCTGTAGTTGGACATCACTTGAAGGTAGTGGCTAAAATAAAGATATTAATATAAAATTTTAGCGCATAAAAAAATCACTTACGGAATTAAATATAAATCATAATTATAAAAAACTACCATTTGTGTACGCTCTACATTTAGTGTAGTTGGAGATTCAGAATCTTTATTAAGTACTCGATAGATGGCTTTCGTCATAATTGCCTCTAAATCCCAAACTCCTTTCTAAAACACCAAATAATAATATACCATAATTCTTGGAAATTCAGTAGAAACCATGAAACTTATCCTTTAACACACTTATTAACTGTGGTTATTCCTTAGTACTTACCTGCGCCATTTCCTCACTATTGGTTAATGACAGGTTTTCAAAATAGCCATTTCTGTTATCCGCCTTAAATATTAAGTATATGAACAAAAATTTATACATCAGAAATAAGTTTAGAAAAAAAAAAATATATATATATATATATATATGTATGTATATACATATACTACTTGAGCAAAATTACTCCCAACCTTAAGAATAACAAACACTTATCCACTTTACTGATTGAAATACCAAACAAACGTTTTCAATCATTATTTCGCATCCTATAACAAATATTAATATACAATTAAGCGGATAAATATCACTGGTAAATTTCAATAAATCTGATAATCTACAAATCTATGAACGTGGACTCCTTTTCTTCTACGGCTGGGAACTATTATTTACCATGGTCTTTGGGTGGTACCCACATCAAGTAGCGCCGTTCTCTTATCGAAAGTAGGACTAAAATATATTAAGATACAGTTCTACACTAATGTAATAGTTATACGTTTGTGTATTTAAAAAAATTTAGTAAAAAATATCAAAATTATGAAATCCTTTTAGATAGTATTTTATTTTAAACTATAAAATGTATATTTAAATTCAACTAACGTGAAATAATTGTTCTTAGAAGGATCGGATAGACCACTAGCTTGTAGGCCAGGATATTTGGCTTCAATGGCTAATGAATTAACTATTACCTCTTTTTGAGGCATAGTCTCTATTCCACGAAGATGAGTCCAATCCTTTAAGTTTTTACATATGAAAAGGCACCATCTTAGGTTAGTCGTTAATATTATTTCTAACTATAAAATAATGTACAAGAACTATAAAAGTTTTCCTTTTTCTTCTATTAGTTGTCCAGCTTAAATATAATTAACAATTGTCTATAACAGTTCATTATAAAAAGCAAAAAATCGTATTTATTATAACTACTCTATATATTTGTATATGCATACAGTTCATTATACTATAAATGTAAATAATAAATATTGTTCACTGAACACAACAAAAACATAAATATTTTAAGCATAAAACTGCTACATCTCTAAATCTAATGCTAGAATCATTCGTTTAAAGGTTATTTTCTTGTTACAATAGTAAAAGCATACCTTCACTTCATATTTCCAATAGTAGTAAGTAGTTTGCAAAACAGCAAAAGCAATGATAAGTTTGGGCACAGTTACTCGAATAGCGGTACCATAGTAAACACCAAAAGTTGGCTGAACATGAAGGAAATCAATGTCATTTATTGCTATAGCTAACAAGCTAATATTTCTGGAAAAAAACTGTTATAGCTAAAAGTAAATAAAAATTACCTTTAGGAAATGCAGATACAGTTTATCCCAAGGATATCTGTACAAAACTCTAATTGGGTTTAATTGACGATGTACAGCATCAACGACAATCGGCTCATCAGGGTGAAGATGTTGGTCCTTGAAATTAGATTCATTTTTACTTTATCACATGGCCACATATCACAATAATGAAATGTTCTGTTATGATAGTAATAAAAATACATTAAAGTTACCTTGATCCACTTCATTCTCCATTCTCTCTCAGCTGGGGTCAATCCAGTAGCTCTAACACGTTCATCCGCCATATGCATCTCGAGAGACATAGGATCATTAATTCTGAAAACAGTCGTTATTATAGTGATTAACGCATACCAATGTCACCCTGTATAAAAATTAAATTCGTCGTGCATAGGGAGACAATAAAATTTTGTTTAATGATTAATTGAAGTCAACCGATAAAAAAAAGTATACTAGCAAAAATCCTATCAGAATATGGAGGTTTTTAAAACTTTTCCACCTGTGGCTAGGTTCATTGGAACCGGATTTCCGGAGAGTGGCCGGAGGAGGCACACCGGACCTCGTGTAGGGTGAGTTTCCCTTTTCTTCTGGTTTCACGTATTTATTACCCATCTAAAAATTAACAGTGAAATGAAAAAGCAATAAATATAATAGAATCAAATTGAAATACGATTAGATGTCATATTGATTACCAAGCAGTAATTGCCACATTAAATATGACAGCAGAAAATGACACATTAAATACGTCGAAATAGTTCGAATAAAAGTTAAACTAATTTATATAAATTGAGAAATAAGTAATAATCAAGGGAACTAATCGTAACATAAATTAATATTATCTCACATGTAAAACGGAACAAATACTTCAAAAAATTTTAATTTTTTAAAATGTGTACCTCTTATCTATGCTGCTTTAAAAGAGTCCATATAACTTGAAATGCAATATCTTAGAATTAAATTTTCGACATAGATATCCGATTGCATGTTATATTATAGGATTACTATAAGACACAAAATTAATAGAAGCTTAATAATTGTATTTTGCATAATAATTGTCCTAATAACATTAATCAAAATGAAAATTCATATTTTTCGTTATTATAGGTTCTCAACATTTCACTATGATTAGCGTTATTTTTCTAGTACATCATAAATGTATCTTAACTGCAATCCTCTTACCTTCCATATATATCATTGAAACAAAACTATAAAATACTTCCTTATAATTACTGATATGTTAGTATTAATTTGTAAAAATTGAGTGTTATACAAATTATGAATGACTGAAAGTTTAGAACCATATTAATAAATATACTGGAAATTCAAAATTGTTTGAATTATACTGTGTTTCAAATTTTGTGTAACGCAAAGTGAAATTTACAAATGTATTTTGTTTTACAGTAGTTACTTTAGGTATTTGAAAGCCAGTGCTAATAAGGTTTAAGATAACATATATGACTTAATACACCGAGTATTTTTGATAAATACGCTTTACCTATAGCTGGTGCTCAATGACTTTGTGGTCGGTATTCCACTCATCTGTATCTCCTTGATCATTTGTTTTATGTAATAATTTTTTGTAATTGTGTGATTCGAAAGATTGGTATTGCAATAGAGAAATACAGAATATTCTCATTATCATGATACTAGATAACTTTTTCAGACTTGTGATGTTTAAAAAACCATTTACCGTAAAGAAAAATACAAATATGCGGAATTCTGAAGTGTGAGTGGTATCCGATTTTTGTTACAAATCAGACCTATAATGTCGCTAATTTCGCTTTTTTTTTGGGATTGCAAATTATTCTTGATTTTTATGTTTGATTTGTAGTAGGAAGCTTCTAAAACGTCTCCCTTCTGCTGTTGTTGATGAATTCGACAAAAAAGTACAGATAGCCCATGTGAAACTGATGGCTTTCAACAATACAACGATGAATGTTTACACTTTTGATAAAAATCCAATGTTCTTTGATTTCGACTCGGATGATGTCCTTTTCCCCACGGTCTACTTTTCATGGAAACTACCAGCAATGTTCCCTACTCTTGTAGTTCATGAGCCAGTGTTTACTTATCTTCAAAACGGTGCAGATCTCATGCTTCCAGGTATATTTAAGGTTTTATATTGTGAGTTTATAAATAATTAGCCATCTACACTGGTCTCATATTTTTGTTACTTTTAAATTGTCATAAATCCGTTGTATTTAGAACTCTATCGAGTAGTATTTCTAGTTTTTCAGGTGTTATTAGAACTGAGCACTTTCCATTACCACAGTTTCAATGTAGCTCTCCAATAACGATTTCGGTATATTGCAACGGTAAAGTGAAGGGTCCAGTTGCTGTCGGTATTGCTCTCATGTCCTCACAAGACATGGTGGTTAATGGGTTCCACGGTAAAGGAGTACAGATTCTTCATGTATTTCGAGATTTCCTTTGGTATGTTAATGGTTTTCTGGAAATTGTTTTAGCAACTACTTATTTACATTTAAGGGAATTTGGTGCTCGAAATTTACCTCCAATTCACGATTCTGAAGTTCTTATGAAATGTGAGCAAATTCCTCAGTTGTCCCGATCAGATGATTTTCCTCCCCTTGGAGCACTCGTATTGGAAACGAGCCATGAAACACGTTTGGAACCATCTAGTTTAGGCAAGATTTTGGATTGCTAATTAACTATTTACCATGTTTATTTCATTTTAGCTAATGAGAAATGTTTATAGATGTTCTTGGAGCAGATGCTAGCGCTAACCAGAATGAGAATAGAAATGCATTTAATGATTCTTCAGAAGTTATTGTATCAAAACCTACATCGATTGAATCTATGGAAAAGCTGGTATATTTGCTTTTGAGGCTTTTTTTTGGAAATAATTCTTACCCAAACCCTCGCTTTTTTCAAGTTTTTTCTTTTGTTTTCAGCTTCTTCGTTGTTTTTTAGCTGCTTTAAAATTTCGACTTACAAAATCTGGAAATATCCCAATAGATGTTGGACAAGTTAGTCAATCTTAGTCTATATATCTATGTATATAACTTACTAGGCTAATTATTTAAGATTTATTTGTTATGATAGTGATCTACGTACGGATATTGTGAAAGTGGCGACTACGTTTTACAGTTTTATTCGCAATATCTTTTGCCGTGTGTACCAAGATCTAGACGAATTGATATGAAGAAAACGAAATACAAGAAGTTTGGAGTGTTTTTGGATGAGGTATTCTATCGTATTTGCGAACTAAAATCGGGAAAAGTATCTTCGTTTTAACAGGTAAACAAAGACGATCATGAGGAAATTGTAAAAATTATCGAGAAGGGGAAAGGAGCTTATATGATTTGTGAAGTTTGCTATTAGATTCATTATTTTTTATGATTTTATAACGTTACTGCGATACTCTATAATAGGTAGCATAAATCACATTTTTTTGATTTCTTTATGAATACTATACTACTATATAGGTTAACTGGTCCCACCCCGCGTTACGCACATTTGAGGTTACAGATGAAATAGTCAAGGATGATTGCCAAAAAGACGTTGAATTAACGTGTGGACCGAAAATTTATGAGTACTACTCGGTTCGTTTTCGAGTCTTATTTTATATTATCATCTGTATTTATACGTAATATGTTTTAAAGACTTATTTATGTTTCTTTGTTTTCTTTTTTTTATCTCAGGTAACAGAAGGAGTATTGCCTTTGATGAAAACAGCAGTGGGTGTTACAAAAGGTCACCTACTTGATAGTTCAGATCTTTGCGAGATCATAACTTGCTACGTAAAGAATCATGTTAGTAATTATCACTTTATGAGAAGGAACGTTAGCTATAGAGTGACATCCTGAGTCTTATTATGCTGGAAACTACATTTCTTGTAGAATGTTTTTTAGAAACTTAACACGGGCAAACTTGTTAGGCTTGATTCTATTCTTATGACTGTTATTAATCATGGTGATGAGACAATTGACTGGAATACGCTTATTCAAAAAATTAAGGTACGCCGTATTTCTTTTATAACCTATTTTAAATACCATTATGGTCTAGCCAATATACGTTATTTGCTTTACTTAATCACTTAAAATACATTGCATTCAACTGTTTATATTTTCAGTCTAAGATGACGAAAACATTCATACTTAGAATGCCTGATGGACGAGAACTTGTACGAAAAATTAGTATGCCAAAGATTGTTTTCAAGGGAGTTTATTATCATGATAAATACTGCTCTGAAAGTTTAAAATATTTCACTTATTTGTTTACGCTTTAGGTGGAGTCGCGTTCTGGTAATAAAAAAGTCACTCTTATCAACAATTTATCCGTTTTCGGAATCGAACCAAAAAATTTGTGTCATCAAATACGGGTGAGTTCAGATAGCATAGAAGTTTGTCTTTTTTTTTACTTAATTATTGAAAAAAACTTTAGGTAGGCGTAGCTACAAGTGCAACTATCACGGGTGAGGTCGCTAACTGTGAAGGACCACAAGTAATAGTACAGGGGAATCAGGTATATTTACAATTTCTTGTTACTTTAATATATCGAATAAACTATGAAACGCATAGGTGGCTTTCGTCGGAGATTTGCTCATCAATGAATACGGTATCGAAAAGAAATATATAACTGGACTTGAGTTGGCTCCAAAGAAGAAACGCTAAATATTCATTTAGTTGTTATCAGTTTTTGTAAACAGGATATAAATATATTCATTTTGATCGAAACTCAATAATGGAATTTTTTAAAAATTTACTGGAAACACAATATCCAACCTAGAAATTGTATACATGAAAATATCAACATTCATTTGTATTTATCTTACGGGTTATTTTTAGCTGTGAAAGCCTTGGTATGGAGACCGGTGGCAACAATCTTGTTGTCACTCTTCCGGATAAGGTCTGCCTAAAACCACTATTTGTAGCTTGCCTTTTCACTACCTTTCACTGTTATTTTCTAATAAATTAGTTCTAAAATACAGTAAAATAAAGCACTATTTCTTACCTTAGTAAAAACTGTATTTTTGCCTAGTCGTATAACTTCTGCATCCATGATAACTGTCTCTCCTAATTTCGCCGCGGCTAGATAACTGTAAAATAATTTTTAGTGGCCCAGTTCATTTAAAAAAATAATCTAACATTTAAAAAATTTACGTGACATGCAAGTCCACAGATACTCCTGGTTCACCTCTTGGTGTCACCATGCAAGCAGCCGTTGTAATGATATCAATAAGAGTAGCAGTGCATCCACCGTGCAGAGTACCCTGTGGATTAGTTAGTGCTTCATTAACCTCAAATTCAACTCGTACGCGACCCTCGCTAGCCATAACAGGACGACACTGGAAATGAACTATGGATTCTATCAGCCAAATAATATTTAAATTTTAAAATACTCTGCAAAAATGAAAACAGCGTCTTATTGTGCTCTGTAATGGTAAAACTTAAAATCAGCACAAGTGTATTATATTAATAATATAAGCTACTAACTCATTAACAAATCTTTAAAATAAAAAATTGAATTAGCGAAAATCATAACTTACGGCAGCAGCGCACTGCATGAAATTTTTAGAAGCTGAACAAAATTGGACGAACTGGTGAAGTTTTTGAAGATAGGAAGCTGTACTCATTATGATACTGGAATAGATAAGTTTATCCGAAAATTCTAAATATGATTTATACAAAGCATTAAAATTAGTTCAGCATTGGAGTTTGATTTTTTAAGTTAAGTCATACGGAAATCACCAATTTTTATCGGGGATTCATCGATAAGGTATGAACAAAATTAACAGCAGGCGATAGAATAACTATTATGGTGAACTAAGATAGAATTTATTATATACTTCATTTGGATCTGAAAAACTCGCAATATAGTTAATGAAGATCTATTGGGAAACATGGTATGTCTTTATGAAATTTAAAACATAAGTTTTGGATGACTCAAACCTGTGAAAAACTCAGAGACGAGATGCCCGCTTGCAATTGGTTGGAGACTATTTCGGGCGGAGCTTTTTATATGAGGTCAAAACTTATGGGGTAAATAGTAATGGGAAGAAATAAAGCCCTATAATGGAGATAAAATTATGTGAGTAGTAAGTAAAACATTCCATAATAATAACTACTTAATAGTAGCTGTCTTAAGTAGAAGTAAAGCAGTTATGACTTGTGAATCAGATGCTTTCTTTGTTGCTAGATGCATATTTACATACACATAATTTAACCTAGCTTTTGTAGCTACTCAATGTGTTTGACATACTAGTGATTTATACAAAGAAAATCGAACTTGTAGTTAGCTCTTAAGTCCGACTTCATAATATGCCGTTTATAACATGAGAGACCTTATAACTTTCGTCTCTAACAAGTTACGTAATTCCACATAATAAATAGCAGTTTCAATCAATAACTATCTTTTCAGTCTAATAAACTTAATTTCTCTGGAATAATTTATTTACGTGGGGACATTCCACACAGAATTAAACTTCAACAGGCGCTACTAAACATCCAACTGCATATTTCAAATTCCGAGTGGTCTCAACATGAACTCTAAATACCATACACAAGGGCTATATGTGTAGGTCAAGGAATCTAGTATATATCTTATATACATGAAAGACATAATCGACAGAGATTTCGATCTCTCCGTCTGGCAGTGTTGCAGCAAGTTGCTCAATTATGACGTTGATTTTCTTCTACATAGTATAGTGTTCGTCATAACTAAACACATAAAACAAAAAATATTTTCACGAAATAACTCTGTAAGCATACTATGAAGAATAAACTGTACATTCATCGCGTTCATGGGCCAGCTAATAAAAATTATAATTGAAGTATAAAAAAAATTATTACATTGAACTACACATTATCTTGACTACTGAAGGGGTCTTGAAGGTTTGGGGTCCTGTACACTTCACCGGGGGGCATGCAGCCGACCGGCCAGGCCGGGACGACGGTGATACTGCAATGATTTCTGTTTACATGAATTATTGACACACAAATTTAGTAATTGATGTAGTAAAATACCTACATTACACACAAAATAATGCAGTGCCATGTTATGTAGTGGTTGGAGTTAAAATCTGGTGGAAGTCAGGAAGTCAGAAAATTCGGAAACCGGGCGGGGGTTGGCGGAGTTTCGAAAGACGGGTTTACAGCCGGGGGCCAACCCAATGCCAACTAATAGTTGACAAAGGATTGGCAGGAGAATGATTGTATTATTGCATACAGTGGGCTGAAATAATATAAAATAAAATGACAAAGCAGCTAATATCAACGTATTTTTTAAAACACGAAATATCTCATAACGTTATAATTTTATGCACACTCTGTACATGGTAAAAATGTAGATTAAAAGCTGAGCTTATAGTATAAAATAGTTACTAGTATAAACGGCATAATTTCGTGAGTGCTTTTAAAGTATCAATATTTAAAATCTAGCAAATGCGAGTTCCCCAAATTAGATTTAAATTCGGAAACCCTGTCATTCATGTTACTACTTATCTCTGAAATCCCATTTGAGACCGGAAGTATATACGGATTGCGTTCCGGCAGATGGATTGAATCGTAATAAATCCTACATTGATTATGGCACAAGAATGACAAAATTCTTACTTACTAAATTCTATGATTGAAAATCAGCTTCTAGTTATAATGTTTACAGAATACCTTAATTATCGTTGATTTCCAGTTTTAGAAAGGAGTGGTGACACTATCCAATAATCAATAATACGTTCATAACGAAATAAACTGGTAGAGAAAATGAATCCATTTGAAAATTTAGAATGTTTAACACGTCAAGGCATGACTGAAATTCGATTTCAGTGACCGAGTGACCCTACGATCTGCAAACGCTGCACCAATTTTATGAAAACCCTACCCTATTTAACGAAAGCAAACATTAGAGGGAAAAACAAGTCGGAAAAGTATACGTTACAAAACAAAACAATACTATTTAAACCCAACAAAACTACTAACGTGTTAGAAATACTGGCAATCCCAATCAAGCAATTTCTGGTAGAAATGATTAAATACTGGGTCTGGCTTTAGAAAACTACAAACAAAAGAGAGGATGAAATGATGTCTTACTGTGGGTGATTTACTATTTCATATATAAACGCAACTTAATACTATATATTTAGTCCTTTCAATGTCGAAAATTTACTGCCAACTTCACATCTTTTACTGGTTTTTTGAAAGTATAAGTTTATTACAGATAATTAAAATTCCTAAGTAATACATCATCTCTTTCTAACAAGTATGTATGTTTAGTACCAGTAGTTTATATGGCTTTCACAGCCGTCTTAACGTCATACTTTTCTATTCCCGTACTAATTTGTGATTTAACAAAGTGATTATCTAGAAAATACTATTTAAATATGCCGTCATTTAATATTTCACTAGTCTTTCTGCTAAAAGGTAATACCAATCATGTTAGGTGCTTATTTGGCATAGATATAGGAACGAAGATGGTAGTCATTTATATACATTAAAAAACATAAAATTTACAGCAATGAAGTTATACTCCAACAATGGCATGCTACTTTTACCATTGGTCTATATTAAGTATTCCAAACCTACATCAGAAATAACAGGACACCATTACTATACAAATTTCGAATATAAACTTATAGAAAACTATACTCGGAATGTCATACAACACTAGTAGTTAGACTAAACACCGCAGAAATTCTAAGCAAATGGACAGTCAATGAAAGCATAGAAAAGAGTGTGTGATGATACGAAACCTAGACAATGGTCAAAAGCGAGAGACGCCAACTCAGACAGACAGAGCAGAGTATTGCGCAACGACTGGTGCTAAAACACATTGAATGCCCGAGGCGATGCAAGAGAACATGTATCCTAGGAGACGCAGATATAGGCTATCTATGTGACTATGCGAGGTAGTACTGAACTCAGCGGAGAGCAAGGGAAAGCTATAGGACAGCCGATTGCGCAAATGATCACCGATGAGTGTATAGTTACGCTATACAATCCTCATCTAGCTAGACTACCGATATTGTCGAACGGAGTGAGAACTGTTCACTGTGCGAAATCATTAAGCATTTGATCTTCACAAACAGTCGGAATTCATAATTGACCTACATCTACAAATTCTTATAAGTAATGTCATGAGCACAAAGAGTTCGAAATTTGTTCGTACCTTTAAATGTAGATGAGTATTCTATTTCTTAACCTTTAATATGTTCCACTTGAATGCAAAGATATGTCATATTATGGCGGCTATAAATTTTCTTATTATACTCTCAACAAAGATACATAGATATTAATTAATTTATACAACAGCGCCCGTCACATTTCTTTACTGAGATCGTATGGTGGGGCTCAGAGTTTACTACTTTAACACCTGATGCAACTTGGCAATCAAGATACTTTCATGTATTGGCCTTCTTACTTACATAACAAGAATTATAATAAACAACTAGTAGCTATACGTTAAATAAGCAGAATGCTATGGGGAATCTGACGTATTTCTTAATCACTTACTAGTTCTTGGGTAAGTAAACAAGAAACTTTATTCCATTGAAAGTTATTCTATTGATACAAACAATGACTGAAAGAAGATACGTATTCTATAAGTCGTATATAACAGTTCAATAGCTGAGTTTATGCATAGGCCGTTGATTCAGAACTAGTTTTCCAGCATAACCTGTCCACTGAATACTAAATAAGCCACACTGTGATCTGATATTGAGGATTGTAGAAATCAGCTAATTTATTACCCATTAAAAAGAAGAATATATTAATCAATACCTTGAGAATTCTATTATTTTCTTACAGTAGTTGAATTATAAATAGTAAATCCCAAAAGTAACTGCTTAGTAGTTTTAACGCTTTTTTATAAATTATAGCTCCTTTATTAAAATATAACATAACCAAGAGTGCAAAATAACTAATCATTATTTTAAGTCCTTTACTCATTCATTAATTCGTTTATTATGTTTACTCCAGTAAAAACGATACAGCAAGCACTGTAGTTATAGAAAAAAAAGGTATTTTTTAATTAGTTTTTTCTCTTATAAAATAATGGTTTATTACCACACATTGCCAATCAAGTATAACAGAAAGAGACAAGAGACGACTGTCCACAGTGGATTAGTCTGTAGTAAGTAGCGAATGGTTATGAAAGGGAAAGGCGGGCTGCATTTGATGTGCAGTTGGAATTCATATGGGGTGTCTGGACGGCTCACCACTCTGTGTGTCCTCGTATAGCATGTTCTTTCGTTATACACTCAGTTCCAACACACTCTCTCGCTATCTCTTGTCTTGACCAGCCTTTGTAACCTCCTCATAGACAACACTTCTTTCCGCTCTCTAAACGTGACCAAGCTCTGCGTCATTGGCGAGCCATATTCTCTCGTCACCTATATTTATGCTGCGTCAACTCACTTTGTGTGCTCTCTCTTTACCCCATGATTTGAATACATTTCAGCTGACAGCCGGTCGCACACCTCTTTGTGTTGGCTCTATTGCGTCACAGCGCGCGACCCTCTCTCAACTATTTATGAATGAGAAGGGGTTTGTTAAGTCGGAGAATGATGAATATTGTGCGCGGTGAATATTTGCAGAAACCTTTAGTGGCAAGTTAACATAGCTGTCGTCTAGTTGGAGAAGTGGACAGTATATTATGGGTGCTTATAATGAGAAAAGATCCGACGAACTTATAATTAAATGCTTTTTCGATAGTACATAGAAAATCCTCAGTTTAAAAATGATATGTAACTTATAATTATAATTAATTATAATTCTTAAATCGAGTTTAAGGTCCCACATCATAAATCTGAGTACAGTCGATGTTGAAAATCGCCTTTTGATTATCTATGCATTAATGAAAATTTTCACTCGTTGTGTTATATTTACTGTAAAACATCATCCTTACCTTTTCAATGTGAATTTTATGAGTATAATGTAAGTTTCATTTCAGAGTGCAATTTTCGTAGTAATATCTATGACTTTAACATCCCTATTTTCTTGTTTCCCTACGAAGGCTAACTTTCGGTCTCTACTTCATGTTATAGATAAATGAAAACACCATTATTACGAATGAACAATCTCAAAATATTTTCCAAAACAAGATCTGTTAAAACGGAAATATTTTGGGAATTGTGTTATTACTTGACCTAGAAAATAGATTGGTATATTTAGGGAAGTGTTCCGAAAAATAATAAATACAAGTGGTTTGGTCTAATAATGAATTGCATCAAATAGTACCAAGACAAATTATTAATTGCTTCAGTACTAAAGGTCAATACATTATACAGTATAGTTTGAATTAAATATAACAATAGATGCAGTCTGAAATTTCCTATTTGCCCAATATCTGCTCGTTATCTTGAAGTTTACTATTGAAAGTGATTAATTTTTTAATAGTAGCTGGTCTTTTTGAAGAAATGTTTGAATAAAGCTATGATTATAAAATCTCTAGGTCTAACATTGTAGTAATGAAAAATCCCGAGGACTCGTTTTCACTTTGATCTTTTTTTTTCGTTTTTTATAATCTGAATCATAATACTCATCACCTAAAAGAAAATTTTTTGAACCGAGACCAATACTAACTAGAACCAGAAAAAATGACTTTGAGTACTCCAGAATTGTTCAAGCTTAAAATATTTGAACGACATCCAAATCGACTAAAGTGGGATATATAGCAAAATATGGGTTGAAGTCGTGTAAAGACCGATTTCCTCCTCTTTGGAAGAACAAAGATTTATGATTATGATTTGCTAATCAGTAGGAAAGAGTCATCACATAAAACAAGCAAAGATTTATAGAAAGTGATTAACATTGAAAACGAAATAAAGTAAGAAACTAAAATCGTGGATTTTAGCCGGAACTAAGACGATCTACAAATGTGCCGAAATTCTCCGTGGTAATGAGATAAATTCTAGAGAAATCATTTAAAGTTTAAATCTTAAAAAGATTTATTTGATACAAGTGTAAACAAAACCATATAAGTACGTTAATCATTTACCTTAGAAAATCTATACTTCAGATAGATCTTCATATCAAAAGTATTTATTTTTTGATGATAAGAATATATCTTTATAAAGCGAATTACCAGAAAATATATTTTCAGACATATCTGTCAGAATAAATTAGTTGGTCTATGGTATATAAATCTGTTATCTTTCTATTTCTCTTTAATAGCATCATTCGAAATATGAACACAGAAAACACCAACCAAGTTTTAGTTTTTTTTAAAGAGTAACAGGTGCAGAAAACCAATGCGAAATCAATATGAGATTGAACTAAAGCTTAGATACAAAAGTCCCTAGAAATTCTAATATCTGGACTATATTATAGTTATCAGTAAAATGACTAAATTTAAAGCAAAATTCATACGATATTTCGCAATCAGGTTAAAAATTTGGATCAATACTTGTTTCATTTATTTGTGTCAAATCTTGTAATTGTAATTTGTTAAATTAATTTGTCGGAATTTGGTTTTGATTCGCAACCCCTCGACTCACATACACCCTATCCACCGAAACAGATCGGCGATAAGTGTAGCTGGGTGATTTGTGGAGAGCGCACAAATCGAGATGTTGCGAAGTTCGTACGAAAGATATGAACACAAATATTTGTTTTAGTTCTAATAATTTGAGCTTCTAGTTTTCTTATCTATTTGACGCTATCACAATCAATATCCCGCATTAGTTTCATTTGATAGTATGCAAATTATTGGAATTATTGGAAACGCCACGCTTAGAAAATAGAATACTATATTTCGTAGATAATCAAAGGTTACTTTAACGTGCTACTATTAGTTTGAATAAAGTAAGTGGATTTCATTTATCTGAAAAAATTATAATGAATGTATTATGAATTAATCTACATATTTATTTAGAGAGTAAATCCATAAATAAAGTTTGGATGTTGTGAATATTTCATGTTTAGTAATCGGCGATAAATTTGTGCTATAGTCTTTAAACCACTATACTCATTATGTCACGTTAGTTTCTTAGATAAAACGTTTTATCTATGATTTCGATTTGGCAGCATTAAATAACTGATAAATTACTGTACATTGTCGTATAGGTGACTCAAACTTATTAGGAGATTGAGATTTTGAATACCAAATATATGTAGTTCTAAAGACTTATTTGGAAAAAAGTCGCAAGTGCTTTACCATTATGGCAGTAACTTCATGAGGTAATATAGCTGAAACTGATTTCATAATCATTATATTATATAGAAATGTAATATCTACATTTAGTTCAATTTAATCTATATAGTACTAACACCGAATGGACTTTCTACTTGTTTCTTTCGTTTATTAATGAATATACAAGTGGCTTAATATATATTAACAAACTAGTATTTAAGCAGAAATTTGTTAGTGGCAGGTACCTATTTCTTCAACAACCTCTATAAGAAAATAAACTTAATTCATGTGCTTTTTTGTTTTCTGTTTATATTTTAACGTATTTTCTGTTCCTTTTCTCTTTTCTATTATTTCCACAATTCATATTATTGACAAACCATTTATGCCTGTGCTTATCACTAGAGTCAATCTTACACTATAGCAATGCTCACATGCAAAACTCCTGGGAAAGACAAACACTGGTGGTCCTTGCGTAAAAAAAACTAATTCAAATAAGATATACATTACAAAAGGGGAAATATGATGGTTATTAGTTTAATAGGCAAAACGTATTAAAAAGATGATTAACTGGAAACAAAAACACAGCCAGAGGCAGCAGACCTCTCTGTATTTACGGTTTCAAATTATATTTTATTAACTTCAAGATTCTGGATATCATGATGCACATAGACCTCTTACAGCTAAGCAAAATAAATCTTCCTAGACAAATTGGATTCACAATTTCCGTTTCAATAAAAAGCTTATGCCCACCACCATTTTCGGACAAACTTAGTAGACCCACTTCACAAGAATCTAACAGCATATTTTAATGAATGATATTTATAGATATCCACTTTTTTATTCATCTTAAAAAACATGGCAAGAAATATCAAAATATGTACATAACGATAAATATATAAAAGGGAAATATATAAAAGGGAAATACATAAATATTGAAACACGTGTAATGAGATCCTATGTTGAAATAATACAATGAAGAAAGTTATTATCGACACTCTATAATCTAAGTTTTCTAAAAATTACAACGTCGTTCTTCAACTGATAATTACATCTGTCAGTTCCATGGTTGCCACACCTTTTTATGTTCAGGTTGAAGAATCGGTGGCTCTTCAGGTGATGATGGACCAGGTGATTCCGTTGCTGAACATTCTGATGATGGGGGAGTCATTACTGGGCATTTTGCTGGACGTACAGGAGTAGAAAAGTTTGACATCGACATATTTATTCCGTTGTTTAAGGCGGAACGAGGCATAGAAGAACTGAAATAGGTTTTAAGTGAGTAATCTATAGCACACAAATGAACTTAGATAAATTATCACTTAAGATTTACTTTAGATAGTTTAGAAGGCCTAGGTGAAACTGTTGGGCATGAGGATTAACATCATGAGGCATTGCCAACTGTAAATAAGTGAACACGGCCCGAGAAGCATGAGTGAATCCTTCAGTGAATCCGTCCTCTTTTCCTTTGCGGTAAAGTGACGGACAATCTGGAAAAGATGTAAGAAAAAAACGAATGGAATTAACAAAGTAAAAAGTAACAGGATTGAAGAACATTTACAACTAACCACTCTTCCCTGATGAATTATTCTTTTGTTCTTCAAGGTATTTAACTATCATTTCCATTATGTCCGCTTTTTCTAGCTTTGATCTAAAATTTATTGAGAGAATAACTGAATAACGAGATTTAAAGTAATGGACGACCTACCTTTGTTGGGGAGCCACATTTAGAAGAAATTCCTTTAGGTATGCTAGTGAATTGTTGATTCTTTCTCGTCGTTTCTTCTCCATCATAGGCTTTTTCATCTAAACTTCAAAAAATATTAGATCTTTGTTAGAAATTACTATAAGATCCACATACTTTATCACAACTATTATTTGGACTGGAACACAATGAATTATTCTCATATCGATTTATCGATGACAGAATTCCCTAGATCTCGTTTAATTAGATCGCGAAACTACATTTTAAACGATCATGTATAGATTTATCTACAAAATGTCGCTATAATACATGAGGAAAATAACTTACCAAAAGACAAGTTCAAAAATGATACACTTATGACAATGCAATTTATATCAAATGGCTTTTAATAACACAAAACCTTTTTTATTGTTTATTTTAGAAAGTGAAATTAGTCGTTCAGAAAAATATATATGAACTACTAAACCTTTCTAGAGCTTTCCATATCTGAGTGATCAAGAGGAGGTGAAGAAAACGAAGTGGATGGATGCATTTTTGTAATTGTACTATGCGTAATAACTGAAATGCCATTTAAAGTTATAATAAACATTCAGAAAACCAAAAAATGCCGACAAAGCTAATAGTACTACAAAACAAGATTCTTAAAATAAATACGTACGATTCTGAACTAAAGTAGTAAACGTCAGATGAATGTGCTTACAGTATTCTGTAAAAGCGCAACTTTGAACGGGTAAAGATATATATCTTAACGACACCATTAAGATACCATCGCTAAATCAAAGATGATTCGATTCGGATAAATGGTAGTGTGTAAATTTTATCAAAATAGGCTAGACTCGCATTAACTCTTATTCAGGGAATTAATCAAAAACTAATCAATTAAATACAATCGAGGTTTTAGTCGCCCAAATACATTCAACTTTCAGAGACGTTCTTGGCTACGTTAATTGTTTTATTAAAACAAATACAGAAGTCGTGTGAGTTTTCTTATGAAAAAATTGAGTCAATCTTTAATCGAGTGCAAATTAATGTATATGTAAAATATCATGATTTTCAGTCTACCATAAAAAAACACTAGAATGATAACATGAAATATCTCAAAAACTACAAGCCACTCATCGTCACAATCACAACTTACTCTACTTTTCGCTATCTCTGCACAATTTCCCATGACCCGTCACGGCTTATCAACGCAGCGCACGCGCCAACTACAGTAATCCCGTAAATAGCATAATCCACCTGGGAAAACAATTGTTGTAAGTGATCGCTAGATTCACTATTCGAAAAAAATTTGGAAAACTATTGCAGTGTAGCGTAATTAATTAAATATATTCATGACATATAGAAGGTCTATTAGTACATGCTATTAAATCGGTTACTATTTATAATTATATATTGATTTTCAGCCACTCTAATGATTCTAGTACTTGTAATTGGAATGAGAAACAAGACAGCAAAAATATTAGATTAAATAATAATAATAATAATGCGATAATGTAAAGAATAAGCAATATCATTAGAAACCGATATTGTGGAACACCAGGTTATGCTGGACACTGCTTCTAAGTCGGCTGGTTGTAATGGCGGCTCATCAAAGACATTGTGCGCTATCAACAAACGATGACTGTGACAAATGGCGGTGGGAAACGGGTATACACGACAAGAGAAGATGAAAAGAGAGGGTATAAGAAAAAAATAAGCGGTAAAATGAGAGGTTTAGAACAAGAAGTAATAGAGGGTGGAGAATCCAAATTAGAAAATGCATAGGGTTGAAAATGTGAAAGGAACAATTAAAATAGAACGCAGTGGAAGCTATGAAAATATTTCAAGAAAACAATAACTTGCAAGTCATTACATTAAACATTATTTTTGTAAAGAAGTGGTGCCGAGAGCAAGAACACAACCTGACTACAACTACCGATTGTTCGACTAGTAGACGTACATTATACATGGGCGTGGCTTTTAGGGGCGGGCACTAGAGGTCAGAATTCTACCTGGGGAAATTTACTATGAAATAGTGTAGGTTAGGAGAAACGCAGAAACATACAACATCCGGTTCTCATAAGTTGTCTTGAGAGTTATATGGAATACATGCCTAAAGTGTCTATTAATGGAATGTTTAAAATTAGTCAATCGTGAGAAATGCTGGTTAAATACTTATACCACTGATCACAAATAATTTATTTTCCTACATTTAAAAGTTAGCTATTAAAGAAATACATGTAATACTTACAGTGATGAAACCAATAACGTTCGTAAAAGAACAAGTTTAGTAATACAGAAGTTCCACGACACTGGTTCTACCTTGAAAAGAAAACGTCTCAAGTAACTAAAATGAATGTCCAGTTCTTGAAAGATTCATACATCCACAAAATTTGTGGTTGAAGTTATAAAAGAATCTATTATTTTTATATAATAATCAAATCAAATTTTAACCGCTATATTCTCATTAGTTATCTTGTCAATTATGTGGGTTTATAGCATCTTTTGATGTATGCCGACCCAAGTATTAACAACATTTCAAAAAACCCAGACGTCGACAAAAATACTTGTTAAGTGACTTACTTATTTTAATCTAATATAAATAAGATTTCAAGCTGGGATGGTAATAAATAGCTAAACCAGTTAGTACTGAATAAGACAAGGAAATAATTTTTAGGGTCACCAGATGCCATTTGCCTCAGGCTGCTAACGATAAGAGGAGTTACCTCAAGGCGGCAGCACTTTTACTGAGATATGAGTTGCCAGATGTTCAAGTCAAGTACAATATTGATACGATTTCATAGCTTAAGGTCGAATGGTAAAAATAATTATGGGTTTAAAGATCTAATATTTCCTTTTTAAACAGTCTGCATGGCTATTTTTTTTAAACAAAAAAGTTACACAGATAATTTTAGTTAGAACTTGAGCACTTTCTTAGAGAAAAAACTATCGAAGAAAAGGTTTAATGCTACAATAAGCAAATTGCAAGAGATTTCTAGCAAAAAGTCTGAACAAATCACTAAGGCTTATAACAATGAGCACATTAACCCATACAGCTTTGATTAATCATACAGAGCTAAAAGGCCGAAAGTGAATAATATGACGAGAACCTCATTTTTTACCAATTTTAATGAAAAAAGATATATAGTACTTCTTAGTTAAATATATATTCTACTCTTTATGACGTATATACATAGATATCAGCTACAATTTGATATATATATTACTGTTCTACTAGTATTAAGTACCATTCTATTACTCATCAAAAACTTAACAGCTAAAAATAAGTATAACTATAAAGTTAGTGATTTTGATCAATTTTTGTTTGGTTAATACTGGAATTACATTGAGTGGGTCATCGTAATAAGGGTAATCTAATTTAAAGGGAATAAATATTAAATACAATCATATAGAAACAGTTATTGCTTTCAATTTGAATTACTTTCGACTAAATAACGCTATCCAAAATACTTATGCAAAGGAAACAAAGTTAGATATTTTGGGTTTTTATTAGAATTGCGGTATTTTGCTGAAAGTGTATAAAAGTGTTTAAAGTTGGCTAAAAAGGATTTAGAGAAAAGTAAAAAAAACAACAACTATTTTGCAAATGATATGAGAAAAGTGCTACAGGCAGTAATTAGCAGGCGCAAAGGTTTACTACAAGTATCTAACACTCTTTGAGTTGAAAGAGAGTAGGAGGCGGTTAGAAGGGCACGTGTCGCATGGGAACCAGCCGTTTAGAGGGAAACGAACCGAAGGCTATGCTCTAGATATCTTATGAGAATTCAATTGTTGTTATATTAGTATTAGCTAATTTCAAATAATGTTCAGTTCTTAAGCCTTTAAAAGGATACTGAGAAAATTAATTTTATTGTAATTATAGATTTCATGGAATACTACATTTGTTATATAAACAAAAATTTTGAAAGCTATTTATTGGAATTCTATTATAACTAGTGCTGTACTTTGCCATTGTAGAATAAAAATTTTATTGAGTCATATACCAAATTAGATACTTTGAAAGTACAACTTAGAAATATCATGGGAGGAGTCCGGCGGAATGATTCAAGCATAAACTATTCAAAATGTTACTTCCCATTACAGTCAAAAGAATGTAAATGTCTTGTTATGAAAAAGTTTGTACAGTTTTTTCCAAAACACTTCAGGACGGAAACAACGGTGTACCTACAGTTAAAATAAAATATAAGCGCAGTTATTAAATTCTTTTCTGTAGGATACTTATTTTTATTTACATGGTTTAGCTAAAATGCGTAAATTGTGAAGACAGAAACTGGTGGCTTTTGATGAAAAATCTACAATAAGTCTTTCTCTGAAGTTTCCCATGTCTATTTTCAACGATACTAAGTGAGGTCGCTGCTTAGCTCGTTGTAGCTTTTTATGCTTGGGAAGCATAGTGCCTCATCCGTTTTAATGAGGCGGATAACAGTCTGAGAACGCACTTGTGACATGGATGTGCTGTTTTTACTCCTTTTTTGTACTGTTTTTCTACCGACTCTTTATGATAACTGTGGTGCGTGCCGCCACTTTTTCATTTCTACATGCGTTTCTCCGGCTTTTTAGATACCGCTAATGGAAGAGAACCGTCTGCTTAACAAAGAGGAATCGTCCTATATAAGACATCATATATAAGATGGAGAGTTTACGTTAACGGATATTAAGATTAAACTTATTATAGATTTAGTTCATGCAGCAATCTATGGTTTTCACAAAAAATCGTATCTAAAAACTGTCTATAAATTATTCTTCCGTTTAAAAATTGGAATACATAACTGTGGGAATTTAGGACAGAAAATATTTCTTCACTGTTCACCGGAACATTTCTCATAGATCCATGAGAAGCCCCAAGGGTACATCTAACACACCCCCAAAGACTGGGAATTTTGGTTACTACTCCTAATATGCTGAGAAACTCATTACTAAGCCTTGTTGTTTTACTACATGTGAAACCAATAGCATATTGTTTTATATAGCCTGAGTTAAAAGCTGTTATCTACCTGAGATAATACGGTGAATGCCGATGAATTCGTTACATTTGTGGGACAATTAATTCCATAGCTACTCAAAATACCATGATTTTTAACGGATACTTTAATTTTTAGTAGATATATTTATATTACAAAACTCATCAAAAATTTCCTATTATTCTTCCAATCTTCTTGAATTATATGGATGATTTAGTATACTTTCGTGCTAAACGATTTTATGTCTATTGACTCTACTATGCTCTATTTGGTCTTTACTTTGACCCTAATTTTCGCATAAAAATCTTATAGTTTTAACTGAAGTACTTGAGATCCGCGTGGTTAGATATCATATCGTCGTCGACAGGCAGTATTCTCTAAAAACGAACTCGCTTGAAAATACTAGGTTAGGGAACAGAAATAGAAATTTACAAACAATATGCTAAAACATGATTTTGTCTCATGTTTATATAATTAAAATCCTACTGATATTGTGTAATAGGAAGCCAAATTTATTTCTGAGCATGACGTAGATGTATTTATTCTTACTGCAAGTTTTTTTTACGTCTCGCCTTACTGATTTTAGGTTTGTATCATTCTTTTGCAGCCATGCGGAAAACTGTATGCAGCGCATAAAGCACAAAGTAGCAACTTGAAGAATGGGGAAAATGCGGTTTATGAGCCTATTTTGCTTAAGGTCAGACAAGTCGCCTCGGATTTTCAGCGAGACTAGGGAGCGAACAAGAATCCTATATATATTGTATGAATGATAATAAATGTTTAACTACGAATACTAACAAATAATGCATAATATTTACTAAAGTATAATGTAAAAAGTATAACATAGAGAAGACAAGAAAGAGATATACAAGCAATAAATACCAGAATTTTAGGAGAAAATTGTGCTAAACAGTGTAGCTTACTATTAATCGTTTTCCGATTTATGCATTGATCTGTTTAAGGACGTTTAATGAAAAAATAGGAAAAAAAGGTAGAAGTAAAATTAAAAACGAGAAAGTGTAGATGAGCATCGTTCCGTCTTGCACCAGTGGTGGGAGCGTAGCAATTTGTCGGTAGATGGGCTACCAGATAACACGTACGGTCATACGGTGGAGGAAATTGGGCGGAACAGCTATAATTAGTAGGCACCTTACCATAACTAAAGCAAGGTTATAGGAGGCAGGGTTTGTTATAAGAAATTTGCAGTATATCATTAAAGCACACTAACATAGTGGACTGAGAAATAAGAGCTGGAACAAAAGAGCAGCTCTACGTTAGACCTAGAATTTTCCGAAATAACCCCACTAATATTTCACCGATCCCAGATGAACAGATACTCTAAATGTATTTTAATTTCTATATAGTGTAGAACTAACATCAATCACGCTTATATATATAATATTTCACTGTAATATTTGCATTAAATTAATGAAATATAAATAATTAAAATGGTTACCAAACAATTATTTGATACCTTTTAATATATGTAAAGAGAAAGTAAAAATCAACAGCGACTTCGACTAAATTTGATAACAAAAGACGTAAGAATCAGAGATTAAGGAGGAACAATAAAGTTGAAAGAACATGATTCACTCCCTTTGTATATTATTGAATGACCTTGCCGGTCATCTCTAAGAGTGGCCGGTCTTGATAAGATATCAAATTCGATCCAATAAAAGCAACATGCCAGTCAGCTGCCGAAGACCACATCAAAGGTTTAAAGGTTATTGAGGTTCCGAAACGGCAGTTCGGTTCTAAATCTATGCCGATTGCTTAGGAAGAGGAGACATAATAGAAATACTGATTCAAAACAAATGTCATTAGTAATATAAGTTTCACAATGTAAGTAAACATTTATTTTGTATGCTTTCCATTTTACTAAGCAATATATAGCTAAGTAGCTAAATGATTACCGATAGATAAGTAAATTTCTTATGAAATATAGACAAACTTATGTATTTATAAGCTCATTTTAATAAAAATTATCATCAAACAAAACATCAGAAAGAACTTCAATTCTAGGTTTTAAAATCAATTGCTATTAACGCTGATAGCTTGATTTGAGGAAGGAAAAATAAACACATTTGTTCAAACCACACTAATTGTAAATAACTTTAAATGAAATTTCAAACATATTAAAGTCAATACATATAAGTTTATGATTATATAAATAGTGTGTAAAAATCATATGTTTATAAACATTTGAAACGTTTCTTGTAAAGTTGTAATAAGCTTTTGGTTTATTCTATGTATTCATTATTTATGCTAAGAACTTTTAAAATAAAGGTACTCAATGAGTTATATCTGCTTCATTGACAGTGATCACTCTAAAGAAAACAGACGCACATTTTCACCAATTCTTATATATGGAGCTCCAGTTTACGCTGAAATAGCTCATGAAATATGCTTTAAATCCAGAGTCAAAGCAGTATTTTTTGGACTACTACATAATTAAAATATTATTGGTTTTTAATTAGGCATTAGTAGAATGGCCTGAGAAGACTGAATAATAAAAGCGTAAATAGAGTGAAAAGCTTGTTAAATTTACAATAATCATATATCGATATTGCTAATAGACGTTGACTGTATTTCTAGAATCCATTTCTCATTCTAACAATGGACATTCTCATTTTTCGTTATCTCTTTATCAAAGTTTGTACTTTGAGAATTAATTAATCATTAGTATCCAATTGTCTTACCAATTAAATAAAGACTATAATTTTAATTTAGGCCTAGACCACATCGCAAGTATTTGCAGTTTACTATATTTAATAGCGTTGTGTTTTTAGAAACTAGAAAAAAACATCAGCTATCAATCATAAGCAGTGTAGCTTTGTGGATATCCTATGAAATTCAAATATTTCCAAATAATTTCCTGAATACAAATTGTAATAGAGGCTAAATCTTAGTTCCTTCACGTTGTTATCGTATCAAGATCGCTACGGGCAAACGACCATAAAACTAATTAGTTGGAAAAAAGCGGCACGTCGAGGGCTATAAAACGCCGATGTTGCGAGTTTTATGAGTCCTCGACCGGTTCGCAAATACGGTACACGCGTGCGAGAGTGCGCACGATGCGCGAGGAGAAGGACTAGGGAAATTGAAGTGCAGCACTAGATATTATTATAAAGTTTATTTTTACATATATTGTGCATATCCACTAGAATTAGAATCGACAAATGTTTAAAGAACAATGCATTAACTTAGTATTTTCATAGGTATCATACTTATCTAGTATATGCTTAACGTTTCTATACAAATTTTTTTAAATACTTGACAGTAGTAAATTAATGAGTGGCACATTTATATATGATCACATTTTTCCTTAGCTGTAAATTTAGGAATTGCTGTACCGTATCCCCGCGCTGCGGGGTACTTGCCTTTTGATCTTGCCGTCTTGACGCGTAAATTTACTGCCAATCACAATCTCATCAATCAGGTCCGTGTTGCTATCGTCTTCCATACCCAGATAATGGAAAAGGGATCTGGTATTAATGAACAATATGCATTATAATACCATATTAGACGGATATTGAAATTATCTGCGTTGTGATATTTTTCTAAGCTTATTTCCAAAATACATTAAGTATTAGATTTTTCCTAACTGCAAATTGCACTAAATGTTGGAGATCATAAATATAAAACTTTTCTATATACAGGAAATTGAATTCTATAAGGAGAGGTCATAAACAAAAGTGAACATGGAAAATAGTTACAACGTGATCATCGTAATTTGAGATGTCACTCGGTAGACTTCTTAGCACGAGGTCCATTAATTCTTGAAGTTCAGCTAACATCAACAATAATTCAAATATAAGTGCGATGTTTTTTTCATTCAGGATGTTTCATAGATCGTTGGTACAATCCTAATTGTGGCTTAATATTTCGATTTTATGTTAAAAAAAATTTTGAATTCCATTTTTTTTAGTATTATACCATGATTTTAATATAGATTATATATATATATATTAGGAGAATTTAGTAAAATTTATGCAAAATAGAAAAACGGTAGTTCAATTAGAGGATTCAGTGTTAAAATTGTTGTTCATCAGTACAATTATGTTTACCAATCATGCGCAAAATTCCGCTAATAAGACAATGCAGTACAAATATGCAATGAAGTTGGCATAACCTAATACTGGTGATTATACTATCAATTTTAATAATAACAATGTATTTGTAATTATGTGTAAACATTTATTTTTACTCTTCCTTAAATACTTATGAAGTGTATAAATATATATCTTAGTCATAGCGTTAAGTTCCTTTGTCTTAATAATATCATTGTTTTCAGCACTGTATAACCAGCAATATATAGAATTTAATAATTCTTTTATTGTGTAAATAGTACACCAGAATTTCTCCTATATAATATATATTTAGTATTTCGTTATTAAAACTATTCTCACTCTAGTGATTAAAATTAATAGGCATAGTTGGAAGCTAGATAGATGTCTTGCACAATGCATTCCTTTTCAAACAAACTATTTCTCGCCAGTAAAAGCCCCGCCTATTTTTTTACACTCATTGTGATTCTTTTCCCTCACTTATTTCCCAATCTCTTCCTCTTCCATATGCTGTTGTCTCTCGTTTGCTCGAGCTTTGTGTAATCTCTCAGTTCCGTTCGACATGCCACTGGCCTCTCTCCTTTCCCTATCTCGACACGTCAAAATCAACAGCCTTCTTTTGAGCCTATTCGCTTATTACTCGTATTATATAACCAATATGATTAAGTTTGATAATTTTCACTTTTACAGCTTAATATAGTATTTTTACTATTATATATTTATAAAAAATACCCTTTCCCTAATTTTACTTCATACGCAATACAAATACACATACCCAGACTGAGCTTTTGATAACCAAAAGTTTAATATTGGAATCCTGCTCTGTCACTTTCTAAGAACTTATATTAATGAAAGAAATTATGAAAGAATGTTTTTTGAATTTATCACAAATTGCTATCGGAGTTCTACTTCTTAAAATAAATTAGGAACAAAATTTTCAGAAAACTTTCACAATCGATCAAAACCAGTTATGATTGTAATTATGTAACAATATAAAAGGAATATACTTAGCACTATAAAATATACCATTTACTTGATTGTAGAGATTAAAAAAATCTATCTGAGTGTTTTCTGTTCTCCGTGCAAACAAAACCCTAAGCCCTCTCCCAAACACTCATGGTGTGCTTTTACCATCTCACTATAAATGAAAAATTTTGAGTCAAACATTTCTCTATATCATTTCATGACAAAAATATGCTTTTTGCTTTTTATTAGTATTTCTTCTCTAAAATTTATCTAAAATTTAACCTTAGTTAGATATCCATAACTCTACAGAAGATGGTACTATTAAAGTTATTGATGGGACTTATATTTTAGGAATTATTCTGCGGATTGTATTAGAACAAACATATTTGTTATTTTTATGTTCCACGCTGTAAACCATATTTAAAATGGTGAAATCGCTATTTAATATCTGCCTTTCGGCAGTTTGCCAACATCAGCTAAATGACCATCTGGCTTTCATACCGACCGAATGTAAGCAAAAACTCTTGGAATTCTTCACTAGTCATGATCAGGTGAGAGAGTAAGATAGTATTAGTTGTTTACTCTTTAGCTCATTACAAAAATAGACCATTTGATTTTTTACAACTCTGTGTTGAATCATTGCTGGTTAGAAGCGTTTAGTTTAAGTGATACCTAGATAAGGCTGTTAAAATTCATCAATGCGAGCCTTCTATTCCAACAGTTAAGTTAATCTAGAAAACTAAGAAAATAATTTCAGTAAACAATGGATAAGATATTTATTGCTAAATATTCCAGTCTTTTCTAAAATTAAAAAATAGAACATTATGTGGAAATAGGTTGTTTTTGAACCACTAGTAAAAGATCAGTTTAAATGATGAAACCGATAATTAATCAATAGATTTTTGTCCAGAGCACTAGTGGGAAGTTCTCAACGATATTCACTTTTCTTCTATGATATATATATATATATATATATATATATATATATATATATATATATATATATTTATTTATTTATTATTTAAAGTGTTCAGAAAAAACTAGTTTTTTGATAAGACTCTTCTTAGGAAACGTATTTTTTGACTAAATAGACTTCATACATTAGCCGGTTGAACTATAGTTTAACTCAACAGAAATATTTTCAGGATTAAGGTGGTTCTGAAAGAAAGGAAATAGGATAAAGTTAGATATATCAAGCTAGTATTAGGTAAAATATACATATAGTGATGAGTTTAAAGTCAGTGTTTCATAGTTTTCACCGTGACATATTTACCATAAGTATCCTGACTAAACTTGTCTTGAATTCGTTGAAGAATATTTAATTTACGCGATAGATAATTCTAAGTATATCTACAAATGCTAGCCACTATCACGCTTGATAAGAAATGTATATAAGCCTGGTAAAAACAGTGGTAAAAAACTTCTAAAGCCTATTCTGCTTGCGGATTCACATCTCTTAACTACGTTCTAATAGCGGCAATAGACACGAACATTTGGTACATCAGCCGGGTTCAAAGTCCAACAACCCGGTTACTCCCAGCCACTAACCAGTTTGAAACGAAAATTCCAAGATGGCTTTAACTTTACGCGGTAGGATCACGACATCTATGAAATGCATGAAACCTCGTCTTGTGGAATTCGAAGCAATACAACTTCGACAGACTAAGCACACAGACGCCAAATATCTTTTAATCTTAATCGAACTAGTGAAGATCTACGTCTTGGATATTGAATTCCACGAGTCACGTTTCAATCACTGGTCAACTACATCTCGCATGAAGCAAAATAAACTGCCGACGAGCAACAGGCGAAAGAGATCGCCGACACTCTTGGAGGAATTGAGGACACTCTGGGAAAAACCAGAAGCAGCCTTATAACGCTTTCACTCATGGTACAAGCCCTCAAAAAAGTTAAACGTCTTCACAAAGGCGGAATTATCAGATAAACGTGTTAAACAGAAAGACCAAGTTGCAACCGAGACATTTCTATAAAATAATACTAGTGCTGCTATGAAATCCTAGTCTAATCGAGAGAACCTTCAAGAGAGACTTAATGCAGAAGTACAATAGCATTCCATAGTTGTTTTCAGATTTATGGATAACTCCTACTCAGATTTACACGCAAGAACATCGCTGTGATGTCTAATATACAAAATGTGAACATTGCGGAAGAGCTCTCATAGTTTGTGCCATCTATTTCTCATAGACACTTCGGAAAACGTCAACTACGCTAAAAAAACCAACAAGCAGTTTGCAGGATCAGTTTAAACATATCTCGCACACGTCAGACAAAATTAACAGAAGAGGAAAGTTCCTCAATTTCTGCCGTCATAAAGGACACCTAGAATCAGAAATGCCATACAAAAGTGTAGAGAGAACGCAATCAAACTGTAGTTGCCACAACAGAGGAGATCCACGAGTTGAACATCATTCAACAAAGGAATGTCTCCAGAAATAAAAAAATTCTGCTAATGGTTATTGAAACTCATTGTCAACATGGACAATAGTGATAGAGTACAAACCCTCGCATTCTTCAACAGTAGATCCATCACTAAGCACTAGTACGAAGTTAAAGTTAACGTTTCACAGTTTCCACTTTGATATATATTTTTATAAACATCATGAGTAAAATGTATTATTATTTCTAAGCACTTGCAAAAAGTATTTCTTTTAAAAAATGTATAAAAGCAAAATTTTAATATTTTCAAAGTCATTATACTTTGCATTGGCAATCTAGACAAATGTTCGCAGTACAAAGATAATTAACGTAGTTTTTTAACTAATAGTAACACACCTTGTGTTCTACTATCAACGGTTAATTACTGGTTCCACTCAAGACAAAACTAAGCAAAATGCATACCTATAAGTGGATATAATAATTAACTTGGAAAATCAAACGAAACACTAAACAACTGTTTAACATCTTGAATATTAACAAGAACGATTTATAAAAAGAAAAAAGGAATATATTTTTATAGCTATCTGCTGTGGACTGTGACCGTCTTGTTTCATCTCCATCCTTTGGTGCCAACCTAACTCAACTTCGTTTCTACTTGAGCGATGACCTTACTGATTCAATATTGAGTTCTCTGACGGAAACTAATAAGAGGCTAGAGAAAATAACTCTAGTAGAATGTAGCAAAGTAACGGATAAGGTCTGTTAAAAATTTTGGTTCTTATTTCGAATACAAACATTTTTTCACTTTTATACATTCTACCGTACACACATTATGGTAGTTTGTCAGCTTCCTTAATAAGTAATCATATTTTAATTTTAAAGGGTGTACGTCTTCTTACTCGTGGACAAACTAGCCTTGTACAGTTGGAACTGCGGGCGATGAATCAATTAAGTGATGAGGGACTGACTGATATATTTAGTTCTTATCTGCATACTGTAGACCTTAGTGGGTGCGGAAAGGTGAGTATTTTTACCAAATTGCAATTCTTTGCTCTAGATAATAATCATTTGATATTAATTTTCATTGCACAGCCGAAATACAGTGCTTTTCATAATTATAGGCACTCCCCATTTGTCGCTCTAACTTGGGACCCAGTGTTTCAAATTTTACAATTTTTTTATCCTAACGCCCTGTCACATTGCCAAGACTATCTATACTTTTTTCTCCTTGAATGTCAATACATTTTTTTTTCACGAACGCAGAAAAAATTTCACTGTTTCATGATTATAGGGCATTTAGAATATAGGAGTTTTAAAATTAGAATATCACGTGGCAAATATGCCTTTTGTGGATCAGAGTAGAAAACGTAAAGTGACTCGTGGTTCCCTTCTCAACGATACCGAAAAAGGAAAATTTTGACGTTTTCTGATGCCGGATTGAAGTGAATGGAGAATACCAAAAAAGTCATGCGCTTTAGGAATGTTCTTGCCAATTTCCTGAGAGCTCCTGATTAATATGGGACCAAAAAAAGAGGAGGAAGGCCAACCAAGCTTGGAAAACGGGAAAAAAAGAAGGATAACGATGATGGCATCAAATAGCACGACCACTCTGAATGAAGTCAAAAGCATCTACTGCTCGACCGAAAACATCAGTTTGGAGGACACCGAAGGCAAATCGCAAATCCATTCATCACGCGGGAAAGAATGAGGAAGTGTCCGACTTTAACAGCAGATCACAAGAAAGCCAGGATGGATTTTGCCCGTTCACACATGCCATGGGCTCGGGTAACTCTTTTTTTCAATGTGCATGTGCCCTTTCAGTACAGACTCCATTTTATTCAAGTCATCTTCAGTGACAAAAAGAAGTTTAACCTTGGTAGTCCAGACGGGCTTACTTCCTACTGGAGAGATTTGAGAAAGGAGCGAAGGTTTTTCTACACGAAACTTTGAAGGTGGAAGCTTGATGGTATGGGCTGCATTTTCATCGATCGGTGCTCTCAAATTAGTTTTCGTTTCCATTAAAATAAATAGTGTCGACTACCAGAAAGTCCTTGAAAATAATCTGCTCCTTTATTACACCAGATTTCAACAGAAGAACTTCATATTCCGACAAGACAACGCTGTCATCCACGTGAGTTGCAGCACAAAAGATTGATTTCAGAGCAGGAGCATAGTCATTATAGACTGGCCGTCTCGGTCACTGGACCTAAATTCCATGGAAAATCTTTGGGGAATATTAGCCCCATCAAGTTTATGCCCACAACAGGCAGTTTTCTTCAATTGAGGACCTGAAGGGGACAGTTTCAGAAGAGTGGGGCAAAATTGTCCCAGCCATCCTCAAAAATCTGTCTACGAGTATGACAGAACGCATTTTCCAGGTGATTAGTGGTAAGGGTAGTTGTACCGAATATTAGAAATGATTTGTTACTCGTCATGAATTATTGTTCTGTATTTTGTAAGAATTTATTCTAAATGTCCTATAATTATGAAACAATGGAAAAATGAATTTTTGCGCTCGTAAAAAAAATGAAATGACAATCAAGAAAAAAGTGTAAATAGTCTTGGCGATGTGACAGGGTCTCAGGATAAAAATTTCTGTATAATTTGAAACACTGGGTCCCAAGTTAGAGCGACAAATGGGGGGTGTCCTATAGTTATGAAACACATTGTAGAATAAACGTTGTTTCAGTGTCATTGTTCACCTTATTTATTTGATTCCTATTTAACGAATTTTCAACTAACTTGTATCTACATGATGCGCAAAAAGTTCTGATGCAAAATGCAAGTGCAATTAAATCAGCATATATGACGTAGCAATCCGCTGTGCTAATTCAAGCGAGTTGCTTAGAGCCTCCTTGACCACGTGCCAAATTTCATTCAATTCTCCCGTCCCTGAACTGTCACATCCACAACTTTACGCAATACCGTCATCGACTTGCACCAGCAAGGAAAGAAAGATCGTTATTGCTGAGACGATCTGTGTCATGGGAATAACTCTTCACCGCATTGTGAAGCGATATCAGGAGATGAGTAGAGTAGAGGAACATCCTACAACAATTTGGACTCCCTCAAGGTGGCCCTAGTCAAATCTTGTGACGAAAATTAGCCAAGAGGAGCTGCGGCCCATCGTGGGTAACTTCGAGACGCTTCTACTAGCTTGTGTGACCGCAAAAGGAGGAAACTTTGAACACCAATTAAACTAAATTATTGTTTGGTATCTTATGTATGTATGGACAAATTTTTGTTCCAAAAATTGTTTTTATCATGAAGTTATGCGACTTAACATCCGTATCAGAACTTTTGGCGCACCCTGTATTTGCCGGATTACATATTATCGTCTTTCTTACATATACATTTGTTTTATTTTCCTATATACCTTATCCTGTATTTATTTTATTTAGGTGACAAGTGCTGGAATTCGATCCTTGGTTAAACGCAATCAGAATATTCGTTGTCTATTTCTCAATCACTGCCGTTCTCTTGATGATCAAGCCTTGTATGATATAGCGTATTATGTAGGAGAGAGATTACATGTTAGTGAAATTGTCTACTAGCTTTCATTTGCATAACTTGAGAACAATTTCTAATAATACTTTTTCAACAAAATAAATATAATACTAGGAGTATATTGCTAATTTTGTGACATTTCCTAAAGAAGCAATTTCATGTAATTTTTAAAACATTATACATTAAGCATTAATTAATATCTTTAAGGTGATAGAACTTGACTTCCTGGCTTCTCTATCTAATCCAGCCGCCTCTTTACTTCATTTGTCAACTCAGTGTCGTAACCTCAGTCAGCTATCACTTGCTAAATTCTTCAATGAGGTGAATTTAAATTCTCATATTTTAATAATAAGTCTATTAAAAATAATAGCTTAGACATTTCGCTTCTTTATGGGTTTAATATGTCTCTTACAATTATTCCTGCATCTACCTTAAATTATTCACATATGTTATGTGTACTTATTTTATTAATTAAAACAACTAGAATTGTTACTGCAAAGAGATGTAGTAAAATTTCTAGATTCATGGGTATCATTAAACAATTAAATGGATTAAAATGCATAATCTTGCCTCGTTAAATTGTTGGTATATCAGACATAGTTTCTCATGACCTTGTCACATGCTCTTATTTAATGTTAACCAATTGTCTAGTATCTGTTATATCATGTGTATCATGTTTTTTGAGCTTTGATTGTTAGGGGAAAGAAACTAGTTTCTGCGAGTAAATTGTTTGGATTACTGGCAGATTTTATCCAGAAAAAAAGCATTATCGTATATTTAATCCGTGAATACGTTGAGTGAGCGTGTACATTGATTTAGCTCATCATTATTTGTATTTACATCTCAGATTCTTAATAATTTCAGAATTATGATGAACCCAGTACCTCAGTACAGTACAAAATCGATGGAATTAATCTCAGAGATGTTGATTTATATGGTATCGTAAATGTCGTTCTATAAAGACTTAGCCTTCTTAATTTATCTAAATTATAGAAAAATTCAAATATTGAAAAGCATAATAATATAGAAATTTCTTTAATATCCCAACATTCAAGAGTTTCTACTTCAAACACAATAGTAAAAACTTTCAGGAAATTACTTCATTACCTTGCCTTTATTGCCACCAACTGTACACTCAATTAGATTGTCTGTGAATGGTAACGAAGATCCTCTTGAATTGGTTCGCAGCCTTCAACTACAACCCTATTTAAAAAGTATTAATCTACAGCTGATGGTACGAGAAGCAAGCATCGTGGGTATTTTTTTATGGGTAATAAACGGTATAAAACTACGATATTCCTTCTTATAATTGATAACAACATTTTTGAAATACTTTAAGTTTAGCATCAAGAAATAAACGTTATCGAAATTAGTAATAATTACTATAACAATGGTTACTTTGAGTATATAAGGTCGCGTATTAGGTTAAATACAGTGGAGTCGCGTAGCGCCCGGCTCAGATTGCTCTGGAGAACAGTCGAGTGCTATTTTTTGCTCTCTCGCCACAACTTCTTTCAAAGTGGGAACTTTGCAGACCTGAAGAAAGAGCGAGAATCAGCATTTAATTCCCGATCTTCCGCATACCAAACTTATGTATATAAACTATTCCTCATAATTTTCTCTAATACAATAAATTGTTACTTCAAATTAACACAAATTCCGTGGAATAAATAACGATGGTAAACTCATTTTTAACATTTTAATCTCATAATAAATGGTACAAATAGGCGCAAAAAACAATTTTGGTATGCAGAAGATCGGGAATTAAATGCTGATTCTCGCTCTTTCTTCAGGTCTGCAAAGTTCCCACTTTGAAAGAAGTTGTGGCGAGAGAGCAAAAAATAGCACTCGACTGTTCTCCAGAGCAATCTGAGCCGGGCGCTACGCGACTCCACTGTACATACGAGCTGTTTCCTTATTTTTAAGTTTTTTCAATATATCTTTTATATGACATCTATTTACACAATATTCTCGCTAAAAATTTCTTTGTTAGAGTCTTTTTATTCAAATATGACTCACTTTACAGACTGCTGTTGATAATGCTAATGCCCTACTTTGCACGATAATATCATATCTGGGAGCAAAAATTACAATATTACAGGTCTGATAACTACTTTTATAGCAGCATTAAAAATCAAATATACCTATTCATTTTAAGTACAAAGGTAATAAGTAATTTAAATTATTACTTAATAACATATTGAAATGAATCCATAGCATAGTTAGGTAAAAAATGAATAAAAGCTAAAGCAATACAATTATAGTATAAATTCTATAAGTGATTTGAATGCAGGTAGCAGTTCCTCGTTTATTCGACGATTCACTTCGTCTGATTACTGAAAATACTCCAAATCTTACTCATCTCGCATTGGATGTCAATCATCTCAGCACTCATATATTACAGAAGTACTTTTCTGGTAGGAAATTTAAGACTAAAGGATAGAAACAAAATATATTTTGAAGTAATTAGGAATATATATTTCATATAAACTAATTAAATAGATATTAGTGTATAAGTATGGAATAGTCATGAGAAGATAATATTTTTATGTTTTAGGAGGTAATAAATCCCGAGGATCACGACTGAGGTCTCTAAAGATCTGTCGTATGCGGATAACTTATAGAGTGCTATTCGCCATTGCAAGAGGAGCTCGAAATTTAACGGGAAGTATTTATAGCATATTAAATGTATAGAGAAAGTTGTAGGATAATTTGTTACTGTACTTAAATTAAATATAAAATAATTATCTGCTGATTTAGAGGGAGCTTTTTCTGTTTTCCTATATATTGACAAGCATCTCTCATATAAAATTTTAGAAAACTATAATGACTACTTTAACACAATTCTCCAAATTATGCACTTTGCGGTTACTAAACATTTTAATTCAGTAAAACAATTTTAATGAATACTTGGAAGAGACTAATCAATTTAAACATTTATACGCTATTTCGAAAAATAGGACAGATTGTAGCGTTATACATCTACTATAGTTTAACAGTGCTAAATTCAGAAAATGGTAACTTTTATAAATGAATGTTGTTTGTTTAGGATCTCGAGACATCCCATATGTTATCAATAGATGACCGATTTGTCTCGATGCTCGGAGACAACTGCCGACAACTCAGATGTGTGAACTTTAATGGCTGCAAGTGGGTTAGCGACAAAGGAATGGCTGCATTGGCGAGGTATAATGGAAAAGCATTAGAATTAAGAAAGGAAATTTAGGAAAATTTAAATCCATTTATTATGAATTAACTTGCTAAAACTAGAATAGAAATTGCGTTACATAAAATATCGTAAAATATGCAGTAGAATAAAAAAAGAAAATGCATTGTTCCACCAGGAGGTGTTCCCTTCGAGAAGTACGAATCCGAGGAACAGCATGTACTGATCAATCTATATATCTCCTTGCCCAGTTTTGTCCCGAACTGGAGTGGATATCTTATGCTGATTATTCAGGTAAGAAGTATCCATGCATGAACATTATTAAATATGCTAGAATCTATTCAAATATTTCTATAATCTTCTTCCCATTTCAGGTCGACCAAAGTTCACTGAAACTGCTCTCCAGTGTCTCAGGGATTCTTGTATCCAAAAGGTAATCTGTTGAACAGAAACACCGCGTATTCAACCGTAATATATATATATATATATATATATCATACAAGTGTTAGTACTACGCCCACTAATAATTCATTAGTGACACGAAGAACTTAATATTACGGACATATCGATGTTTAAAATAGAACCTTATTTCAAGTTGTCTCACTTAGTTGTTATCTATATATTTGTTAAATGTAAGATACAAAAATAAATAATTAAGTAGATATTTATCACAAAACATAATAAGTATTGGCTGATCATACAAGATGGAATAATAGATTTATATCTTGTCTGCTACAAAGCGTATAAGTAATGAATATAATTTTTTTTTAGAATAGAACAAACGAAATTTGCAATATCAGCTTTAAAAACGTTAATCTCAATCATTCACTTGATTTGACCAGTGGCAAAAGTGCCTATAGAGGGAATGAAGAAAAGGATTGAATGAGCAGGCACACGTTTAGCCAAGATATTATCACTAAGGAATAATTCGCTCAATATTATGAAAACAGAACCTCTAAACAAAGGTGTAACTTTCTCACTGTTGATTGGGCGGTGGGTCATTACCATCTTGATTCTCTCCATTATCTCCTAAAAGAAGATAAACACTAACTTATAAAAAGTAACCATACAGGTAAAATTTAATAAAGCAAACAAACCTGGCCCATGTTCTTCAAACTGCCTTCTCAGTTGCTCAACAAATTCAGGATTGTTCTGTTGCATCTGCTGAGCTAACTGTAATTAGAATACTACAAATTATATTATAAATGCAATTAATCATTGATTTTTATTAAAATAATCTTAATTTAGATGAAAATACTACAGAATTTATCCTTCATCCACACCTGCTGACCAGCTTGGAATATGTTCCCTAGCCCAGCTCCACCTGACATCATCTGTGCCATCATATTCTGGATATTTGGATCGTTCATTAGAGTCTATAAATATTCTTATTCGCGGAAAAATATAAAAGAAACAAAACTACTTGAAAAGATAATAATATGGATATACCTGTGCCATGTTAAGCATTTGCGGATTATTGAATAGAGAGGCGAAATCCACACCAGGAGGTAAGCCAGGCATACCACTTCCTCCAGCTGCTCCACCAAACATTGCTGCCAGTGGATTCTAAGGAAACTGTAGTGTATTAATACTTCCATTAATATTTCAACTTATGAACTATTACAAGCAAATAAACAACTCCAAATATCAAAGTTGGTTTTTATCCAATAAACACGAACCTGAGGAGCTCCGTTTTGTCTGGCAGCAGCTTCTATTTCTTTCACTCTTTCTTCAGCAATTTTTAAATTGTTCTTGAAACTCTCTTGGTTCGGATCAAGTTCTAACGCTTTTTTATACGCTTCAACTGCCTGGTCATAACGATTTTGACACGATAAAGCCAAGCTAAATATATTATATATTAGTCATTAATCTGCATAGTAGCATTTTATATATATAACTGACCCCATCCTTCCATAAGCCTTACTGTACTTTGGGTCAAGAGCAAGAGCAGTACGACAGTCCTGAATGGCCAAATCGTATTGCTCTAGACGACAATACGCAGCTGCTCTAAATAGATAATTAGAAATAATTAATTAGTAACTTTAGAACAAAATTTGTATATATGGATCTTAATATGGCAGAAAAAGTACTTATGTACCTATTGCAGAAATATACGGGATCCCTGTTTAGTTTAATTGCTTCATTGTATTTGTTGATAGCAGCATCAAACTGAGTTGCCTTCATAAGGTCATTCCCCTAAGAATATTTAAATATTTCGAAATTTAACGGCTCTTTCTCATAAAAAACCACCATATTATATTCAAAATCAAGAAATTCTGTTAAGCATTCGTAAAAATGCATATTTATTACTAACTTCTTCCTTCAATTTATTTGCTTGTGTGATCTCCGCTTCCGTCGGTTCGGGTAGTTTAGTTTCACCCTATAAATCTAAGATACTAATCACACAAAGTAAACTTCTTCAGCAAATTTAGCTTTAGATGAAGTAAAAACAAACAGATGGTAATCCTTCAGCTGCAGTAAAGACATCTAATAAAGGCTTAGATGGTTGGAATGCATAATTTGCATCGTTCAATCCAAATGCAGACTCCATGCACTGAACAGCAACTGTAATTAACACATCCGTATATGCTTGAATGTAGGAATCAAATCATCATAAAATGTAATTCCCTTTTAAGAACAGATAAAAAATCCCATTTATTAAACCGATATTATTAAGACAAGCACATCTCTGTATAACCATACCAGTTTTCTTACATTTTATTTTAAAATAAAACCTTATTGTAGAATCTATATGTACCTTCAAGAGCCTCAATCTGATCTTCTGTACATTGATTTGCAGAAACCTTATGCCGAATAAATTGAATAAATGATACGACAAGGTTCTTCTCATCACTGGATGCTACAGATGCATTGCTCCCAGAAACTTCAGCCATTCTGTTGAAAAGCTATACCAGATAATGTAAAAATATGAAATATAGTCAAAATCAAATATTGAAGGAAGTATATCAGCACCTAGACATAATAGTACAGATGGCTTTCAATTTCTAGCTTAGTATGATACATGTTCAACAATAGAATGTTATTTTATTCATCACTTGATGCTTTATATAAAACTGGTAAGTAAACAAATAATAAACCTAACATGAACTAAAATAACCTCACATTCTAGAAAATTATCCAAAATCTCTATTTAAAGAAAAATTAGATTAGTAGTTTACACTGCTCTTAAAGCTTACAAAAACCTCTGTTCTAGAAGATACTAAAAAAAATAAGTGATTAAATAACCTTTTAAACCTTGTTAAATATTATGACGTAACCATATTCATAAAGCATTATATATATGATTACAGTTTAATCTGCTTAAAGAGAAAAATTATAAGCAATTTTTATAAAACAACCAAACATGATCTTCGAGGTCTACTAGGCGATACATGCTTCAATTAGTAGATAGAATCAAAATTTTATTCGTGTCTAAACAGACAAATTAATGGTCGAAAACTTCACAACGATGACCCTTCTTTGGAAACGATGATGTTTGTAAAGGAAATTATCTCTGTGTTTACTGTAATTCTAATACAGGATTTAAATTATGGCAATGGTCCAGAGAAGATCAATATAGCTGCATTTTTTTTTAAATGAATTTGAATTTTCCCCATATGCAATGAAAATTAAGACTATACAGACTTATATGTAATTATAATTGTTAAAAAAATTTTCTTTGAAGTTTGAAATTCTTGAAATTACCTACGTTTTCATCCTGATATTTGATAAGAGAAAGCTTATTTGTTGTCATTCACGATTTAAAGTAACGAATTGATAAGTGTTTCAGAAATGTACTCGTAGGATGTCGCTTTTAGTTTCTAAGAATTTTGAAAATTTTAAATCGAAAAATGACTGTTACTAGCCATATTGCTGAGATACTTAGACAGGGAATCTGGGGTTCTCTGACTGGAGGATGGTAAGATGTATTGATTATAGAGTAATAATTTATCTCTAGACAATAAAGTGAAATTCTTATTATAAAAAGGGAACATACGTAATATGATTTTGTATATTTTAAGGTATTATGAACCGACGCACTCCATCTTCTGTAATACAGTTCATCTTTATCTTTGGTTGCTACTCCTAATTATACCTTTGATTATCGGGTTCATTTCTTCTGGTGTTTTTTCGCTCACTATCATGACTGGATACACGTGTTTTATTGCTCTTCTCTTTACCATACTTAAGGTAAGAATTTCTTTTTAAAATATTAGTGTACTATAAAGCTTTCCACTAAAAGTGATATATCAAGTTATGTATTAATACTGAATTTCCTTTAAATCTAGGATTAAATTAGTCCAAAATCTTTTGAACAGTATAGAGACAATTATGGATTTTGTCAATTTTTAGTAGTCTTTGCTTATTTTTTTAAGGTTATTGTGTCATATCTACATACTATTTTTGATACATCTGAACCAATCGTGATGACGCGATTACCGTATAAGAATGACTCAGAGGATTCCGTGATCAGGGATGCTGAAATCACTACTGGTATATACATATAAATTATAGACGACGCAGAGTATTAGTTTTGGACAATTATGGCCTTTTAAAAGTTGTACGTACGTAATGCAATCTTCTAGTAGTATATATAGGTAAATGATTATATTTTATATAGAACAGCCAAATGACAGTGGGCTAGAAATGGTGGAGTTGAGAGAAATTCGCCGTCGAATTGACGCTCGAGAAATATTAGTTGATCCACATCCCCGCAGTAGGGTTAGTTATTCTCAAGACATTTTATTTTAGGCTACCAACTTTTATATTGGTTTTCTATGTGCATTTATTTATATACAAGAATTCATTATTTTAGTTTTATGGCAGCAGTGGAGAGCGAAGGCATGTGCGAATCGATAATGATATACCTGAAATTAGAAGCAGTACAATTCCATCCGCTCAAAAAAGGCATGGCCAGAAGGTGTGGACATACATATTTTTTGTGTGATTGACTGTTCTTGATTAAATTTAAATATATTTCATTGGTAAATTTGAGGCTGATAATAGCGATCTTCCAATGTATAAAGTAATTGAAATTGAGGATGTTGTAATCGCAGAGGATAGTGATAATGATGATATCCAGTGAGTTTTATAATCAATTTGTTTATTTCACCATATATAGTGCCTGGTAAACGTGTTCTTATCTTCTAGTTTCCGTCATATACGTGTGCTCATTTGATACATACTATGAATGTATATGCTTATTTTAGAGAACAAAATAAACTCATGGAAGAAGAGCTTGTTACAATTGAAGATGGTGGTGGAGGGGGACAAAGGATAAAGAGAAAAATGTCAGAACCCGTTATGACATCTCATAGATGGAATGAAGGTAATCAATATTGGTTAATTTCAGTTTGTAGACGACTGCTATGTCTACTTGTTTAATTTTTTTCTGAGCCGAAGGATCTCTATTTTAATTTTTTGAGATTTCACTATGAACTGGTTAAAATTTCATTCAAGACGTAGATTTTTACAAATATATGCCATGAACAGCACTGGAATGACTAAAAATGTAGAGGAAAATTTTGTAAGAATTTAGACCATCGTAGGGGCTCTGATGCTAGTGATGACTCACATGTTTATCGTGCTACCTCAACATTTGAATCTCGGCATCAAATTGAAAAGGACATGCTTAGTCAAAGCAGCCTTGATCAGGCTAGACAGGCAAGCATTTTAACCATTTTCTTGGAATCTGCTTTATACTTCAAATAATTGTTGCAATCATATCTTAGAAAATAATTACATAACATAGAAGCTGACATGTTGTTTTGAAATACATTATACTTCTTGATTTACTGTAATATCTGAAATTAATATTTAAATAATATTAATTGGAGAATTGTAGAATACTCACAAGTCATATCCATCAAAAATGAGCAGCGTTGAAGAATTTAAAACTGATTCTCTGAAGAGCCGTATCGGAAAAATAACCACATCAAGCACGTCTATAATTCCGATTCCACTTAGTATGTAGTTTTATAGCATATTTTCTATTTAACATATTTGACTTCATGTTCAAGCGTCTCATTTTTTTATTATTTAAGGTGACTGTTCAGATACTATGTCAGAAAAAATTTTGAAAACTGAAATAGATCAAACTGATGGAACAGAGGTATTTATTGCGTATCTATATAATCCTAAATATTTAAGTCATATAATCCTGATTTACAGGAACAGTTACCTATGTCAGTAATTGATGAAGATGACGTGATAGATTTGCCTACAACAAGTTCACAATGTGATGCTATAGAGCAGTCCGGGCCATACGCAGTTTTAGCTACTGAGGATAATGGGCCTAAGCGAAGAAAGCTTACTAGGGCAAGTTTATTTCTGGAATATTTTGCACTTACAGTGTATGGAATTAGTTTAGAAACGTTTTATTAAATAATTATAAGATTGATTTAGTAAGGAAATGGTGAATTAAATATATGGCTACACTAAAAATATCAATTATATGCAAAGTTAACAGTCTTGATTATTAAAGACTGATGGAGTTATTCCATCGACGTCAGGATGGACTCCAGTGGTAGTATCACTTAGTGAACTGGACAGGCCAAGATCGTCTTCTTTTTCCAGGCAGAGTGATGAACAAGGTTATTTCTTTTATAATTTTAACAAATACACTTAAACCGTTTAGAAATTAAAGACATCATTTGAGATTTAGAATGAAAAATGTATTTAGAAAATTCTGTTGTATTATTACATGAACATAAGATAACTTCTAAAAGTATTTGGACTATGAATTATGGAGTAGAAAGGGTATGATAACCATCTCTAGGGACAATTATTTTAAGGCTATACTTTTACAATAAAAGAGATTATGATCTCTTAAGTAATTATCATGTACGGCATTATAGTGCATGAGTTATTTGATAGATTATGTTGGCTGCTTAACAGATTTTTCTTGTATATTCTTATTACAGGTGACGGCTCCGATATAAAGGTGGAAATAACAAGATTTCTCGAAGAACTCATCGACAAGCACCCTGAAACATTGGATGCAATTGAGAACGTACGTTTAAGTCGACTTAGTCGAGCTGCTGCTCATCAGCGTGCTCCTCCAATTCTGAGATTACATGGGTGAATATCTTCCTTCTATTTCTAAATTTTTTCCTTTTTATAATTTTTTTCCTTATTTGTTTTCGTTAATTCTACCTGTAATTTTAAAAGGTACTTATTAACCACCTACTTTATTAATAGCTCCCGCCGTCGTCCTTCTACTTCTGTGACAGCGCTTTCCGATTTGGCACTTCGCGATGGAACACACGTAGCATCTGGACACGAGGATACCTCACAGGGTGCTGTCCACTCTTTTCAAGATGAAGACGGAACATGGTGGACATACGCTTTTGATGAGCATGGTTAGCTAACCAACAAACAGTACAAATGCATACATATATATATATATATATCGGTGGTAATCTATTTTAATCATGTTGCATGTTAAATATTGTGATTAATACTGGTATAATTGAGGTGTTGGCACTGCGCAGCCATTGGGATCTGGTCGAGCGTTAATGGAACTATTACAAAGTGGACAAGAAATGCCAGTTGGGATGAGTAGACTTGATGTAAGCAAAGCAAATCTTATCACCTAACTTTTAGTTTTCAAAATTACTTCCAGGTACTACCTGAATCTGCTTATGTAAGCAGCGAGGACGAGGGAGAGGTGTGTTGTTTGCAACAAACGACTATGATCTCTGGTAGAGCCATTGCTTCCACTCGGTTTGTGGTATTCTCTGGATAAATCGAAACTTTATCATTTGAGTAGAAAATTTAAGTAAAATTTACTTCTCTTTTTTTAAAATTTGAATAATTCTTTCGTATAAGGATTACTGGTTAATTAGCACTTAAGCATGTGACAATTGTATCTATTAAGCACCTATCGCTCATATTTAATAGTATTTTCGCAAGTTTGTGCTAGCTGTACCCTATATGGTTATCAATTAAGACGAGAACGTGCGTTGTCATCCTCAAGCAATGAAAGCTACACTCATATTCCTCAACTTCCTACTAGTGTACTTCATGCCCCTACACGAACGGGAGCAATCAGAGCCAGGCGAATATTTGTTTTATTTTCTACTATTATCTTATTTATTAATTTTCTGAATTTTTAAGTTCTCGACATAACCAAATGGTGTCGTTCGTCAACGTCGCATCTCGACTGCGAGCTGCTGTTAGACAAACAGGAGATACTATGGCACAAGAAGGAGAGCCTTCTGCCGCTAGTCATATTATAAGGAATATTTTAGAAAGGAGAGATGGAAATGGACGGACTAGGGCAGAAAGCCATCAAGTATATCATTAATCTTAATTTAACCGCCATATATTTTAATTATTTCCAGCAATTAAAAAATCCTATTTATTTACCCTTTAATGTCCATTAATTATAATCAGGAACGTCTGCTTTTTCGCCTTGATTCGGGTTCCTCTGACGGAGGAGTTTCCTCGCGAATTCGACTTTTATCTGAACTTGGACTTACAACTATACCTTCAGGAACTATGGGTACTGCCGGTGGGAGTGTCTGCCTTAGACTTTTAAAATCACTTAGTCTGCTTACCAATACATTAATTTCTAGGCAATACATCTGTCGACTATTCAACTTCAACCCGACGTCCCTCAAGTATAAAGAAAAGTTATTATTATAAAATGTTTCCTAAAACCAGCAAAAGTTTTAAGCTTAAAGTGAGTGTTTGGTTTAACCTTAATACTCCATATTTTCACTATATATAGTATTGAAATCGTTTATATGAGGTAAACATGATAATTGTATTTTAATCTATAGTTCAATTTTATGATTTCATGAAATTATAATTTCAGTTTAGCTCGATTGTTTGAATAACGTAGTATTATTAAATATATATATATTCTTTAGATGGATCGTTTATCGGTCTCAGCGTTATTCGATCGTAATAGGACTGCGTTCTCATGTGTCTTCGACGTAATTCTAGCGGGATTAGTGGCCTTGGTGGCTTGTTTCGTACTTTCAACTGGCATTTATTTTGATATCTCACTCGTTTTTTTCGCCTTCACAGTTGCTGGAGCCCATGTAAGCTTTATTGATATATAATTAGTCTAGTACTAAATGTATACTTAAATTTTCTAATAAAGTGATAATTGTGGATTTCAGTTTTCACTTCTGAAAAGCGTTCAGCCAGATGCAGCTTCTCCTATTCATGGGTTTAATTGGTTGGTAGTCTATAGTAGACCAGTTTATTTCTGTGTTCTTTCAGTAATAATTTTGTTTCTGCATTATTTTGCTGATGATCCACATAATGACAAGATACCTTGGAACTGGAACCCATATCGGTATGTCCTAATATTTTTCTATATTAATGACATCCTAAATTTTCTTTTTATTATATTTAGTAACTGCCTATAAAAAAATATTTATGCATAAAGGCTAAGGTTATTTTCATATTAGACAAAAACCACGTGAAGTTGACTTTTATGATTGGCAACATCCAACTACGAAAATCCAGTAGAAAACGATAATATTTTATAAGTATTTATATTTTCTAGATTTTATGCAATACCTATATACTGCAAATGTGTTTTACAGGTTGCCAGATGCATCTTGGGAAATAATTTTATTAGCAGTGCGAGATTTATTTGCAACCTTTTTGATAATGCTTCCTTTTGCTTTTACTATGGGATGGCTACCTCAGGTAAATTTTTAATAAGATTTAATACTTAACGTCTCATAAAGATGTTTTTTTCTATATTTAGCATGTTGTTTTGAGCTCTTTCACTAAGATGAAACCATTAACTACTACTACTCAAACAGGTAAACACACTGACTCATCATATTCTCGAACAGCTAGAAATGCACATGTTCGGCGGTACGGCATCTCTTGGAGTTTTCTCAGCTCTTATTCAATTGATTAAAAGTATTTGTGCCTGGGGTAGTCTAGTAGGCTTGTACGTTTGATCATTATTTTTTAATTTTACAGAAACTAAATGTACTTTCTATCTTTATTTCTTCTGATTTTCCTGTTTGCTTAATTTTTTAATTTAAGAAAAGATTGAATTTTACTTTTTTACCTTCTCGTATGTTGGTAACTATAATCAGATATCAAGTGGCGATGTCGATGGGTTCACCAACAACTCAAACGCCATCGTTTTCCGCCTTTCTTGCTGTATCAGTAGGAATGTCATATTTACTAAGCAGGCAAGGTTTTAGACATAAGATAATGCTTAAATGGAAGTCATTTTGATTTATTTTATATGTGTAATTATTTAGGTTTTCATCTAATCCTCAACTCTCTCTATTATTGTTTAATGCAACACTATTTTCTATATGTGATTGCCATTGGTCTAACGAATCTTCACAAGGACATCGCCTTTTGTGCTCAGCTACAAGGCATCCTTGTGCTGAACAAGTGAAGGATGATGGTAGGAGTTTGTAGAAATATAGTTTTTTTTTTTCTAATTACTTTGGTTTATAATTTACAGTTCACTAATTACCTTGTATTTAATCTTTAGTTCGAAATTTTTCGAGTTATGAATGTATAGGGATACTGTTTTTAGAGGAACTTGATGTAGCGGATCCTTTACCCTGGCGATTACGATCGGCTGTTGTTGTTAGAGCTCGACACGATCTTCTCTTTGCTACCTTTTTATCGATGGTTGTGTTTGCTCTTCATTCTACATCTCTGTTTTCTGCTACGCAACCGTACTTCACCGTTAGTTTTAAAGATTATTACATATGACTATGTTTTTAATTGCTAATCATTAAGATAACATTGAGTTAAATATTACAGCTTGTAATCGTCCCACTCTGTATTATGTTCGGTATTATCAATCACTACTTATATCAGCAATTAAGAACGCACACACCCTGGAAATTGATAAGTATTTCTATACATTTATTGAAATATATACGATTATTTAATATTTGTCTATACCGTTATTTTAGATTGCTAAACCAATTTTGCGTTCACGCGAATATAGCCAATTTGAAAGTCCAGAAGAAGCTTGTCTTATGCCATTTGAATTTGCTCATGTATGGATGTTAGCAGTGGAGAAAAATGTGGTAATGTTATTCAAAATTCTGATTTTTCTTTGGTTATATATTTTGAGATTATATTTTGCATTATTTTATGTTTTCTTATTAGCTTTATCCTCTTGTTGCGGTCTCCATTCTGACTGAATGTGGTTGGGCTCTTCCACAAGCTCCTATTTTTGCACCACTTATTGCTCTGCGCTTACTTAGAGGTGGATTTAGTCACCCACAATTGATATACGTACCATTGGCTTTGTCATTCATAGCTACACGTTTTGACTGGAGAATTGGCCTTCCATTCGATATAGCCAAAGGAGTGAGTAATATTTTATATTGCTTGATTTAAATATTAATTGGATTAATATATTTCCAAGCTATCATGAATCACAATAATGAGTTTATAGGTGTCTGCTACCACGGCATTCCCACTAATTCTATACAGTCTTATTCTTATTTATCCTAAATGGCTTGAACTGTATCTTAAGCTTAACTTCGTTATGGCATACGTAGCACCGTGGCAAATCAGTTGGGGTTCGGCATTCCATGCTTTCGCTCAGGTGTTTAATGTTAACTAATCCTTGAATATTTCCTTTAACTATTACTAATGGTACTCTACATAAGGCAATTAAATATATCCTTCCAGCAATACTATATTGGATCATATAATAAAAGAATATCTTACAGCCATTTTCAATTCCACATTCTGCTCTAATTTGGATTCAAACAGTCATATCTAGCCTGATCAGTGCTCCATTGAATCCGTTTTTAGGTAAGCACTTACATCGTAACATAAATGCACTGTTGTTATTGTATTAATAAGTTAGGAAACGTATATCAAAATCCATAATATCTAATAAATCTCACTTAGTTATCTAGTTAATTTAAAGGCTCATCATTCTTCACAACTTCGTACGTTCGACCTATAAAGTTTTGGGAGCGAGATTATAATACGAGAAGAAGTGACGCTTCAAATACCAGACTTGGTAAGTTCCACTATTAAAATGGTTGTTTTTTAGATATATGTTCAAAACATTATTCTATTGAAAATACTTAAGATAATAGTTATTAATTTGATTATTTGAATTACTAGTTTGTTTTACTAGTTTCGATTACTATTACAGCTTCGCAAATTGATCGCGGACCAATGCTAGATGACAGCAACTTGAATGCCGTTTTTTATGAACATCTCACAAGGTATCTAGTGGAATATAAATAAGATTTATAGTTTTCACAAACTTGTGAGGCTAGCTCTAAAATTGTTGTTATAATATTTAAATTTTCAGAAGCCTTCAAAAAAGTTTGGCGGGAGATTTACTAATGGGACGATGGGCAACAAGCGTCCAACCTGGAGACTGTTTCATTCTAGCAAGGTTTTTTCTGTTTTAGATTTATTTAATTAACAACTTGTTTTTATTGAGAAAATTCTAGCTTCTATCTCAATTGTCTGGTACACATCATCGAAGTCGGGAACGGGTTCTTTACTTTCCAATTACGGGGTTTGGAATTTCGTGGAACATACTGTCATCAGAGAGAAGTAAATTTACCATTTTGTTAAATTTTATCAATTACATTGCCTTTATTCTAGAACTACTCAAACAGTTTTTGTTAGTATGATTAGCACATTGGTGGTGTATCATTTTAATTAACCGTAGTAAACTCAATGTTAATTGTTATAAATCTTAGTTTTCTGATATCGCGAATGTCAGAAAGAATAATGAGTGTACTGTGCCATTTTTTTGTTACAACTGAAAATAAAAACAAGTATATTATTAAGGTTGAAGCTATCTCAGAAGATCAAACAGAGGGTACTGGTTGTTGCTGTTGCTCACCTGGATCTTTACCAGGATTCTTGTCGCTTAATACGGCATGGGGTCTGAGGTGGTTAGCTTGGGAGGTAGGGTTTCTACATCACTGATCGACATTTTCGTATTTTATGTGATTAATATATTATAGAGTAAAGTCCTATCATTCTTCTTTTTTAAGTACAAATTATTAAAGAATACTTTTTTAGGTTGTCACGGGAAAATATATAATTGATGGTTATTCAATCACGGATAATTCTGCGGTTAATTTACTACAAGTTCACGAATTGCGACGGTTACTAGTCACTTTATATGTGAAATGTATTATATATTATACAATCAATTCGAATAAGCTCGATAGCTGGCTTAGTAACGACACTGTGGTAAGCCGAATATATAAACGTTGTATATTTTATAAAATGTATGGTTATGGAAATTTTTTCAGATATTAAGAATTTTAATGCAGATATTCATAAAAGCTGAATTTCTTAAAATTAATTAATTTTCTGTACGGATTTTTATAACGACATTATAGTTCTACTTCATTTAGTATGTTGACTTTACTAAGCAGGCAACTAGATTAAAAAAAAATCCTATAGATAACACATTTTATCGTAAGGGAATTCTTATTTTCTAGCGTGCAACTTTGGATCCAATTGTTACGAATACTCGTTACGCTGATGTTGATCACATGTTCTGCTCCACTAATGATGAAGACTTCGATATGAACGAAATGGTTCGGTCTTTCTCATTATCTGTTATTACATTCATCTTCATGATTTTATTGTTTTGTCATGTCGACTTTAAGTATTTATTTTTCAAATACAAGTTATGGGCAGAAATCGGTAGCCTTTCAATAACAATTATTTGATACAAATCTTAAAACTACAATGTAGTTAGACTCTTGTTTTAGAGTTCACTGGTATTTATTTTCAGGGGAAATATGTGCAATCAGTGTTTATTACATTTTTGTAGATATGTCGCTTAAACAATGTCTCACCTTTCTTAGCTTTTTAGAGAGAAATAGCAGTTATCTGTAGTAGAACGAAGATGTATGCTTAATTAGAGTAAAGAAATTGACGGCTAGGATATCAATCAGTTTGCGAGGTTTTCCACAAATTTCTAAATTCTATATAGATAACTGGTTGAACTTAATATTAGAGGTGTCTTTAAATGAACTTGAGATCTATTATTACATATAATGGTGGAGAATAGAATAATTCTGAGGATGCTAACGTTTAATTCCTGATATTTAAACAGAGAACTGCTGAGTATATTTTCATTTAACATATAATTAGGATTCACTTAACTTTCAGTGTTATTTTAGCTTGTGTAGAAATACCGAAAATTTTAAATTCAGTGGTTGAAGGGATTAGCTAGGGATTTTTTGTCATATAGGTTCTATTTTCATACTAATGTTGAACAGCGAAAATTAATTATTATTTGTATAGGAGGATCATTCCAGAAATATGCTTTAACATTTTTTAAAGACTATAATATGAAAAAAAAATGCTAAGAGTAGTCTTAATGATAAAATTGTTAGCAATGTTTTCTAATTTTCAGGGTATTTCACGCTTGAGTTTCTCTGAGTGGTATTCTATATGGATTTCTTATTGCATTCAAAAGCGTATAGAAAGAAATGTCGATGAAACTATGTGGGTTTAAATCTATATAAACTATGTTTGGAATAGTCTGGACGTTATTTTAATTTTGAGATTATTTCAAGAGTGCTACAAATCAAAATATTAAAGTTGAGATAGTTCTACTTTAATTTTTATAAAGGAAATTGTTTTAGAGATGCTGATGTTGTGAATAGCCTATGCTTTGTATTATCGCTGCTTGGCCGTAGGGCGTTGGGGGCAGCATCTTACAATAGGCACTCAAATGCAGCTGAATCGTTTTTGTATGGATTGCATGCTTTATTCAAGGGCGATTTCAGGTATGTTTTATTTCTTTTTTAAATTACTGATACGTTATATAGATTTTTCAAGAAATTCATGCCTATTTCGATATTTCCAGAATTACTTGCCAACGCGATGAATGGGTTTTTGCTGATATGGATCTGTTACGATGTGTTATTTCTCCAGCTGTTAAGATGGCTTTAAAACTCCATCAGGTATTCATATTAGATTAAATAAGTAGGATTTTATTGCATTTAAAAAAACATTCGTGACAAAACTTAAAAATACTGGGAAAGTAGTAATAAAACGTAATGCTTTCTGTAAAAGGATTTAGTTATTATACATTCAAAACATGAATTTTCAAACAAAAAATAAGTTTTCACCATTAAACCATCTGATTATTTCCATTTATATTACTTCTTTATCAAATTATATGAAATCAACGCTTTTTTACAGTTATCTTAAAAGCAAATATCTTCACAATTTATCACCATTGAAATGACATTTTTTTTGTCGATGATTTTTCCATATATATTTTTTTAGGATCATTTCGCTGCTTCTGATGACTTTGATGATCCGGAGTCCCTATTCAACCTTATAGCAGAGCATCAGACAAAGCTATTTATCTCTCATGAAGTTTGAATACTTGCTTTTCTTATAATTAATTATATACATTTTAGTGTTTTATTTACAATTATAAGTAATTGATCTCTATTATATTAAGCTTTACTTTTCGTTAATAACGTTTTTATAGCATGATCCTGCTTGGCGTCGCGCTATTATCTCCAACACACCATCTTTACTAGCACTACGTCATATGTACGATGATGGTCAAGACGAATACAAAATAATAATGCTTAACAAGATGCATCTAAATATGAGGTGCATACTTCTATAGTTTTTGTTACACATCTATTCTTTAAATCTTAAGCAAACATTTTTGTTATTATTGTCTCCTTATGCATTGTATTCGGAAGTGATGGACTAACCTAATGAATGAAACTATAGGTAAAATAGATCATTCGATTGGATCCTTTTAAAAGCTCTGTTTGAAAATTCTACCCAGATGGCATGACAGAAAAAGAATGCTTATTGTGTACTGTTTTAAGAAGCATGATTAGTTTTAATTAGATATTAATATTTTGCAATCTAAAAGGTATGGGAGGAACTGAAAAAGTGTTCCAACATCGCCACGATTAGCTGGAACTAGATAACAGATCGCGTGTAGCATTGAAGCATTTCATAATAATGACTGCAGGTGGTGTATTTAGTACTTTTCTTAATCCACAGCATTTCCACGATTGGACATATTTTCGTTTTAAAAGTAGTGAAGTACATTGGACTGAGAGTGGTTTACTACTGAACGCAGTGTATGTTTGCAGTTATATTCTTAAAGCTGCATTTTAACTGTCATAATGAAATATTTTAAGGGTTATAAAACTGAATCGGGAATGTGTGCGAGCGTTTTGGGCAGGCCAGCAACAAGAGCTGATTTTTCTTAGAAATAGAAATCCAGAGCGGGGAAGTATTCAAAACGCCCGACAAGTGTTAAGGTATATTGCTAGCAATTTTCATAATTTTAAATGAATATACAAACTCCTCACTATATTGTTTTATCATCTATAATATTTTCAGAAATATGATTAATAGCTCAGCTGATCAACCAGTTGGTTACCCCATCTATGTTTCTCCACTTACTACATCATTTGCAGAAACACATTCTCAAATGGACAGAATTATAGGACCACCGGTCACATTTGAGGTGGACACATTTTATTGTAATTGATAACTGCTGGAAAATTTTATGAAATATATTACATATATTCATAGACTTTCCCAAACCACAATATTACTTACCAATTTAATCTATTGCTATCTGTTTATGATATCTTCATTTTCCTTAGATACTTTGATATTCACATTTAAAATAGGGTATTGTTGGTGATCATAGCTATTTAAGGGCATAGCAAATGTGTTTCGTCGTGCATGGTCTGGACTTCGTTCTCATTTTGGCCCCTCTGGAAGTTCCTCACTTGGTGTTCATGGTGGTTGTATACCACCTATACCTCCATCTGCAGCACCTTCACAAGCCCCTGTGGTAGCTGCACCTTCAGTTACAACAACACCATCTATTAAGCCCTCATCGGAGTTTGACGTTGATCGATCTAGTAATTGTTCTGCGACACATGTAAGTCGATTTTCGTCGTACTATTTATTGTTGTTTGTTTTAAGATTTTGATGAAATTAAGTTGGAAATATAATTTCTGTTTCTATTTAAGAATTGCCTAAAATAATTTTAGGTAGAGAACTCAATAGTTCATATGACATCTGATGGAGGAGCAAAGGTGACGCTAGCTAAAAGAGTGGGAAATACTAATGATACTACACCAACCATAAGTAATAAAAGAGCTTCTAGAGTGGGTGGAACGGGGGAGACCACTCCTATTGTTAATAGCAAATCAACTAGTGAAACCCCCCCAAATACTATTGTAAAACGAGTAAGCACGGAAAAAAAGACGGATATAAGTGATGAGAGTATTGAAAAAGAAGATACGATAATAGACGATCTAGACGATGGTGTATGGGTACAAATTACTGATATTGAACAGGTAATTGTTTCTTTTCTTCTTTTTTTTGGATGCTGATTTTTTAACATAATATTTCAGGTATTTCGTTATTTGAATGAACCACTTAAGTCTACAGGAGAACCTTTAGTAGTCTGGCCGAATGAAGAAATCCGAATGGTTAGTGGAATCATATTTGCTTTACTTTTTATAGCATAATTTTATGCAGTGTTATTTACGTTTATAAATAATCTTGTAAATTAGATGATTTTACTAGAATATTCTAGATAAGCGGTCGTAGTGCATGGTACTGTCCACCTATGGATGGTTGGAGTGGACGAATAGTATTCACCTGGTATCCCAATCATCCTAATCGGAAGTTACGTAGCCATATTGGAGACGCCATTCATCTAGTAAGTTTATTCAATGAATAACCTGTAAGAGCCAGATCTAATTATATCTGCAAATTTTTAAAGATAAGTAGTTGTGATTTCTTCTAGCTCTAAATTTTTTCAAGAATTATTAGATGTATGAAAAGCTTTATTAATTTTTTTCCAAATTTTCGTTTTATTTACATTATATATAGAATATAAACCAATCATCAAAATATTTGCCCTCCTTTCTATGATCTTCTGCATCTCTTGGGTAACTTTCGGATTCCTTCGCGAAAAAACGACATTGGCTTGAAGGCAATAAAATCATCGATCCATTTTCGCACCTCAGCCACATCTCGAAAGCGCTGTTCTGCTAGACAGTTCTGCATCGACCGGAATAAATTGTAACCCAAAGGCGCCAAGTCCGGTGAATACGCCGCGTTCGGAAGAACTTCCCAGTCTAAGTTAAAAATAGTTTACTGACTACTAAGAGTAACGTGAGGCCTAGCGTTGTCACGCAGCAAAGTGACCTTCCGATTTCCTAATCCAGTAAGTGGTGTTTTCTTTTCCATTGCAAGCAAATAGATGCATGTGTTAAGCTAACGGCGAATACTATCTTCAGAAAATTCATACGGTATCCATTTTCCCATCTCATGCAATCGTTTCGAGACCTTTGCTTTATCAACTCCTAGTTGTTCCGCAAGTTCTTCTTGAGTCTGTGACGGATTTTCATCCAACAATGATTTCATAGCATCAGTTCGCCGTTCGTGGTGTCCCAGAGCGTTGTCAGTCATTGACATCAAATTCACCAGTTTTAAAACGTCGAAACCGATATCTGCAAGTGCTGTAGGAGAGAACACCTTCACCCAATACAGAAAATATTGATTTGCATGCTTCAGCAGCATTTTTCCCTTATTGGAACTCGTAGAGAATACAGTGTCGAATATGCCGTTTTTAGTGGCTCATCTTATTCGAATTATTTTGTGGGGTTAACTTTACCGTTAAATCTTGACTTATGGCTCTTTATAAATTACAAACCCAACACTACAAAAACGCAAAAGAGTGGGAATTTATTTACGTTTTAAATAATTGTACTAAAGCGTTGAAATAAGTGACCTTAAACTTGCATATATCTAATATTTTGTTCACCTTTTATTATCAACTTTCGACACGTTATTTTTAAAACATTGAGGGCAATTATTTGATTTCAAAATACTACTAATAAATAATATTTTGACTCAATAGTTTTAGACATACTGGTCCTTCATGTCGTGATTTAATGTAAACTCTTTTTATATTGATTTTATTTAATTGACATAAGTCATACATTTCTAGAGTATTTTTTAGCTTGCAATTCCTGTTATGGCTAGTGCTCTTGTACCAGTAAGTGAAAAAGGTTGTCGAATTCTCACACCTGAAGAGGCTGCACGTCACCAAAATTTAGAAACAAAAAGGGTGAGTTACGCTATGAAAAAGTGAAAATATGCGCGGAATATTCACTTATTTTAAATAAGCTTTAATTTTTATCTTCTTTTTGCAATTTCGTTAACTATAGCTATTCACAGATTATTCTTGCATAGTGTATGGTTCATTTAGTAATTAAGGTTACATCTAAATGCCTCATGATGAAGAGTTGTAGTTAAGAAATGGAAAGTTAGGTATCAGTTGTAAACAGTATAAATGAAATATAATCTTGTAATACTTTCATTTAGATCATAATTATGAGTACTTGCTCATTATTAATTGGAGAGTACAAAGAGATTTATTGCTAATTTTATAGGAACATCAAGCATTTATCAAAAAGATAAAGTGTGAATTGGGGTCGAATTCATAAGTCATCACTGTCTTACCATTATTTCAATAATAGATCTGAGTATAGATCTCACTCATTGAGTTAGATCCAAAATTTGATTATATCATCGCTTTATTTTCATTTAGATGTGTTATATAGAAATGTTTTCTCCAAAGATGGAAACGTTTTATTCATTCTACCTTTTTGTTCATGAAACAAATGTAAACTTGATTATCTTATTCTGTTATACGTGTCGTCATGTATAATATATATTACGAACACATCATAATTAGCAATAACATGTACATAATCGTTTTGAAATTTATTAGATTTTTTATTGCCAGAAATTTAGATTTGAATGTTATTAGTTGATAAAATATTTGAGACTTCTAAAGGTATATGTAGACTATAGAATGAAACTGGCGTCATCTGGAAGTAAAAGGAAGTGCACAGGCAAATACAGAAATTGCAGCCACTATGATTCACTTTCAATAATTTAAAATGAGTAACTGAGGTTGTTCAACCTTGTCTTTTTGATTTCGAGTAGTGAGACGAAATTATTCCACTAGTTATACCCTATCATACTTTTGATGTCTTGTATTGTTTACGGTATTAGAATTCTAAACAATTCATAGGGTTATTGTCTGGGATATATTGGTTACAAGTTAAATCATCGATGTTATGCAGTGTTTTACTACTGTTATCTCTAATTAGGATCCGCGTGTACAGTTGTTCCATCGGGACCACACGAACTTTCTCGAGACTACGTCACGCTTTGCGATCTTTTATTGTAAAGTTTTGATTTCTCCACGTTTGGTCATGCACCTTTAAAAAAATCTCTTCCAATCATAATTGGTTGGTATTGTCATCAAGTGATTTAGAAATGCAGTAAACAAACACCTCGTCTAAAGAATACTTACTAATTGGCAACATTTGGCACAATTTGCGGCATAATTCTAGTTATTATTTTGATATTTATTTTCCTTTTTTTTGAACTTTTACACTCGTGAGTATATGCACTGTTAATTGAGTTCGCAATGATCGTTAAATGGAAAACGGTAGCGAATAATGTAGGTATCAAAACTGTTGGTCAAAAAAGACATTGTCTCTAATGTACTGCTAGCTATATTCAAGGTTATGTGCAATATTAATAAAGATTGCGAAAATACGATGTAGACATAATCAATAGTATCAAGAGAAAATCACAAGATTAGTGTTCATCCTAGTTATAACATTTTAATGGGTTTCAGCTTTAGAAAAGAACCTATCAGTAATACAGGTACGTTTTTTAAAATTCTAAGTAGTTAATCAATGTAAGTAGTAATAATAATACAAAGAGATCGAAAAGAACATGTAACGCGTAATGGAACAATACTATAGGATGGAAAGAGTTGTTACAATATTCTGAAGTGATCACTACAACGAACCGTACAATAAAAAGAGGAGTTGCTACAATGAAATGTCGCTTGGGAAAATTACAGTTAACTGCTCGTAATGCACTCGTTTAAACCTGAGAGAACTGAAGGTTACGGGTTATATAATTCCTATAATTAAACTATTAAGTACACATAATATATGGAAGATTACTCCACTGAGACTGGTAGCATAACTGTAAGTCTACATAAAAATATCTATCTAAAAGAAACATGGAATTGCTAAAATCTTAGAGCGTCATAAAATAGAACCAGAACTATTTTCTTAGATCTGGTTTAAAGGGTTTGTTTTGGGATTGTATAACGCTTCCACATCTAGTATTACAGAAGAACAGTCACAGTTTTTTAGGGCTTCCTGGTAAGTTGGTGGAGGCAGCTCATCAGCAACAATCTAAGTAAATATGCAATTATTCTAAAATACTAAGCCAACATCATTCTATCGTTCCACGTGAATCAATGAGCACATTTTCTTTCTAAATAATCTAAAAATGTTATGGTGCGATATTGGCTAACTTAGTAGCTTTTTAAGTAAAAATATTGAGAATGTTATTAAATATTTACTACGCTACTCTGCTTTATATTTTACCTGGTTATAACTGGGTGGTGGTTTCAAATTTGCTTTATGATTAAGTTCCTTGATGATACCAAAAGTGGCACTAAACATGGCGTGAATCTCCCAGATAAATAAACAAACAGAGAGTAGTATCCATAAAAGGTGAAACACCGATGAGTAATCACTTGTTTCAGCCATCTGCAGTCCGTAGAACAATGCTGCTGACGAAAGACTAACCTATAATAAAATTAACATTGTTAATGAGAGTTGAAGCAAATAATATATGAAAACACTTTTGTAATAAGCCGATCTTAATTCATTATAAGTTTCAATTACAATACTTTTTATTTTAGTTATTTTACCACAACAGTATAATTATGAACAAAAACAATGCATTATAAGAAATAAAGAATTCGGCTAACCTTTGAGATCACATTTGGGGTTATAAACACAAGTTTATAAGAATATATTCCATATAGGGTGCATATTACAACAAAAGAATTGAATAGAATTATTAAAAAAGTTAAATGCGATTCTGATCCGAAAGCTTCAAGTGTTAGTATAACACTATTTCCATAGTTCACTATCAGAAGTAACACAATCGCTACTCGACTCTGTAAAAAAAAAAATTAGAAATAAATCAAACAAATCAATTCACTGGTAACAAGAGCATTAAAGTAATACATTTATTTTCACTTTTGTTTTTCGAAGCTATTATTTTATTTGAATTTTTTAGTTATAAACATAATACTAGACTGTCAAATAACGAGTAATTTCACATCTATCAAATTGTCCGCGCTTCGGTTGAATTATTTGTAGTCGAAAGGTCAAACAATCATTAATTAAAGTGACCGTATGCCACGCTAGTAACGGATTTTTCTCATGCGTTTAGCGGGGGAATACCCTTCTTTCAGACAGGAACTGACCTTATACACGTTTTCATTCTCTATAATTATTACAGAAATTTCAGAATGCACTTTTGAAGAAATTTTTAAGATGTAGTTGTCACAAATTAGGTACTAAAGTAAAATGAACCCATAGATTTTCGTTTACTTTATATTTTTGCGCAGGCAAGCATAGACTGTTAGGGTTGGCATCTCGAGACCCCCGATTATCTGAATCTCGAGAAATACCCAGCTTTTCCAAAATCTTGAAAACCCAGAAACCCGGTAACTTGACATTTTAGTCTCGAATGCCAACCCTACTAAATGATATAATTAATCTATTAAAGATATGATAAACTGGCTATTATTGTTTCTATGAGTTCCAGATTTATGATTAATAAATTCTACGCAAGAATCCGAAATACATCATGTTTGATTTATTCATAATCACGTTTCCAAATCAAAATGCACGCGCCAACTAAGCGAGTCACTGAAGGGTCAAAACTGGTTTCACTCATTACCTGATTAATGCTTTTAAAGCCAGCCATATTCTCTAACAGTAATAGAAAGTAATAAAAGATACAATTCAGGAGGTCTAGTTTTTTTGCAGTATTTCTCAGTTACTATTCAACGAGTACAGTTAAAGCAACACGTAGTTCCCAAGTTTAAAATTTTTTTTGCAGTTGTTGAACTGCATATTACCCCTTAACCACCATTAATTATTTATAGATAATTCATACTACAGTAAGTATGTATGAATTTCTAAAGACTTCCAGCCCTGTGTAAGACTATTATTCTTAGAATATAACTCGCCTGAAATACCTTTCTCTTCGATTTGAGCCAGATGTGTAGGTGGAATAAAGTTGAGTGATCCATATTTAGTTACTCTCTAGTACAAATTAAAGTACTGCAAATATAATGTCATCATTTTATTATTGCAATGTTCAGTAGTAGATAAGTCAAAATATTTCTAGGCTAGTATGTGACTTCACCATAAACATAAACATTCTAAAAGCACTGAAAATTACAAAAATGATTAATTGAAAGACAATAAATGTATCATGCAATCAACATGATCTATTTAAACAATGGAAGCAATATTATGTAAAATAAAATAAGGTTTCATGATTTTGATAAACCGTACCACGATTATAATCCAAGTTAGAAAGAGGAGTTTTAGATATGAGATAGTACACTAATTGTTTCTTAGTTCTTGTCGCATATTTGATCTAAGGAGTTGACAAAATATTTGCAATTATATTGGTGATGAGTTATTATGATAATGATGGTAATTTTATAAAATACAAATATTTGCTTTTATGCTTTATTTTGTTCAGTCTATAAGTCAAATCAAAAATAATTACACTAAAAATGAGAGCGAATTTTTGCCTATGGTTGTAGGAACAAACGAATACTTCCCTGTATTTGTCAGAATAGTTGTATGCAAGCTGGTCTTTCGTCGATATCCAGATTGGTTAACATCGTTTGTGCGAGCACTGATCATCTAATGGAACACGCTCGCGTGGATCTTGCTGCTTCTTACGCAATCGCCACTGTTTTTATATTGCAAACACATGTCAGGCATTTATGCTAATATCAAATTAAACAGCATTTAATACGAAATTCGTTTAATTTGACTCAACATGAACTATATAAGCTTTTAAAGAACTTGAATTTAGTGTTCCATATCTATTTAAAATATTTATGCTTGTATCGTCTCATTTTGAATAAAGTATAGATTAATAAACCTAGAATAAGAAATACTTTTGAAAAATCACACATTGAAAAGAGATGGTAAATGTTAAAAATCGGGTATTGGGAAGGTCTCCTTTTGAAGGATAGAATACGCCCACTTAATGCGCAACAAAACAGAGGGAATCTCTGGTCGCTGTGTGGGGCATGGAAGGTCTTTATATATGGATAGGGTAATTTACTTAACTTCACTACCTTGTAATTTTAGTTATTTTTATACGTTCCAAACAATATTACTTGATAGATGAATAGTACACAATATAGTATTTACTGACCATTAATTCATTCATCTTTACGTATTGCCAGTGAATTATTTAAATACTATTTATATATTGTCCATGCTGTCATCTTCAATATTTGTAATCCATTCTTCAGTAAACTACAATCAAACCATAAAATTCAACTTAAAAAAATAAAATCAATCAAATCTAAGTAGGGAACAAAGAACATTTATAAAAGGTTTTTTGCAGCTTTGTAGGTAATAAGTAGCTAAGATCGATGGACATGAATGCAAAATAAACCAAGGATAAAAGTACTGTGAAAATGTACTATTATCAACTTAGGCCACTGATAAATTAACAAAATTGAAAGCTAACTTGTATTTGAATCAATAAGTGTAGAATTTCATCAATTTCTTAAAATTAACGTGTTAAGGATAACAACAGTTTCATGACCACCGGAACATAATCTTATGTTCAGGTAAATACTGGATTCGCATAACATCAAGATATTATTTGTTTTTACAGGTATTATTTCAAACAAAACATAAAATGTCTATCAGCAACATTTAAGCCATTTTTTAAAAGTTAAAGATGTTCATCCTTACAAACCAATTCATTAAAATGTGAGTGATGAATTGAAAATAAAATCACTTGTAATGTTTAAATGAAACACGAGTTCTAATGTATATAATGTTAATGAGTAAGTGTAGACAGCTGTGTAGAGAAGAGATTATCACAAGCACTAAATGTATTTCAATTCGAGCCGAAAGGCATTAGCAAAACGAGTTGAAAGATCATATCGGATCGCCTCCGAACAAGTTGATTAGGCCATACTGCGAAACCAGTGGCTATAGTCATCTATCAAAGGTGAAAGCGCCCATATCCAGTCATGTTCCGTGGGGAGAAACAGCTTTTTGCTCTAAAATGTTGAAAGGGAATGTTAAAAAGATAAGCATACCTGTGAGTAAGAATGACTATATATAGATGACTGAGCTACTCTGATGAGCCTATACGTTTAATTTATCAGGAAATAGTATGAGGAATAGAAAGGACATTTTCACTCGTAGCTACAGTATAATCTTTTGAGGCAGTTAGATTTCTCAAAAAAAATACAATCTTAGTTGTTTCAAAACACGATCATAGATGCAATACCACAATATCTAAAGTGTTACTCTAAAGTTGAAATGTTAGAAAATAAAGATTAATTCCTATCAATCTTATTGCTAAGTAACGTCTCTTATACTCTATAGCAATTCCATAACTATAAACCTGGCATTTACAAAACCCACCAAACTGTAGTACTACAAGTATGTATATCTACACATATACTTAATAATGGAATATATGGTTAATAATAACCAGAATGCACCCATCAATAAAACACCTTATATGAAGGAGCAGAATATCTACACCACCTATTTGTATCAAAAACTATAGTCGAATAGATTCATAATCCTATAATTTTTATTTGTATATTATTATTATGTAAAATTCTAAGCTGCGATATTGAAATGTAAGCAACTGATACAAAAATGTGCCATAAATGGCAAAATACCGAACTAGGTTTACGATGTTATATGCAGTTTAGTCTAAATTTAAAGAAAAGTTGTTGCGAACGCGCTATGCAACAAATTTCCGTGCAATGCCGTGTGTATCATTATTCCTTTAATATTGGATTGACAATTTATAATACTAGCATGTAGTTTAAGGGAAGAATATATGTTTTACAGTTATAGTACTACCATTATTTTATTAAAATGCTTTCTGGAGTATGGAAATTGCATAGTTGTTATAATCGTATTACAAACTTTCAAAGCAATGTGGAACAATATGTGCTTATAATAGATTTAAAAGAGTTCCCTTTGTTTATTTAAGAAATTTATTTATAAACCTATAAATACCTGTTTACTTATACAAAGTATGAGAACTTATTAGAGATGCCAGTTTATAATCTTGCAGCCTTCGCCTAATAGATGAAATATAGATAACAGAAAGGAGGTAATAAATACAATGTCATCCATAGTACCAACACCTTCTCAACGTGCCTTTGTAGGAAAGCGGAGCAAGTTAGTTTTAAATCTATTCGTACAATATATGCATAAAATGTTGTTTATAATATAGTGTAAAATTGTTTTTTTTTATAGAATGACTGCTGCAGATGTTCGCAAACATATTATGACTGGAAGTTTGCTGATGCATCCTAATTCTCTTGATATGTCATATACGGATGGTTCAATGCAAACGGTTAGTTTGAGATTTGCTTATTCGATGTTCTCTTTTTCCGACCAAATCTTGCTTAATCTTGTGTGGTATAAGTATATTTAAGCTGAAATTCTAGAATACTAGTAATCCTATTTTCTCGTTCTTATTCTACTCTATTTTAGTTGAGTCTACTGGACGTAGTGGACCCTTGCGATATTGAAGAAGCGCTTTCCCAACGACGAGCCATTACTCTATATGATATTTCATCTACTGCAACCAGCCCGAGGAAGTAAAAACAATACATATGCGATTATATATAGATTGTAGATATTTTTAGTCACTATTGTTTGCAACTTATTAATCTATAAGTTTTCATTTTCATTTTCTATACATTTAGGACTGGTCTTGGAATAAGTGAATTCCCATCTGATGATATCGAAGTTAGAATAGTTCCTCGTGAGTGGAGTACCGTGGACCCACCAGTATTATTGGATTCTAAAGAGTAAGCAAATTAAGAATTTTTTTATAGTTATACTAAATATGGTCATTCAGATTATCAATTGAGCCGCATATACGTGATATCCTGTCCTCATTTACTGACCAGTTTTCACTCGTTCAAAGAAGGTAAAGTTTATTTGTTGTTCGTTAAAGTTAAAATAACATCAAGAATGATTATTTATTTTCAGATATCACCAATTTGGATCGGGAGATGCATATTTGCAAATGTTAATTGAACGTCCAATAATGATACGTTCAACCATTCGCCAAATTTTTGAGCACAATACTGATAGACTGGAAAGGATGACTAGAAGCGCTAGTGTTGTTGGAGAACAAGTTAGCAGTACAAAATTTTGCATAGTAAATTTTTGTGCGACACCAAGATTTTTGAAACACTACAATGTTTTGTTTTTTTCTCACATTAGATATAGTTTTTGGTTTCTGAAAATATATACTATTAGTATCGTTCTGTTCATATGAAATTTCTTAGCTAATAGTGATTTCAACTCTTAAAGTGTACAAACAACTTTAGACCTTTGTTATTGAATGTGAACTCATGGCTAAAACACTGTTATACATTATGTTGAAGAAAAGTATTCTAAAAAGAAAATGACATTTGGGATAAATGGATGTACATCTAATTCTAGGATTCCTGTTCTAAAAGACTCTCATACGCATCCACGGCGTCGACTGGAACAGTAGGATCAGCCGATGGTGATGCAAGGGAACCTCGATTGCATAACAGTCAACCTGATCCTACTATACCAGGTGCCGAATTTAACTGAAACTAGGTTTAATTGTAGGGAAACATATATGTATGAATTATTATTAAGGTGTAATTCAAAGAATGAGTTTTGTGCAGTTGGATCAGTTGAGTGATGCACGTCGTCAATCATGTCGTCATTCAAATCTTGTAAATCTTCTTCCAGTTCAAGACGATGTAAGTTGATTAATTTATTATTTTAATACATTAAATATACTTAGGATTAACGGGATAATAATTTATTTTATTTTATACAGTCAGATGTTATCGAAAAGAGAAGTTCTCCACCATATCCGGAAGAAAGAGCTGGGCAGAAGCTAATTGTTAAAGTTGTACGGGTGAGCTACTTGAAGTTATAACTTTTAGTTGATATAAAATCATATATAATATTAAGTTGAATCTCGAGCCATACTTTGAACCAATTTACGGGTCCATCGCCATTTATGATGCTAAAAGTCGGAGAAAAGTTAGCGAAAATTTCTACTTTGATGTAAATCCAGACTTTGTACGAGATCTTATTGAGAAACGTTGGCCTGTTGATAATGGGATTGAAAGGTATGTGAATATACGTCTTTTGATTTTAAAGTCATATATTTTTAAACAAGTGAAGTATTTAGTCATTTTCAAGGAGATTCTAAGCAAAAAAATTGGCTGAAATTTCATGTTTAATGTTGCGATTGGTATATAAGTTGAAAAAATGATGCTTTTGCGTTTTTAGATTGATTGAAGATTGTCATAGGGTGTATTACATTGTAATTTATTGCTATTAATATATCAACATAACATATTTTTTGTAAGACGCAGTTTAGATGCAGCCAAGCAGCATTCGGTTTTAGCTGTCCACTTGCAGACTTATTTATGGTTATTAAAGTACGTTTTAACTCTACTATATTTTTGCAAATATATAAAGTACATTTATTATTGTAAGGCAAATACAGCTAGTATTGGTGAACCATATTTCAGCTTGAAAAAGTATTACATGCCTGCGAAGTTGGAGACGCTGCTGAGGTTTATTCAAGTGTACGCGATGAGCGAAGTCGTGAAAAACTTTCACAGGCAGCTTCCGATTATTGTGAAAGATTAGGTATGTGTTTATAACAAATGTTTTTATTAATTTATTAATTTTCATTATTGTCTATGGTTCTTTTCTAAAATATACTACTTATTTTTCATTGCACAGGAAATTATCGCATGCCTCTTGGATTCATGGTTGTTGATCTTCAAAAAGTTCTAACTGGTGCATATAGTTTAGAACGATCAGAGGTAATGAGTGCATCAACTTTTATCACCGGATCTATGGCTGTAGTTGCAGGTAGAATTTACACCATATTTTACTTAACTTTAAAGCGTTTTTTTTTCATTTTTAGGTGAAGCTCCTCTTGCTAGTTTGGTTGGCGAGACGGATAGCATTGTCAGTGCAGACCGTGCTTCTATTTCAACAACTTCTACATTTCGACGAATTGGGAGTGGCACTTCAGCATCTGCTGTTTTAAGCAAAGTACGCACTCCTCTACAGAAAAGGCGTTTCTTAGGTGGAGGTAATTTTATTTAATACTTGTATTTATATAGATAATTTTTGTAGGCATTAGATAATTAAATTTCTTTGGCAAATTCCTAGCATGAAATTTTTATATAATGAAGCTCTATTAGGTAACGACGAATCAAACTCTCCAGACATATCGGCAAGTCGCAGTCCAGAGATCACCTTGACAAATTTGCAACCACTTACTCTTAATTTGAATTCATTTTTCCGATACGTAAGAAAGAATGTTTATTTATCCTATCATTAGGTATAAATAATCAAAATTAACAGTTTTTATCATACAGGAGACTGATCGCTTAAGTGATGAAGATCTTTTCAAATTATTAGCGGATGCTCGCAGGATTGGAGGAAAGCTTTCTCGTCTCAAAACATTTCCACTAGAAATGGCCTTACAATTATCCGGTTTGTATTGGTAGGCTAGTATTATTTTGTTGTATATTAACATTATACTATCTTATTCTTAGGAGGTACTGGTGAAGAATTATCTATGCGTCTCAGTCCGGAATTCCTTCGTATATCCCCGTTTTCAAACATACCTGGAGCCGAGTTAACTAAAGAGATTCAGGAATTCCCTGCTAAAGGACAGTACTCAGTTAACACTAGCTACAAGTTCGTTATTACATTGGTAGATCGGAATAAAAATTATAGAATTTAATTTAACCAATAATATACCTTATTTCTGTATTCAATTTTCATGCTAAAAAAACTTCTAATTTTAATGTGCAAATAGATAAAATGATTAGTTTTAGAAATCTACTCTATATCTATCCTAAGACAGTGAATTTATCTAGTAGACAAGGAACAGCAAGAAATATAGTTATAAAGGTGGAACTTATGAACGGGGATGAGATGCCGCAACAAGTGGTGTTCTCAAAAGGGGCTGGAACTTCTCTAACGAAAATGGCAAGAACTACTGTAGTCTACCATAACAAGTAATTATTGAATTAATTTTAAGTTCAAATTCACTTCAACTATATTTTATTTATCTACAGGATGCCACAGCTATCTGACGAGATTAAATTACGTATACCGATAGAATTAGATGATAGCTTTCATTTGCTATTTACCTTCTATCATATTTCCTGCAAACTTAACAATAAAGATGATGAGATTGAATATCCTATTGGATACACGGTAAGTTTTTGTGGTCTTATAGTAATATAAGTTTTAAATCTGTTACGAAATGAAATAATTTTCGAGTTACTTAGAGATTGTAATGTTTAATGATAGTCTAACCTATTTATTTCTGTGTTATATTATTATTAATTAGACACTATTCAGTTCGGCTAACTATTGAGATGGACCCATTAAACAAGTGTATTAAATAATAAGATAACATTGCAAGCAGATATTCCCAATGAACAGAGTTTGTACTACAGTTATAGTGGCTTCCACTTTATCGCCAAGGACGTTTGGAATCAGGAGAATTTAATCTTCCTATCTGTCTTGATCGGCCTCCACCTAGTTATGGATATTTATCTCCTGATGTGGCACTTCCAAACATAAGATGGCTGGATGGGCATAGACCACTTTTTAACCTCAATTTGCATGCTGTTACATCGGTGCACCCACAGGTATATTTTCGAGTGTATTGTTTTATGTAGCAATTATATTATTAGTTTTCTATATACATAATTTGCCATAAATCTTTCTTATAGGCTTATTTTTTATTTGTTAGTGACATCTAATGGTTTTAATATGTGTGTATTAAATAAAATTTCATTGGTAATAATGAATGTTTAAGTTTAAAGTAAATAGTTTACAGTCTAAAAAAAAACCTTAAATTAATGGATTTATTGCTGTTTTAAATTAATTTATGATTTAGATTGATAATTTCGGGGTTTAAAATAAATCATTAAGGATGAACACCTTGAACGATTTTTCTTAGCTGTGAATTCTTTATCATCAACGGATAGAAAAAAACCTCCAGTTAACGAAGCAATATTAACTACCGCTGTTCAGGTGGGTACTCTAAGCGAGTATATTTTTCTTCTTTTTATGAGTTTTTTTTCATTAGGGTGTCATCAAGGCAAGGCCTGAACCAATGGTGGCTTTTCTATATAATATTCTTGATAAACTGCTCGCCCTGATAGCAAATCCTCCATATTCAGGTGAGATTTAAAATTATAAATAATGATTTATATGACCTAGTTGTGTGTAAATCTCGAATGTGTTTTCTATGAATGTAATACATGTTTGATTTAGATACGGTATCATGTGCTTGCTTTGAAACATTAGGTCAGCTTGTAAAAATCTGTACGATGTTGCTTGATTCTTGTTTGGATAGTCATGGCAGAAGTGCACTTCTTATATCATATATTCATTACTTTAAAATTGCTATGAAGGGTTAGTTTTTCATTTTTTAGTTTATATAGCCTGTATATATAAACGTACATAAAATGTTTAGTCTAAGGGATATTTCTCTTTAAATATCATGTAAATTTAGATTCCTAATTTCATTGATAAAAATAGGATTTCACTATTTTCAAAACTTGGCTTACTTGAAATTATATTCACCACTGTTTATTGTTAAGCGCAGTAGTAATAATTTACAAACTATCGAATGATATTTTAAATACAACAGTATGTAAAAAATAATTTTTTCCTGCATATATTATTGAATTGAATAATAATAGTAGTCTTAAATAAACCATAAGCCTAGAACTATTGAAGCATTTATTATCTTTTTACTTCAGAATCAAAGGCTAAGTCGCAACTATGTAAAGAAATGTATATGGTAAAGAATAAGCCAGGCTCTCCAGAGACACAAAAATTGTTCCATATCATAGGTATGATTTTTGTTCTTTTTTAAAATTTAATCTTTTAAAAGGCAGGGGATTTCAATCAATTTTAGACCACAGGATTCAAGTGGCGTTCTTGTTTACTAATATGAAAATTACACGTTTTCTAAATTAAATCGAAGAGCTTCAATTCGATTTAGAAGAAAAATATAAAAGCATTAATGTTCTTTAGAAGACGTGGAGAAATCAGCGAGCAACAGAGTTCCCACTGAAGCAGTTCCATTTACATCAAACAAAGCAATACATGATGAAATAGCTGAACTATGGGTTCATAGCGGAGGCGCTGCACGGGAAATGGCATTTATAAATGCTTGGTTTTTTTTCGAATTAATGGTTTGTTTACATGCTTCGTTTTAGTGTTTCTGCTAATTTAAAAATTTTTCTATGATATGGAACAAAAAATATGTAAAATACATATTTGAGTAGATTAATGTATTTTATAAATTCTAGATCAAATCAATGGCTGAATACCTATCAATGACGGGCCGTTTATATCTTGCTCGTTGTTCTCGCTTTGGGGAGCGATTTGTACGATCAATTAGTTCTCTTTCCACAGCGATTTCAACTGAGGTTGTCACACGAATGGCCAAAGATCCACGACAAGCAAAAGGTCTAGCCAACAGCTGGGCTTTCCTACTAAGATGAGTAGTAAATTGTTTTTTGAGTTATTAGATTCTTTCATCTAATTTCTAAAAAACCATATAAGTATTAATATTAGAATTATGGTTGAATTCTTCATTTATCTTTTATTTTTTTTTAAAGAATCCTATTTTTAGAGATGCATTTTCTCTGATGGATCGTAGTTACATAATGGGCTTAGTAAGAGATTTTAACCGTGCAATCACAATGAAAATCAGGTAAAAGAAAATATAAAGGAATTAAATTATATTAAAGAATTTTTTTTTTACAAATTCCGAATTTTAGCTGCAGTGGAGAGCCATCATCAACGACACTAATGTTTTTGAAACTAGATTTTTTACGTATAATTTGTTCACATGAACATTTTATTGTCTTAAATCTACCATTTGTTCCGTTGCAATCATCACTCTCAACTTCGGGATCATCTTCTTCTATTGGATTATCTGCTACATATGGCGGATCTGCAATAATTCAACCAGCTAGCCCTGGATCCTCAAGTTTAAGTAGTAGGTATGGCTAAGAAGATTTGCTGAAAAATTTATTTGTTAATTTTTGGTTTACAAGTGTATGGAATGTATACTTCGATATCTAGATTTTATTCCTCAAAACTTAATATATAGAATGAAACATTCTCAGCTAAGAAAATGTGTACGAAGAAAATCACTTGTTTTTTTTTAGATCAACCACTACCACTGGCTCTTGGGGATCTTTAGGGTCCGGTGAATTAAATAACGCATTTCGCCGCAGTCATTTTCTCGTTGGTTTAGTTCTTGCCGATTTGGCTGCTGTTTTGGAGAATTCAAATAATTCAATTCTTCATGCAAGGTAAATGTTCCAATGCAAAACTATAGACGGTACGCCAAAAGTTTTGATACAAAATGCAAGTGCAATTAAATCAGCATATATGACGTAGCAATCCGCTGTGCTAATTCAAGCGAGTTGCTTAGAGCCTCCTTGACCACGTACCAAATTTCATTCAATTCTCCCATCCCTGAACTGTCACAGCCACAACTCTACGCAATACCGTCATCGACTTGCACCAGCAAGGAGAAAAAGATCGTGATTGCTGAGAAGATCTGTGTCATGGGAATAACTCTTCACCGCACTGTGAGGCGATATCAGGAGATGAGTAGAGTAGAGGAACATCCTACAACAATTTGGACTCCCTCAAGGTGGCCCTAGTCAAATCTTGGGACGAAATAAGTGAAGACGAGTTGCGGCCCATCGTGGGTAACTTCGAGACGCTTCTACTAGCTTGTGTGACCGCAAAAGGAGGAAACTTTGAACACCAATTAAACTAAATTATTGTTTGGTATCTTATGTATGTATGGACAAATTTTTGTTCCAAAAATTGTTTTTATCATGAAGTTATGCGACTTAACATCCGTATCAGAACTTTTGGCGCATCCTATATATTTATATATCCAAGCAACATTTTAAAATGTTTTCTTCCACATATTTACCCGGAATATCATTTGTTTAGAGCTATTGGTGTCGTCCGTAATCTACTAGCTGCGCACGAGGCAGATAGTCGGTTATCTGATCCATCGGCGCTTGCTCGAGTCGCATCTCTATATTTGCCACTTGTTACAATAGTCCTTGATGTAGCTGGGCAGATTTACGATCCATTTGGAAAGCAAGCTACATGTTTAGAAAAAAGGAGGTTATTCGTATATTAAGTGGCTTATACTTAGATAATGGGCTTATTGCAATCTGAATCTGTTTTTAAAATCATTTTAACTATTTTTGCTTAATATTCTCATCATAGTCAATGAATGTTATTTAGTGCATTCTCACGTGAAGAACCTAAATCAACACCCGGCGTCAATCCCAAGGTAGCACTGGCTATAGCAGGTATAGGAACTGCATATTCCCCTCCACAGACGCCTACTAATTGCAAAAAAGTAAATAATAAAACTGTATTTAATCTCCGGCTATCGAGGCAGGTTAGTGTGGATAAACAAGTTACAATAAAATGTTTTATTCCCATAGCTAAAAATATATTTCTTCTTTGTTATTATTCATAAGTTTGGTTTTTAAAGCTATCATATTTATTACATTATAGTAGTGAGGAATATCATGTTCCAGTTGCTTTCATGCTTCTGTTGGGTACTCAAACACGTTGATGGTAGCGCATTACGTCACTGGGTCCGAGAATTGCCACCTGCGCGTCTTTCGCAATTGTTAGATGTGCTACAGTTATGTGTTTCATGCTTCGAATATAAACCTAATCAGCAGGTTCGACTTAACTTGAATTCTTTCATATAATATACACACATATATATATATATATACTTTATTTATTTTAGCCAGATACAGATAGTTTGGCTTCTGATCCAGATGAAACACTGACAGATATAGTTGTGAGTAAAAGAGATGGCATAAAGTGGAGAACAGAACCAGTAACAAATAAAGTAGATTCCAGACCTACAAGTGCTGCATGTAAGTCAAATATAATCATAAATATGCATATAATATTACGATTAATGGCTTAGTACAAGTACTATTCCTTGATCCATCTTTATTAAACGAAATTTTACTAGGAAGACATGTTTCATTAGCGAGCTTTCTTTTATTAGAGTTAATTAACTAAATTGTATGGATTCATTTCAGTGCATAATGATGAATGTATACTTGAGGCGGCGCTCTGTGCTGAAGTGATCCTTTGTGTTGTGGATATATTAGAAACAGTAGTTAGGATTATTTCCATGCCTGGTAGTGATCACCTGCTGTTCGCCTTGCCTGTAGTTTTGCGGGAAATAGTGAGCAATTCACCTTTATTATTTACGAATTTTTATGTTACCAAGAATATAGTTTTGGTAAATAAAGAGACTCATTGCTTTATGGACATGTCTAGTGGAATACTTGCAATTTGAGGCACTTAGCCTTCTTAGTTTGATAAACTCGTTAGTGGATTTATAGGTGAAAAAAATCTGTGTATTGAAGAATAAGCCATCCATGCACAGCCTCAAATTGTATGTAGGATCAAAAACATGATAAAGACACGATTAATAAATATGTTTGATGATAAAAATGATATTTTATCTTGCCAGATGCATATGCTAGCATGTAATCAGTCTGTGCAGGTTCTTGACTGTATTTTTGCCAGTCAGAGAACTATTGTAAGAAAATATCCAGAGCTAGTTTTTGAACAGGTCAGTAATATTATTTTTTAGAGTTATATTTTTACAGCTTATACGTAAGATTTAAACTACCTATTTCTATTGGATTGTATAATTGTAGGAAACTGAGCAGTGTGGTGAATTGTGTCTACAACTTCTAAGACATTGTGCATCCCGCCTACCTGCTATTAGGTCTCAGGTATCCTGAAGCTTGAGCTAGTAATGCTTCTGTTTCTCTGAGATTAACTTTACCGTTCTTAACATAGATATTTTAGGCAGCTGCTAGCTTGTATTTGTTAATGCGAGAAAGCTTCGAGAATGGTAACAGTCTAGCAAGAGTTAAAATGCAAATCACCATGTCATTATCAACTCTAGTATCTAATGGGACACGACTTGGGCTGTGGCTAAATGAAGATTGTTTAAGAAGAAGCTTAAAGGTATATATTAGGGTGTAATGGTTATATATTTAAATAAATATGTTAACAAAGTGGATATTTCTAGACTGTACTGATTTACGCTGAAACGGATGCCAGTACAGACCATCATACTAGAGCCAATTCCAGCTTTTCAGAACAAGTACGTTATATTTAAACGCCACTTGTTTTTCAATTATTGAAACGTTGCACTTAAGCAATTTCGATTTTCTTCTAATTTTCTGTTATTATTATTGCGTAGTTTTAGGTTAAAGACCTAGTGTTTAATCTTCATATGATACTGTCGGATACCGTAAAAATGAAGGAATTTGCAAACGATTTCGAAATGACTATGGATCTAATGTATAGAATCGCTAAAGGTTACCAGAATAATCCAGACCTTAGGTACAGTATAGTTTTAATTGAAGGAAAGTACTTTTAAAAAATTAAATTAAACTAGGTATTTTCATTACTTATTAAGGTTAACATGGCTTTTGAACATGTCATCTAGGCATGAAGATAAGGAATTATATTGCGAGGCTGGACAATGCATGCTACATGCAGCAGCTTTGGCTGCGGAGTATATCGGTGAACTCACTTGCGTTTTGCTTTCAAAGTCTCTTTCAACCAAAAATAATTGTTCGAATTTATCTTGTGATAACCTACTTTTCATTGTTTGGTGAAAGGCTAAATACACTAAGAACTTTTTAAAAATATAACTTGGAAGAGCATGTATGAAAAACTTTTCAGTAGTTGATTTTTTTAACAAAGATTTTTAGCTATGACGACTACTGATGGATATATGCCACGTGGTGCTGTAGAGTTTCAAACTTTGAGTGATAATATTCTGGAGGAAAGTGCAGTTAGCGATGATGTCGTAAGGTTTCTATATTTTCGCCTTAGTTTATTCATATTAGATTAATACTATTTGTAAATCTTAGTTGAAACGAGGTTGCGCTATATCATATTTTTAGTAATATTGAATTAGCTTTTACAATATTCAATAAGATCATTTAAGCACATTATGAAATTTATTGTAATTTTTTTTGTAGTCCTGATGTTGATGGAATATGCGAGTCACGTCATTTTACCGCGGCTGGTTTGGTACATCTGATTGAAAAAAGTGCGTTATTTCTTGAGAAGGCCCATATGCATGAACTTCTACCTGATGTATTCAAAGTAAGATTTATTCTGTAATATTCTATATCTCACTAAAGTACAATTACATGAACTAAATTTTTTTTTACTCAATTTCATCGCAAATTAGTTGCAATTATCACTGAAAAAAACTGTATTATTGTTGTATTTTTATAATTGTTCTCATATGCTGTATACTTTGAGATAATTGAACCAATAGTACGAGAATGGCGTGACTTTCGCCGTCTTTCTTCTATCCATGCGCGACTAAGTGACTCATTATCCCGTATCGAACCAACTATATCCGTAGTTGAGGATACAGCAGATGCTTGGATGTCGCCACTAAGGAGGTGTGGTGAAAATGTATACCATTAAAAGTGAATTAAACGTATTTTACTCTAATCATCAAGATGTAGTATATTCATGTTTGGATAATTTAGTGCAGACAAACGCTGCTTCGGTACTTATTTCCGTGTTGGATTTTATGGATCGAGATTTGGTGACTTAGATGGAGAGGAGTTCATCTATAAGGAAAGTCAGATTATCAAATGTGAAGTTTTTTTATACTAAAATTAAATAATTGCAGGAGCCACCATTTACAAAATTGTCGGAAATAAGTCATCGTTTGGAACTGTTTTATTCCGATAGATTTGGCAAAGATGTCGTTGAGGTTATCAAAGACTCGAATAACGTATGTTAATGTTTTTTGAACGAAAAAGCCACTAATTCTTATGAAAAATCGTATATATCTAAAGTAATACATTTAAGGACATTACATAAAATTATTATTTTTTTACCTCAGTGATAATAAGCATGAACAACACTTTTCGAAAGAATGGAATTAGAACAAAAAGCTGGTTTTATTATGATGATATTTTACTGAGATGTATTATGTGCATCAAATTCACTTCTTTGGAAAATACTATTTAAAACACTATTTTAGATGTTTTCAGGTTGTTCGTACATCCCATCAAGCAACTAAAGTTTATCTACAGATAACCTATGTAGAACCATATTTTGATAAGTGGGAGCGAAGAAAAAGGCCCACTCATTTCGAGCGAAGTCATAAATTGAAAAGGTAGGTATTTAGGAAAGAATTGAATAATTTTTAGTGCAAGATTGAAAGAGTATAAATTAACAGCAATTGTTCATTTTTGACTTATTAAATTTCACTTAAACAACTATTTCCAGGTTTATGTATGCTACACCATTCACACGCGATGGAAAAGCGCATGGTGATCTGAAAGATCAGTTTAAGAGACGAACAATTCTGACTACACAATACAGGTTTAGCTATATTATTTACAGTGGCTCAGTGGTATAAACCATAGTTTTATTTAACCTAAATTACTCTAGAAAGTTTTTGTTATAACAAGCTTCTTTTAGTTTTCCATATGTTAAAACACGCATACGTGTTATCGATAAAGAGCAAAAAGTTTTGCAACCGATTCAAGTAGCAATTGAAGATATTGAAAAAAAGACGAGGTAAGCCACAAAACATTATATCCATTATTTAGAAAATTATTATTTGCGTATACAAGATGCCCGGTTAAAAAGACGGATTTTAAAAGCGTATAACTTCTAACTTAACTACAATGATCGTTTAAAAGCGTTTCTGAGAGCTTAAATATTTGGCTTTTTGACTATACCAACTTCACATGCCACATTTGGAAATTATGATCATCTACTTTGTAAAAGCACCCATTTCTGTGTTTTTTCACATGTACTCGACCTCATTTAACTCGGATGTTCACTATGGTAACTGAAAATCGTTTTTATGTCTTAGTATAAAATTGCGTAATATTTTATTGTTTTACATTCAAAATGTGTTGTATTATAATTGCATGTGTTCTACTTCTGCAACAATCTTCTGAATTTTACTCTCTTTCTCACGACTGTCAACTTGTGCAAAAGATGGCGGTAATTAATACCGGCGTTTTTATAGACAACAAATAGTAGGAGCGTCGAATCTATAAATATTATGATAGTTTATAATAATGTCTAAGTATTCAAGAGAAAAATCATTTTCAGTTACTCCAGTAGTGAAAATATGAGATAAATGAGATAGAATAGGTGTTAGAAAAAGAAACTACGCTATCTCAAAATTGATAACTGTACATCTTACGTATGACTTATACTGATGAAGTGAATACGGTCGAAAATCTAGATATTCAAGTTTTTAGGAATGCTTTTAAAAGATGATTTTAGTTGAGTTTGAAGAAAGTTCTGAACTCTTAAAACCGGTATTTTTATCCCGAACGCCATGTATAAATGTAAAATTATTATTATTATTAAGGGAACTCTCTGCAGCAATTGCACAAAATCCTCCCGATGCTAAAATGTTGCAGATGGTGCTACAAGGGTGCATTGGAACAACTGTTAATCAAGGGCCTATTCAGGTAACTAAAAATCTGGTTCTTATTTGATATTTTATCTAAAATATGCATTACAATATCTCCTTTCTCTTCAATAATAAATAAGTAAGGGTGAACCTGAATCATAAATTTCACTTATCCATTTTTTTTACTTGAAACTGATTTTATAATCTATAAGTCTTAGATAGTAGTTGTAATATAGTATTGAATATTTTTCTGACACAGTACTGTAATAAAAAGATCCTTAGAAAATTTTAGTTGAAGTAGATGCATTGAAGATGATCATACCCAAACAATAGTTTATGATAGCAGTGTTAGGAACAATTTAATAGGTTTTTATGTAATGTGATCCTTATTCTGTATTAGTTAATGTTCATGCGCATTGTTTTCAGGTTGCTAATGTATTTCTTACTGATATCACTCTCGATGAACGGGGGAAGCCAGTCGATAAACTACAGAATAAGCTACGATTATGTTTTCGTGATTTTTCCAAAAAATGCGCTGATGCACTTACTCTAAATAAGTATTTAATTCAATCCGATCAGCTAGCATATCAGGTGAGAAAGTTATTTTTTGAATGGTACTTTCATCGAATCGTTCTGATTTTAAAAGATATCATATGATAACATTTATTCAGACTGAACTGCAAAAGAACTACATTGACTTCACTCGTAAAATGGCACCCATTGTTGGAGGAACATTGAAAAAAGAAAAAAAAGAAACTACTCATTTACGAACTCACATGGATCATGTAAATGAATTAGGTCCTATCACAGCTGTATGAAATTGTTATTTTTCTGATTTTTACTGTTATTTCGTTATATGCCATAGCCAAACTTCATTTTGGTCATTATTTTGTTAAAATTAATTCACCTGCAATACTCGATTTCTCCATTAAATTCATAACGTTTTTAATACGTGGTTCATTCTCATAATGTAGCTCAAATTGTAGCCTGGTTTTATTCCGGTGAATTTATAATTATATTATTTATAAGCGATATTAACTAATATGTACTTTTATCTCAATATTCTAACCATTTGGTTAATATGTATTAATGTATCCATGGCTTTAATGGAAAGTTTTATATTTTTGCATTGTTTATGAGCATAATTTATTTGTACATACATTGTAGGTATTCGAAGCAGTCATAAATATGATGTCTTAGTTTGAAAGTTCTTATAAAAGTATATCTAATACAAATATTTTTTAAACAGTAAATGTAGTTTATTCTACGATAAGTTCAGATGTCTATCTCTACTACCAACACTGGATTAGATCCTAATCAAGAAGATTACGACGGTTTGTAGAATTTCAAATTTTAAAATCAAGTATTAAGACATAATTTTGAAGTATTCCTTTATTACCAGTAAAAGAAATTACCTAAACTTCCGTTAACTATAGGAAGTTTGTTTGACCCCAGCCTATTGACTGATGAATTGATTGGAGAGTTATCTGAAGATCTCATTGTACGACCACTACATATTTCTGATTATGATAAAGGGTAATTTGCCTAAATTAACTGTGGTTCATATTTGTCTGAAAAGCTTATCAAAATATCAAATGAATATGAACTATTTTTTCTGCATACTTGTATATCAAGTATTTTATAAGAGCATTGAATGATATATAATAGAATTCGGCTACTATTAATACGTCCTGTCGTTGCTGATTGTTAACAAATATCACTGTTTCGTTCATCGTTTAATTAGAATCTGACTTCCATAGTATATGTATTATCTCTCTGACTGATTTTTAGTGTATATAACTACTATATATACCAATTTTTAGATTCCTTAAAGTTCTTGCTCAGCTCACAACTGTGGGAGAAGTTTCAAAGGAAACATTTAAAAGACGTTTCTCTATGATGCGTAATACCTCTCCAAAGTCATATTATATTATCGTCATTGAACACCAGAGGTAAGTAATATTGATCTATGAGACTTGATAATCTTTATTCTTTAGCAGTATCTTGCCATAATTCAAAGTTTAATATGGGTTTTTAAAATGATTTGCAGATTTTACATCGCTATTGTATCTTTTGTATTTTAAGTTAATTTAAAGTATTGTTTTGAACTGTTATAGTTAGGTTACTTTATAATGACACATTTATATTTCAGTCATTGGTAGTGTGGTTTTTATTTATTATCCATATTATCGTTTTCTTTACCTTCTTATAGTTTGGGTCGAGTAGTGGGTGCAGCAACGTTAGTAGTTGAGTGGAAATTTATACACGAGGCCGGCTGTCGAGGTAGAGTAGAAGATGTTGTTATAGACAAAGATATGCGAGGCAGAAGATTGGGTGCTGTACTAAACAAAACATTGGTTGGCTTGGCTAAGCAGGTATCAAAACTATATATTTGCATTTTTCACCTGCTACATTTTTTTCACGTCATGCTCTTTTCTTTAATATCAAATGTTTAAATGATAATTGGTAGTTTTTAATTTTGTTAAGATCGGTGTATACAAACTATCACTCGAGTGCAAAGATTCGCTGATCGCATTTTATGAGTTATTTGGATTCAAGAAAGATGAAGATAACAACTTTCTTGTGCAACGTTTTAGTTGCGACAGTAAAGATGTGAGAATCCCAAATTTATGAGAAAACTTTTTGGTGCTTGAACTCTAGGAAATCAATTATGCTTTGGAAACGGTATGGTTAAATATTCCCATTGTTCTAAAAAGTCAATAAATGTTTATTACTTTATTTTTAGATCACATTAACTCGTTCAATACGATTGTATCCTTTATTTTAATAATACATTTGTAGAATTAATATTTTACTGTACAGTTCAGCACTTTTAAAATCGTCAATGCAATGTCTTATGTCCCTTCTCTAGCTGCATTAGATCATACATTTTTGCTGTGGGATAAGGAGTGGATTTTTCATCAGCTACCAAAAGTTTGGAAATGTTTCCCTACGTTCATGGTCCATTTATCTTTCAGTGTTGTTATTTATTATTTCATTCGGTGTATATCTTAGGACAACGTTGAGATACCACGAGGTCATTTACCGGATCCTGAAGCTGAGGCCATTCCAGGAACCACAAAACAGGTTTGTTCATCTACGTATTGTAGCTTGTACTTATCCCTTAAAACAGTGAGAATGTATACGTTTTAATCTTAATATTAATTTGAATTTGAATATATCATACAGGAATCAGAAGCTGATCAAGAACGCCGCTGGCACGATCTGGGCTTAGATAGAATTCATATGGAACAGGAACGTAACATTCAAGAATTGCAGCACTAAACATATTGATACGCATTAATTTTTGCTTGTGCACATCAACATTATTTAGTAAGGTAAACATACGAATAATTTATTTTATATCTACGTATTATTCTGTTCTTATTTCAGCAGAAGTTTTTAATAACATAACTCCTATTTTCTCATTGCCTTAAGCACTTCGTTCAAATACGTTATTCCAGAAAATATTTCATTTTTATACGAATTATTTTTTAAGTTACGTTATTTGATCAGAAATTACATGAGAATTAGTTGAAATTTAAAGAATAATTATAAACATGTCTAGTTAATTATAATGGAAATATGAAGGTTTTCATTACCAGAATTGAATATTTTAAATTTAACTTAGAAATTTTAATTATTTCTTATGTGAATCATTTTAAGTGGGAACAAGAGGAATTATATCTACTACAACTTGTCATAAATTTCTAGCATTTCTAAAATGTTTTCTTTATAAATGTTTAGATACAAATGAAATAAGAGAAATTAATATCTAGAATACTTTCCCTATGTAACACTATAAGTAGCTATTTGATAGTTCCTATACATTTAAGTTTGAATTCAGTACTCAATTCATAATGGGTAACGAGCAGAGTTCCTCTAGTTCAGCATCAACAGTACCATCTACATCTACATTCTCATTTCTTGCTGGAAGAGGTTAGACTCTGCTACTTGTTTTCTTTTAAATATTGGTAATTGCAAGGGTTGTAAATGTTAAACAAAAATCCCATTTCAGCTGCTAGTTTGAAAAAATCTAAAGGAATAATTGTTGTTCGTGATGGTGCCAATAAGCAAGAATCTATAGAAGAAGACGAAATGTACAAGCGTTTCCAGGTAGAACTATATTAGATTGCTATTACTATATGCCGTTATATTTAATTCTGTTTTCTTCCCCATTTGAGGAAATACCCCGTTTTCTTCCCATTCTTCGGCATACCATCGGTAGAAAAGACAGTGCTACAGATTCACACCATCGCATGGGCAATCGACCTATCTATAAGTACAAGACGTATTATTTTTGTTTTTATCTCTAAATTTGTGAAATTCTTTCTTAACACTTAAATATAATTTTTTTTAAATAAGAAATTCTGCTACAGAACTATAAGCTATGACTTCTGTTAATACCCTTATGTGATTTCAGCGATAATACGTTCATTGTATGTAATTAAAATTTTGCAATAATCAGTATTTATGATTATTCATTTAAGAATGGCCTCTCGCTTTCAAGAGCACCTTCATATTTGTGCGAAAATAGTTTCTACAGACCAAAGCCAATTAGGATCTGTTGTGAAATCAGTAAGTATTGAGCCTTATATGTGCAATTATATTTGTGGCAGAGAGTGAAGTAAAGGAAGCAAAATTTCTATAAATCAAATGACGAGTAACTATAGAATTTTTGAAGATTGATATCTCAACATCATCTGTTACAAATCACCTCGTTGAAAAAAAGAAATCATATGATAAGTTTCTCAAAGATCTGCAGAATGTTACCAAAATACATGAGGAAGTTGTTCGTATTCAGGTTAATTTTAATATGCCATCAAGTTTTATAATTTTTAATGCCGCATTATATTTTCTTTTTTTTTCATTCAATGTCAGTTCTAACTTAAATTTGTAAACTAATCATATTATATATGGATCTTTTTTGAGCTGTTACTGGAGAAGCTTGTTCCTATAGCGGAGACTTTAAACGAGTTACTTGTGCCATGTGAACGTCTTCCTGAACTCAATCTGAGTCATGTCCTAGAACGTACACCTGTTACCAGTAGTGAGAGTTCTATGCAAAGCACTCCGCGCCATGTATATCGTGCGACAAGGACAAGTTCACAACGGCCTTCTCCTGCCCATACTCAGAAATCTCCAAACCACATTGAGGCTGTGGACGAAGTAAAAGTAGTTGACAGATAGCCATTATCTACCGCAGTTTATGATTAATTATATGTGTAATGATGCTATGGTGTATATCATGAGTTACTGTGTTATGCAGGTTTTGTATTTTCTTCTTTTTTGGCTATAGCTTTACGACAAATTATTAGATAAAATTTATGATTGTGTGATCTTTGTTTTAAATGTGTTAATATTTAATTCACTACATAATTTGGGTAATTACTAGTTAATAAATCATTTTTAAACAATTACTATGCGTGAAAAACTATTGCATGGTATGTATAGCCACTATATATATATATATATGAACAACATCTTTTGATGTAACAATTGACGTATGCTAATGATATCTTATTTTTCTTTAGCGTACCATACATTAGTTTTTTTTCTGATTAAATATCTTATTGTTAGATATTTATAAACTTTATGCTATTTACTTATGGTAATCACATCACAATCTCGTTCTTAATGGGAGTAAAAGAAAAGTCGAAAATGTAGTCAATCATTAGATAAATGTGGATTTTTTTTCGATAACTAATGACTTAAAATAGTTGTATCCTACTCAGATGTAAGATCATATTTTCAGAAAGTAGTAATTCGTATAGCATACTTTGCCAACCATTATGGGTGAACCAGACTTAAGCTTCATAAAGTCTGATATCAAACTAGAACAGGTTAGTGTCATACGATTAGTTATAGATGTTGAGTCTTTTAAACGAAATCATAACAGATACAACAACGTAGCTAATCAAGTAGTTCTAAAGTTTTATGCATGAAGCTATGCTTAATTTTTTTTCTCTAGACAGCACCCCTTAATCGACGACGTGTTGTGGCTCTTTTCAATTGTTATCTGATGAGAATGGCAGATTTCCTAAACGATTTTGTACAACGAGCTGAGCGGTTAATTCTAGAAGCAGAACGGAAACTGTATGTAGCTGATACTAGACTGAGAATTCTAGAGTCAAAAGTTAGTAACCTTTATTTACTTCAGCTTTCATGATTTTAAATTTCACTTAATGTCATTATATATTTTTTTTTTGTTATTGTTCAGCTATCACTTGTTCCGGAGAGTTCACCAGATAGTATTTGTGCAAAAATAGAACAGAATATAACCAGCGCTTCTCAGGAAGACTATCATAAAGATCAAAGTGTATCAGGATCCAAAGCATGGCTTGTCGAAACACCAGCAACTGTAAAAACCAAGTGTACTGAACCTCAAAATAAGGTGAATAGAAATAGGTACTAAAAATTGTTAAAGATATTATATCGCATTTTTCGTTTGAACTTATTAATTATATATGCTACTTAAGCTGAATAAAGTGACAGTGAGATTTAGATATCATTACATCTGTTTACATCTTTTTTAGAATGGATAATCAATATAATTCTATTAAGCAAGAGCTTGTCGTAGATGAAACTATCCCTACTACTTCTCAATCTGTATTGTTAGTTAAGGACGACCCATCACTCGCTAAATACTTCAAAATGCTAAAAATGGTGATCATACAATCATATTTTTGTTGGATATGAACTTTAACTATTGTTTTCTCCTTTTCACTAACTCTATATAATCAGATTTTTAGGGTGTCGTGGAACAGGCAGTGAAGCTAAAAATGATATCCGAAGGCGTCAATCCACTACTTCTTGAGTTGGTATTACTCTCTCTTAGATATGCTAAATTACATTAAATTGATAGCCACTGGTATTTTCAAAACACTAACTATAAGCGAAATAATTCAGTATAAAATCAAGTTATATATATCTACAAATAAATATTTCTAGCACACCAAATTCACCGTCTCCTGGAGCTGTCCATAGTGTCGGTATGATGCAGAATTATATGACTCAAGTATCTTCCAATCCTAATATGAAATTCATTTCAGACGATATGCCAACTGGTGACAAGCTAATTGGAAATAACAGTTCAGATTCAATATCCTCATTTAGTGATTCAGATTAGCCGTTTTGGCCTTCAAAAATCTTTTACACGAATGTATTTCACTATATTTTCTAGCTAGGATTAAATTGCACCAAATTTCCAGATTTCAATTTGTAGGTTTCTGGTAAAGTATTTTTAATGTTTAAGTGGTGCCGAGAAGAATACGGACTAAAGTTATATTTGATTTCTTGAGATAGGACCTCCTACGTAGTGTCTATTTAACACTTAAATGCTACAAATAAAAGCACATTCAGTATTTACTGTTGTAAATATTAATTTTGTTATATAACCATGAAATACTGTTATATCCCGTCAATTCACTAGTCATTTGTCATCAGAATGATCACAGATGGTTCTACTACCTGGTCCCTCATGCACTCGGACTTTAAGATTAGTGTCCGCAACAGTGTTGCGCGCCAATCACATCTATTTGAAATTTTGCGTCAAGTGTTTTGTACGTGGAAGCCTTCATCAGAAAACTGCCAATACTATCATTTTCATATCTGATACTTACTAACAAATTGAAATGAAATGTCTACGAGTGGTAGACCACGGTTAGCGGTAAGGTTGCCTCATATAGTTTTTTCTCAGTAATTATCTGTAATAAGGCCTTTTTTACATTTTATTATTTATTCAAATGATTTAAATTTTAAAAAATACTTAGTTTAAAAAGAAGCTTATAGCTACATTAGATGTCGGAGCAATCGATATCTAACTTGAGTTTAAAAAATATATGGGCTGACATTTATTTAAAATTGAATCTCCTTAAAATACAATTATCCGTATAAATTCAGGATTTCTCAAATAAAAAGGAAATAGGGCGAGGTGGTTTTGGTGTAGTTTATGAGGCCACCCGAACTATTAATGAACGAAAAGAGCAAGTTGCTCTCAAGAGAGTAGGTTATTTATTTATTATACCAATTTCTTTTTTTGTTTTGTTTAATTATTTGTGTATATACCATTTTACAGATAAGTTCTCGAGCACCTCTTGATCGAATTAGAGGTGAAATCCAGGCAATACGGCTGTTGAAACACCGGAATATAGTAAAGGTAATTTCTATTTTGATGGTTATATATATTATATATATATATACATATATATATGAAAGTTATATATATTCTATAATATCAATTGTTATTATTAATTATTTATGTCTTTGGTTTTATTTTTACCATATATATGTGGATTCAGTTTTATGATGATTTTGTTGATGATGGAGATACATATGTAGTCATGGAACTATGCAAATTTGGATCGTTGCGAGACTACGTTCGTAAAAATGGGCCATTAATAGAAAAAGCTGGTAAATATTTTCTTTAGTTTGTATATTTCTGAATATATGCAATTAAAACTCAATTATATGGATAACAATTTTTGCCTTTAATATAAGTTTTGATCTATATATTTTTACAAACCATTCTTTAGCATCAAACATTCTTCGCCAAGTGATTAGTGCGGTAAGGTATATGCATCGACAAGGAGTTCTTCATAGAGATCTGTCTACGGGAAATATTTTAATCTATAAAATCACTTCTGAAGTAGCTATTAATGTAGTAAGTTGCTTTTTAAATACATCTTACTTTAATGTGGTTTTTTCCATAAAATTGTTTTGGCCTGTTTTTTTCTTTTCACAATAATTTTAGAAATTATGTGATTTTGGTCTTGCAACTAATCTAAGACAAGGTGAAACAGCTTGCACAGTTGTTGGAACACCTGGTTATATTGCTCCGTGAGTAGTTTACTAATTTTCTAGTAATAGATAACAATACTTCATTATCTATATTTTGCAATTAGTTCGGAAATGTAATTATATTTAGACAAGTCTTAGAACAACGATATGATCAAGCTGCAGATGTCTATTCATTGGGTGGAGTACTATTTACTATGCTAACTGGAAATGATCCACCAAGAACTAATGGTTAGGATGTATTAATTTCTTATCACCACTTTTATAGTTTTTTTTCTGTCTAAATGTGACTATGTATGTCTAATAAAATTCTCCAAGGAAGGCCTAACACGGATTCTCTTGGACCTTGTGCTGCTGAGTTAGTTGATAGAATGATGGATAGTGATGCTAGTAAACGAATAAAATTAGAAGGTTAGATCTTAAATAGTAGTATCTAATATTCAGGACGGAAAATTTTTCATAATATTATTTGCTAATTCTTTTCTCACAAAAGGTGAAGACCATTTTACACGATTTAAATCTTTTAAATTGTATTTTAAGGTGATATTATAATGTATTACATTTCATGTGCATAATCCTTTTATTATTAATATATGCATATATTCAAGTATTTCAGATGTTCTGCACACAGTATTTCTTCGGCAATCAGAAGACTTATCTATGTCACGTGAATGTTCAATGGAGAGAAGAGCAATATCACATGAGAGGCGCACTCTATCACGAGATTTTTCTAGAGAGCGGAATACTAGAGAAAGATCTAGGGAGGTAGGCTGAAATTATTCAGTTTCAATAAGGTTTTGTAGTATGTAATCTTTGAAAATGTAATGAACAACTACATTTCAAACATGTTAAGGCTGTTGGCGAAAACATTCGTGGTTATCGAACTGCTAGTAATCCACCACCTAAAGTGCGTCGTCCGGTAAAGGTTACTGGTCGCACACGTACTGACAGCGGATTTGCTAGTGGTAGTGTGGGTGAAGAGGTATGATTTGCCAAATATTCGAATACATATTTATAGCTTATTTACTCATATGTAGTCCAATGGTATTCTTAAGCCTATTTATACTGCCCGTCGGAGTAGTTCGCGCCCAGTATCAAACACGGATCGTGTCCGGGAGAATGAATATAGAAATTCTAGTGAAAGTGGACTGCCATGGCCAATTGATTTTAAGCGATGTGGCGGTGCAAAGTTAGTATCAGCAGGTGGTAGGGTAAGTAGCTATTTGAATTTAATGTTATCTAGTATTATTACAAGAATTCATGGTAGTATTTCAGTACGTTGTAGTTAACAATCAAAAGGTGGTGTTTGAGATGGTCAACAAAAATGGTTTCATATCGAAAATTGTTATAGTTACTCTCAGTGAAAATAATTGTCAACAGGTTGGTCTATATTTAAGATTAATATTTGGAAACTGTATTAATTTTGTTTAAATTAAGATCACATTTGAGAAACCACTTCAAAGTAATTTCTCGATACCACGTCAAGCTGACCCACTGTTACCTATAGATCCCAATTCTAGAGCTCATCCGATTACTAGGTCAGTAAAATCCTCTTGTATCTCATATTTTGGTGTATTTGGCGTCCTATTCACTGTACATTAATGTTTTATGTACCTATTTACCTGTTGTAATATTATTCTGTAATATTAAACCTTCAGTCTTTTATCGTTGAATCGGTTGGAGCGGGAAATTTATCGACAAATCTGTCATGGAATTGAAGAATTACGGGGTCGTGTCGATAAAATAGTTTTTATTCGGCCACCGCAATTTCCTACGGCTACTGCCAAGCTTATGGAAAATGGAACATTACGTGTCGTCTTTAAAGATCGTGAATATGCTACATTTTTTCTATATTATTACGCCAAAAATGCTTTAAACAAATGTTATCAAACTTTGTGCTTAAGAATCGTTATTTCAGAATAAAATTAAAATTAATTACTGTGAATTCTATAGAGGTTTAAGCATGATTGATATGTAATTTATTAATCTTGTTAAGATCTCTAATAGAAGGCTTATAAACTAATAGTGTCTTGGTGAGCTCTGAATTTGTAGTTTATTTAGAAAAACGAATGGTGCAAAAATTGGAAACAAAAGGAGTTCAGATTATTTACACTGATTCTGATGGCAATGGAAGAAAGGAAGATGTGAAGGATTGTATGTTATTATATGATTTCCGACCAGATATTCAACATTAGGTGTATAAATTTCATAAATATTAGAACTGGAGTATATCATGAACTTTCAGGTGACACCTTGGCACGTTTTAATGAGCTGCGTACACATCTGCTAAAAGTAGAAGAAATATGGGGAAAATATTTTGGCGAATTCCCCTTCTCATTTAGCACTTCCAAGTATGAAATATATTTTGAAGATGGAGTGGTAGACTTAGTAATATCATGATTCAGAGAAACGACACAGATATGTGAATCATCCTTTTCTAAAGGAGGTCGTCGACCACTACAGACTAGAAATACACAATCTGAGGTATATATATTGAGAAGTTTCTTAGCTCTCCATTTTGAAATTTTCAATAATTCAAGGCATTTTTAAATTGGTATAAATTGCTTTATGGCATTCTGACTATAATCCAGAAATAGTTAGACTGTAATCTTGGTCACTTACAGTTAATTTTCAGGCGTTAACCAACCGATCAGCAGCTCTTGATTCTCGCAGTACCTTTTCATGTAAAGCAGATAGTGATCGTAATTGTACTTCTGATGATTACATGAAGTTTAAGCTGGTGAGAGTATACAATTTTTAGATGGAGTACCGATTTGGTGTTTTAGAAACATTTCTATGTACTTGCTGTATTATCATTTATTCTTCGCTTAGAATAAGTATAACGAAGTAAGCAGTGTGGAGGCTAAGGACGGACGCTATCTGCGAGTTTCTAGTAGCGAGTACCAGAAAAAGAATAAATTATGTTATATCTATCGATCGGCAAGCGGAGTTGAGGAGAGGTAAGTGTGGGAGTTCTATCATTTCCTTTTCTTTATATACTTTACATAACACTTAATTATTCTGTACTTTAAATTAATTTTGTTTCTTATTTTCACAATTCGATTTCTTATTTATTTAAAAATTCTTGTTTTAGATTCAAGTCTACTGATGCGCAGTACCCTATGGGCGCTCGTGAACTTTACGACCGTTTACAGCAAGAAATTCGTAAAAGAGGCTATTAAACGATGTGTCATACATTTAACGTAGTTACGTTTATTAGACAATTATTATTATGGGATAATTCTAGTAGTAAATAATCATTTCAAACTAATTATCTTCCTGATATTTAGTTTAATTTCGTTGCATTTTCAGATTCATATATTATTCTCTTCTTTTTCTTTAAATCAAAACATTCTGTGTTGTAGGAAATAGAAACATCACTGAGTCGTCACTACTTCAGATATTTTGACTGAAGAGCTAGCATTTCATAATGATGTTTTTCTTTAATATCTAAATAAAGTGCTCATATACAGTAATAAATATGGGCGGATTTTATTTCCTATAACGCTTTGTTAATTCTGCTGATTTTTACAATCATTGATTTCCATTATTTTTTCCCAAATCAAATTATTTTACTCCCCTTAAAGATCTAGGATTGTTGCAAGTCTTTTCAGTACTTAGAGTGCTGTCTTCAGAATCCATATTTATTAAAACTTTAAATGAGATTCTTGTTCGATTATCATAATCTACTAGTTTGCTAACTAATATATTCGCGTAGCGCATTATTTTGACATAGTCTTATTACAGCATGAATTCTACTTGTTTTCACCAATGCTATTCTTGTTTATCTGTTTATATAAAAAAAGCCTTCAATTAACACATTTTCATTACGATATTGTTTATCTCGAGGTACTTTTACGAATGTTGTCTATAGCATTTTTTATTGATTAATTTTAAATTTTGGCTCAAGAATGGTTTTTGTTCGAAAGGAACAATGGACGAATCGAGAGCTACTAGCGCTGTTCAACAGCTATAAATCTGAGGTTGATTGGTTAGTTAAATTCTAAGGTTTAAGAATATTAGCGAAATATTCTTTGATATAAGTAGTTAAAACATTTTGTTTGACTTGTATCAGAATTTCACAGTATTTGTTTAATTCTACTATTCTAGGGAGCATCGCTCATCCAAATTGAATAAATTGTTTTCTAATGAGCGAGGGAAAGGATTCTTTTCGCCTAAGGTATTTTATTAGTTCATTCCACGAACTTCCATTGTTAAGATTTTACATGTTGAAGATTATTCTTAAACCTTGAAAAAACGGAATTAATAGAACTATAATCTTTTAAAAATAGTTTATTTTGAATTATATTAGTCTTTTTATTTATTTTATTGGATTGCAGAGAGCGAGCAATGATATTGAATTTTCAGAATTGTCAAGCGGAGTTTAACAATATCTTGTCGCGTCCCTGTCCAAGTCATCCAGCCCATACTACAGGCTCTTATAGCCATAAAGCAGTTATAGATATTTGGGTTCAACATTTTGAAAATGAAGTAATTAGGTGTCAATCAATTACATTTATAATATATTTTCACTTAAAACCTGATATTGTTGATTGTTTATTCAAAACCAAATCTTTTGCCTTAATTTTTTGGAAAGTCTTCGGAAATATCAACCAAAAAACTTGTATAAATCACAACATTAAAGGACATTTGTTGTTGTTGTTGATAATCGTATATAATAGGGTTTAGATTGCCGGAGAGGATGCCAAGGCAAATGAGTTAGAACTTGTTGAAATGCGTAGAAAAGCAGCTTTAGTCGAACGTTTATGGAGTGGAAAAAGATCATTTACTGTACAAGAGCTTACTGATATGTTAGAGGAAGCACGAAATGAAGACGCCAAAGTACGTAAAAAAAAGTATTTGTTCATACATTTTCACTCCATTTATATAGATAATTTAGCGTTAATGGGATATAGATGTCGTAAGTGCTTGTAAGTACTATTTCAGAGAGAGGACCAGGAACAATTGTCTCAAGTAGTAAGCGCATATATGGCACGTTTGAAAGAAGTTTTGCACGAGAAACATACAACAGTGATTTTTATAAATTTTTATATAACTTAGTCTGGAACTTACATAATAGCTTATCTAATAGAAGGTCGTTAAATATTACTAAAGTTTCAGCCATCTTCTTCAACTCGTTTACCTGCAACGAAACGAGCCCCTCATTCTCCAAGAGGTGGTGAGACCGCATTTAGGTCTCCTTCGCCATCAAGGTTTACTTTTAAATATTATTGTCTTAAATCATCTTTAAATATATAAGTTTGTTTGATATCATGATACTAAAAGAACAGGTTTTATTTTGTGCTCTGTTGTTTTAAAATGCATACTTTAGATCACCACTGAAGTCCCCAATTCGTCCTATTGCTGAAGCACTGCGGGAAGCTCAATCTCCACTTAAAGAAAGGAGAGCTGAAGAAATGGAAACTAATGAAGTACAATTTTATTTCCATCTGTTTGTAGAAAGATTTTAAGAATACTTCATTTTTTCGAAGCATAATATATTAATGACGAATAAAGAATTTTAGGCAACTATCAAATCCGAATCGACAGAATCATTGTTTGCAATCAATACTTCACCGAAGCCTAAAGACCTTTCCCTCATCGCAACGAAGATAATGCTTAATATTGAACAACCAGAGAAAAAAAGGGGAAGGGGTAGGCCAAGCAAAGTGAGATACATATACTTGTATTTATTAACTTTATACACTTTTTGAATATCTGGTCGTAGAATATTAAAGGAAGTTCAGCATTTTCATGTTATTTAGATTAAAATGCTTAGTTCTATCATATAGTACTTTAGGCTTCACAACAAGCAGCTCAGCAGAGGGCTGCTGCAGCTGCAGCTTCAATAGATATTCCTGAGAAAAATGGAGAACAAGAAGCAGTGCATGTTGGGGAAAAACCTATAAGCAATGTGACTGAAGGAGAAAGTCGTCCTAGGCGACCGAGTAAACCTATTGAACTGGAGAACAAGGATAACGAAATTAAAGTGGAGGACAGTCCAGCTGGGTAGGGGGAAATTTTTTAAAATTATTATAATTTGAATATCCCTTATGCAAAAATATTAATCCTTAGAACAACCATCCGATCTTAGCTATTAAAAAGTTGTTTCTCAGAAATACTAGAATAATTGGTTATATTAAGGTACTTCATTCTATTTATAATATTTTCAAAAAATTATGTCAAAATCTCCTTTCGGGTATGATTTATGAATAATGAAATTTCTATTTCCTTCTTGTACTAAGCACATGAATTGAATTTTAGTCGTCATCGGGGGGGGCGTCGAAACATTGTTGTTGATTCTCCTTTAATATCTAGTGGAAGGCGGAAAAGACATCACGCGGGTGCAGATATTCACGACGATAGTGGTGGAGAAGAAACGGAGGACAAGAAGAGGTTTTCAGAACTCTAATTTGAGCGTTAAACGTAATTATCTTTTAACAATTTAGTCGGCGACACGATGCAAAAGAATCATCAGTTGCATCTGATATATCACTTTATGCACCAAGTTCTGCTGCACAAAGTACCGCATCACTATCTGGTGATTCACGCACTACTTCTTGTCAAACAGATATTGCAATCCAAGGTGTTATATGGACGCATATTGAAAAGAAGGATAGACGATCATCTTCGGTATGTTTGTCATTTTCGTTGAACTGTTTACTTTATCACTTAACAAATTATTTTCTTTATTTTTACCATAAAATATAGATCTTATTGCAAGTTATTTGTTAAAGTGAACTAGAAATTTATTTAGAATCGAAAGAACTCATCTAATCGTACAGAGACGCGTGATACATCTTTTATTAATTTAAACTTGACAAAAGATAATTTTACACAAACTGGCAGAGTTGAATTTGACAAGGATGATCAGGTATTTTGCCCTTGCTTTAATAATTCGTTTTTAGATATTAGTTGTATTTTTTTAGAGTAATACGAAGTTCTTGGGTACAAAACATACTCTTTATTATTATTAGCCCAATCATATTTCTTCTATTATCCATTTATATGTGACCTTAAGTAGAGTTAAATTAAAAACTCAGAGTTATCAAATTTTTGAATAATATATATGGAAATAAATACATAAATTAAGAGAATATAACCTTTTTTTCTTAACAACATGTCTATAAAGCGATTAAACGGTTTTCAGCAATTTATATATTGTGTATTATGTACCATTAGCTAAAAGGAATTAGTCATTTAAGGTTATCGTAACATTTACCTCTGAAGAAAGAACTTTTATTCGCACTATAACTATTGAAGAAAGAGAAAAGAAAGAAGAGGAGTGGAGTGATGATGACGACATGGTCTAGTTTCTATAGTTATTCATGTAGTTGTAACATTTTATTTTCCTTCTTTTCATAACAAAACATTCATAGATAACAATGAAGTAAAAGCGTTTTAATTTTAAAAAAAGTTAAATTACAAATTTTTGTGAAAAGTTGTATTCCTAATGTACTACTATTTTAGGCTCTTTCATTTATCGTTAAGAAGTCTTCAGCTAATTTTTTGCCATTGGACGATGAAGAGTCCGAAGAACGTCGATTAAAATCGGATGGAAAGCGTGAAATTACTGTAATATATGATACGGACAAGTGGTTGGCACAAGGTTTGGTAAAGAATTACTAACAATTAATCATATTATAATAATAAATTATTCTAATCAATAGTTCTAGCGAAGTGTAAAACTACGAAAAATTTGGGTGAGAGGTGATTAATACTAGGAACTATCTACCAAGTGTTATACTTTATTAGACTACTATTTCAGCCTTAGCGAAACGACCAGGACATTTTCTAGATGAAGGAGGAAGTAGCAATTTTGGTTCGCCATCGAAAAGAGCAAGAAAAGAGGAAAAGGTGAAAGAAGAAAATGTACAACAGAAGGTAACAATAATTTATTCTTCTACAATATTAATTTTCTTCAGAAATATACTCATTTCACTGAATTAGATTTTCAATACCTAGTCAAGTTGCTGCCGAAATCATTAAAATACCGACCAAATACCAAACATTTTTTGCTATCTATTTTGTTTCGTTACTAGAGAAATAAACTTCAAATATTGGGGTATTGTTCCACTTGGTAAATATTTTATATTACAATATTTAGCTTTTTAATTTAGGTCGTTTTAATGAATATGTGGCGAAACGTATGTAGTCATCGACACTCTGGAATTTTCTCCCATCCTGTGAACGACAAAGATGCACCCGGATATAGTAGTACTGTCAGAAAGTTGGTTATTACTTATGTTATACATAAAATGTTCGACTTGCATACGAAGCTTGGTGCATGTTTTGAACTCTTCAAATGTAACCGTAAGTCTTTTATATTTTAACAGTCATTGCTATAAAGATGTATGTATATACAAATGTTGAAGCTAGACTTCTGATGTACAGAATGCTTAGCATGTATGGCACAGTTAGATTAAGTAATGAAGGAATAATTTGAATTACTCAGTTGTATTTATTTCCAGTCGTATGGACTTACAAACGTTAAGGAAAGAAATAGAATCGGGGATCGTATCAACACCTACTATCATGCGCCATAGGTATGGAATTTTTCATAATGTATTACTGTTAGGTAGGCGTTTCTTTAGTCTGTATCACTATTCACAATGATTGGTTACCTAACGTTTTAAACCGTAAGTCTAAATTTTACTGCGATAATAAATTTTCTAATATTTAAAGGCATTAATCGTTTAAAAAATATGATACAGGCTATTATTAATGTACGCAAATGCTGTTATGTTCAACAGCACAGGGCACGATGTAAACATATTTGCTAAGGATATGGCTAAAGACACTTTGAGTGAAATTATGAAGATGGTGAGACTGTTTTCCTTGATTAATTCTTTAGTGTTCATTCTATCATTATATGAACATGTATTATATTGATTTTATTCATAGACAAATAGTCATGAAGAACTAGGAGTAAATTAGACGTTGGAAAATATAATAACACACTGAAATGTGAAGTATTTCATTAAAATATTTATCAAGACGAATTTTATGACTAATCAAACGTTCAGATTACCGATAAGCAGAAAACTGCAGGTCACTCCAGGAGAAGTAAGCTACCAGAAGAGGTGTTTTGAATTTATTTGCAGGTGTTATTATATATGAAATGGTTTTCCCTTCTCTAAGCTATTAATGTTTTTACAATATTTAATTTAAATTAATTTGATATATATTATCTTGTAGAACGATTAATTTTACCAGATTACTCCGAAGCTGTCTAACCGATTAAATTCTCCTGCTCCACCACCACAATGCCAGACTAGTGTTGTAGTGGAGTTTGGCACCCCAGGAAACAAAAGAACAGTATTCAAAAGGACTCTTGGAGAAGAAGTCAGAAGGAGGAAAGTATAAATTAATATTATTTTTTCTTTTTGCCTTAGATGGCTTTCACGTTGCTATGTTTTATATTCCATCGCTTGTCTTTGTTTTACATGTTTTGCTTTTTTAAATGAGAATGTTCACTTTTCTATATTATTATGCCTGTTAGTCTCCGAAAGCAGTATTTAATTTTTGGGATCAAGGATACTCTTTGTTATATATTTTGCATATCTGAAATGTTTTCTACATTTATTGAATCCGATGAACTATTAAAACCAGCTTGTGTAGTGCCATTTTTGAGTATTTTTTCGTTAATGTTTGTTGTTGCTAACACTGTACATATTAATGATCTTGCTTTTCCTCAAATGTAATATTAATTCTCATCTACAGGCTTATTTTTTTGCCTTTGTTTTATTGATGTTATTAGGTGTGCGGTTATGTATATTCGAATAAAAATGTAGCTATCGAAATGTTCTAGAACAAGACTAACTCTAATTAACGTAAAAATCGGGTTTTAAGTCTTCGCGTGTATTCTTTCCAAAAATATACTTTTAGTGGCATGTCCATTAAACGAAGTATCGGGGCTAGATAGAGTTAAGATGTTTAGTGGAGTTGGTTCTTCGAGATATCATTGCGACCAGATGATATTATTTTCAATATAAGAAAGGACTATTAGAGCTACTTTGTATGTATTGTGTTGTAAACCCACAGGTCACGCATTTCGTCATTTGTCGCATGCGTGGTTGCTAAGTGACAGTTCTCTAATGGTTTTAGAAATATTTCGTTCTTTTCTAATTCGTTGTAGTATAAGAAGAACCAAGATATTTGCTTTGTCGGTAGTATCCACAATATTTTAATATTTAGGTGGTTACAGAGATCTTAAACTCTCCATTTATTTGCTCAGCGTGCATTAATTTTATATTCCAAGGTCACTTTAATCATGTGTTATCTCACTAAACTACAGCAGTCCTCCATGAATGTTTTAAATAAAAGCTCTTAAATAATGAATAATATTAATATTAATTAATTTTTAAAGATTTTTGTGAAATGGCTAGCATAAATTCTGTTGTTAGTGTATTTCAAAATTTATTCGCTAATCATGGATCAACTCTGCTCAATGCAATTCTTATTGTATCTACTATTGGAGGACAGTCCGTGAGTAAAAATAATCTTGCATAATTGCTTTCACAATAGATCGAATTTCATTTCAAATTCAAGTCGATCTCATCATTATTTCAGATAATCCGGAAGCTTACGTTCGTTTGTCCTTGTGCTTATCCACTCAATATTTATCAGTCGATTGTTTTTATGTTCGGACCCACATTGGCTTTATATATTATAGGTATAGTGGTGAACTCTACCACTTGGAAGTTGATTCATGGCAGTTGTTTTAGGTGAGTATGGCATTGAGGTGGTGGCCGAATCATATAGGTTTATTTATATGACTTTAAAAAATATACCTGTTGCCGAATTTGTTTGAAAAACTACAAATAGTTTGCAAAAAAATTCGTCACTATGAAAGAGTAGATATAATCGTTAAGTTATGCATGTAACGAAACTTTTCATTGTTAATAAGTAAAGAGTTGACTAGCAGAAACTTTTGTTTTATTACAACAGAGTGTCGGAGACACGCCAAAGTTGGCGCACAGTTGTAGTGTACTGGGTGGAAGTGCTAGCACAGTCTTCCATTGCGCCAACAGCATGGCTTTTCGTAGTTTTCCTAGACGGAGGGTAAGTATATAGTTTTTATATCCATTTATCTATGTTCCAAAATAAACATGATTAAATGTCATCTTATATACTGTTGAAAGTAATGAATATTTTTTGTGGCACAAATAATACTTGCATTTATTGTTTTTACATATTTTGAAGTATACAGTAAAACTATTAAGCATATTTGCAAATTTAATTCAATAAGCGAAGATAAGAAAGAGGTTCTAATTTCCCTCTATTTTTTCCCAATATACTCCCTTCATTTCTAGTTACTATCGCTGCTTGCGTGCACATAATTTCTGCACTATGGACAAGGCCAAGCAATGCAAGAATGATACAGTACTGGAATATTACACAAGTAGCAAATCATTTGCAATGATGAGCCAAGATGGAAAAGTTAATATTACGTGTCTAGCAGCTGTACCATGAAGTTTTACATGGTTTGATTGTTTCGCATATAAATTATTTCGCATTGCTGCAGAGCTAATTGCTTTTATCCAATATTCACCAGGATATGCATTACTTCAACATCTATTATCACTTATAACTTTACAGTATTGTCCCCATTGCATTTGCAACATGGAGGGTTCAGATGCATCCTACTTAGATGCAGAGTCACAAATTTTTGCATGGTTCCTGTTGATTGGTTTTGGACTAGCTACACTTCTTAGTTAGTTTCTTAGTTATTATAAGATATCCTAACTGTGTATCTGCTCAGGTCAGTGTTTCCATTTCAAGTTCTGTGTTGTACTCGAATGTGTGACAAGTACACCTTGGTTCAACGACAATATGTCGAAACATATAAAAAAGAGGAGAAAAACAAGTTCGAGTTAGTTGCTAGAGTAAGTGAAATATTCAGATTAAATAACAGTTTATATTTAGGTGATTAGTTCTTGTTTCCTTTCACTCAGGAACACGCAGCTCAATTAGCTGAACAAAACGCTCGGGCGTTCTTCATGCAAAAAGATTGGAGTAAGAGGGACTGGGATTGGGTATCAGGTAGGTCTTTTTAAAATCGATATTCAGAAAAGCTTGGTTTTTTACTAGTCTTAGTTACTATTTACGAAGAAAACGTTACCAAGTTAACCATCTTGAGGAACATTAATGTTTCTAATATTTTTGAAATAAACTACTAAATCTATTATATCAAGTTTGTTTTAACATTTTTTTAAAAACAGGAGTTGCTGAAATTAATAATCCAATGTTTGCAAGATTGAGATTGATTGCTGCTGAAAAGACGAAAACGACAATGTATACACCTCTCCAACTGTGGAACGATCACAAAGTGCTTTAGTTTCCTTTTCACTATACATTTTCTCTCCTATTTCCAGAATATCTACTTGGGTGAAAGTGAAAATATCATAGGAACTGTTGGTTAACATTTTAAGTATGAAAAATTACCCTTTTTGGGACTGTTTTCTAGAACACACTATTCATATTTCTGTTTAGGGATACCACATTGTTCAACCAAAAGTACTTGCTATGGATGAAACGCAATCAAATGGTGTGATTGTGCCCGAAGAAGTTATCCATATTGTGCGCTAAATCCTAGATATCTCCTAAAATCTAACTTTTTCTTAAATAACGAGTGAAGAGGAGGTGAATAAATGTGATCTCTTAGGTTAATTTAGTAATATGAAAGTATACTCTCTTTAAGTCGATATATACCCTGCATAATATTCTTCTATGTGACGACGTTATGATATTATCTAATAACAAGTTTGGGACAAGTTTCACTTCATAAAATTCAATATCATTAACTACCACATTTTTTAAAATCCTTATTATGTCGAATCACTAGAACTAATTGTTAGTAGAATACTTGTTACTGCTAAATTGTCATACTCGTGTTATTACCTAAATAAATTGAAAATTGTGTCATTTTTTAATTACAAGAACCACTTGGCGCTTAAATTTCTTTTTGATACTATAATATTATGGAAATAGAATAGGATTAACAAACTTCTAAATTGTAATATGGAAATGACAACTAAATGGGTATAGGCATTAAAGTGTCAAAGGTAAGGACCCAAATATACTAGAGGATCTGGGAAAAAAGCATATAGATGCCTAAGTAGTAAAGGCGCTTAATGTTAACTTTCACCTAACTTTACAGTCTCATTTTAACTAAGGGTATTTCACATTGAAGTGAAAACCAAACAACAAATGTTCGTTACGTCTTGCAAGTTCTTCGTATGTAATCAAATTAATTGAATATGGGTTAATAAATATATAGATGAACAAGCTGCAGACAGCGAACCATACGCCTTGTGTTAAACAGTCAATGATGGAACAAATAGAGCATCTAAACAGAAAATACTGGTTACACTGTATCTCCAGTTTACTATTTGTCCTGATGATTTAGAGCTGTAACAGCTGATGCATATCAGCCATGAATGGCCTATAGAATATAAAACATTGCATTTTGAAGCCTTTACGCCTTAATGGTGGTAGCGAATAAATAAAAGTTTCCCTTGATCACCATATAGGAAATTTATTGCATATATTAACAATATAACACTAATAGATACAGATGCTAGAAATCAAACAACGTTTTACCATAAAGCAGTGAATGGACTTTTGAATCTCTCTCCTTGGTGTGATGTAGTTTTGCGACATTAGTAAAGAAAAATTAGTGCTGCTGTGAAACTTTGGTATCTTCAGTTTTTAGTTGTGGATTTTGTTCTGCAATTAGTACATTGGAAATCATGGATACTACATTGACAAAAGTTAACGAGGCCTAGTATATCTTCTAGAACTCAAAATATAGACCGCAATAATGTGCTAAAATTATTTTGACTTCTAATTTCAACTTCTAAATAGATCTTACGTGAAAAATGTCCATACAAATTTATGCTTTTATGTTCTACACTACTTTTTGCTTGCAATTCTGAATGTGTAAATACTAGAGGCAAATATAACAGCGATAATTTCAGAGGTTAAGAGCGACAATTATTTGTAGTATAGCCGCGGGACATAGTTTACTGTAGCCCCAGTATGGCTCTCAGTAGCATCCAGTTGTACGTCTACAACTGAAAAAAAACTGGTTTCCTTCAAATAGCTTCTGTATGATGCTCAGATATTAAAAACACCAGTTGCCGTTTGCCAATTATCTGCGATATTCTGCTGTTTTGATAATTTCATTAACTTGCCATATGTAATTACTTACTCAGATTACAGCACTTTTCAGGCCATTCATTGTTAGGGTTCTGATAATCAGTTGAGGACATCGAAGCTAAATGTTGACATATTCCTAGCATAAATAATATAAATTCAAGGTAAAGATAAAATTCATTAAAGTAGTTTGTATATTTTCCAAATGCGGTTTTTAAATGGTAAAGTGAAATCGATATGTTCAGTAGGCGTTCTCTATTGTTCTGAAAGATCTAACAATAAAATATGAGAATTTTAAGTCCTACCTCCATTACTTACTAGTCTCAGAAGACCATAAACTACCGATTAATTAAATTAATTATTTTTACGTACATTATTACACATTTAAGTGTAAAATCAAGAAGTCATGGATTTGACCCTTAACCTATTGCGCATTTGACATATAATTTGGATCTTTACTTAGACCTCTTAACAAGAAAATAATACTTAGTAATGCATAAAAGAAGTGACTTACAGGATTCTTCTAATTTTTTATCTGCTTCACAATTGCTGGCTGTGTAACCACCGCAGTGAATCTTGGAAACTAAAACCAATTATTCCTTTTTCTAAAATAAGTTAAAATTTCAGATAAAAAATAGAGATACATTTCATATGCTTTTTATGTTTAATGAAAATTGTGACGGACGACAATTTTTCTTACTGAAGAAAAACCAACTAGCACTTCTACGATTTGGATAGGAACAATGACTTTAAAAATGAGTAATTGTTTAACTTACTTCCTCCCTCAATATCATCAACTACTGGTACAGAAGTTGAATCACTTTCCGTTCTTAGTTCCACATTTTCAGATTTTTTGATAGAAGTATTTCCATCTATAATTGTCTAACAATAGTCTTTCCAACAATAAATACTTCAAACTTTTAATTGTTGGAGTGAAATATATATATATTTATAAATTCATTCTTCTATTAGTCTATATTTTTAATCTATAATACTTACCAATGTTTTCATCTACACATTCAGATGTTTTTTGACCAAATGTTTTAGCTGCTTTTTCTTTTAGAGTGTCGACTGAAAGATGTGTTTGATTCTCAGTGCAAGATCAGTTTCATATTCACTGGGAATTAAATGTTTTAGTATTTAATGCCCCACTTTACAAAAAATATACGAACTAACAAATGTTAATTAGGTTTTCATATGTGCACATCTCACCTAGAGAATCTATGCCTTGAGAAATCTTGTCTATGTCACTCTGAGCCATCTGCGCCATACCCTGAGTGGTCTCACGAGTGTGATGAGCTAAATTAATTAAAATATCGTAAACCTATAAAATATAACCGTTGTACTTATACGATATTTACATCAATTCGAGTTTACAATGATAAATATAAGTGCGGTTTCCAAGATTATAGGATCCTACAAAGGCAGGACGTCTCTAGTCCAGCGATTTCTATTCTAATACACTGCACTTACATATAATGTGTATATATTTCTTCATTCCCTATAAACTAACACGTAGTATATAATTAACATAATTTCGATTAAATAATGAACCCCACCAGCAGCACTGGCACCGTGTCCTAGTGCCTGTGCGCCTTCCTGAGATTTCTCTCCGATTGCTTTACCCACTCCTTTTGCCACATCAATAAGGCTGCTGAGAAATTCATTTCCTACAAAAATTATTCTCATTACTGGAAAATATGATGTTTGAATTTAATCTTCGTTGGTTTTTCTTAAATACGTTTCATTAAATTGTAAGAATAAGTTAATTCTATAAAACAATATTTACTAGAATTTTCGTGGCATCGCAATACCTCATAGCTATATTTTTCAAATACGAGATATGATTAAACTAACCGTGAGTTGTTTCTTCCGAATTTACTTCTTTATTAATATTTATTCCTGACTCAGTTGTATCATGCACAGTCGTTAACTGCACTTTCCCATCTTTTGAATCAAGTTTGGTCACTTCAATAGGCAAATACCATTTTATAGTGTCCATATTTTCTATTAAATGTAGAAAAATTCAATATTAATTTCATATCTAGCTAAAAATGTATTTTCGCCACTATTTATTACCAACTGACCAGGATCTTCGACTTTGTCTGTCGTATTTTCTACAGAGACTGCATCCTTGATTTTCCCAACTATAAAAAACTTGCCTTTTTTATATAAACTTTCAAAATAAACTTCTCCCTTCCTTTTACTTGTAAAATGTACAGAACACTTTTATGATATAACACTGTCTAAATGTTGAAAATATATAATAAGGGCAGATTTTTTAATATTTATCAGTATCCATTTACCTAATAGTCCAATGCCTTGCGATATCTTTTGAATATCTTCCTGAGTCATCTGAGCTAACCCATGGGCAGCGTCTTGAGTTTTATCAGCTAAAAAAAGTTATTTGATTCAAAAAATTACATTTCTTGTCCAGCGTATTAGTATAGATTGAAAAAAATTGTTCTGTGAATGAAAATATATTAAAAAGTCATACTTCAGCAATGACTAATATTAAGCAGAATAATGAAAAGAAGAGATTGAATGCCTCGAAAAACAAGACTCTTTTTATCGTTTCTCTATCACATAGCAGAAAGAAATATTGTGATTTTACATTTTCCATATTCTATTTTTTCTACGTTTACATACGTTCGCGACACTAAAATTGAAACGTTACATAGTATGCAAAAATACAATTTAGTATAAAACCTCAAACTAGAGAAAATACCTACCAGCCCTGGAGGCACCTTGTTCTACTGCCTGAACTCCTTCATGAGACTTCTCTCCAATCGCTTCGCCTATTTCCTTGGCAACACCAAGAAGGTCAGTCATAAAATTCCCATCTGAAATCTCATAAACATAAAAAGACATGTCTCTGCATAGTAGGCATTTTCTGTTATTACACGACCTACCTTTTGAGTGGCTTTGGGACGAGTCTGTGGCTTTAAGTGTTGTCTCAGGCTCGCTCTCTTCTTTGTGTTGTTCGCTTGTGGGCGAAATATTGGAAACGACTTGTTTGGCTGGAAAATGTGTTTACTAAAAAAAGGGCTAAATTGTCGGAAATAGTATGTGTAACTTTTAAGGTATCACTAAGTAATATTTGAAATAGAATAACTCAGTATAAGAGATTATCGGCAAAATAAAAATCTTGAATGACTTTTTCTCTTACGATGTGATGTATTTTTTTAAAACTTGATATACACTTTCAGTACGAAACTGTAATGCACATAATTCTAATTAAATAAGTAGAAGTATCATTTTGTTTATATCTGGGAAAATCTTTTCCTTTCTTATTGAGTTATGTTGAGTAGAAGTAATTTGTTAGACATATTGGAGTTCTTTGTTTTAAATGATATAGGAAAGCCAAATTTCGCAATCAATTTTGAATTTCAAGTAAGCTTTAGTTTACCATAAGGCCCACTACTTTGCTTTAGAAGAGATTGGTGATCAACAGCGGGTAATAAAAGAGATTTATCCACCGCCAAACAAAACATGATCCTATGGGGCCCGTAATAATCCCAAGGCTGTCATGTGAGCCAGTGAGTGGATTATTATTGAAGAGAGTGTGAGACAGTGAAAAGAAAAATAGAATCACGTGTAATAGTTATGGAGAATTCAAAATATCGAACATTTAATATCCCAACATTTTTTTAGTAAGTAATACAATAGTTAGTATTATTAGTAATAATAATAATAATATAGGCGCATAACACTATTGAACCTCAATATTAGAAACCTCTTTGTGTATGCAAAGAGTAGAACGTTCATGAATAAATGAATTATTGATATAGATAGCGACATTCTCATACTGTTCTTTCCCACTTTATGCCTGGTTTTTATTTATTTTGCAAGGAAACCCATCCCTGATATTACCCTCTGCTCTCCTACTTCGTAATTCGTTCTTTAAAACAACTGCGATTGTTAAATTAGTTTCCTTCCGTTGAAAAAGGCAACAGTTGCGATCACTTTTACAGACGACTACAACACGAGCCATTTAAAAAAGATGTTAATTTTGTTTGTGTCGTTTCGTACTTAGTATATAGAAAAGCAATCAAAACAGAAAACGTCGACGATCAGATACAAATTGTAGATTAAAATATATAGATAGTTGATAATGTCCATAGGGATATTTATATAGACTTTTCAAATATTTAATCCTAAAATATGTTGTTAATCTGCCTATATCCAATAAAATTCTTCACTATAAATTGTCAAAAATATATATGTAAATAACAAATATATTATCCGAATCACATTAATTTAGCACTAAAAATGGTTTCCCTTAAAAGACCAATCTACAGCTTATTCTTCTCTAATATTGTTATGATGTGACAGGAGAAGCTAAGTAATCTCACCGGAGTTAATTAGAGAGCTGAACATAGTCCACTGTTTTGATGAAGAAGTATTTTCTGAAAAGATCGTCATATCAGATGAAGGCATTGGCTGCGATACTACGTTATAACGGATATTTCGAATAAAAAGAAAAATTTATTCAACTACTTCCATTCTAGGCTATTTTTTGGATGACAAAAGTAAAATTATTTGTTCAGCGTACTAAAAACTATAATAGTTAGACGAGAGATGATACTAGAAATTGCGATAGAATACAGTGGAAAATACTAGAATTTAATTGAAAGCTTATAATCATATAAAAAGAAACAAGCAGTGAAGGATGAAATAGAGATTAAATGGAAAACTTTTAACACTAGAATAATTTTTCACGTAAACTTCGGACACGGGCATTGGCGGAAAGGGTCTTTGTGGGAAAAACAAAAGTACGCACGGGCAGAGTCCAAATGGCATCGGAAAACACATGAATTGTCAGTGTTCTACTTAGAGATCAGAACACAGAGGATCTAGAGGAAGACTCTGTGCACATAAATACTGAAAATAAAAAACAGAACATACTAGAAGAATTCCTATTCAAGAATGACGTTAATGCATATGCTCTGAAAATAAAATAGTCAGATAACAATTAATTACATTTACGAAGCTGTATAAATGCATTGCAAAAACACTGCATTATAACGGAACACAAGGATATGGCACTATTAGTTAGTGATAATTTAATGAAAACTAATGAGATTGAAATTATTAGTAGTTCGCACAATCATGCGAATTATAAACGCTTAAATTTCTGTAAGATGTTCCAAAACGGAAGAAATTTTACTATAATACAAAATATCACATTTCATCTGGCATTTGTTACGGTAGTTAATCATAAAATCCTGCAACAATTTCTTCCTAAGACAATTAATAATAAAGGAGAACGAGTGGGCAAATTGCTAGTATTGGACAACAACATATCACACAGGCTTCCAGCTCTTTGCATCTTATATCTTACTTAACAAACAAACAGTCAACTTAGTAGTTTAGAACGTTTAAACAATTAAATGGATCTAATGCTTATTTTGTAATATTGACACATCTAAATTTATTGATGACATGCCTTGGCTTTGGAAGATAGTGTGAAAACAACATGACAACAAATAAAGAGAGCGTAAAAAATAGTAATAAAATGGCACTACTCCAGTAATCACTAGGTTGAAAAGACGACGGATAAATTTCATCGAAAAAAATAGTACTGTTCGGCCACCTGTAACTGAACTAATTTAATTATTTCGCCCACAACAAGCGATAGCTCTGATTATAAAATCAAATATTAGGTGGTTGCAGAAGTTTTAGTCATTTTTTTCAAAACTTCAATTTTATTTCTATAATATACAAAATGCAGTTCAATCATCAAAATATTTTTCCTCGCTTTTTATGACCTTCTGGCATCTCTCGGGTAACTTTCGGATTCGTTCGTGAAAAACGACATCAGCTTGGAGGCAATGAAATCGTCGATCCATTTTCGCACCTCAGCTGCATCTCGAAAGCCCAGTTCTGCTAGACAGTTCTGCATCGACCGGAATAAATTGTAATCCGAAGTTGCCAAGTCCGCTGAATACGTCGCGTGTGGGAGAACATCCCCGCCTAAGTTCAAAATAGTTTGCTGAGTACTAAGAACAACGTGAGGCCTAGCGTTGTCATGCAGCAAAATGACCTTCCGACTTCCTTGTCCAGAAAATGGTCGTTTTTGTTCAAATGCATTGAACAAATCAGTCAGTTGACGACCGTAGCGTTCGGCACTAACCGTCTCACCTGGTTGCAGGAGCTCATAAAACAGCACACCCTTCATATCCCACCAGATGTACAGAAGAACTTTTTTGGCGTGAGTGTTTGGCTTTGCCGTGGATGTTGTCGGCTGTCCGGGGTCTACCCATGAATGTGTACGTTTAGGATTCTCGTACAGGATCCATTTTTCGTCGCCTGTAACAATTTTCGACAAAAAGTTCTTCTTGCGTTGCCTGGCAAGCAACGAAATGCTAATGTTGAGTCGGCGGCCAATGCTGTTTTCGGAGAGTTCATATGGTACCCACTTTCCGAGCTTGCGAATTTTCCCCATCTCATGCAACCGTCTAGAAACTGTTGCTTGATCAACTCCTAGTTGTTCCGCGAGTTCTTCTTGGGTCTGCGACGGATTTTCATCTAGTAATGATTTCAAAGCATCAGTCTTCGCCGTTCGTAGCATCTCAGAGCATTGTCGGTCATTGACATCAAAACCACCAACTTTAAAACATCGAAACCAATATCTTGAAGTTCTGTGGGAGAGAACATCTTCAGTGAGTACAGGGCATATTGATTTGCATGCTTCAGCAGCATTCTTCTCTTGTTGGAACTCGTAGAGAATACAGTGTCGAATATGCCGTTTTTGGTGGCTCATCTTATTCTAATTATTTTGTGAAGTTTACCATTCAATCTTGACTTATGGCTTTTCACAAACTAAAACCCAACACTACAAAAACGCTAAAGAGTGGGAATTTATTTAGGTTTTAAATAATTGTACCAAAGCGCTGAAAAAAAAGACTAAAACTTCTGCAACCACCTAATATATGTAGTATTGTAAGAGATCTAAAATTAACGAGAACTTAACTATGCTGTAAATGTTAAATGGTGGAAGGCAAATAGTCCTAAAATAACTGCCAGAAAAGTTTAGTATAGAAATTTTATAGTATACCTGCAAAATTTCTCGGTAGGGGAGTGATCTACTTCAGAGCGTTCTGTTCGCGTACACATGGATATTGGTAATCGAGAAAAAATATCAAGACTAAGCAGGTAATTCAAATATCTCATGGGATTTATATAGGCCATGTAAAGTAGCCAATCTGATGGTATAGTAGAAAATGACCTAAAAGAATAATTAAACATTTTCACATTTCTCTAGATATTCTATAGCGTTCCATTTCTACCATAGCATTAGCTTTGCTAAATGGATCCCTGACTACGCCACTCATCTGTGACGAGTCACTTCGTGTAATTCACTCACCGAGCTAGTCCTCCGCCAAGCAATATCCAGAGGAACATTATGGTAATTGCAAGTCCAGTGCAGTTCAAACTGTCACTAATGTACATCATGCACGTCATTGTAATGAATTGTGCATGGAAAAAAGTGGCAAGGAGAAGGAAGGAAGTACGTAGAATCACTAGGCTTAACGTCAAATTGCTAAGCCTAAACGTCCACATCAGTTCATCGACGTAATGCTACTATCATAGTGGTTTCGAATGTAATATATAATATGCTATCTAAGAAATAGGAACAAACAATTCACCACATTATAAGTGCTGTGGAGATGAAAATTGAAAGGATATCCACTACTGTGACTACGGTTAAGTATCCGAGCGCCGACCACATCTGACCATATAAGCCCTCAAACGATTCATGGAACGATAAAGTTCGCAGTGGAGAATCTAAAAATAGATATATTTAATTGTATTTGTTTGGCGTAAATCTAATGAGATATGTCAAACCAAGCGTGGATACAAAATAGGATCTTACAATTTTTAATAATATTGTTCAATTATAATGTATTTCTCAGATTACTATGTTTTCCTCTATTTATCTATTTAGATAATTGTGGGTTAATTTAATAAAGTTAAAAATATAATTGTTATCAATGTTTTCAAGCACTTACAAGCTAGGTGTGTTAAAAAAGTAGCCATCATATAGAAGATTGTGTTGGTAATTTGAAAAATTCCAGAAGCTGAATGGGGAATGGACCAAGAACCAGATAGAAGATTTACACTGGAAAGCTTAGTGTAAAATTGCATTAATATTGTAGCTGAAAATAGTGAAAATGTTAGTGATTTTTCCAAGAAAATTGTATTGATTTGAAAGAGAAATATAACTATTTCATTATTCTCCAGTATCATGAGTGAATCTGTCGTAACAAAATAAAAGTGCCGAATCATCCCCGATGTTCGACTTCAATAACATATTTCCTCTGTGAATGTGACGGCCACTAAGGATAAGCCTAAGCCAAGCCAAGCGACCGATGCTTGGACTCTACTGTTGATGTGATTAGTCTTCCACTCCGGCTGATAGTGGGAAAGCTTGTACAAAGTCCAAGTTTTTAGCACATCATGACACTTTAACTTCAGCCAGTATAAATCCAATCATTTTAATTAAATCGAATAGAGTTAAAAGGACAAGCCTGAAAAGGGAAAGAAAAAGAGAAGCAGCTGGGAGGGCACTTATCCTAAGAATCAAAGATGTTGGAGTAGAGCTGATAGAGATAAGAGAACGTCTGAAATGAATAATTGTATCTATCAGCTGTAAAAACTAAAGTAACAAGGAAATAGTAAGAATTGTTTTTAGTAAATTGAATATTTTTGACAATTCAACAAGAAAATCAGTGCAAAGGTGATACTGCTATAGATGTATTTTATGCGAACCTCATTAGAATGTAAAACTTTTGAGTCATTAATTTCTTTTCAAGATGGCATAGCGCTGTACTCCTTGCATTTGCGTAGACATCGCTTTTGGAGTTATCTTCACATAGAGATGATGAAGAATAATTCTAAAATGGTAAAGTGAGAAAATCAACCCGTGATAATTATCTATCATGGGTCATATAAAATAAACATTTGAATATGAAAAAAACATATGCACAAATTTTTAAGGTAATTGAAATGTCAATTGTTTTTGTTAGCTTAGTTGATATCATTCCAATTTAAGTCTATAACTAACGCTAAATAATTAATTAATGTATATAAGGAGTACGCCAAAAGTTTTGATACAAAATGCAAGTGCAATTAAATCAGCATATATGACGTAGCAATCCGCTGTGCTAATTCAAGCGAGTTGCTTAGAGCCTCCTTGACCACGTGCCAAATTTCATTCAATTCTCCCATCCCTGAACTGTCACAGCCACAACTCTACGCAATACCGTCATCGACTTGCACCAGCAAGGAGAAAAAGATCGTGATTGCTGAGAAGATCTGTGTCATGGGAATAACTCTTCACCGCACTGTGAGGCGATATCAGGAGATGAGTAGAGTAGAGGAACATCCTACAACAATTTGGACTCCCTCAAGGTGGCCCTAGTCAAATCTTGGGACGAAATAAGTGAAGACGAGTTGCGGCCCATCGTGGGTAACTTCGAGACGCTTCTACTAGCTTGTGTGACCGCAAAAGGAGGAAACTTTGAACACCAATTAAACTAAATTATTGTTTGGTATCTTATGTATGTATGGACAAATTTTTGTTCCAAAAATTGTTTTTATCATGAAGTTATGCGACTTAACATCCGTATCAGAACTTTTGGCGCACCCTGTACATATTTGCAAAGTTATGTCATATAATTTTGTTCTGAATAGTCTTTACGTAATATATTTTCATATTTAATCTATAAAAAATTGCAATAGAATGAGTTTTCAAAAAGGAAATACCTTGAAATATTCCACTAGTCGTACTGCTTGATCTTGAGTTTCGACGTATCTTGCTGTCGTCTCGCGATCCACAGTAGCTATCGACACTTTAAATACAATTATATAAAGGCCTATAATTATATTTTATACTCATATGTTCTATTGATGAGATTGATTTGACAAATATGAATTTTGAACCGATTGGAACATAATTTCTTAATGTTAAAGAAAATTAATTATATTATAAATAAAATTTATCTGCCCTAGTTTGACCATCTAGATGGGCATTGTACTAATTAACTAAAAAGCTTTACAGATTGTTTCTATTAGTGCATCAAAGTAAGAAGAAAAGAATAATTAGGCCTTAATGGCTTTGCATGCTTGTAAAGAATGTAGCAACCGAAATGGAATTTTTGAGCACAAAAAAGTGACTAATACTTAGGGATATCGACATCTGTCTTGCAATGTCTAATTTCCCTATAGCAGAAATCTAATTTCTTTGTTAGAAATATCAATAGTGGTTATCGTTATTCTACATATCTCGTTAAACCTCTTATTAACTGTCGATTTCATCTTATAAATAAAAGCATTAGCACTGTTATAATTTTTTTATCAAATGCTTAATTTTAAGATAAGGAGTCATCATAGTATTTATTTAATAGATAATAATATTAAATAACATTTTGAAATTATAACAAGATAATAGTGTATTCTAATCAGATCTCACAGTAATAGGTCGCTGGATTTTCATTATTGGGGCAAGGAAATCCTGCAGTCTTAAAGTAGTTTGGTAGGTTTCTAGTATTGCCTAAAAAATGATATTTTAGTCTTGTATCAACTTAAATTATACTCCTTAAATACTTCTAAGCATTGATTACTGAGTGGAGTTGCGTCACAGTATTATTTTCAAATTAAAGGACGCCATCAGATTCTTCTCCGTCAATGCTAATCGTTTAGGCTTCTAGTACGGTTTAATAGGCTTGTGTTTGATAGTATTATACGTTAATTTTTGCATTAAGTTTATTTATGAATAAAAATTATAGCCTTAAGACTTTTAAGCAGCTTAAAGTAAACTTATGATTTTCAATTAAAAGTATTATGTACATAATGGAGTATGTGCTTGAATAGTATCCTACTTAATTATTTACCAACTTAACATCACTGCTTTCGTTTGGTTAAAATATGCGTTTATTTGTAAATTACCAACCTGAGTAAAGTACTTCACCATAAAAGATAATCGTAACTCTCTCAAGCAGTTGATATATATCGGATCGAGGATTTCGAATAGATACCAGAACTATTCGATTGTATCGTGAAGCAAATGTTTTTAGACAGTACATCAGCTGATATGACATTAAAGGTTCAAGATCATGCGTGGGATCATCTATGACTAGCAGAACTGTAAATAAACCTTTTGATGTACCTTATCAACGAAACTCAAATACCCATAAATACAAAACTATATAGTTCCTTGAAAAACTTACTTGGATCTTTGATTAGCGCAATTGCTACCATTGTTCTTCTTCTAGCACTTTCCGACAGTGCGTCAAGTCTTTTATGACCATAACCCAAGATTTCAAAATCTTTCATTACAGATAAAACCTATAATGTGTCGCCCTTCTTATATACCAATTTCAGATTATTCATGTTTTACACTGGATTCGTGGATCAGAACTCTTGTGTAGTGAAATCATTTCATTCAGTAATTCTTGTTTACGTGATTACTTTGCTTATTGAATTGTTATCGTTTTTTCAAACATTTTAATAAGATTGAAGTAGGTCAAAAGTGGAGTGGTATTCTCGCAGTGTTGTACGGACCAGATATGATGTGGATATTAACCTACTCTCTGGTTAGTTTCTGTTAGGCTTACAGATCTTCCAAGCGATAGTCGAGCCGTATAATAAAGCAAATTACGCACAGAAAGAAATCCAGGATATTTCACTCCGAAAGTTACATAAGAGCAAAGTTGATTGAAACGATAACCTGGAAAGTACAGTTTGCAGCAGTCTTTTCCTCTATATATTAATTTACGTGAAAAGTATAATTTCAATATAGAGAAAATAGATAAGAGAAAGGAGGAAGAAGAAATAGAAATATAAGCAGCAAAAAAGACCTTAGCGGTCAAAAATATTGTTTTTAAAGAATACAAGCTAAATATTTTATGCAATATGCTTTTTCTACTCAAAAATTTTAAAAATACTCCAGTATATAATATTTGATAACTGACGGGATAAAATCTGCCTATCAAGTTGAATTGTCCCTGCAGTATCTCCACTTCCAGTTGAGCAAATTGCATTTAGCAAAGTCGTCTTGCCACAACCGAAAAATATTTATATTCCGCTTAATCTATGGTTATTTAACTTATTTCCAGAAGAAGACAATAACGAGTGTTATGTGTATCTTCTAATGAGTCACCGGGATGTTCTAAAGAAATCTTATTATATATATATACGTACAATGAGGGCACTTCATCGCGGGTGTACAGTAGAAAAAGTTGTTCAATTCGACTTTGACAACCGATATTGTTACATTTGATATGTTAAGTGGAGGAGGTTGACGTGTTGTATAGGTAATTAAGGGTTATCTATAATTCAATTCGTATTTTAAAAGATAAAAGTTTCAATAGAACTTACCGAAGTTATATCGAGAGTGAAAATAGATCGCAAGAAAAACTTTAAAATAACATTTAAAAAAAACTAAAAAATGGGAATGATTATATAACACTGACTAATTATAAAAGCTCTACTCCATCATTAGAAAAAAATAGCTGCTGTTGACAAATAGATACTATCACTTGTATCTCATAGAGCATGAAAAGTCTACTTTTGGAACAAAATTTCTTCTTAAAAGGAGATCATATTGATATGTACAAGATAGGAAATTCAAATATGAATAAAAAATTTTCATGTATCTAAAGTTCGCTCTCTGAAGATAGTTATGAACGAGTTTTTCCATCTATGACCGCGATGACACATCATGATTCTTTCTTAATATTAAGTCTTAAAAACTGAATAATATGCATAATTTACATACCAGATACACCCATGATAGCATGAATTTGTCCTGAATAAGCCTCGAGAGACACCTCTTTCAAAAACTGAGCCACAATTGGCGGGGAAAAGATGCGGTTATACCTAAAACAGACTAAATTTGTAAGAAACTTGATTAATAGAAAAGCGTTAAATTGTAACGACAAACCCTTACTGACGAATTATGTATTATAACTGAAAATGTAAGGGAAACAAAATTACTAAGCTTACCATTGCCCTTCATTCACAGTACTCACGAACGACACATTTCTGCATTCCAGTAGATGAGACGGTAATGTGGCATGGGAGGACATAGTTAGCGAGTTCCATGTACTATTCCTTAAACTCCGAATTTCGTAATTATTTTCTAGTATAGTCTACAGTGAATCTGTAACGAATAGCGGAACACAAGCTAAATAAAGCAACGATTCATCGCAAAAATTTCTTAGACGTTTATATCCACATCGACTACTAGAGAATGACATGATGTGCGATTGCCTACAGTACTTTGCACCAACAACAGTGTTCTCTATTTGAAACAGCGTTCGTCGGACAAATGAAAAAGAGTGTCTGAACAGTCGATATATAAAGAAATTATCAATAGATGAAGAGTTCTGACAAATATATAAGCACTATAGACGAAAAAGTGAGACTCATTTCCTGTGCCACATGAAGGTCGTATTTGAATAGACATATGGCAAGGACGTCAAATAATTAGGATAGCAGGTAATAACTACTATGGCCTTTCTCCGAACTCGATTTATACTGAGAAGACATTTTCCAATAAGTGTCCTTATTCTATGGAATTTCCCTTCATCTAAGTATATTCTAACGTGTATGATCTTATTGTTCTACATGTGAATAATTATAGATGAAATTACCTCATCATGAGCTGGCGGTGAGAACCAAAGATGACATCCACGAGTGGTCTATCTATAGGCAAAATCTAACTGCTAGTCTTGCTGAGGCCATTGTTCCTATTGGAGTAAGTTAATTTTATAGTCCGTATTCTGTAAAAGCAAAACAGTTTTTCGTATGTTGGCAAAAAGATAATTAAAATGTTAAAAAGTACCTTGCAAGACGATTTATGGAGGAAGAGTTAAAACTAAGGATAATGAAAGAAAAAACTATTTACATATCTAAATTACATTTTCTTTAGATGATCGTGTTAAGATTAGTGTCGAATAGATAAATAATATTATTCATGTAAATGACAGTTCTATTGAAGACATGCGCAGTTATGTAACAATAATTAGCTAAATATTTACAATGAGGTCGGCTAAAACTGAAAATATTCTAACAAAGGACTATATGAATGGTATAGGATCCTTGTGAAGATAATTACGTACGCAGAGAGAAGACAGATTGTCTCTCGCCATTAGAAGGCCGGTTTCTGACCCTCATTGCATTTCAATTCCAGTCAATGGTTTTCATCACATCTGAGTTACAGTCTTAATCGATCGAACGCTGTTCTATTATTACAGGATTTCTATATTTCACATATTCAATCAACACAAAACTGATTTTTTTCCCTTTTTTTTCCGCAGAAAATTTCTCTTCCTTATGGTGACTTTCGCATGGAAAGTGGTACAGTAGAGTCAGTGAAAAGTGCGGGACAACAAGAGAGTAAATTAGAGGATGAGGATATATATGTGAGCTTCGGATTACCTAGGCTTCTACCAGGTAAGGCAACAGAAATTAGAAGTAAAGTTTAAAATAAATGAAAGCTAAGTTCATAAATAGTGATTTGAGTATGATGAAAGTAAGAAAAGAAAAGAACTAAAATTATATGGTATTCTAGTTTTTAGGAAAACTACTCACCACAATGCGCCAATCAGCTCAGAATATGGAGACGTCGACGTCAGGAAAAACTCATGCAGAATGCAATCGGGGGTGCATGGAATAATTATTCTCAAAATAAAATATAGTTGTATTATATAAATATCGAATGGATAAATTTTCCAGAGAAAATAGCGCTTCTGGATATTCTCGTCACAACGACCAATGTTTCTCTAATATGGACACACTCGCAGATAGTGGATATAACTACCTCAAGTATGCAAAGTACAGTGAACTAATTACTGAGGAAAACAGGTCTGTTTACATATTTAGTGGATCTTACAGTAATACGATGAGGTCGCGTAATCGCGACTAGGCTTTGCAAAAGACAAAACTTACTTGCTCTATCGCTCATCACTTTCTACATAATGCGAATTTCGCAATTCTGGATATAAATTTAGAATCTGCGTTAAACTTCCAATCTAATATATATCAAACTTACCTCTCTTTAAAAGAAAATTGTATTCTCTTTTTAGTTTCATCTCAAAGTTAATTTTCACTTTGCTGTTTTTGTATCTCACATATATCAATTCAGCTTTAACAAGCTAAGTACTTCAATACTTGACGATTTCACATGAAAAAAGATAGTGTACCAAAGAACTGGAGGTAATTAAGCTTTAATAAAATTTCACTTAAAATTTTGGCAAAAGTCGATTCTATCAGAATATATAAAATTCCTATGCTAGTTCATTTGTGCACTTTTATAACGAAAGTTATATTTATCGAATCATCAAACTTGCTTATGTTTAAATGGAATAAGAGATTTTTTTGAATAGAATACTGCTTAGTGTTTTGAGTTAATATCTTTCCATGTTTATTTTCATTGTTATTAAGTTATATTTATTTCTAAAGTTAGCTAGTGCCAAACTTTCTCGATATAACTAAGACCTGAGCTCTCTGGAGGTCAATCTGTGCATCTTATGTCACACTTTATAGTACATTTTTAACAAATGAGATATGAAAACTTTATATTTTGTTGTAGTAAAGTACGGAGTCCATTTCATTCTGAACTACTTATGACTTGCATTGAATAATACATATATAACTAGAATAAGATCAGAATAAATAATAAGTTTTTTGACATATGTAATAGACTTTAATTATAGTGATATATAGTCATACAACAATAGGATTATTGGTATTACGAGAGAGAAAAACTAATAAGTCTATTGACCCTCATTTATATTTGGGTCATTGCTAGGAAAATTTATTTTTAATTTTAAAATAAATACACAACTCTATTTTCAATATAGTTAAGATGATGTTTTAAAGAGTCCAATAGTTGCGGAGAAACATAATATATTATGATGCAATACTAGTTTTAATAAAGTATTTACTTAGGTTTTAAAATTATATACTAAAAGCGACAACACCAACAACATTTAGTACAGACATCTAAGAAAAGTGAAGGAAAGATGGATACAACAAAAGCTGTGAGGAGAGGCTCATCAGCAGGCTTTTCATTCCATCAATCTTCCACACAACTCATAGGCTCAGAAATCAACTAGTTCTCCATTTCCTCTGTTAACTGTGCCTTAATAATCTTGTCCTACAGAACTAATTTCTCTCCGTGAAATCAATCATGATTTTAACGTAATGTAATAGATTTTTAGAAAGGAATCCGTGCTGCTAAAGGTAGCAGGAAATTTGTTATTTTTATATTTAAACTAATTAAAGGCACGGCTTAGTTTTTAAAAAAGTGTGAGCTTTTGTAATGATCCAAAATTATGGTTCATGCTATGTGAGAAATTCCAAAACTCTCAGGCAAATTTAACTTTATATATACACTATTGTGACTGATTTATGCAAAAGTTGCATTTTAAGACGTTGTTTTGCATATTTTTAATACCAGGCGTATGTTTCAGTTCAAAGTGGGAATTTTGTAATTTGGATGGGAGAGAAATATATTCTTGAGCCGAATTACTTTGAGATGAGACATTATTGTTTTCTTTTATCATAATACAAAGATTTCGACACTTGCAATATGCTGTTTAGAAGGACTTATACCTTCTAAACCCCATTATTAGGACGCCTGCAAATTCTACAGTAGACAACAATCAAACATTCCAACAATGCACTTTTCAAGTTTTAAGTTTCACTCATTTCGACCAGAACTTCATTCTGTAAGGGATAAGTATTCTCATAGATTTTCGATACTTTTTTAGCCTCTTATATTTTAGAATAATAAGCAAATAAAGAGTGACAGAATTGTAGTAAATTGATATAATGGAAGAGTGCAAGTGAAAGAAAAATTCTTATTTAACATAAGTATTTCGTATAAAGGGGTATTTTTAACAGAAAAACATTGTTTTTAGTGGTCCTCCTCACATATCAGTCTCACACCTGTCGTTTTCACAAGATGTGAGGAGTAAAACAGACAAAGCAATGCTACGTCTACCCAAGTACTTTCAAATGGTTAATCAACACTATTTACTAACAATGTTTACTTTAAGGATATATATATATATATAATTCTTTGTTAAATTCGCTATTTAGATTCATGACCTTTCATTTGAGCTGCTCGGTGGCGACTTCCTAGCTTTGCTGTACACAGCGGGTAGAGATTTTTTTTAATAGCTGCTTTCTAATAAAGTTTTATATTGTTTATTTGCAGACCAATCGGAAATGAGTGCTTCTATTAAAAAGTTTTAATTAGCAGCTGTTTTTGCTCTGAATTTTTCAGAACTCGAAATGCGTACCTTGTTGCGAATTTTGTCAAATGATCATCGACCGCAAGGACGAATCAGAGGAGAATTCTTGATCAATGGTCATCGTCTAAAACATCCGCAGTTTAGCGATAGGATAGGTAATTAGTTAGGTGTTATTCAGAGCTCAATTATAGATGTTTCTAGATCTGTCAAACTAAATATGAGATATAATAATATTCATAGTAGTTAGAATAAACCTGGAGTTAGAGGTTACGTAGAGTAGGAGATAAAATCCTTGATAAGTACATATTTTTTAGCTCATGTTACAATAGAGGACCCACCTCATGATCTAACAGTAGTTCAATACCTGCGTATTAGTTCTCTGCTCCATCCACCAGCAACGAACGCATTCAAAGTGGAAAACATGGTATCTAGACATGTGCTGAGAATGCCATTTTTAATTTTTAATCTTTACTTTATTTGTTTAGATTGACCAGCTGATTGTTACTCTGGCATTGGCTCCTTATCGAGATACGGTATGTGGACGATTGGGAAAATCAGAAATTCAAAGAATGAAAATAGCAGCACAGATTCTTAAAGATACAGGTATTTTATACAAAATTAGTAGGGAATTTATCCACTGTTTGTAACAATACCATACACTATAGTAAAATTTCTTAATACATTAAGATACACAACAATCCCCTTAAATATTACTGATATATTTGAAAAAGGGATTTGTTCATGGTTTTTGAATATACGTTGCTTATTTGTAGTCCCACGTTATTAAAGTGAATGCTTTTTCTATCAATTCGATTCTCTTATACTGTAAAATACCTGACTGCTTGTTGTGCGTATTGAACACAGGTTAACCTAGCGAGTATATAAAAAATTTCCGAATGAGCGTAGATCATAAATTCCTTAAGATCTGATATTACATTAAATTTACAAAAAGTTAAGTTCTTGATTTGAATCATAATAGGTAATCTCACTATTTTATGCTATTTTACATTCTATTCAACAATCTTAACGAAGCATTTGGTTTTAATGTTTAATCGCCAATTTAGGGAACGTTATGCTAAACTCTTAAACCATAAGTATTGCGAATTTCTTTTAAAGCAAATAAAAAAATAAAATGCATTGGTCAATTCCGAAAACTACCACTTTGGTCAAAATAGGTACAAATCCCAGATGCATAATACCTACTTCAACATTAATGTACTTGAGAACCAGTTTGTTAGCTACTTACGTAAAATTTGTGTCTGATCGATGAGCGGGATAAACAAAAGTACGGAAAAGTAATATGTTTATTCAAATGTTCTTTCCTATCAGTTTCCAGACATTTTGGTATGCGATAATGTGACGAAAGACATGGACATCTATGATGTGGCTTTTGTGATTGACTACCTTAGGGACTGGGCCATTAAACTGAACAGAATTGTCATCCTGGCAATTGCTCCATCCACGCTCGACATACTACAAATGTTCTCTAAAGGTAGTACTTTACAAATCACTCTGTATATAGGAGAAAATAATTAGTTACGAATGTAATTTTTCAATAAAAATACATGAAGGATAAGATTATATGCCTATTGATGTAGGACCTATCTTTTGCCTTACAACTAAGCTTATTTATATGCTGCCTTAGAGAAAAATGCATCTAATGCTTTGAAACGCTTCAATTCCTAATATAATAATATTTTCAGTTAGTATACTGGCTTCCGGTCGTCTCATTTATTTCGGAAATCCCGTAAATATGGTCAGATATTTTGAATCGGTGAATTTCCCATGTCCAATGTTTAGAAACCCATGTGACTATTATGGTAAGTTATTTTTTGCATTTAAAAAGTTCTGATTTTAAATTTTGCACGGAAAAAAACTAATTAACTACAGCTTACAGAACGATTGATCACTAAACCATGACTGAGAAAATATAACTAATTAATAAATTTATCAACTAAGAAAATAGAAAAACTAAAGACATTAGTACATTTAAAAGTGAACAATATATTTGAACTATTCATAACTGTACATAAATTACGTCTAATAACCAACGAACATTCTACAACTAGTGAATTCGAAAAACTATAATGGAAATTATTAGAAAAGTAAAACTAGGTGTTTAGCCTTTGAGTTTATGAATAGAGCTAATAATTATCTCCTACGATCTTATAGTTGATCTAGTCACTCATGACCACCTATCCGCTGATGCGTCTGTAGAATCTCTACAACGTATTTCTTTACTCGCTGACTGCTGGTTAAGAAAAGCACCGCCGCTCACACCATCGAAAATTGCTACCGTCTCACCCAAAAAGCCTAGACCTGGTACCATGAAAGTAGCAAGAGCCCTTTATAAGTAGGTGACATTTTTACGTTTCAACAAAATTTACTTAGGAACGATTTGTAACTAAAATCACTCACCTTTTAAACATTGTAGTATAATAAAGAAAGTATTATATATTTTATTAGCTGTAATAAAATAGTAAAAACATATTTTAGGTGGAAAATGGGGACTATTGTCAATATGTAATATTAATGATTTGACAAATAATTTGTTGCTTTATAGAAGATGCTGGTATCAGTTCTATAATTCACCTATGGGAGTTATGAATGAGCCATTGTGGGCCTTATTTATATCAATCATAATTGGAATTGCATTCTTCGATATGACGATTGAGAAGAGGTCTGGAGCCAATGATCGTGTGGGATTTATAGGAAGTGTACTCTATTTTGGTCTTCATCCACTTATTGTGATTTTTATTAAAAAAGGTTAGACAATTTGCAAATTTAGCATATTGCTTCCATTCTTAATTAATTTAAGCCTATGTGAAATATTAGGTGGTTGCAGAAGTCTTAGTCTTTTTTCACAATTCTAATTTTATTTCCATAATATACAAAATGCAGTTCAATCATCAAAATATTTTTCCTCGCTTTTTATGACCTTCTGGCATCTCTCGGGTAACTTTCGGATTCGTTCGTGAAAAACGACATCAGCTTGGAGGCAATGAAATCGTCGATCCATTTTCGCACCTCAGCCACATCTCGAAAGCGCTGTTCAGCTAGACAGTTCTGCATCGACCGGAATAAATTGTAATCCGAAGTTGCCAAGTCCGCTGAATACACTGCGTACGGGAGAACTTCCCAGCCTAAGTTCAAAATAGTTTGCTGACTACTAAGAGCAACGTGAGGCCTAGCGTTGTCATGCAGCAAAATGACCTTCCGACTTCCTTGTCCAGAAAATGGTCGTTTTTGTTCAAATGCATTGAACAAATCAGTCAGTTGACGACCGTAGCGTTCGGCACTAACCGTCTCACCTGGTTGCAGGAGCTCATAAAACAGCACACCCTTCATATCCCACCAGATGTACAGAAGAACTTTTTTGGCGTGAGTGTTTGGCTTTGCCGTGGATGTTGTCGGCTGTCCGGGGTCTACCCATGAATGTGTACGTTTAGGATTCTCGTACAGGATCCATTTTTCGTCGCCTGTAACAATTTTCGACAAAAAGTTCTTCTTGCGTTGCCTGGCAAGCAACGAAATGCTAATGTTGAGTCGGCGGCCAATGCTGTTTTCGGAGAGTTCATATGGTACCCACTTTCCGAGCTTGCGAATTTTCCCCATCTCATGCAACCGTCTAGAAACTGTTGCTTGATCAACTCCTAGTTGTTCCGCGAGTTCTTCTTGGGTCTGCGACGGATTTTCATCTAGTAATGATTTCAAAGCATCAGTCTTCGCCGTTCGTAGCATCTCAGAGCATTGTCGGTCATTGACATCAAAACCACCAACTTTAAAACATCGAAACCAATATCTTGAAGTTCTGTGGGAGAGAACATCTTCAGTGAGTACAGGGCATATTGATTTGCATGCTTCAGCAGCATTCTTCTCTTGTTGGAACTCGTAGAGAATACAGTGTCGAATATGCCGTTTTTGGTGGCTCATCTTATTCTAATTATTTTGTGAAGTTTACCATTCAATCTTGACTTATGGCTTTTCACAGACTACAAACCCAACACTACAAAAACGCTAAAGAGTGGGAATTTATTTATGTTTTAAATAATTGTACCAAAGCGCTGAAAAAAAAGACTAAAACTTCTGCAACCACCTAATATATCTGTACAAAAAGTTTATCTATTCTCAGCTCATTATGATAGACCTTCATTGGTCTCGTACGATATCCGTTCACCTTATTGTGGTCCTACACTATATATAATAGCTAAGGTTAGTAATCTTTTAATTTTTTCTACAGTTTTTTTGATAGTAATTAAAATAATACATGTCAATAATCATTATAATAATTTCATTTAGCAAATTTTTGAGCTGCCATTTGTACTTTTGACATCAGCAGCATATGTTGGTCCTGCTATTTTCATGACAGGTATTCTTACTTCAAATCAAAGATTTTGTATAATATTTTAGAAATAAACTATATATCCTAGCTAGATTTAGGATAATTGGTTTTTTATTTAAAGCAAACAATACTAAATAACACAATTTCAGAGTCATTTGAATTTTACTAAACAAGCTTACACTTGCAATTGTTAATAGTAAGAATAAGTACACATACCCATTATTTGGAATATCTTGAGCATTCATCTCAAAAAAATAATTTAATAAAATTAAGTGTTTCGAACAAGCATTACATAATTTTGAATGTATATTCTTTTTTATTTCTTCAATTATATAACTACCTATTTTAGGTAACCACCTTTCAAGCAAAGAAGGTGTTATGATAATCCATTCATCTTTCTCCATGGTTGCAATTTACATCTTCCTTTGGCGTCTTCTTGCACTTATTTGTGCCCATACCTTTAAATCGAAATTGAAGGCTTTTTTTCTCACAGGTTCCTTATATTAATACTTATATATATTATTATATATATAGTAATATACATTTTTTTGCATTATAACATTGCCGTTTCACATATCATAGATGTGAAAATTTATTTAAGATTGATTTAAAAAAGTGGTAAATTAAAAATACAAAGCTTCTTAATTTAAACTTGGCTAACTAAATTTATAGTGATTTTTTTAAGTGATGCTGTTAACAGTCTCCCACTTGAGCTCTGGTCTACCAATTCACTCAAATGACCAAACTTGGGCATTACAAACCAACAGATTCATGTCACCGAATTATTGGACTGCACATATACTTATGCAAATGGAGTTTTCCGGTAGGATTTCACAAATTTCGGGTCATTTATTAGCTATCAAACCATTTGCCTTCTATGACCTTCGATTTGCTTATTTTTAAAGAATATTTCCCGCTAAGTACTCAATGAGCGTCACATTACATACATTGGCATAGGATAGAAATCTATAGCCTTGAAACGTGAATTCCTGCTTTCCATTTTGTTTAGAACTGGTTATTAATGAAATAAAGCATTAACGTGGAAAACGAGCTTTGGGTAATAAGCATTACACTGTCTTGAAAGAAATAATGCACTAGTTTACTTTTTTAGAAAGATGTCTAAATATCTTTTTAATTTACAATTTTTAAAAATCTATAACTAGTGGATCAAATAAAGGATTCACCTGAATGTGTGTGCTTTTGAAACTTCTTATAAATACGACTAAAATGGTGTATAAGACTTTCACAGGAGATTCTATATTCGCTTCAATTCTATTGAAAGAAGTAGCAAATTCAAGCGAACTATTGTTAGGATGTGAAAGAAGGAAGATTTTAGCTAGGAAAATAGTAGATGTGAGTTAGAATTAAAAGTTACAACATAAATTTAATGTATCAATAGATGTGTTTGTAATTAAAATACTTCCATTTTTCTAAGAGAAAAATAAATACATATGCGTAGTGCATATTGTAACAACAAAATAACTCACAAACACAGGAATAAACGAGAACTGGGTGAATTTTATGAATTTAGGTCCCTATCTATACGATTTCTCAGTGCTCAAAAATGAGAGGGTCACAGCTAATGTACTTCTACGGTTTTGATCCCACATCAATCTTTAAAAACCATTCCCCTACTTTAATTTTTTATAAAGGATTAGGTATTTTAGCATTTTGGCTATTTTTAGCATTTTTAACACTCTGTTGTGTGGTGAAATGCAATCATAGGTTAAAATAAATATGTCATACATACTGTTTATATATTTTCCAGCCTATTATGTCTGGATTTAGAATGAAATATATAAATTTCTCAAAAATAAGCCTGATGAGAATTTTAGGCTTTGTGGTATACCCTATATATTTCAATTCGTCCTTAGTTTTTTGTTGAAATTAGTAAAACTATCTATGAAAGTGGAACAAACAACTTTATAATTATATCAACGGGAACAGAAAATGAATTTGGACATGGAATCAAGGTGCAAATCGTACGCTCTTATTCTTGTGATTCGTTGTCTTAAAAGTAAGCAACAAAATGAGAGTGATGAGGAGGATAGAAACGACGATGAGGATAGTTATTAGAATAGAGTACGTCAGAGAAGACACACAGTTGGACAGCGCCGACGAACTGCGCTCCTCTGAAAATAGACAATTTCCTTAAAGGTAAATTATATACGAATTTCATAAATCGTCATAGAATAACTAAGCTAATAACCGTAGTCCAAATATCTCATGTAATATAGTAATTTGAATGTTCATTTTTTCTTACTTCATTGCAAGAAATAAGTTATTCTATATACATATTTTAAGCTCATTTATGTAGTGACTCTATAAAGATAATTTTAAATCCGAAATTTTTCACTTTCTAAAACACTAAACTGCCCTATCGGAGGAACTTGGAGAACAGGATTAAGCACGTATAGAAACACCATGAATGCGGAAGGACAAGGATTTAAAACCCACTTACCATAGTACTTCACGTCTTCTGGCGAATCTAGAACTCTTAATTCTCCGACGAGATCTATTTCAGGATAACCCTTTGAGGTGGAAAAGCGAGGTTTTCTGTTTAGTTCGCTCTGATTTATAAGAATATCACGACGTTGTCGATGAGAGTCGAAACTGAATATCTATTTTTACTTCTGACTTATTTACTAAAATTTTCGTGTGGTCATACTTTTAAATTTTCATAGTGTTTTACATAAGAATAACAAAGATAAAATAAATTAATAGCAAATTAATGAAATGACGAAATCTTGATAAATATTTTCTCAGTGAATTTGGTAACTAACCCATATCCATAGTAGATGTATCCGAGAGTGGTATTTTTTTTCACTTCCTCGTCAGGCTTACTTGCCGGTGGGTGAACTTCTCGCATTTGAGACAGTGTATCCGAAGTGACAGAGTTCTCGGTCGAACTTAATAATTTATTTACCGTATGCAATATTTTTATTTTTATAGTGTCAAACGCAAAATAAAATACTTGCCACTGAATTGTGGGCATATGCTAAGCAAATGTAAAATGTATTTCTCTTCCATCTTCGAAAAATATCCTAATTACAATGTTTTATATACGGCTTATATTATAATGAATACATTAATAAAATGCTAATCTCTTAGCAAACCTGTATATTCCCACTGATTTATAGATCTCTTTAATTCCTGTTTGTGGCACATCCCTCAATTTTTTAGCTTTAGCCAAACGCTCCTCTAAAGTTGGACATGAAGATGGAGGCTGAAATTGTTTAAATTAAAGCTATTAAATCGAAAATAGAACAATAAATGAAGTATATGTAATTCTGGTCGAAATTTTTTCTTTTAATTTAATAATTGCATAAAATTCGACAGCGACATGAGGCTTAAAGCCTATAGGTGTACCAGTTTAAACTACTGCAAAAGATATCCTTTCATCTAAAATATGGATAAAAACTGCTATCAAAGACCGAGAATGGTATAAATAAGAGGGAATTAGAGTGATAAGAAAAATACGAAAAGTATAACCGAGAATAGGTGGATTTCGATCGAAAATAGTTAAAGGTAGAAAGTAATTACCGATAATTTTTTGCAATCCTCTCCTTGTAAACAGATTCTTATTTGACAAATAAAACGCGTAATCGTTTTTTGTGCAAATTTAAACACATGAGTTTCCTGAAATATGCAAGAATATCATTTCCATATTTACTTTGATGTAAACTCTTTTATTAGTAAAGATGGCTTTTTTAAAGACTTATAGAAACATATCCACTAAAATTCTAGCTTCGCCACTAAAATAGAGATTCATTTGGGAAGCACAAGAATAGAGGAAGGCGAATTTTGAAATAAATTCAAACTATATAAACAATAAAAATTTTTCCGTAATCAATGCGCTGTACCTGAAACGCCATTGAGAGGCGAGAATTGTATTCGGGGGTCGCCATGACGTAGTGGTCAACACCACAGCTGAAATAAAGTCTTTTTAATTTGATGACTATGAAGTTCTTATCAAATATTGATAACTACCGGGAGCTTTAAGTAAGTTTGAACTATTAAAAATTATAGAAATATGATATAATGATACAGTAATATAAAACTGCCCTGATATTTAAACAAGACTAAATAACTATCAATGATATCGTATAAGGAAATAGCTGGGATTTAAATGGAACACTTACCCATTTTGATCGATAATCAAAATCCTGTTTCCCTGGCCATCTTCAACATGACAGTTTTGAACAAGGATTCCCAAATTTTCTAGAATATATGCGGTTTATCCCTCATTATTCATTATAAACAATAGAACATGTAACTGATAAAATACCAGCAAAGTAGTACGAAATATCTTCTAATTATTTTTGAAAGTAACAGAACGAAATATATATATGAAAATATCATTAAGAAAAGATAAAAAAGGAGAGAGAGAAATAAAAACAACCTCCATCACAATGCCATACGTGAAAGACACTGTCTCCTATAGTTGCGTAGTGAACTTCAGGACCACTCTCCGACTCCTTCCGTATCGTGTAGGAGCACTTCGGCATGTCGTTCATATCAAACTGTGGCGTTAGCTCTGTTGGGGTTGCATCGCTTAAGTAATGAATCACAAATTTACGTGATTAGCCAGTATTTCTTTAAAGTAGTCATTTAAAGTTGATACTTAAAGAAATCGTCTTCAACTATATTGTAAAGTTGAGTGCTTTCAATAAGATTGTGTTATAACACAATCTTCAAATTTATTAAAGATGGCTTTTATTAGTTTTTGGTATATTCTGATAATGAACCTAATGTCCAGTGTTTGTTCGAAGTCATCCAGTACATGACTTTCTACATAAACACATTGTGCACAATAACTCCTGTCTGATTCTGTAACAAAGAGCGGATGGAGCTGGACGGAAACACACACCCGTTGAACAATACCCGACGGATTGTCCTAGAAAGCATTCCCTACTATTTTAAGTTGCAAAATATATATTTTTCTTCTCTCACTTATAACTTTAAGCTGAGTTTTGTTCATAACTCGGAGAGGTGGAGGGGTGCGCTGGCTACGATCAAAGAGAGTGGTGGTTCAGAGGTAAATATAATCACGTTTCTGTCTCGCTTCCTTATTTGTTCCATTTCTATGCATTCTTGTTCTTAATGCAATAAATACACGTTACAAACATTAAAATTCTTTTCGTTGAAATACTATCAGATCTTTGCGTTATGAATAATCATAATAAAGGAAAAATTGTTTAAACGAACCGTCTTTTCTGTACTCATTCCGCATTTCCCGTGTCTTAAAGCTACTTTATTCATGTTTCTTGATGAACAGTCAGGATCCTCCGCAAAGTCGTCAGCGTAGATATGAGATGGATTTGAAGAAGATGTGCGAATCTAAGTTATTAATAGAATATGCACTTGAAAAAATTCTTTATCAATTTATATGGTCTATATTTTGAATATCGGATCAGGAAAAATAGAAATATGATAATAATAAAAATACATTTTTTCTAAGAGAGTTTGAAAAATACTAATATATTTTAAGATTGAGTAAACTTACAAATACCTTAATAACCATTCGTTCTGGTTCACATAATACGACAGGTGTATCCATTATCTCATTCGGATATTTACTAGCTAATATCTGTGTTATTAGAAAAAATTGAACAACTAGGGAAATCATCTGTAAGAAGAGTATGAAATTTTATCAAGCCAAACATACATGATCGATTAAAATACTCATTTTCTTAAAAAAATCAGTATGCCTGTTTTGCAAATACTATCGTCGACTAGAAATATGACCTGTCGAAGAAGTTTGCATATCTAATGAGGAACGAGAACGCCTATCAACGTTTAACTTTTCTGGCGAAAAGTCAATGGCACATTAAGACTTAATTATTGAGTTCATTCATCTTTATCCAAACTGTATCAAGCAAATGAAATATTCCAACAAAACAGTACCAAGTCAAATAAAACACTGCAAAGATACAACAGTACCACTCAGTCAAAGTTCTGAACGAGGAAAAATACTGGATACTACGAGCAAGCCAACTTTGATTGCTCAATCGGCATTGACTGAACCATATCTGTCAACGATGGATCTCTTGAGGATGAGGGATCCGGCCACTTGGCGGCGTCTTGCCTTTCAGAGACCCGTTCGCGAACGGGCTGCCCGCGGATATCTTCTAAGAAGTCACTTCAATTGATCTGAACATTAGAAGGACTATTTTGTAGGAACTGAATGTTCCGTTGATCCATTATTTTGGTGAGATCCGCAAAAACATTTCCTGCATGACAGGATGAGAAGGTTTAGTACAAATCAACCCAAATTAACTGGTGCTTTACTCGGAACAGTTGCTGAAATATGTGGAGAAAATAAAAATACCGTCATAAATTATTATTGCAGGAATTGAATTTGTATAACGGGGATTGTTATAAAGGCAGTACTCCATAACTCATCATACAAAATCAAGTGGGTAGAATTCCGATGACGTCGATGCTGCATTGTTCTATGATAAGGCATCCTTGGCATCTTTAACTTAGCATAATAAATGGCAAGAGAATTATGTAAAGATACCGACTCCGCAACATGCATAAAATATTACAAGCTAAAAGGAACAAAGAAGAACTAGTTCTTTACCGTTGTATCAGAAGTTTTCTTATTAAAATAACAAAGAAATATCTTTATTAAACATGACCTAATGAGTAGAATACAAATCTAATGTAAGAAACAATAATATTCATTAGTAAAATACACATTTATAGAAATAGTTTTTGTAATTAAAATCACTTTAAATAAATACTACATATTATAAATTGAAATTAATAATTCGCATTTTACTTAAACTGAATTCAAATGTTTTATGGCATCAATATCTACTTCAACACGTCCCTTATATCCGTTGTCTTCAATGGCAGTGATGGCTAAAAAAAAGAGGAGAAGAAGAAATCAATGACATTTAAAATTCTTTTACTAGAAAAAAATCCAGTTTAATAGGTCTCCCATTCAGATTGTTCTATTAAATAATGGTGAAACGGAATATACAAGACCAGAAATCTGAATCATCCAGCTTCCCGCTTACTTTTAATGTAATCTACAGGAAGATTGTGCTCCATTGCACCGGCAACAATAACCGTTTTGTAATGAGGAGATGGCAGCCGAGAAGGGGCCAAGAGGTCCGAATACTGGTAACTACGGCATTTAATCACCCAGTTATCACATCTTACGGATACTGAAATTTTACATTTATTCTCTTAATGTGTAACAACTGATTTGGACATACGAAAAAAACTCATAAGTTGATGAAAATGTACTTGTATTTAAAATAATTATCTCCAGTTATCTAAAAATCAAACATCTCACTTATTTATCTAGATGACTCATGATAATTGTTGATAATCATTGCCCATAATCTATAAAATATTGGTTTTCCAAGAACCACTTCACTACTATAAAACAAGTACTCAATATTGTATAAAAAGTACTTGCCTTCTACTTTGTCATATATTAATTTTGACTTTAATTCCAACAAATCAATTTTATAATTTACTAAATGCAAATCTTTCGTCAGTAAAAAAAAGATCATGTAAATTCAAATTAAAAATATTTTTATTTGTATGTTTTTTTATATTTCACTTTGTTTTTTACCTTCAAGTCTGTGATATCCGATTTCTTGTTTGTCTAGCTCGAGAGCGAATTCGTGTGGAACTCGCCAGACACAACCCCATACCTGGAATAACATCTAAATATGGTAAATATAAACAATAAGATTTAGTCATATTTTGATCAATAGGCATAATTTAGAATGCAAAATATAAATCATTCCCAGTTGACGGGATATTTGTTTTAACGTTCATACATCATCCCCACTTTCTCACTATTACTAGTTTCAAAATTCATGAAAAACTCAAAAATTCGTGATCTAATTATTTGATATAGATTTATTTTCAATATTAAAAATGATGGTTTCGAATTGTCCAAGGAAAACTACAAAAAAAATTAACCAGATTGAAATTCACCGAATTTGAAAGACAAGTACTTGTACTTCAAAACCAGGAAAACAAGCCTTGAAGTGGACGTTGGTAAAAGAAGTTTTTACTACTCGTAATATGGTCCAAGAATAGTTTTATATTCTTAGAGTATTTCATCCTGCAGTGAATCACTAAAACATGAGAAGAGTTGAGAATGAAGGCGAAAGTGACCACATAAATTGGAGAAAAATTTTACTGATTCTATGAGAAGGTTTAATATGATATAATTTCTACATGACTATATCAGACTTTAGAATATTCTACCTGCTTGACATCTTTAGAAATAAATTCCAGCGAAAATATAAGTGACGAACTTAAACATTGTAAATTAAGTGTCAATAATTGTTATGATAAATCTGGTTCATTCAGGCATAAGGCCAACCAACTTGTATTCTTATTAAACTATGGAAATATTTAATAGTGTTAAATAGAGTTCCTACTTGTACATGAGACATGGATATTGAATACTAAGCTCAAAAAATCCAGATGACTGTTCTAGGAGAGAAAAATTGCCCCATCTTTCAATAATGCATATCCCTAAAAACTGTCCCACATTGCGTCTGGTACGAAATCACACTAGACCATCTACGGCTCATAAATGACCATCTCTAGATTATGATATTATTTACCAGTTTTCCTTAAAAATTAACCACTCATTTTTATATATTACAATTTCATCAATTTTATATTTTCTTGTTCAAGTTCCTCTAAATTTTTAGTATTCTTAAGAGATCACTTATCTAACTACTCATTACGCTCGGAAATTGCTTCGTAAATTGTTCCATTTCAGCTATATACTAATTTGATTTTTAATTGTAAATATTATTCTCAATTTATATTTGTTTTTATTGAGATGGATTCTTTCTACTATGATCGAAATTCTACAAACATTAAAAGATCGACGCACATACAATAAGTCCGTAAAACCCTATGAATCGATTTTCAGATGTTTGTAACGTGTATTTATTGCATTAAGAACAAGAATGCATAGAAATGGAACAAATAAGGAAGCGAGACAGAAACGTGATTATATTTACCTCTGAACCACCACTCTCTTTGATCGTAGCCAGCGCACCCCTCCACCTCTCCGAGTTATGAACAAAACTCAGCTTAAAATCATTCAAAACACCATTACACTCGTACTCTGCACCTTTGATCTAAAAGTGGTTAAAATTAAATTTACTTATTGATTACAATGACTTTAAAATTACAAAAGTTAACGGGATATTAGTAGAAAGTTAAAGAATGAGAATGATTGTCTTGGGTGCTGTTTTATACAAGAAAGGAAATTAAATAATCAGACTTGTTGAGTTTTTTCATGGTTCTCACCTGCACCCGTATTCGGTCCTTTAATAGATTACTACCATAAGCAAAATAGTAAAAAAAATTGGTCATAATAACCTAAACAACCTGTTTAATGATTTAGAATTAAAAAGCAAGTTATATTTAAAGTGAATCAAAATAAAATGTCCCATTAAGATAGTGGAGAGAAGAAAAAGTAAAAAGCGTAAATAGTAAATAAAATGGTAAAGTAAAAAATGAAAGAAAGGAATAAAAGAATGGTTTTGAAGTAAAGTGAGAAATACAAAGTATACAACGCGCAAACAGTCGATCAATTTTGCGGTGGCGAGCACACACGAAGCACACGTCTGTGGTAGCATTTTACAATATTCTTCCTTTATATAAACGGTTATGGACACATTATTACTCATATTTATAGGAATATTTATGCAGTCATTATTATTGCTTATTTATTTGTTTGTTTGAGTCATTCAATTCACCAGCAACAAAGTTATAGGAAAAACATCTTATTGCAAACAATTTTTAGTTCCCAATAAAGTCTTTGTAAACAGTTTTGTTTTTCTCAATTGTTATGTATAAAATTAGTCATATATAGGTTCATTTCATGATTGAAAGTGATAAGTGAGTAATAAAATTGAAAGGCTCATGATATATCCTGAAGAAGCAAAGAATTATCCATTAAACAAATGGCAAAATATGGCACGAAATGAAGAGAAGCATGGGAAGCTAACATATCCATTTTTAAAGGATCAGTGTGATCTATAGCCAGGGTTTTGGGATAATATCATTTTCAATCAATTGCATTCACAAATATGCCAACCTAATCAGCGTGAATATTCTGTAGATTAATTTGTAAAACCTTGCTTGATTCATCTCTTATCTGTGTTTGTTTTGATGGGATTGTCATAATTGAACTTCAGCGACTAAACAGTGTTTATGCATGGAAGATTCGCCTCTACTGTTGTATCAAATCCAGGTATGAGAAAATAAATAGCTAGAAAGCTGGATAATATCAGTTTTTCAAAGTTCCTTATGCTTATGTGTATTATATTTTGCAACTGCACCTACATATGATATAGATGAATCACGTATGCCAGTCATTGTGGAAATAATTCCTGAAAATAAGTCATTTTTCATGGAGGTGATAGGAAAACTGCTTCTACTATGACGGTTTGTTTAGCATATATGCCTATTTTATCTCCTTCCACTCGTTCTTAGTTCTTTTATTATCTTATCAATTTTAAAATAATTATTTTGGACGTTCTTTGAGTGACCACCTGCCAAAAGAATACAAAGAACGATCATGTAGATTACACCAACAGCGCGCCATCGCCTTAGTTGTGATTTTCGAAGTGCTAGCTCATACGCTTCTGTTTTGGAGCTTCCCTAACTGTTTTTTTTTGTCAAGTCACCATATTGAATTTTCAATTAAGCAGAAAAGAGTCAACTTAATATGCAACTGTCACATCACCTTAAGTCTTAGTTAACCTCAGCCACTTTCTAAGCTTTTAAGGCCTCTGTCCTCAAATGAGGAAGGTTGAAACAATGTTATTGCAATAACATAGTTTTGAAGAATGTGAGATTACACCGTCTGGTTCTGCGTAGTGGCTGAAATCCGTCTGTCTAATCGTTCTTTGAGTTCTGATCAGGCGCTGTACGTTATTGACTCTTGCCACACGTGACTGGCAATGAAATAATCATTTTTGTATTAACAGTTAAAATTCCTTCTCGAAACTACTTGATATTATGTTCTATTATCTCAAAACGATTAGTTACTCCTTACTATCACTGAAAGATGGTTGCGTTACCCTCTACGCTCGCTGAATTCTATCACGTTTCTAATGTCCGTTCATTCGACTTTTAATCTTGTTTGACTTAATTTTTAATATAAAATATTTTCTTAAGACGGATCTATTAAGTATTTTGTTTCATCTCAAAAACTAACTCCATATTTCTATGAGTTTTAACTCATAAAAGAAGCATTTCCCTATTCGTCGCTCTTTTAGCGATGAGAGAGGGTGTTGTTAAAATTTAGGAACAAAATGTATCAGTTACTACTTATCTTTTAGGGAGTACTTAAAGTTGCATTTCTATATTCTATTTACCTGTTTCACTAAGAATGTCTATATACATAGAAAATCTAAATATTGCAAGTTTTTTTTTCACATCCCAATTAATTCAGTATCCAATCATTCGCCAGTGTATTTCCTTTCTACTTTAAATGTTATCATCGATTAATTATTGATACTGATATTATGTCGCGTGATATTTATTTTATACCTAATAATCTCATGTAACCATTTATAATTAAGAAGTTATGATATTATGACGTTCCTAAATAGGTAACTCATGTCAACTCGTTCTCTGGCACGCGGTCTTCTGGAGCGTATGAGCTCTGCGAGAGCTGTTTGTCCTCACCATAACTCCGATGGACGACCAATAAAAGTAGCTAAATTGAGCCAAGGAGGTCATGGTGTGTCTGAACCGCATACCACTGAATTTTGTTTTATAAACAAACTGGAGTAATAACAATCAAGTTATAATTCTTTTAAATTTGGTTTTAGTAAATGTGTCTTACCTAAAACAGTCCATTTAATAATCAGGAGGTATAAATTAACTATTAGTTACAGGTCCGAACACAGACTATGCTTTTGAAATGGTCTGCTCAACACTTCGATTCGGTCGTGGTGTGACAACAGAAATTGGATACGACGTACGGAACCTCGGTGCGAAGCACACTATGGTCGTCACGGATAGAAATGTAGCCAACACGGTGGCATTTAAGTGAGTGAAGTATTTAAAAGAAACTAAGTAAAAATAAGTGTTATTGATCATAAGATTATGATTGGTTTTAAAGCTAGTGAGTGCTCAGTGAAATAGGCTAAAGTGGAGATTAGGAGAAATTATAAATAGATCCAAATATCATGACATTTGCAGCTTATTCGATTGAAAATCTTCTCATCGAATTATAAAATAGCTTTATTGATTTGTAAGAAATAATAAAACCATATTAAGTTCATTTCAGAACGGTTGCCCACTCACTTCAATCGTTAGGAATTAAATATACTGTTTTTGATGATGTTAAGATAGAACCCAGCGATGCCAGTTAGTTCCTCTAGTTTTATTTTCATTATAAACCAGTTTCAAACAAAATTATTGTTAAAAATATTAATGAGTGATGCTGTAGCAAAAAAAGTCCAGTTTAGGTATGAAGCAAGCAATTGATTTTGCACGAGATCGTGGCTGTGACTCATTTGTAGCTGTTGGTGGGGGATCAGTCATCGATACTACAAAAGTATTAATTAAATTAATACATAGCTTAAAAAATATTTGTCTTATTTTCTGACTGCCTTAAATTTTTTGCTACATAACAATAAATGTTTCAAACATTTTTTAGGCGGTAGCACTCTATTGTTCTAATCCTCAAGCAGATTTTTTGGACTATGTGTGCCCTCCTTTCGGAAAAAACTTAATACCTAAAAATCCTATGTTACCACTTATAGCTGTACCCACTACCGCAGGTACTGGGAGCGAAACAACGGGTAAATAGTTTGTCCACTTTTTATTTATCTTTTTTAAAATTTTCAAACGAGGCCGAGTGAGTGTTCTAATTCTAATTCTTAGAACAAAGGGAATCTCGTTTAGGTGCAGCCATTATGGATCTTCCGGAAAAACATTGTAAAACAGGCATCCGGCAGAGGTGCATTAAACCACTGTTGGCTATAATTGATCCCTTAAATGTTATGAGGTCTGATATAAGTTTATTTATTGTTTATTTCATTAATTCTGGTTTTATAATAATCTGAATTAAGATTTTGATTGGTAATCGCCCTTTTTATTCAATTATATATTAAAAATACTTTCCAGCGTTACTAAATGCTTTATTATAAAAGTAGATATGATTTCTTGCGTAATTATGAATCTCATTTAATACTACAGTATGCCTCGTAACGTAGCGATCTACTCTGGATTTGATGTGCTATGTCATGCATTGGAAAGCTATACAGCAATTCCCTATGATAAGGTTTTGTAGATAAGGAGGAAGAGAAGGAGAAGAGGATACAAATAGAAGAAAAGTATTGAAAGTGAATGAAAAGAATAATACAATTAAGCGGTCACCCCGTCCTCTTCGACCTGAACTTCGCCCTGTCTACCAGGGTTCTAATCCTATCAGTGATGTATGGGCCAAGGAGGCACTAAGAGTGAGAATTTCAAGTTATTTACTATTAAACTAAAAAATGTTCTCCGTATATGTATAAAATATAAAAATATTTCATTAGTTGCATTCTATTAGAGTGAAGTAACTTTATAAACAATGTTATATTTTCTAGTGAAAGTAATGTTGTTATCTACTCTCTTCAGATCATTGGTCGCTTTTTCCGACGTAGCGTATTTGATCCTGCTGATGAAGAAGCTCGTACTCAGATGTTAATGGCTAGTTCATTTGCTGGAATGGGTTTTGGAAATGCTGGCGTGCATATCTGTCACGGTCTTAGCTACCCAATTAGGTATACTTATAGGTGTTAATGTGCTAGATACACCTATAATATTATGACAAAATAGTAGTACATCTTGAAGCAGTTATTTTTAAATATGGATTAATGTTCTATTTCCAGCTCCCAAGGTAAGTGCTATCACGATGTCGATTATCCATCCGAAAAGCCCTTGATTCCCCACGGTCTCTCCGTTATCACTACGGCAGTTGCCGACTTCGAGTTTCTTACTAGTGCCTGTCCAGAGAGGCATGCGGAAGCAGCGCGTCAATTAGGAGCGAATATTCCGGTTAGTTAGTGAAATGCTACTACAATCATCCAAAAACTAAATTATTTACATTCTTATAACTCTTATCTTACTATTAGTAGAATTATCTTTTACACAGTTGAGTGAATAATTGAGTTTCTCCAGATTTCTGCGGATAGTGAATACATTTCACGTACATTATGCGACCAAATTAGAGGGTTCATGAGCGACTTCCAAGTTCCCAACGGATTGAAGGAGATGGGATTTGAGTTCTCAGACATTGGTGAGAGACAAAGAGAAAAATAGAAAATTGACAAATGAATAGCTTTAGGAAGAGTACGTGAAATATTTGAGAATAGGCAAATGTTACGAAATGCCAAGGAAAATATAGATTCTAAAAATGAAAATCTAAACTCAGACAACCTCGCTTCGGCAGCCATGAATTCCGTGCCTAACATTGCCATCACTCCACGAGCTACAGATCGAGAGATTATTTGGAAAATCTATGAAAAATCACTTTCCGTTTACTAGAATACTAGCGTCAGTTAAAGTGGCATAACATTGTCCTGTACATTTTAATGAATATTTGATGTTAAACAAATATATGAACTAACAGTTATTAATATGTTGTAATATGAAGAAGTTGAAGCCAGAAAATATGATGTGAACTTGAACTAAATTAATAACAGAGAAGAATTAATCGATAGACATAAATCGCCCTTGTACTATATAAAGTTATGAAGCTTAAAAGGAAAGAATAACTAATATTTGGTTGTGACTACATTCTTGGCCATCTAATATGCTAATTACCGTAGATATGTTATTTAACGTGACACGTCTTTATTTCTAAAGCATCAGTAATTACAAGTTATTTTACGCTATTCTGAATTATGATCTTTACTTGTTTTTAGAACATAAACTATGAATGATAATCAATTGATATAAAAGAAGTATAGTTGAGGTTGTGTTCTAGGAGATTATTTGGTGAGATCCAATGTACCTTTACACGTCACTATTACTTTCCTTATTGGTTAGTTCGCTTTGATTTCTCAATTTTCCAATAAAATCGGCTACTCTTCTTATAATAATCAAATACGTTAGTAAATTAATACTATGCGTAGATCATAATTTTCACTTTTACATACTATACTACTGGGTGGAGTTCATAAAACTATAACTTAATTTATATATTATTCTATAACGACACATCCAAGTTTGCTGCGCAAGTTAATGTATCAATATCTGTCGCAAAATGGAAAGGTTATTTAAATCTAGATTGCGAACGATAAGTCTTAGTTAGCGGAGAATTACTGAAAAAAATTGAAAGGAAAAAGTATTTCCCATTAATTGATTAAATTACTAATACATTTTTAAAATCAAATCAACCGCTCAGCGTTTGTGAGAGTTTAAAAAGATGGTAGATAATCAAAATTTTACTTCCACTTTTCAAGTCTAAACATAAAACCATTTTGAATGTTTGGCTTACCATTTGAGATGTCAATTGAGCAGAGGAGTGTTCACAGCAACATTCCGCGGTTGTATATATGTATATTGATTAATTACTTGTAAGCGGCAAGAATACCATTATTTTAAAAATATCCTCTAAATTATCTTGTTTTTGATTAATTTCAGGTGAATCAATAAATTTAAAACAATATTACAAATAAGCCTATATTTCTAAATATCCGTTTTCAGTTAAGCATTGTGGCTCAGGATTATGAAATATCGACTAATAAGAATAAAACTGTAAAAACTACACTTGGCAAATTCAAACGGGTTCGTATTATTCATATTTCGTACTACACAAAAAGAAGTCTAATATGGGTATAATATCGGGTGTGGAAAACATAATATCATGTACTTTGGGTAAATTCAGATGGCAAGTAGCAACATTCCGATAATTCTAAATAGCAAGTCAAAGAATACGTTAGAGTACCAAAAAACACTACCGGTATTTTTGGATGAATGTGGACCAACTGAGCAAGAAGTAGCTAATCCGCACGACGTGAGCAAAAATGGAGCTAAAACAAAGTTTGAGTATGTTTTATTTACCGTAATAAATTCTTAGGTGTAAATCCGAGAATAAAGGAATAAGCAAAAAGCAAAATAAATAATGAAAAAATCATTTTACAGATGTATTGCTAATGCTAATGAGATACTAATTCGAGAATCTTTCATAAATGTGGCCACCAACACGCCTGGTGCATGCATGAGGTTCTTGTTTCTTATTTTTTTTTACAGAAAAGTGAAAACGGATAAAATATACAATAAATACAGAGTGGTCGGGTGTACGTATGATGAGAACGACACGGGCAAAGTGTGTAAAGACGGGACGATTACCATATGGAACGCCGTTAAGAAAATAGCCATACATAGTAATGTCTATACAAGATATAGCCTTTTAAAAAGCTCTTTAGGCAACTAATAACTATCAAAATGATCGGCAACTACAATTAAGCTTTCAGATTCTATGCATAGCAGCCAAGATAAACTTCAGGACAAGGAAGATGTAGTCGATAATAAATTCAAGTTCATGATAAGTGATACTTTAATAAATAACAATGTTAGTTATTTTTACATCGCATTAGTAGTTAGAATTTTTATTAAACATGGCATTATAAATGCTAAGCATTTGTTTAGACAGCTGAAAGTATAGAGAAAATTGCTGTTATCAATACCGATCCTGGTTGTACTATTCATACTACTGATGATTACGTTAAGATATCACATAGGTCCAGTTATTTTGTATTTTTTTCTCGTTTTATTGTTTCCTGACCTCTTTTGATTTTGCATATTTATACGTTCTTATTACAAGAAATTTGAAGTTAATGATTGCAGATTCCTTAATCAGGCTGAGAAAATTCGCAGAGATATCTTAAATTATGACGAAATAAACGAGTCAGATAAATTTGAAGTCACTTTTGGTGACTTATATCAAAAACCCATTTCTCAGTATGGGCAGGTGTGTCCTTTACTTGTTTGTTTATTCTAGCTTTGTAATGTAGTGCTCATTTGCTCATCTCTTTAGTAAATATAATAGGCTAAGTGGGCCTATAGTTCTAATCGTTTATAAAGACGACTGTTTTACGAGAATGAAGAGTTATTTGTTAAACTAAAATGTATCAAACATAATATTTTAGCTACTCTACGGTGCTAGCAGTATTATTCTGGGAAAGCCCATCCACAATGGAAACTACGTATCACGAGGTTCCAAGATGTGCAATACGCAGTATGTAGTAATTTTTTAATCAATTTATCCTATTTCACAAAAGGTTCCACTCATTTAAACTGATAATATTTCTTAGTTTTGCCTTAGAATATTTTCCTAACAAGTAGCTCATCTATAAAGAAAATATTACAGTGGGGGACAGGTAAAATAAAGCTAGTTTTAACCATAAATCGTTCCTTACATTTGATTTAAAGAATTTTCTAAAATAGTAAAACCTCACCATTTAAACAATACTTTAAGCTGTAATATTAATATAGAGCTCAAATAAAATTGCACGAAGTTTCTACAAAATACTGTATTTTCCAACAGCATCAAAATAATTCTAATATGCTTAAAATAACCTGATTTCGATGTTTCTCTTTTATAGTTGCATTAATGTATTTTTATATTTTTGCACCAGCAAATAGAGAAAAATTTTCACGAATGCTCATAGTGCAATTTTTACCTACCTTTTCTACACCAGATGCTTCTGGGGAGAAACTATCACCTACGATAATATCGCCAGAAACTCAGAATTCCATGCTTCAGTCTACGTGAAAAAGTCTTGCGACTGGTACGTTGATGTTTTTATGAGTTTTAATTGGGAATTAGCTCCCCGCTAAAATTATCTAAATTTTCAATATACGTTTTCCCTAAACTTCCTTAGTATGAATGTGCTTAAAGCATATAATTTGACGCTAGAAAGATTACTAATAATTTTAATTTATCTAAAGGCTATATTTTAACACAAATACATCTACAATGATAGAATTTGTTTCAGAGAACTTTTAATAAGTTTTGTAAATACAATAAATGTCTACCTATATAGGATGAAAGTATGTTTCGACTCTTTCGATAGGAATGGGGCGAAGAAGTGTGACAATGTAAATATGCTAAATATATTTCTCAAGAACAACTTTGCTGTTATGCCAGGCAGAAGTAAGAGTTAAGAACCATATAGAACCAAACAATTTATGATCTCATACAAAAATTATAGGAGTTGGAATTCCTATGGATTTCTTCAAAGGAAAAGATCAGGCATTCTCTGTTGTTCACATTCAATACACAAAACAGAATAGGGTTCGTTAAACAACATAAAGGTGACATGAAGATCATTCTAAGTTGATTCATTGAATTCGCTCTATCTAAAGAGTACCCTTCAGGTGATTCTTACCACAGCGTTCCGTGAACGAGCCGTATCAGTGCCACTCAATCACCATGCTATCGCTTTTTTTTTTTCTCGTCCAGATTGTCTTCAAATGGGCTTTGGTATAGTTGGAATGGTACGTTCCTGCCTATATTAACTCTTACCTCTAACCATTATTATCTTAGAATTTAATTCTGAAGCATCGAACATTTTTAGGCAGGAGACGGAAATGTTCACGCATTAGATGACTTACAAAAAAGCGAGCTTGACTCAAAGGAATCTATAGTGGACAATAATGCTCCCATTAACAAAGAGAAGAAAGATGCAGGGTTGGATGTCGAGGCTCCATCCACTGCAAAACCGGTTTCATTTTTCATTTTCCTGTTTTGACATTGATTTTTCAAGTTTTTTAACTTCAAAATATTCTTATAGATCAGCACTACCCCTGATCCTGAAGTTTACGTACCTGCTACAACAACACCAGTTCAAATATTAGTCCAAGGAAGAATTGGTAAAAAACAATAAGTTTCTACAATTTATATTAGTTATAGACCAGAAGAATTATCAGATTTTTTTGCGTTTAATTTGCTTCAGAATTGATTAATACTATGAAGTGTTTGATTAAGCTCATACTGGTGGAGAGAACGATTCGACTGCAAGCCAAAACAGGGCTAAAGGCTGGTCAACATGGGCTGTTTTTGGGGGTTTTGTGACAGGTTCAGTTAGTGCTTTTACTATTGCTGGCTTCATTCTCTACATCTGCCGACGTTCATTCTATCACGAATGGTTCGTTCTAATGTTTATCACTCTTTTTTCACATTGTAGTTTTTAGTTTTATATAAAAATTTTCCTTTCTGAAGTGTTTTTTTTTTCATTCAGTACTTTACAGGTACCGCGGAATGTACCAGCGCTATGGTTGTGATGCTTCCGGAGTAACTGGAGGAACAACGGGTAGTCAATTTGGGAATACTACTACCGGAGGTAAAGAAACATCAGTTCTGGAGGTAAACTATTAAATATGGATTAAATATTTATGTTAACATGGATTATGTTTACTTTAGCTTCTCAAATGGGCACTACACTCAACGCTACCAGTAATATTGGTACCATAACATCAGTTACCACTTCTGATGGTACTACATTTGGAGGAACCACTGCAGATGGTAATACTGCCGGAATTTCTGCAGGAGATATGGTTACTATGTAAACAAATTATATATAAAGGTTTGCGAATGTCATCTCTTCTAAAGCTAATTACTGGTAAATTGGACGATGGAAATATTAATCAAGTTAATCTTTCAGAACATCAATATTGCTATAATTTGTAATAATATTTTCACAATGATGTCAGTATTATCCACTCTTCGTTTTCATATCAGCTACGAATAACAAAGAAATTGTTTCTGTTTAACAGTTATTTTATTGAATATTTTATATAAAACTCAGAACTGGAAAAGATTTCAAACTTTTACAACTGTAATAAAATCCGGATCTCATTAATTTATGATTATTAAATACTCTACTTTTCTCGTGGTCATTTTTGCTTCCCACCCTTCATTTCTCTATTTGAACGTCTCACGCCCACAGTACCCGGTCGACGGAAGTTAAAAAAGTGCCGCACTCCATGCTAAATGAGCTAAAGAAATCGACCGAATGACCGCTATTTTTACGACCCATTTGAACGTTAAGGACCACAGATTCAAAGGGCTGGAGGTATGATAGCATTAAAGTGGGGTAAATTCTTTAAGCAAGCCCTTGTATTCTGGCAAAATTCCCTACACACAATATCATCTGCTCGAACATGAAACACTAAAGCTGAACGGCAGGCTTTACTAATTCTCGACTCCTTTCAGACTGATCTCTTATCTCAAAATTTAAACGCCCTTTAAAAGTAGACTATTCTTTTACCAATATAATATACGTATTAGTACATTTTTATTCTTCAGAACCACTAAATTAAAACACTGGCAAATTAACAAACAATAATGATGGACGAAAAACGCAGCACAATGCGGCTCTGCATGATAAGGTAGGCGTATTCCTAAGGAAATCCAATTATGATCAGATAGAACCTCATTGGAAATTATGATGTGTAAGATATAGGATGTAGGATGTACGTCGTTTCAAAAACAAGTTTAGATATGATGTGAAAGTAACTTTTTTCGACCTCTTGCCTTTGTACTGGATACACGTTTAATATCGATTAGACGTTGCGAATTTGATTTTTGTGTACTTTATCATAACTTCCATTCTATCCGATCTTACATTAGCTAAAGTTCCTTAGGAGTATCCCCATCTCGTTATATGTGCATAACGCCGTGAGCGCAAACTGATCTACACAGGGGGCGAGCTTCAGGGCAAGGCGAAAAGTGTGAAACTTTCAGTAAAATTAACTCCCCGCATTACCCTTCAGCCAGGGTTACATGATAAAACATTACCAGTATTTACAGAACAATGTGAGTTAATTATACAATCATCTTTGACTAATCACGGTCTGTTCGCCGGAAGTGACGCCGCTCCAAGGCTCTCTCGACTACGAACAAGGCCTTTGTAAAGTTAGGCCTCATCCGAAATAGATAATATTATTAAATGAAGAGCCGAACAGGCACACTCCCAACGACACAGAATAGCATCAAAGTTCACACAACATAAAACTGACCGTCTTTAACAGATGGCGGTGCACCGAGATTTAAAGAAAAATTGAAGCTGAGAGAACAATAGAAGGCTAGATACGGGAAATGAAAAGCAGAAAAATGAACACGCACACATTACTCGTTAGGCGATAAAACCGTTGTCGCATAATGAATACGAACAACTACATGGTAGAAATAAAACACAACTACTACGGCAGTGAGGTTGGTATGTTACAGACTGACAATTGATCACTAGGACTAGGAAAAGGCTAGTGGTAAGGAGAACAGAAGTGAAACAGAGTAGACAGATTGGGTCATGTGGGTCTCACCGGTAGGCCTGTCCTCACCCGCACAGGCCTAGATTATCATATCCTACAATAAATAGAGAGTGATTATGGGATTACGATCTCAGATAAACAGAATAATGAAAATTCATACATAAAAGGGTTGAAAGCTATGCAATGACTGGATGAGATGACTCGACAAACACCGACAATACACGCCACATTATCCCGAAGCTCCCATCGATGATTGACGACTCAAATTAGCTATTAATTTTTAGTTAAAAACTAAAATTAATACCGAAGTGAGCTATGGACTAGTAGACAAGCATCGGTTCACACCAGGTGCACTAAAAAACGGGAGAAGACACTCTCATACCGTAAGGCGCGACATCTTGGGTGGAGAGCATTCAAGTTCTTTCTTCAGGGCAGACTCAGGTGAGCTGACACCAGAACAAAAGCCCGAGTCGTTGTGGGGAGTGGCTGGGATAGAGGGAGGACAGCTAATTAGCGCAGGAGATAATGTGCGCTGTTCACATGATGATGGTGGTGCAACTGGAGAAGGTTGAGGAAGCACAGGACCATCGCTGACTACACGCTCCATCAAAGGGAAGTACGAACGGAGAAGGTTCTACAAATTAAATATTCAAAAATAAATCAGAAAAAACTTGGTTCCTAAAATCAAGTAAATAAACTCACAATTTGCAACTGAAACGTATTGGCGAGAATTCTCTCAACATCAGATCGTAATTGTCTATTGGCATATCGTTCAGCAGCAAAGATCAGTGACAAACAGCATTGGATTGATGGATACATAGTAGCCAGCTTATGACCTGAAAAATAATTGCGTTAAATTTAATCACCCCTAATTTATGCTTATATTTCATTTTCTTGTCATAAAACCATTAACCCTGACAGAGCTAAACACCTCGTTACGAAACTCATTTGCCAGAAACAGCGCTCGTGACGATGCTGTGATCGTATCTCGACCGGTATCCTGTCGTTCGCACTATTCTAACAGATTGAAAGGTGTGAAAACTCGTCAAAAAAAAAGTTTGATTTGCAAATAAATACCTTCATATTGAAATTAACCAGCATTGTAGATACCCCATCATTCACTAGATCAAATTTAATCTAACCCTAATAATATAGTTTCTTCAATAATTTTACTTGGTAGTTATAACAATACTGTAATATTACATACTGTTATGCGAGCGTATTGTCATTCAAACCCAAAATAATGATGACGGATCGAAGTATATTGATGATCCTTAATTAATTATGCACATTGTTGCAGTATATGGTTGCGTTTGAAACAATGACCATTGATAACCTCAGAGAAATGGCAACCATATTTAGTTATTAACCCCCTAAAAGCAAACGTATATATTTGAGCATATGAGCTCAGGTCAAAATTGTTTATCGCAATGGCTGTCATTGTCTCAGGTGACCTGAACAACGGATAGTTGCGTCATCTCGCTACCCAACTTACTATCCTCAACAGACCCCCTATAAAAAAACAACCGGCGTGTGCCAATTACGCGACAACAAAGACGGATCAAACAGGTAGCCATATGAGTTCGCATGGAAGGACAGTCGCTAGGAGAGAAAGAATGAAATAGCGTTGAAAGGATTGAGTAGCAGACAGCGCGGACCCCCTGAGGCGAGACCAAAACGCACTTGCAAAGAGCTGCTTCTCGGAATTGCGACACGGTACGAGATTATTTTGTACTCAGGAGAACGAGCTCGTTCACCTTATCTCAACACAGATGCTTTGTGTCGATTTAAACATGACAGATTTTCGAAATGTAATACTATGATAGCAAGACAATAACCAAGAATAGTTGTCATCAACCTTTGTTCCGTACATCACTCATAACATAAATGAAGCGTTCATTGGTTAGATTCAAATTTCACATTGTTTCTCTTCCAATAAACAACTTAGAAAATATTTTAACTGCTCGTTTTAAGCCACTAAAAAAGTGAGCTAATGAGCAAAACTATAAATTAAAAAAATTTCTACTAAACATTTACGTTTTTTTTTTAAAACACTATCATCACATAGGAACAATTGGTGATTTATATTCCTGAATGACACTTCCAATAACCAACTGTTTTAATCTCTATGTCCAACGGTAGTCCATAAATAACTATTTCAGATCTTTCAAAGCTTACATAGCTTTCTTCGTTACCAGTGCACAGGCGCGTACTCCCCGACAAAACAAAATATGATTTAATGTCATACGACTGTTGAACCACATGTACTTAGTTCGTTATTTCTCCGCTATATAACAGACCAGTTATACCCAGCAGATTTAAATTTTGCTTGCATCGGATATGAAATTGTATGGTGACTAAGATACGCACACCTATGCCTGGTTCATAAATCTTACGATGTATTGATACAGGATATCGGCACACGACCAATCGAAAGACAATAAACCTCAAATCCCCGATAGATACGGAAGATGGCTATCACCGATAGAGCTACATGCAAACAACGCAACACCTTCTGAGCGCTAAGGTAAATATTAAGTGTATTGGATCAATGATAATTTCTGGTTAACCGGGTTAATAAGGGGTTATGTTAAGAAATACTTTAGCTGGACTAGTGATAAGCCGACCACAGGGTCGTCACATTGTCTGTGAGACAGAAGGACAGCTGCAGAAAGTAACCATAGCACTGCGGGAGGTCCGCAGAATTCCAATCCCTAGGTCCAAGGATTATATCAGATCAGGCATAAAAGGTTATAGTATCTGATATATTAAATCAAGTAATACCACTATAGTAATGCAATTACGCTTAAGAACACTACTCCGCATGTTTGCGCGTAACTTATGCCCTAATGCACAGTAAATAGCTCCTAAGAATATTTGAGCAAACAAAAGACAAAAGACAGATTAGCCGCTGAGTGATCAATTATGACGTTTGTCAAATAGCTCACATTACCAAGAATAGGTCACATTCAAACTTTGATTGAGTATTGTCACGAGTTCGATATTTATAATATTCTTATCCAAATTATTCTAGAGATCATTTCAGTGAATAGTATACTTGAGAAATATATGGTACGTTATAGCGTAAAGCAAGACGACATTGTTTAAAATTGTCAGGCAAACAACTGTTTCGTACGGTTCATTTGTTTATTAGCCCGGAAGGTCTGTGCTGGTTGTGATAAACTGCGATCACAGTGGGAGTCCAAGACAAACCGTGCCACTGTATACAACGAGAAAGAGAGAAATAACCTAGTCATAGTAGTTCATAAACCTACTAGGGATCTATACGTATATCATGCATTAATTGTAAGCACTTTCCCACTATATTAAAGAAAATGAGCTACCAAACCCATTATATCTTTGCTTAGCCTTCGAGAAAATAAACGTTATCGCACAGCGTCGCGACATGGTGGCCACTGTTTCGCGCTTCATATCGTTAGATAACAATCTGTTCGAATACCAACTGAAAGACCGCGCTCACTGTTAAGTGAGAAGAAGCGCGCAATATCCAAGGTTGCCAGGAGTGCGCGATGTGTTGCTGATTCGCGAAGATAACACAACACGAACCCTTGAAGGTCACTCGCGCACGCGACAAGGAAGGATAGAAAGTTAAACTAACTCCATCAGGAACACTACGTAAAGCGAATAGAACGGACAACAAGGGCGTAGAAAACTAGAACCTAGCGGGCAAATGTCACTCTCTTTTTCCACTCAAATATGGCAATGTCGGCATGCGCACTGCATTTTAACTGACGCAGAAGGTCTAGTAAAGCATTTAGTTCTTTCTACCTATCCCTATGGTTATATTCCAATGTCAAACGCCATGCTATTTTAGTGTCCAAGAATCTAAAGGCAGCCCATTTAAATGAGACCGCATCACCGCTTCTGGCAACAGATGTGTAGCGGTACGATAATCTAGTCATAATGACTGGCCAACGAACTGTAACCCAGCAATGAATACAATACATTTGTGCCATTAGAAGAAGTTCGAGTAGTAGTTCGACCTCTGCCCTTAAATACGAGACGAGTAATTCCACCACTAAATGTGTAATCATGTAATTGGCAACATTATAATTGCCCGTTTGAAGGATGTAAGTGAGCGTGAGCAATAAGAAGACAACGAGTGCCGCTCGTAAACTGCCCAAAGATCTTGTCTGTAAGAACTTTCACCGCACAAAGGAAACTTATGCAACAAGAAAGCTCATCGTTGACAGTTGAAGAGATGGTAGATAATAAATAATTCTGTTATTTTCAATTCAATAGTTAAAAATGTTAATACCTAGGTCTCTAATCATAATGCATCTGTCGACCGTGGCCCCCTGAGATTCTATCAACAGTTATGCACGCATGCATGCCTAAGCAGATGTGCTCTTATAATCCGGCCACTATATCCATAAAGCATTGTCTCAACCAGTTCCTGTCATTCGAAAATCTCGGAACCTCATTAACTATTGATTGGTCATCAAGCACTGTAGTGATTGAAATTGACAATAACCTAAAAATATTCAAAAATTCTATACTTTTCACAGTAATGCCAGCGTGTACCAAGCTTGGTACAACATGAAAAAATTGCTGCTTGTGAACGCAGATTACTCGGAGCGCTTCTTAAATGGACCGAACCGCAAAAAGCATCTGCCGAGAGAGATTTTCTTTGTGCCCGCGCTCCGCCGACGCACTAACCGATACAAAACAGGGTAAAAACGTGCGTAACTATGTGAAAAAATACATCTAGAAAGCACAATTGGTCGCATGACAAAACATTTTTAAAGCTGTAAAATTTTTTAGAAATTTACAAGAATAAAAGCACCGTGCAATGAGTACCATGGCACCGTCTCTGATCAGCCATCAATAGTGACAACACGATCATATCAAAAAGTGAAGTACACACATGTCGTGAGTACATTTGCGTACTATTCGTCGTTGGTACAAGACAAAGACATCCATGATCGTTCTCCCTAATAGTCATCGATTACTTATACAACTGAATGAATTAAATTCCAGAAATTATTTTGAAAAGGCATAAATATGCAACTTCACTTTTTAGACATGGAAGTATTGTAGGTTAATAGTGACAAAGACATCTAGCCTGATACAATCAACACAGAACATTTTATGCGCCCCCTAGGAGATGTTTCGCAGAAACCCATAAACGGTGATGGAATCGCAAACGGGCAGAGGTACTAGACGTGTGTGGTCGGAGGCGCTTTGTGATGCAGATGAGAGGAGGCCGAAAAAGTCGCATGAGACCATACATTAAGTATAAGAATTAAGTTACTCAACTCATTCCATAAACGAGGATAGAACTCATAACAAAATCCCACAAATTTCCTTTCAATATTAGCAATGTTATATAAGACTTGTCTGCTAAAGATAATAAACTTTTAACAAAGCCATCGATATAGGGCAGTGCCGGGTCACCAAGGATTCTTCTAGCAATGAACATCACCCCGAACAAACATTCTCTCATCGGCACCCAATGAGGCATGCACCAAAGGGCAACAGCGAGAGACAGAGACTGATGGAAGGAAAGAATGTGACAACCATTACGCACAGCGAGATCATCAATCCTGTATCTAACCCTGAGGTCTACCATACAGTCAAAATAGTTACTTTTCAATGCAAAAATACATTTAGAAAATACGTCAAATGCTCCTACCAATTTTCTGTTATGTTAAGAAATATATACAGGATTTCATAAAAACGCGTAACAGTGTTAGTCTGAGTCGCATTTGACCGGATTTACCAACTTCGGGCATTATACTTTTTCAATACGCAATGAAATGACATGGACCACCCGTGGAACATTAAAGATGCCCACGAAAACGATCCGATTAGGCGACAAGAGGTGAAGACGGAACCACAGAAAATGAAGTCATTTTCCATTTACATTACCGATACATGTGTAAAACACTAAAGCGGTAATATCCCACTTACATGAGTGGAGGGGAAATATGGATATTAACTTACAACGCTGGATCTTTTGAAGAACAGCAGCAAAAGCTGGTCGAAGCAATTGAAGGGAAGGAAGACGTGCATTTAGTTGGTCCAAGAAATCAAATGCCGTTGGCATAGAGATTTCCCAGTTAAGATGGGCCAGTACGAGCAATTCCCAACTCTAAAGTTAGAAATGAATAATAAATAAAATTAATGCATGAAAACATATTTATACACACAGTAAAGAATTTCTTACCAGAACATCATGCACCTTGACGCTGTCAGCGGTATAATATGAAACTTTCTGGGCATTCATTGGCTGTGGAGCTTTTACCTTGCTCGCTATGAACAAACAGACTCCGGCTAATACCTAGAGTAGAAACATTAATTATATATCAATTGTAAAGATATCTTAATTTTTTTAAATTAAAGTTATGTAAGAAAAATAACACACCTGTATATCTTGACGAAAGATATTCTGCAGGGAAAGGAAACGGTCTATGAGAGAAACAGCCAACGGAAACACATCGGGATCACATTTCTCTTCCTGAAAAGGCTGATTAGAAAGAAGATTGTTGGCAATATATAACGTATATTTTACAATAGAGCAAAACATCCAGCATTATAATAGATTACATAAAACCCACACATAAAGCAAAAAATATGTACCTTAGACACGTCTAATATCCATTCAACAGCTTGCTCACGATGGATCGGCTGAATATGTTCTTGAACTGCGGTAAAGTAGTGGTAATTTGGTTTCAGGTGTTCCTTAAATATATGGAAATCAACAAAATAGTATATTATGAAAAAAAAATCCAACCTCAGCGAAAAGAAGGTTCTCAAGAACCCGTTGATCAAGGTGGATGAAACGATCTTGACCAGTTAGGACTGAGATGCGTTGTGGGGAATTAAGTCGCAAAAGATCAGTGGTAGATGGTCGCTTCCGCGAAACAGCCTGTAGAAAAAAGAACACATATGAAGTACCTTCATAACTGAATAATGTAAAGCAAAAATATTTGCTGCCATACTATTGAACAGAAAGACAGTTTATAATGGTTAAATAAGATAAACAGATAAGACTGGCAACAGCATAGTGCATCAAAAAAGTAGTTTAAAAGCCATCAAACCCAACAATGAGGTCGTTCTGCAATGGTTAAAACATTCGTCGTGATCGACAAGATCTACGTTGCAAATGATGGCATCGCTGACAATGCGTAATTAGCGATGAGACCGGTGTTGGTCAGATTTAGAACAAATAGTGGCACCTTAGGACAGAAAAGGTCATTTCATAGAACAATGAAACTCAACAAGTATTGAGAATCGTTTTATAAAACTAAAATGCCCAAAGAATTCTTCATGTTAAAAATATGCTAACACTTAATGAGTAAAAATATCCATATTTCCACTTTGTTATTTTTTAAACATTAGGTATTTGATCAGTTTATATAATTACTTAAAAAATCTGTTAGCACATCCTTATTAGCCAGACAGTACGTAAAATCAGCTCGCCCTCGTTGTTGGTATCGCTCCGAAAATCTTTGCTGTGTTGTTTCTTATCTACTCCTATAGCGAGTGCGCAACAACAAAGTGCAGTCAAGAAAAAAAATCATAGTCGACAATGGTGAACAGTAGAAATTTTGACCACTATGACCACTAATAGTGACCATTTCTATAAGACTTCCCATGTGCTAGTATTGCTAGTTACAAAATAGGACAAGCAATACGTTGGTAAATTAGACAATGATTAAAATATAGAAAACGCATGAATTATTGGAGCATATTCAGTACTGTCAACTGAGAACTATTACAGAGTATAACAAAAACCCATATTTCGCCGCATATGCAACTCGCATCTGGTGTGCATATGATGATGTAAATCGCAACAAACAAAGAGCAGGCCCAACGCGGCAAGGTCAAAGGCAGAAACGGATGAGGTAAGATGCATAATGTATACGGAAAACATAAATTTATCAGTTCAGGTGCTACATATTAATTATAAACAAAAAATACTGTAATTGGTTGCATTTATGACATGAATTGTGGTAACTGATATGAAGCGAAAAAAATTACTAGGGAAAAAAATAGTACGGAATTTACATCAAAGCTTACCTGTCCATGGTTAATTCTTCTATTATTAACTGGCTGAAGAACAATTCTATTCGATCTGCGACGCTGGTCACAAATGGAAATGCGAGATGTAGTTCCGTTAACTGCGATGTTCGTTGAGGTCGATGGCGAATCAGCGAGAAACTCAGTACAACTCAGTGAAGAAACCAACTCGTCAGTAGAGGTCATCGTACTGACGTAAACAGACAGTTGGACGATACTCCTTGGGTATGTCGGTGCGTGCGCGAGGGCTGAATAATATCTAATCATTCAGTAGTAAAATTTACAATTAAATAATGCGAAATAAAAGTATGTATATACATATGTAAAAAGAATTATCCTTCAGTGAATTTCATAAAAGATGTGCTAACCGCATATAGGAAAGATATTTATAATAAACTTGTATATGAAATTACATCAAAAAGATAACCAAATATATGAAATATATTTAATAGCAAATATGGACATGTATGTATGATAAAATGGTAGTGCGCGACCAGCCATAATAGAATAGCATAGCGCTAGTAGTGGCCCAAGATCGTACGGCAGGGGGGCGTGGCTATAAAGACAACCTTCCAAGATGCGCGCTCCGCCCCTCAGACTATCGGGCATTAGCATAATCCCAAAAAGCATAATAACATACCACGTGTTAAATCCAGATTTGGGCAAGAAGTTTTCTAGCAAACGACAAGGAAATATGTTCCACATAGCGGAAAATGAATTATCTTAAAATTAATCATCCAATAAGGGATTATTAACGTAGAACACATACTTTTAAAGTCTATATTTACTACAAAATGTAATTATTACGCGCTATTGATATTATTAATAAATTAAAATTATAACGGAATATACCTAAATCCCATGATTCAACAACTATATAAATCTAGAACAAGACTACTGAATTAAATAATTGTGTTTAAAACTGTATATTTTACTTTATATTTAGAAGAAACAGATCAGAAAAAGAAATTGCACTGAACTATAAGAAAACAAAATAAATAAGTCCTTAAAAATAAAAATGAAAATATTTCTTTAACAACAAATGACCACAGAATTAAAGGCAAGAAATACGTAATATAGTGCTCAACGAATCACTAGCCTAAATTACGAAGAACAGCCAAGGAATAAACCAACCGAAGACTTGGCATGGTCGTTGATAATTTACTGGATGTACTCTACTTCAAACTACACCATTGGTATTTCTGACTACGGTAAACCGCGAATCGATGAGATTCAAAGTAATCCACACTTATTTAAATTACTTTATTTATTTATTTATAAGAAACTTGCAATTTAGAGAATAATTTTTTTTTAAATTGATGAAGTTACTAAGTGCGCATTCTCTAAGAATTTTGGCGATGAACAGTGACTTGCCTTTGATATTTAATCTATAATGGTAACTTGCTGAGCAACGAATAACATTTCAACAGTACTTAATCTTAAGGACTACGTCAAGTGTGGTCTAAATTTGACCTCAAGCATATGTCTACCGGATCATACAGTAATCCACAAGTGTTTGTAGGTTACTCAATAGCCTGTAACTGGCTCATGTCACGTATGGGTAAAATCTTTTATGATATACCAATTAAGAACACTTTGCACTTACATTTACCAGACAAATGTTGAAAAAGTACTAATTAATGTTAAATTAATTAAGTTAAATCCAAGCCTCTTTTGTATTACTAATTTTGTTTTGCAATAATTTAAGGTCGTTACTAATGCTGATCTACCATTCCTATGTAATATACAAATACTTATTGTAACTATTATATATTGCGTATTAGAAACAAAGTTTCCATTAATTCTAGCTTTATTGAACTTCATGATCCTAATCTGTTTAAAGAACAGGTACTTTCTTATTACTTTCCACAACCCCTATTATTTTAGAGACATTTTTTTTTGTTTCCTATATACGGGTGTGGCTCGAGTAGTGCATCTCGTGGCCTTTAATTCCTTCTATATATCCGTAGGTCATTCGTCTAGAAATATGCTATTATAAAGATAATTTATGAGAATAAAGTGGGTCAAAACATGTTTTATGTTTACCTATCTAAATAGAAATAATCTATGACCTCAAGCTATGTTTTTAAAAGACATTATTTAATAGAATGGATATTGCGCAATGTTTTAAACCTGGGAACAGGTGAGTGTTATTCACATTAGGTATTACAACAATCCATGGCATTAGTTATAAACAGTTATGTCTTCAGTTAATTTTCGGAAATACACGAAGAGTACAAAACAAGTTAAGTGGCTTGTTTGCTTTTGCATCATACTGCTATGAGCAATAAGAAACTAGTGCCAAAATAGAAAATTTAATTTCAGAGTTAATTGCTGGTGTACATTATTCTGTTCCAGAATGTATCTCTGAATACAATATAGTGTGACACTATCATTACATATCTTTGAATCGTAAACTACGTAGAGTCTGCCTTCCATTTCTAAAGACAGAAACATTGTTGGTATTCTTTAAGCCTAAATACATTGTAAAAAATGTTCGAGAGATTTTAATTAGAAAATTCGTGTTCAAATGACGTAAGATAGCTGCTTAAGCAAAAGTGAAAGGACGCGTGAGTGATCATGCAACCTAAACGCATTACCCAAAACAAAAAAGCCAGTGACTAAGTAAGCGTTGTAGTGCAAACGTAGAGGTTGCGATAACAGAATAGAGAATTCCCATGTCATTTGTCTCCAGACATTTAAATCCGATAAATATATTCGCAAGACTCTTAAATCGTATGTGTTATACGTTAGTTATATATAAAATACAATCAATTTATTCTTAATGCACTGCATTATTAATGCATTGATTGATTACTTAAGCATTATAAAATAACAAGTAATTAGTTTATAATTTTTTGAATGAGCGTTATTTTTATAGTCACTAAGTATTTTTCTTAGGTGGTATACTATTAAAATGAGGACACTAAATTCTTTAAAAAAATAATAAAGGTCTACGAATAATACATATTCCCACCATCTAAGATTCAAAGCGTTAAACTTTTTCTTTAAATGGAAGGTTGTGTAAGAAATAGAGATAATACAAACAAAAATGGAGCACTCACACAAATCTATTCCTTTTAATTACCCATAATTTTGGCCTTTTTATACTAGTGAAAACCTCTCCGGAAGCACCTGCGTGAGTTGCATCTTCCTCTCACAAAGTGCGTCCTTCGTGTAATACTTTTTCTCATCACATACAAATTTGTTTCGCGCACTGTTTCTTGTACGCAATGGTACGAAAAAATCGCTGCCCATCGTTAATCAAGCGGCTCTTCGGAGGCTTTGTTTGGCACAGGGAGGCCTGGATTGGTGCCAGTCCATTTTTCGCCATTTCTCAGTTCGAAAAGTCTTTGGTTCTCTTAAATTAGTCGGCTGCTAAACATTGGTAAACTGAAGAGCATTAGGAAATGAGAATGTGGTTAGTTATGTTATGATATATACTAAATTTAATCTAGTACATGAAATAACCATTATTTTATCCACTAAGATATAATTTGAAATTTGTAGCTTGAAATTATCTTATATATAGTTTTTGTAAATATTAGATTTTTACTTTAATATTGAAAGTTACAAGACAATTAGTCAATTTTGTTTTTACTTAATTGTTTTAATGGCCAATATTAATATAGTTTAATTGAGAAACTGAATTTACAACACAATCAAATATGTAGTTAAATATTTTGTTTTACTATTTCTTGCATTACAAAATATCATTATCTGACATTATTACTTCTAATGGTCTCAGTAGTATAATTTCAAGTATCTTATTGTTTCAAAGATGGTTTTGAATCATTTATAGAGTAATCTATTTGTGCAATACTATAACTTTAAGTAATGTTAATTGCATTGACTTTAACAAACATTTATCAATTGAATATAAGGAATCTGCTAGAGTGAAGTTGGAACATAATAATTTCCTTAATTATTTTAGGAAAAACGACAATTCCTTTATGAATAGTGATTTTCTTCAGCGATCCACAAAAAGAGCGTGTATTTTTATGTTTCAAGGTGAGGGCTCGACAACAGCTGGCTGGTTGTCACCAGATTTAAAATCATTACTTCGTAGATGTTCGTAAATGTTAGTGCCATATAATTCAGTACAATAGATAGTTAAATAAAAATTGAGAGGGCATAGTAATATCACCTTGTTTAAAATTGATAAGCCACTCGGAAATAATTACAAATTTTAAATTGATCATTCTTCGCTTAACTCTTAATATAATGTAGTAAACATTTTTCAGTGAATGTTCATAGGTGATTTTGTTAATGCTATTTTACAGTATGATATATCTATAAATTGTATAGCTATATGTATTGTCTACATCTTATTAAATTCTGTTATACTAGTACTTTGTACAGTTTAGTTTATCTAAGTTTGACGGTAATTCGTACGGTTTTAAGTATATTTTTGGTTGAAAAAGAAGCCTATATATAAATAGAAAAATGATTGAAAGTAACGTAAAAAAACCTATGTTAATATGGTACAATTGAATATATATAACAATTTTTACTCCCGTTAAAATATTATATATAGTATTTTGGTTTAAAATGTTGAGAATATATTGATAGCTTAAGATTGAATATAATGTTTGTTTGGAAGTTCAAAAAAATAAGAAAATAAAGTGTATTTATAAGTAGTTGTTTAGTCTAATTTACAACAACTTTAATTCTACGCTATTCTACGATAATTTAGAGCAAACATTAGTCTACAGGTTTTCGTATATATCACGGTCAATTAAGCGATCAGTGTAGATAAGAGCGCGGTATCTGCTCGCGCATCTAGGAGGTGTCAGTCACTTAGGTTCGTAGCCATAGTTGAAACGTTTGTCAGTTTTTCTGGTAACACCTTGATACCCAATGAATAAACAGTCACCAAACAAAAGGTCAAACTAAATAATTAACGATATCACAATATTATGTTTCATATACATATGTATCTTCATGCTTTACCCAATATTTTGTTAACTTTTATCGAAATGATTTCAGCCTGCCAATTCATGTCACATATTTGTACTATTTGTAATGTTTTCAGACCGGTTGAGTATTTAGAAAGTGTACAATACTTTCTAGTTGAAATAAAAGGAGTAAAGGAAAAGTAATTTCACGAATGTAGATTGAAATAGACAGTAGATCAATATTTCATCGACATTTAATATTCAATACTTAGTGGAACAGTCATCTATACCAATAATGAGGGTGTGCCAACTTGGTGCAGAAGCAATGAGTTTAGCTAGAACACAACATAATATTGCTCCATTGATTAGGCAAATTCATCTTCTTTATCCGATCGCTAATATCCTCGATATGGTCTGTTGGAATGCTCCCATAAGTGTTCAATAAGATTGAGGTCAGATAATTGTGACAAATAGTCTAAAATTTACTCTTCGTGACGTGAACCAACTGCTCGCAGTCGTTGCGGTGTCTCCCAGTCCGTTATCTTGGTAGAAAATCCAGTTTAGAGGCACTTCTCTTTTGACTTATGAAAGTATGATCTTTTTATCCACCTAATATATTCGCAGTAATTAAGTGAAAATAAAAGGATTTTTTGTCATTGAAACTAGACATCAAAAGCTTGTATAGTACAAATTTCAAACATTTGTATTATTATTATGTACTTATTTTTCTTTAGTGGTAATCATAGTATTTATCGCCTTTTACATATATATATATATATAATGAGATATGTAAATATAAGAGAAATAACTTTATTTCCCACTTTTGTCACCATGTAACTTTATAGCGAAAACTTTTCCTAATAAAAATAACAAATTATTTTCATGAACTCCAGTATTTATAGCTCTAGCATTTTGGGGACAAGATTGTCGTAGTAAATAAATTACATGATACATAAGTATCGGAATGGAAGTGACCTTATGTATATCTTATGGATCTGACCACCTGCTCTCTAAACGTGTTCAAGGAATTCCCGCTGTGAAATTTCCTTTGGGAAGTTCTGGAAAAGGGAACCTCCAAAATCCTTAATCGTGTTTTTAAAAGATATCAAAAACAACGTAACAGTTACAACAGTAAATTTTGATAGATACGAGCAACTACTACTAAGTCTAAACTTGATATCAGCGGATGTAAGAGTTAGAGATACAAAATAAATTCATATTAGTTTATCAAAACCAGTTTCATGTTTTCTTATTTACTATTATTATTCTACTCCAAATTCCTTTAATTAATTGTTATCCTCAAGCTCTATTGTCATTAGCTGATGTTCTGAACGGTCTAAACTCGTTTTCTTTGTTACGAACAGTTTTGATTTAATATAAAATATATAAAACTGAGCTTTGAAATAATAGTCTATGATTGTGAAAACGACCTCATTTCAACGGTGACATCTGTTCCACCTTATCATGTGTTCCATCTCAAACCTACTCACCTGTCGTCTACTGGATTTCCGCAAGGATAAGGCACTACAAAAAACCAAAGACACTTAGTAGGAAATGTTAGGATAGATAGTACTGCGGAGCACTGAGATGAACGCTAAGACGTGATTAGCCAGTTCCATGGTTTGCTCGTAATTTTTATTATTACTGAAGTAACTGTAATATATAAACTTAGTAGTCATTATATTTTACTAATTAAACTTAGAAATTTAGCATCAGCGGCCAAATTTCAACTGCCAATATTGTCAATCATTTATTCTCTTATAAATTACAATCATATTAGCTGTCACTATGGCTCTTATTAATACCATATTAGTGAAAGAAACTAATTTTAATAGGAATTTTATGCATCATTTTACAAGCCTTGTATGAATCTTATATTAACATTATGTAATTATCTTATCAATTATGACAAATAAATGTGCCATTTAATATTCATCCCACGTCTCACTTTTAAAGAGTCGTAAGATTTTAAACGACAAAACGAAATATAGAGAAAAGTCACGAGATTTTCTGTAGTACACGTTAGTTTTTCATTGTAATAATGAAGTGTGATATAAAAAATCGTTTATTAAGTTATTAGTTTAAATTTATATCTATTTTCGTTAAATTCTAAAGTAAAAATATATTACTAGCGGCTTTTTTTCCCACCATTATAGCAGCTTCATAGGGCAGAAAAGAGGAAGTTGAAAATCTATTGTCTATATCAACGGAAACAGACCAATTTAGCGCACTTGGCTTGATTTTTTGCCTTTAATCAGTAAAAGAACGCCCATGGAAAAAAATGATAATCTTGTCTCATTCTGATAAAATAGTTTTTGTCGTGTGGATTATAGAAATACTATAGCGGGGGTGTAAGTATTTATAGGGACCCAAATTTCCTGTATGGAAATATATCGGGTAAGTAATATAGTGCGGGTAAAAAAGAAAGGTCGGGAACCTTGGACTTAAATGTGGTACAAATTTTAGGATATACTAAAAACTCCTTTAGGGAAAGAACTAAAAAAGCATGTTGTAACTTGATATACCTATTTAGCATAAAATATTACTTAAAATGATATTATATACTTGTTTTTCTTCGAAAAATTATGGAAAACTAGAATGTCAGCATATCATTTCAAGTGAAAAAAAGAATATAATCAAATATCGTCCGAAATATTCAAATAAAAAAGAGATCATGCACAAAAAAGTTAGAAAAAGACATAAAAAGATAATGCAACTTTTATGAAATAAGTAGTATTATTTAGAAATAGCAGAAAAATATTTGAAGATACAAAAATAATGAATATGGAATTATGGATCTATACTACCAAAACGACACCAAAGATAACCATGTAGTGATATTTAAAAAAGTTGGGAAACAGTTTAACACTAGAGAATGATTCGGAGAAAGATAAATACAAAATTTAAAAATAAAGTTCTCACCTTGTCAAATTTCTCTACGGTTCCGTTTAGAGTAATAGTTGATGGTATGGGTTGCGTCCCTGTCGCCGACTGTTACTGAAATGGACCATACAAACCTTATCATACCAGATGACCACTTGCTGTTAAGTCAGCAGTGGAAAAACGGGTACTAAGTTAAATTAAGCTATTTATTACATATGATTTCATTTGCCTTCCTGATTTGTCTGATCCGTTGTGACTCTCGTATTTCACTCATATCTCTTTGGCCAACATTTGTCTTATTTCGCTCTACGCCATAATGACTTATGATGGAGTACTAATATTTTAGGATGATAAAGTAATACACAAGTAATTTTCAAAATTTAATAAGTATGGAATATATTTTTTAACGTATTAGCAAATATTAAGGAAGATTCTCAAGCATAACAGACATTTCTTATGCGCCTACTCTTCGCTCACTGACGAATGCGGCAAATCCGCCGTAACCACTTGCCCTTTTGTCCTTATCGGTGCTTTGGCTTAAACTGCTCATTCTGCGCCTGTTACACTGTGGTGCAAAGATAGGCCTAAGGAAACATTGGCTCGACATAAACCAGTGAGTGGGAATGACTCAAAATGTTCAAAGATTAACATGGCTTAATTCAGCTTCTGAATGATTTCTACATTTCTTCCCAACCTTTGAAACATTCTTAAAATAAAACGTGGTTGAAATCCTTTAAAAATTATAATAAAAAGTAAGAAATCAGATGTTATATTTATTTGTAAGTCAGGTATTCTCTATGTTGAAAAGTACATTCGTAAAAAAACTACAATTCAACATTTATCTTCACGTATTTTTATACAACAACATTATATATATACAATTCCTTTAATATACAGTTTTTTTAAAATATAAGTAGAATTAGTTCATTTTTATTTGACACATTTAAGAGTAATAAGCTCCTAATCTAATATGCGATCCTAAAACATCAGAATTGTTATTTACCTGCTAGTAATAATCATTGAAGGTACCGCTGTTTAACTAGTCATAAATTGAAGCAACTTGAGTCGGCCGACTTATTTGGTATTATGTCACAGACCTCATTAACACTAAATACGACACACGTTTACTACTTAATTAGCAGCAACACATCTAGTAGGGACTAAATAATATGTATCACCTTTTCTTTGCTTTACATTTATGACTATGACTATCTCACTCTTAATCGTTTTAGAATTTCAATTCCATAATGATAACGTCGTCTTAGTACCGAGGTATTAAAAATAAAACCCGAAATTCATTATAAATTGCTTCATTCGCGGTATATACAAAAGAACATTCGATCAGTATAAACTTTTATTACTGCCGTACAAGAACGTTTCAACTAGTATTCCGCCACTGTGAGATAATTTTTTTGTACGGTGAAAATATAACTATAAGTCGATTAAGTATAATGTTGGCTGGTGATCACTTAGGAGAAACTATTAGCTCTTTTATAAAGATATTTTTAGTATACGCAAAGACTACTTTACAAAACAAAATATAATATCCCTTAAATCTTTTCTTTCCCATCTACTCAGCAACATGTTTATAGCTCCTATAGACTTCCAATTATCTAACTAAGCGGCATTCTTTGTCTAGCACACGCACTCCATCTCATTGCCCGAGATGCCTTCATTATGTGACACCGCATAATAAAGGAATCATGTTGGATCGGTATCGTTAGCCTATGATCAAAAGAATGCCTAAACAACAGGTGCAAGATTATTCAATCCTTTAGACTTAGAAGCATCAGTTAGAACAATTAAACATACAATTGGGGAAAAAAAACTAGTCTACGACATCTACATTAATTATAAAATAACATTTTCAATTTATTCAATTACTCCGTTAATTATGCAAAAACAATCTTTCATCTATACTGAAGGTACTTTTCACCTATTTTCATTTCAATAATCCACTAAATTTTACAAAATATCTAGTTATGCGAAAAAATGTAGCAATAGGCTTATAATATAAAACACGCTTTCATACTTTCTATACATTAGTAAGTAGATGATTGAAATGACTATAACCTTCCATAATAATTGTATTTCATATCTTAATGTTGTATAGATAATCCATGGTAAAGTTGCAACCACGACCGTTTAAAATTTCACACATTATCAAGTATGCAATATATAACTGGAATTCCTCCACTAGATTTCTTTGGGAATTGTCGGATATTCTACTCTGGAATCAAATAGCATGTGGAGCAATGGCTCCATGAGCGCCCTTAATGACTCCATGCCCTTTCACTCTGCCGACCATTCAAAACCCTCCACTAACAGCTGTAACCTCTAGGTCTATAGAAACGATTAGACAATCGAGAGTATCTCTTGAAAGAGTCGGTAGGGACATCCCTGTCACGGATTTAATGAATGCGAAAGAACAATATATCAAATTGATGAAAAGATTTACTTAAATAGGTTTAGAACATTCAAAGATAATATACTGAAAAATTTTTTTTATTACGATAGAGCAAATTCTCAAACATAATCATGTTCTCAGACTCATTGTGTCTAGAACTATATATATATATCTGTAAATAAAATGAAACAATAAAGAGAAAGTAGTCTTCTAAAATATATTTGATATACTAGTCTTTAAACGTTTGAAAGTCTAAATTAAATACAATTATTTATACACTAGATTGAGGTCAGAATAGTGTCGAAAAATAACTTACTTTAGAAAAACAACAATGGATTTTCACACTACATAAATCGTTTCAATTTAAATGGAATGAAACAAGTTAGTATTTGACTTATAAAGATTTCATTTTAAAAATTTTTTTCAACTTCATTTTAATTTCCTTCATATCTCTAAGCGGTATCTGACTCCATTTGATAGTCTTAAATGTAATTCTGTTAAAAATCACATTAAATAAGGTTATTTACCAAAAACTAACTGTTTATTAAACGTTCTTACCTTTTGTAACTCCACCAGTTTTCTTTGCATAGTAAGATCACCGCGAAATGCCATCACTTTCTCTAGAACATCTCTACCATATTTACGACTAAATACCGCCTTTTCTCCTGTTAAAGCATATATTCGTCGCACTCCTTTCGCAGAGGAACGATCTCCAGTAATTACAAAGTCAAACAGAGAACTAGTATTCAGAACATGACTGAAATAAGTTGGATGTTTTATATGAAATAAATTTACAATCTAATGATTTTCTAAATTTAATGATTTTGTCATATATAGCTACTTTATGTTTAAGTAATTTACCCATTCTTAATGGTTAAATATACTACATTAAAAAGTGACATTAATGAACACACGTTCCCGAACAGCATTCAACGGCTACAGAGTCATCATTTAGTTCGGCTCCAACTCGAACCAGTTGAACGACCGAAGGATAGATTTTATCCTTTAAGCAATTTTTATAGCCGCATGTATAATGCTACATTTGAGAAGAACTAATATCTTATATTTACTTAAAATGTAAGAATTAATGAATTATTTACCTTTTTAAACTCTGACTGAAGTGCTGGGATAGATTTTGCATCATCAATCGAAACTTTTTCCATAATAACTGGTTGACATTGCGAAATAACATTTCGAATCAAAGATTCCACATCAGTAATCTATTACAAAAAATATTCCAACATTGCACATCCTATTTAATACTACCTGATTTTCAACCTCTACCTATGTATAAAATGGCATTTAAAGAAGCCTTTTAAACTGCATTAATTAATAGAATATATAAAAGCGATAAAGCTTACAACGTCATCCTCCCCAGCATTTTCGCCACATGCATAGTCAAAACGAAGCTCATCTTCATCAATCGCTGATCCTCTTTGCCCTTCTCCTGCGCCAACTCGCCGTAGACTCCAATTTAGCAGGTGAGTGGCAGTGTGAGCACGCATAAGAGCAATACGACGATTCTATAGAAGGATCTAAATAGGAAGTAATCTGGATACAACGGAATTTTGAACTTACTACATTAATTTTTTGAGTTATTTCAGAACCCTCTACTAGCTCAGCATTTCCAAGAACTTCTCCTGTTAATACAGTTATACCATTGACTTTGTTCACAGAACACACATTGAAAACTGGTTCCTAAAAAACATTGTACACCTCATAATAAGTAATCTGAAAAGAAAATTCAAAATACGCACTCCATCAATTTCTAGGTAACCACCATCAGATTTCTGACCACCCTCACTAGCATAAAACTGGCAGTCTTCTATTACAATGGTTCCAGAATCTTTTAAAGATGAGACACGCGTATTATTAGTGGAAAATAGTGCCAATATTCTTGTTCGTAACGAAGGAAACACTAAATTGAAACAATAAAAATAAAAAACTATTAAAATAACAACCAAATGTGATAAAGAAGTGAAGAGGCACCTAGGTTAGACATAAAATATTCTTCTTAGTTGAAGTAAAAATGTAGTCTCAAGTCAACATCTGAGTTAACATACAACTAAATTGCTAATTAACTAACCATATACATTCCCACTTAATTTATAGATATATTTTGCTGAATCCGTAAAACTCGGAACATCACTAATTGAAATTGGTATAGATGGGGAATATGCCTTCTTGGATAGTTTCTAAATGATAGTGTCAAAATATTCAATAACTATTAAATAATTCAAGAATATAGAAAAAAAGAATACTAACTAACTTTAGCTTTATCCTTAAGAGCATTAAATCGATCCATATCAATTATTAATCCACTTTCTTTAACCACTTCATGTGTAATTTCGATTGGAATGCCATAAGTATCATGCAGTTTCCACGTATCATCTCCTGAATATAAAATTATTATTATTTCTATTAAGTAACACTTTTTCTCTACTCTATACTAAAGATAACCACTTTAAAAATAATACTTTTTAAACCGTATAATTAATATTATTAGCCTACCTGAAAAAGCCATGGTATTTTTAGGCATTTTAAGAACCATAGTGTCAATAATATTTCTTCCTTTATCCAATATTTTCCAAAATTGATCTTCTTCTTTACGAATTAATGTTTGAATAGATTCCCAGTTTGAAGACAACTCGGGATATGCGTACTTCTATGACAAAAAAAATAGAAGTGTCTTGTCAAATATAGTTCGACAATTATTAGACAATAACTATTAGTGGCTTTGATTATCATATTTCTGTAATCAAATTTTGTTCATGCTTTTAAAAAGTTAGCTATCATAGTAGTATACTAAACATACTAGCGTTTCAACAACAGTAGGCACTAGCTCTGCAAATGCACCCCTATCCATTCCAAGCATTTTAGTGCTTTGCCAGCAGCCACGTCTCAGCAATTTTCGAACAATAAACCTTGATAAGTATATAGTTATTAATGAAAATTTGGTAAAAAATGAAGGATTAATAGAAAAATAGATTAGAAAATCGATAACCCGATTTTGGACGGTCCTGGTAAAGCACCATCTGACAAAGCTATTGTAACTGCTCTAATATGATCAGCAACTATCCGATAAGCAGTATCCTTCATATTAATATCTTCATCAGCAACTAAACCAGTGTAAGCAGATCCCGATGATAACTAGAATCTATTCAAAAAAAATACAAGCGGTACATTTATAAATTTAAGAAACTAAAATCTCACGTATTTATCTCAACAAACCTCACAAATGCGATTCAAAATAGGAACAAAGATATCTATATCAAAATTTGATGGAACATTTTGTACTACAGAAACTAGTCGCTCTAGTCCCATTCCAGTATCAATGTGCTCTTTTGGAAGAATTTTCAATTGACCATTAGGAAGCCTGTAAAAGCATTCACTAAAATCATACACACTAGCCAATTTTACTAATGGCAATAAAAATATTAACAATAATTTATTAGCTTGAAAATCATATAGAAAATTAATAACTGCCTAAAATAGAGATGTAATAGCTTGCTAATCATATTATAGGAAAAAAAATAGAACTTACCTCATATAACTCATAAAAACTATATTCCATAGTTCCACCAATGAAACATCGACATTAACTAAGTGTTGAGCATTTTTCCTTCCTTGTTTACGATCATAATGTATTTCAGTACTCGGACCACATGGCCCAACAGAACCCATTTCCCAAAAGTTATCTTTATCAAACGGAATAATATGCGATTCAGGTATTCTGAAAAATTTGTACTAAACCATTATATTTTAGAAAATTTCTACAAATATGATAAAATATACCCTAAATTCAGCCATATTTTCTTGCATTTAATATCTGCAGGAATACCGAGCATTTCATTGCCTCCAAAGTAAGAAACATAAAGGCGAGACGAATCAATATTGAGGACTTCGGTAAGAAAATTCCATGCTAAATGGCATGCCATTTCCTAGAAAAAGTTCCAATGAACGGAAATTAGACGAAACCAATATAGAATGTTTTGGTAAAAATACAATTTTTGTGGTGCATTTAATCTTTAAATATATGACGCTTATCGGGCAAAAGTTAGAAAACTGGTAATCAAAATCGAAATATTAAAGTTATTTCCATCATAAAAGCTACAAAACTATATCTTGGACTAAACTCAACATACGTATATCAAATTTAGATAAATCTTTACTCTAGTATTTCTCTGTGCGACCCTATAGTGGGAGAACGAAAGAAGACCTCAGGTTAACGATTTTGAAGCAAAGAATGTAAATCATATCCAGGTTTTAAAAATTGCTCAGTAACAATACAGAACTGTGACAGTTAGCAGACACTTATAAAAGTATGTAGCTATACATACTACTTGCAGACATTATACACATTCATTATTATTATTTCAATTGAATTTTAAAATCATACAGATTTTAAATTAAAGAACTATACAAACTAGTGAATATAATGTTCCCATAGGTATGCTTATTCTACCAACCCTTGAGTACCCATCATTGAAAGACCAGCTACCAAGCATTTCAAAGAATGTTTGGTGATACAGATCTCTGCCAACATCATCCAAGTCATTGTGTTTACCTCCAGCGCGAATACATTTTTGGTAATTTACTACTCGTTGTAAGTGTGACCATCGATTGTCCATGCTCCCAAGAAAGATGGATTTGAACTAAAATTAAAATTGCATAATAAAAAGTAAAATAAAACATTGGATACAAATGCAATTAGTAGAAATATAGATCTTAAATACACATCTAAAGAACAAAAAAACCTATTATTTTGCAATATTTAAAAATACCTGGTTCATACCAGCATTTGTGAACATCAAAGTATCATCGGATGAATCTGGTAACACAGACGACGATGGTACATGTATATGGTTGTGTTTTTCGAAATAGTTAATAAAACATTTCCTAACCTAAATTTACTATGTATATTCTAAAATCATAAAACTCAATATATTATTAACAACAAGAAAATACACTAAAATGTATACCTCATGCGTTGAAAATGATGATAGTGATCTAAAAATTGTAGGCATCAATAAGTACTTCTCGTTGATGCCTATCTTCCATAAAGATTTACGAATCATTCTCTGCAATAAGTACCAATTATTATTAAGGAAACGAGAAATTATACATGTTTCTTCCACAATATAAGTGCTACGTTTAAAAAAATTATAAACAACTTAGATTATTTCCTATGAACGGTATACATCACTTTCGGAGTAGCATAAATTAAGCTCTCTTTTAGTCATTTTCCTTAAAAAAATCTTTTAAACGATATACCGCATTACACGATAGACATTAAGCGCGAATTTTTAAAATTTAAAACGTTTTCATTTCTATTTTTAGATCGTTCTAAATGGTTGGGGTTTCCCATTAATTGTGATCTCTTGATACTGACTTTATAGTATCCATATATTCACATTGTTTCAAACAAATTAATTCCTCTACTTTATCTTCCAGTTTGCGTGTAAATCTTGCGTAGTTTTTATCAAGTGTATGTAGATTGTTAGTCTAGTCATCAGTATATACAGAAATTTCAAGCCATATCAATCCATTAGGTATCCTCTTTTAGATTTATATGGTTTATAAGGTTTTATACTTATTTTAAACAGATGCGTTACTCTGTCGTGGAACTTGATTTCGGTGATGATGAGACGAAAAATTTTGGAAATAGGAAGGAGTTCGCTTCACTAACAAGTCTTTATGAAATCAAGACCCTAGCAACTATTTCTGGTAAAACAAATATATAGTAATATATTAATAAAGAAAAATGACTTAGTGGAAGAGGTTTACATTTCAGGTGATTTTGATGTGGCAGAAAATGAAGATCCTGATGCCGAAGTTGTAGCACCAGATGTATTTACATCGAGCAATGAGAAGTGGCTTGCGGTTGCAATTGGAGATGATATCTCAATATTCTCCGTTGATTTCGACATAGATTATGTTTTCACTCAACCATTTAAAGGTATGCTATTAATGTTAAGATGAAAGTTTGAAAAAGGGAATTTAATATATTAAAACTGGGGTTTATAATTGAAATTATTTCTACTAAATTAAATTTTAATGCAGGGTTTGGATATTTCAGGTGGTTCCGATATTCGTGGCATCGGATGGCTAGGGGACAGTCACTTTCTTGTTGTAGTAACAGCCTCATGGGATGTTACTCTTATTTCAGCGGAACTCAAAACAGTCATAACTAATTTTGTGGGTCTTTATCAATAAAGAAAGAATAATTTGTCATTATCAAGATTTTACTAGCTTAGTTAGATATGCATTTTTAGTAACTATTTTAAACGATATTTATTTCTAGGCGTTTGCTTCCAATTCAAGTAGTTTGCGTGCCTACATTTCTTCTTGCATAGTAGATGACGAATGTGTTTTGGTGGTTTCAAATGATCACGGAGAGTCAATTACTATGATCATTCCTAACTGGAATAAATTAGTTAACGCAAAGATGGAAAATCTAGCTGAATGTTGTAAAGAGGTAGGAAATAAAATGCTTTTATTAAAGATTGATTAGATGTTATTTAAACATGTTTAGTTTTAGTCATTTTCCGCATTCTCTGTAAGCCAGGGCTCGAGTGGTTTTGCTATATCCGAGATGTTTTGTTGTGGGCAGTCTATTATTTTGGTCAGAAAATTTACTATTAATTATACCGTAAAATCAGAAAACAATTTAATATATTATTTAGGCCCCTGCCAAAGGGGGACCACTCGTTATATCGGGAATTGGTGAAATTTGCTTCCAATCTATTGGTGAAAATGATTATACTAGAGGTATGATTTCTTATCTAAAAACTTAAGAAACAATAGTTACTAATTTCCTTTATGGTGTCACATTGAAGAGAACACATTTATCCGTCTTCGTGGCTGCTGTAATGGCCGATTTTTGATTGGGCTTACTGTAGATGGAAGATTGATTGCATATGACTTTTGGACCTACACAACCTTATTTGAAAAGCCTCTGATTACTAGTAAGGTACCTTGGATAGCCTTTAATTTCATCGGAATAGTATTTATTCACTGAGACTTTTTTGGTAAAGATTATTATTTGACGTGTATGGTTTTCAGAATGAAATTATCATTGACTTCTTATTCATTGACAAGCCTCTATTATTACCTTCATTCTCAAGTATTGCTGTTATAGTAAGGACTGCAGATGGTTTAGAGGTAATGTTAAATATAATTGAAAACAATTCATTTCTAAAATATATATAAATCATGAAGGATTAATTTCTGATGGTGGGCGTAATTGTTCAGAAATTCTTTAATCTAACGAACACAAGTACTTTTAACGAAACTGAGTTGTTCCAGATGCAAGTACGTTCCTTTTCTAATTTGGATGTAACATATTCAGTTATTGTTAGAGATAATACGGCAATGCTCCCTACTGCTGAGACTGCTGACAGAGTAATAATGCTCATTGAGCCTTTTCACAAGGATAAGAAAATGTATGGAAATTCTTGTATTACACAAACAATTATTGGCGTAATATGAACTTATGGATGCTTTCTTCGATTATTAATTTTTTTTTATCCAGCACAGAAGATGACGTTGTGAAAGTGCGAGAAATTTCGGAGGCCCAACCTGAAATAAGGTTGCATCGATTGATTAGCAGAAATCAGCTTGATGAAGCGGAGAAATTTGCTCACCAGTTCAAACTTGACTTACAGGTTTTTTTGCATTATAAAACAATTGAGGGCTGTGAAATACTAATTTTTCCACTTTGGGGCAGTAAGATATGTTTAAGTGTTTTATTTAAATTACAGAAAGTAAATATAGCGCGTATGAACTTCCTTCTGTCAAAAGTATCACTCGATGACTCCCAAGATGTTTTCTCACAATTGATGAAATGCTTCGACGCTGTTAATGATCATAATCTGGTTGGTTTTCATAGTTTATATTCATTAATCTAATATTTAAATACAGGTAGTGATCCAGGTATTATATATATATAATATTAAGTGCTGAACTGTAAATAGGATTGAATATACGATCATAATTATTGGATATTTCCCAGTTTTATTGGAACATATAGGTTGGTGAGACGTGTTTTGCTGGTGCTACCACTTTTGGACAGTATGATCGTATTATTGCTTTACTCAGTTATGCGAAGAAGCGTGCAATTACTGGTAAATGCTTTTATTATTTACCTTCAAGACTATTTATTAAGCTTATATGTTTACCAATACCACGTAAAATATCTAAAATATTGACATAAGTTACATTTTCTTTATCTTGCGAAACTTTTCTTCATTACGTGATCCGTATTATCTACAATACCTTGTTCATCAGATGTTGATACAATCGAACGACTTTCTCGTTTGTCATATGTATTGGCAACATATCGATTGATGATGGGTCCAGAGAATGCAAATTATGGTCCTGATTCACTTTGGGAGAATTTTGTTGAGGGCGCACAGGGTGAAGGAGAATGGCCTAACCTATTTCGTGATATGTTGTCTGAAGGATTAATCAAGGTATAATCAGGATTTTCTTGTAGTCTTCTTTTCTTAAAATAATTGTACATTTTTTATCTCCAATTCTGTAAATATTATAAATAAAATAATCTAGGAAGCACGTGTACTCTGGAATCGTCATAATAGTTATATCGCTCCAGAATATAGCTACATAGCTCCAAATTCTATTGAGGAAGAAAGCACAATGCAATCACTAAGCAATCTGTTTTCCATTCTGAACTCGGCAATTTCAAGTCTGCTACAAATTGTTGTTATAATTAGTGATTTTTAACATATAAATTTTGTGTTCCAGATAACTTATCGATTTGGCGGGATGTTATAGGGTTATTAGAATTCGATGTGGTTCCGATGTGTCTCAGTGGAACAGCGAAGCAGGTATTTTCAAATTTCACTTCCTATTTATTTGATGTTATATTGCCTGTATAAGAATTTTTTACAGATAATAGTTTTAGATGTGCCCTCTTCTAGTAGACTTCTTACTATCATTAGCTAGACGTCTCGAACTTCTGGATTCTTCGAACTTTCCACTTAATGCCTTACACACAACCTCAACGTTTGACCGTATTTTGGATAGGCTTGTCAAAGATACAATTACATCTAGTAAACAAGTTAGTATTAGGTGGTTGCAGAAGTTTTAGTCATTTTTTTCAAAATTTCAATTTTATTTCCATAATAAACAAGCAGTTCAATCATCAAAATATTTTCCCTCGCTTTCTATGACCTTCTGCCATCTCTCGGGTAACTTTCGGATTCCTTCGTGAAAAAACGACGTCGGCTTGGAGACAATGAAGTCGACGATCTATTTTCGCACCTCAGCCGCATCTCGAAAGCGCTGTTCTGCTAGACAGTTCTGCATCGACCGGAACAACTGGTAATCCGAAGGTGCCAAGTCCGCTGAATACGCCGCATACGGAAGAACATCCCCGCCTAAGTTCAAAATAGTTTGCTGAGTACTAAGAACAACGTGAGGCCTAGCGTTGTCATGCAGCAAAATGACCTTCCGACTTCCTTGTCCAGAAAATGGTCGTTTTTGTTCAAATGCATTGAACAAATCAGTCAGTTGACGACCGTAGCGTTCGGCACTAACCGTCTCACCTGGTTGCAGGAGCTCATAAAACAGCACACCCTTCATATCCCACCAGATGCACAGAAGGACATTTTGCCGTTAATGTTGTTGGCTGTCCGGGGTCTACCCACGAATGTCTGTATAAGATTGTCATAGATAATCCATTTTTCGTGACCAGTAATAATTTTCCACAAAAAGTTCTTCTTGCGTTGATTGGCAAGCAACGAGATGCAAATGTTGAGTCAGCTGCCAATGCTGTCTTCGGAGAGTTCATATGGTACCCATTTTCCGAGCTTGCGAATTTTCCCCATCTCATGCAATCGTCTCGAGACTGTTGCTTTATCAATTCCTAGCTGTTCCGCGAGTTCTTCTTGGGTCTGCGACGGATTTGCATCTAATAATAATTTGAAAGCATCAGTCTTCGGTGTTCGTGGTGTCCCATAACGTTGTCGGTCGCTGACATCAAAATCACCAGCTTTAAGACCTCGAAAGGAATATCTGCAAGTACTATGGAAGAGAACACCTTCAGTGAGTACAGAGTAAATTGATTTGCATGCTTTAACAGCATTCTTCCCTTGTTGGAACTCGTAGAGAATGCAGTGTCGAATATGCAGTTTTTGGTGACTCATCTTATTCTAATTATTTTGTGAAGTTTACCATTAAATCGTGAATTATGGCTTTTCATAAACTACAAACCCAACACTACAAAAGCGCAAAAGAGCGGGAATTTATTTAGGTTTTAAATAATTGTACAAAAACGCTGAAATAAGTGACTAAAACTTCTGCAACCACCTAATATTTGCTATCTTTCTCATAACCTTATGTTTATTGTTAAGCTTTTAATACAACAGTAATTGATTATCTAATCACATATTTGATTGGTATTTCATCAAATAAATGTGCCTCTTTTTTTCAAAGTAGTTCCTACTATTTTGTAAGGTCCAATTTATTTATAGACTATTTTTAGGCGGAGTTGGCTTTCGCAGGATCAGTTATTATAACAGAAACGGAAGGTTATCAGTCACAAATTGGAGAGCTTGATACATATTCCACTAACCTTCGTGCTATTAACCGACTGAAGATTGTTTACGATTGTCCTCTTAGTTATGAAACATATGTGGTTTGTTGAATGTTACAATTTTATACTTTTCTAAACAAATGCCAGCATTTTTTCTTTATAGCAGATTAGTAAAAGGTTATTAATTAATTTGTATGAGAGTTAATTGCGAATTTCCAGACTCTAGACTCGGAGAAGATTTGCCATAAAATCCTACAAAATGCTATAAGGAATCCTATAATGATGAAAGTTAATGTTGAGAAGTTTGCTCGTCCTTATATGGCTGAGCACAAACTTCAACCTGATGAAACATTGTATAGATACATTGAGGTTTTTTCTGGAACTAGTATCATTTCTGAAGTTCAAATATTTATCATAAGAATGGATATTTGGAATTCCTTTTTATTAAGGATGTATCAAAACACTCCAAAGGCGTAGTGAGTGCCTCTAATCCATGGGATGAGCAATGTCTTTTGGTGAGCGAAACAATCGCCAGTTTATCACTTAGGTTAGTACAAAAACTTCGGAATACTTTTTTCATCTGATTAATAAATATTTCGCGGGGATTAAGATTCTTTAGCTCTGTTAATATATGGTGACAAGTTTGATAAGTTTGGTATTTATCTCACAAGGCTGTCACATAGAAAAAGTAGTGACTATCAACATAATTTTATCTATTGTATTATAATAATAATATAAAATAGTTTTATTTTAAAGGATTTATATTTAACATAATACAGATGCTATTCTAGATCTATATTTTTGAAAAATGGGCCATGGAGGTGTTTATCTAGTTTTTAATTCTGATCAAGATCGTAACATTTATTTCTGATTTCTAGAGTATTTCTATAGTGTTCCTCATATTTCGAGAAAGATTCTTAACTATATTTTCTCTTCAAATATGTGTGGTTTAAGATGTAAAGCTGTATCAATGATAGCGCGCGGAGCCCATCCACCATGGAGTAAAAGGCTTAGCGAAGCTGTACAAGGAATTCTTAATAATCCACAAGTTGATGCCGATGTGTTAGTCTTAAATCGTTATCACCATTGCATTTTAATCATAGAATAAATCTGATTCTAAGGTTTCTGTATAGAAAGTTACCCATGTATTAAGCGTTTTAGAGTAAAGCTGCTACGCTCAGTTTGTTGGAGGGCAGAGTTGGGACAGATTTTGAAGTCATATTCCGTTCAAATAGCAATGCTAGACTCCATTTTAACTACAGAATATGTATTTCTGAATTTTCTACGTTACATGTTTCTCCAAGAACAAACTCACCCAGATGATGGCAAGAGGCTCCAAGATGCTCTTAAAGTTGGATTATAATTTGTTATTTCTTATATTTTATATGGACTGAATTTTCACATTAGTGCTAGAATTTCAGTTGCTTCGTTATTTCACAATATTCAGGCTGTCGACATCTATTGTCGACTATATGAGGGACATAGTAGTTTGCTAACACACAAATGGATATACGTAATGTTTGGACAATATTTGCAAAAGAGGGAAAGAGTTCCTGGCACTGTTCGTATTTTCTTAAAGATTATTTATTATGCCTACTTTATAATAATTAAGTTCTCCTCGTTAAGGGATCAAATGTGTCCCGATTTATTGAACGAATGATGTCTGATTGTAATGAATCTAATACAATGACTATCATTTGCCTTTTAACAGACGCTTTCGTTAGTGATATCAACTCGATGGTTGTATTCGAGGATAAGGTAAGTTTTAAATTAGATTCGTTTTGAATAATGTAGTTTTCATTTGATTTTTTAGGAACATATCGATGAACGTTTGCATAAGCTTTCATCAGCAGAAAGCTTAATAGTCCGTTTTCTGATGAAAAATGAGTTCTATGTTGATTTGTATAGAGATTTATGTGCTGTTAGAAAGTTACAGGTTTGTCGTTTATAAAAAGTTACAAAAGCTGATTTTCAAGGTGATTTCTAGTAAATTATATATTTTTTTTTTAAAGATGTATAAGATCTAAGGAAAATTGCGTTTATTTAAAGGAAAACTACAACATGTGGATTACCTGTACACATCTGAAGAATAGAAAGTGGAAGGAACAAACTTTGAAGGAGTTTATGGTTCGAGATGAACGGTCGTTGGGAGAAGTTAGTTAAATTGATTAATACAACTAATGTCTGCCTGTTTTATCTTCTAAAGACTGTTAATTGTTTCATATATATTGGACTGACTAGATTGCAATCGCATACAATACTACTTTGAGGTGTATTCCTTTGCATCAGCTCTTCGTCTTAACCGCGATGAATCCACCCAAATTGCTATAAAACTTGCAATTGACGCTGGTAATTCAATGGGTGCGCTGACAATAATTCGGTTAGTATTGTTTAATAAGTGCCAAGTCTTCTTTTCATGCAATTAGATGGTCTGAGACAATGTATAAGAAAGAATATCTTCAATTGTTTTTGCTTATTCTTTCCTTCCGTAACAGTGATGCCCTGATGTCCATACCATTTCCAAGTAAAAAATTATCTGAATTATGTGTGCGCGGATGTGAATTCACTCTCTGGAGAATGCAAGAGACGACTGGCAATACTGATCAGGATCATGCAATTGATACAGATGCTATAGAGCAGGTATTAATCCGTATATAGAAAATTTTATTGCATGATACACATAATTTGAGGCAATGGATATTATCTACGAGCTAGCACGAATTCTTCCAAATCTAGAACCAGCTACACGACACTCTATTGAATTGCAGGAAGCTGTTATTAGAGTATGAAATTTCAAGTAAAACAGCAAATCATTGTCAAAATTTTAAGAGGTAATTTAAAAAATGCATTCAGATGCATGGCTATACCAATTTGTTTTTGCAACTTGAAAAACAATGTATGATGGACGAGTCTGATACTGTTAGTGGAAAAAGTGATGCGGAAAAACAGGGTAGTGACAGAACACCCGATGAGGATGGGTAAATTGTTTATTTGGCATTTGAAACAACTTTGAAAATAGTCTTATTTAGAAATTCTTAGCTATGGAGTGCGTGGTCAAAATTTCATCTTTAGTCGTATCATGGGTTTACGTCAGCGTCTGGGTATCTACCAAATCCGAAATGAAGGACCATTATTTGCTCGCATGGAAACAATTCCTCAAATTGCATCGGTAGCCAAAAGTGTTATCCGAATCAATCAGTTCCCGTTAGTTTATATATATATATATACAAAACTGAGTAGATTACATATTATCTACTTTCATTACAGTGATATTCATAAGGAGCAGTTATGTAGTGATCTACAAATGCGTTGGCATGATGTGTTTAATTTTCTTTCTTTGTCAAACCAAGATCTTTTGGAAGTTTGTTGTCGAGTTTTTGCTGCATCTCTACGTAAGTAATTGCAATTCCTGCACTCTCGTATAATTTTTTCTTGTTTATACAAGTTTATAACGAGCAGTTTAGGGAGAATTAAATTAATATGCAGAAACAGTTGAATATTTCAGCTTGCTTTAATACTGTATTACATGAAATTGAGCATGGTCTTTTGGGGTGTGTACGAAATGTATGTATACGAGCTCTTCAAATGCATCCCTGTGATTTGTGGACAACATGTGGTCTTCTGGGAGCATTTTCTACTGATGTTATTGAAAGCGTATGTTGTTAGAGAGCTATTTTATTAGATCGTGTTATCATAAAATATATTGTCAGACGTTAACTTGATCGCCTTTATTAATCTATTTTTGAAGATGGTAAAAGATCTTCGGCAATGGGTGGCCAATCGGAAATCACCGCAAACAATGCTAAACTTCTTGCGAACTGTTCAATTTGTTACTGTACACACACAAACAAAAGATATCTACAAAATGCTGCTGGTTTGTTTGATAAATGCCTTTCAGTGTTTTGATACAACCAATTAAATTTTATGGATGTATTTTAAATTGACTATTACTAGGATACGTTTATTACTACTTTATGGGCTAAAAGACTAGGAAAAGTTGGTGTTTCACCAGCACTTGCGAAATCTTCATCATCGCAAAACCAAATCAGTGCTAGTATTGCTGAATTTGCCAAACATGAACTCGATCCCTGCATGGTAGCAGAGTTAGTCATTAAAATTAATTTAATACTTAGTAATTAGCGCATTAATCAGTATAAATTCTAGGTTCATTGGACAATTTCGTGGTGATAATGAATTGGCTTTGCAACTACGAAATTATGCAATTGTTCTTATCCAGCGTGCTTCTTCTTCGAGTGATTCAAGTGAGATTAACTCACTGCTACAGTGTGCTCATCAAGCACTAAGGGTATGTTCTAAGCGAGTTGGTTCTTACGCTTATTCGCTGTTACATTTTAGGTGCAATATTGCAATATTTTACTTCAGATTAATCAAGTTCAAATTGACAAGCAAAGTTCGTTCTCTGCGTTCCGTGATGCGTTATATACCGTGTGTCCTTACAATTACTCGGTTTGTTAAAGACTTCTTATATTATTAATATTGGTTTATAAATTAGTATATTACATTAATAATGCTACTTTAAATAATTTCTTGATCTTGAAAAATTCGAAGTCATTCATTTAAATGTACAAATTTCCTCAGGTAATTCTGTTCATTGTTGCACGTCTTGAAGCTTGGCAGACAACCGATGATGATAAGATTTTTGTTACTGGATGTATTTCTGTACGTTTTTTTCTCTAATTGTTTAGTTGGTTTTTCTAGTTGATGCATATTATTGCTCTTTACCAGATATTGAATTTCTTAACTGAGCGTGATCGTCAGAATGGTTTGAATAAAGCAGAATTTAAGTGGTATACAAATCGTGAGAAGCAAATGAGTTTAGACAAGAAGGTATGTTTTAAAGTCTAGAGATTTTTTTGAAAATATAATTTAAATTGTGATTGTTTTTTCCTTTTAGGAAATGGGCATTACTGAACTTGGCGGACACTGTCGTAATTTTTATGAAAACGGGACAGTGCCGTCTACATGCAATAGTAGTGGATCATCCATGGTTGTAGACGAAGAGAGAGTGAATCTATATGAAAGGGAGGATATGCTAGTAGCAGCTATGCCATCACAAGTTCGAGACCACTTACATAAGCATTGTTTGTTTGATATTTAATATAGAATTCCAATACTTCACATTTCCTGTGTCAAATCATCGATATAATTTTTAGAAAACGGAAGGGTTTGATAATAATTACAAAAAAAATAATTTTCTGAAACGTATTTGAAAAATACTAGTTTCATTTGATAAAGAAATAAATTGTAAGCACTTTTAATTGTATCTAGTTTCTTCACCATGGTACCAATTAACTGTAAATTCATTAATTTTTAGGCTGTTAAACAATTACCTTTTCATCCTTTCCTCTATCATGCAAGATCAGATATTGAGCAACACTTGGTCCCAATTATCGAAACTGAAATTGATATATATAATGTTTTGGTGGGTATTTTTTTAGTATGTTTTCTCTGTGGTCAAGTAGAGCCGAATAGTGATTCTAATGTATTGCTTTGAGTGCTGGCAAACTCTTGTACGTGTCGTTCCATGGCTTCGAACATCACTAGCTTTTCCGAGATCTCTTCTTTTATCATCTGCCGTCGGGAAAAAAAGTGCGGAAGTTATTGCAAAAGTTAGTTTACAGTATGTTTGGAATTATTTTTTAAAGACAAGCTATTAAACATAAATAAATATGTCAACAAAAGAATAAAATTAAATACATAAACTTGTAGTATAAGACAACAAACATTAAATTAGCTGAAAAAATAATAGTTTTTAAAAATACTATTAGATAGATGTAGAATAGAGATAAGATTAATTCTTATAAATAATATAATGTTTTGTACTAATTAATTTTTAGTTGATATTAGTAGTGCTGTGAAGTTGCAGGGCCAAGACTTATCTATCGGTGAAGCATCAACAATTGAAGCTCTTTTGATGCAGACTACTTCAAGAAATGCTGTTGTAACTTGCATATCAATGTGTTTTAGGAAGCTGCCACTATGTTAGTTTATAGAATAACTAATTATATTTAGGGTTTTTTCCCATCAACGCTTAATTATAATTGATTCTTATGTTTTAGGTGATACAAAGATCCGTCTTTTGCAAATGGGAAAGGAGGTGGCTGAACGATGGTTAAACGCTCCAAATGTTGATCCGGTTTGTAAATATTTGATTTTCTTAGATATGCAGTGCGTTTCAAAGTGATAGCACACTTTGTTTTTTTGCCTTTTTTTTGTTCTCCATTGTCAGATTGATCCACTTTTTTTAAGATGAGGTGTAAGAGCCTTGAAAATCTCTAGTTTAAATTTCATTTTTTTTCATAAAAAATTACTTTTATGCTAATTTTCCTCAAAACCACCACTTTTCATCGTTTCAAAATGATAGCACACTTTATTAAAATACATGTTTATGGCAAAAAACAACAACAATCATTGTACATAATAATTAACTAATAATCAGTACAATTTCCACTTCTATTAAGAACCTGAAAAATTGGTTCAGGCATACTGTTAACTAAGTTTTTGACGACACTTTTGTCTACTTCGTTCCATGCTTTGCTAATGGCACTTTGGAGGTCATTGACGGTCTCAAACTAACGATTATCGGCATAAATCCGTCGCACGAGAATGGCCCAAGGATTCTCCATCGGATTTAGGTTCGGAGAGCACGAGGGCCAGTCTATAGTGTCCACGTCAATGTCTTCCAACCAGGTCTTCGTGCTTCGACTGGTGTAGATGGTGGCATTTTCTTGTTGGAAAGTGAAGCTAACACCTGGAAGTCGTTGGAGATACGGGACTAATCGATGTTCTCAGACATCCCGGTAGTCCACACTGTTGATTTTCGTCGAAACAAACGCCAAGTGGACCAGTCCCATAGCACTGAATGCACCCCAAACAATAACACTTTCTCCACCGAAATTTCGGGTTGAAAAATGCTGGGGTTCCTTACGTAAATCCCTCCAATACGAGTGACAACCATTTGGACCATCTAGGTTGAACTTCTTATCATCGCTGAAGATCACTTAAATTCCAAATAATTAATTAATAGGCTTATTTTTTAAGACTCATAAAAGTCGTACCTTTTCCTAGTTGCATCTCATGAATATTTTGGCCCAGCAAAGCCTTTCATCTTTATGTCTTTGTGTCAGTTGTGGACACTTCTTCATTCGTGATTGGACAATATTGGGACATTTGTCCAGCATTCTCCACACCGTAGTTTTTGAAGCATCAGTGTCACAAGTCCTACGGATTTCATTGATGCTGATCGTGCTATTCAACGCAGTCCGCAGAATTTCCCTTTTTTCACGGTCATTCAACTTGCTAAGTCGTCCACTACTCTTCTTTGTACCATATTCTTCTTGGTGACGAAGGAAATTCATAATAGCCTTCCTGGAGCACTTGACGACATCGGCAATCTGCTTCACCGTGTAACCGGTAGTTGATAGTGCTTTAAATTTGACCTCTTTCGTGTAGACTTAATCTATAAGCACGACCCATTGTTATGATCGTTTAGGCTTAGTGAATTTACGCTTTTTTCGTTAAATAACGCCAAAATATGTGAAGTGTGCCATAATTTTGAAACGATGAGAAGTAGTAGTTTTGAGAAAAATTAGCATAAAAGTGCTAATTTTTTATGAAAAACGATGAAATTTAAACTGGAGATTTTCAAGGCTCTTACACCCCATCACTAAAAAAATTGGATCAATCTGGCCATAGAGAACAGAAAAAGGCAAAAAAAACAAAGTGTGCTATCATTTTGAAACGCACTGTATATAATTTTATATTTTAAAATGTTTAAAACGATATACCTTACTTTAATTATGTTCAAATGTAAGATTACCGGTAGTATATTTTTTTGAACCATTAATTCCATATTTATTGGGCATTCATAATACAACTGCTTTGTATGTGTGTCTAACTTAGCTGATCGAATTTCATCGTGATTGAGTCTTCGAACTTTCCATGCATGTTATTTCCTCATAAATATTAATCTGGGCTTAATTTCTTCATGCTGGAAGTTTGAAGAACATTATTGGATTTAGCAATGTCGATATTATCTTTCATGCCACATTGCTAAATCGGTCCGGTGCACCATTAATCTTTCGAGAAAATGAGTAAAGTAGGAAGAATTTCAAAGTCATCGACTAGTTAAAAAAAGAAAGAAAGCTATGTTTCATATAGAAAAGTTATTTTAGCCTATGAATAACACAGAGAGGGAGGGTATCGAAGAACAGGTCATTCGGTTACATGAAGCTATTGAAAAGTACAGAACGGAATTAATTCTTAAAAAGGTGTGTATGTTCTCAAAAAGATTGCGAACTACTTTGATTATTAGAAAATTACTCCATAAATATGCTAACATTCCGTTATTCTGGATAAGTTGACTTCAGTCCGGATTATACGATGAAAAGACCAGCGATCTCATTGAATCCCCAACTGACCTTATATGTTATCTATACAGTAACTGTATCAATTGGAAGGAGAGAGGGGATAGAGGTAAAAAAAATTTTCTTTGAAATTTAAGGAAGTTATTAAACATTATTATGCAGAGCGGAAAATGGCTGTGATCGAAGAATTAGCTGCTGTAAACAAGCCTCTCATCCTAGCTACAATCCAAGAAGAACTAGTGCTACGTTGGCTTCCAGCGGATAATAGCGATGATGCATATGCTGTTGACCCTAATGATGTGATGTTTATTAAATGCTTAATAGTGTATAATTCATTTTTCATTGACTAGATACTTCAGACAGTAGGGAATGTGGGTGGAATTTCGGCGGTAATCATAGGAGAAAATGATGAAAATGAAGTATATCGTCTTCCATTCTTTGATGTTAGCATTGAAAGGTTCGTGATAGGACATACATTAGCTATACTAATATAATCTGCTTATGTATTCACGTATATTTTTTTTTTTCATTCGTATTTCAGAGTTAATATGTTGCCTTCATAATTTTTATTGTTTCAGAATTGTTCATCTACTTAAGCTCATCGATATGACTCAAGTTATGATGCACCTTGTAACATTGCTCAGGAAGGTAACGAATTATTGGAATAATGGTCTGAAATCTAAAAATACATGTTCAGGATGCATCAACTGTTTCTGGAGGTTACAAAACAATCATTCGTGCCGCATGTGTATTGTTAAGAGCCTACAATGATAAGCAACTGGAAAAAGTCAAATATAATCACCTAAAAATATGGTTACATTTTCAGACTCTTAATTCTTTTTTTTCGCTGAAACTATTTGAATCAAGCATGTAAATGTAACATTGTGATTTCAGTAGTGAATTGGAGGCTATTTTATATGGACGTTTACTAGAAATGGCTCGTGTTGATATTCCTCTGGATAATTTCCGTAAACAGGATAAGCATGCCGTGGCACGAGGTCTCGCTTCTCCTGGTACTAGGTGGACCCCAGAGGTCAGGTGATGAAAACAAATAGCAAAACTGTATTTAGCTTTAATAATTAAATTTTAAGCTCGCCTACCTGGTTGCTTGTCTTGTAATTGATTACGAGATCAAGGACCGTGTGATGGTTGATGTTCTTCTAAACCGATTACAGGCAGCTCAAAAGAAGGAAATTTATGTTGCACTTCTAAATTGGTGTCGGTATGTACAAAGTTTATTTGCACTATGAAACATACATAATTCTTCTATACAGACAGGAAAAATCGTTGCATCGCGTTAAAAATTTGCCTCTATTGTGGGCTCGGGCATTTGATTGGTCACTAGCATCAGTAGGTAAGATGGATTTTATAGTTATAAATTTTTATCTATGGACAAAGTCCAGTATCTATCTAACCATTATAGAGGATAGATGTGTGTCAGAGATGAATCACTAATTTAATTCGCTTAAATGGCTCTTCTGTCTCAATTTTACCACTCGTCATATATATTGTTTAGCGTTCTAAAAATAAAAATGTTATATTTCTAGATGTCGATGAAGCAGACGTACACGCGTTAGTTCAGCACTGGTTCTACTTTGCTATCTCATGTCCAGTGGAGGGGGGTCGTGCATTTGATTCTATTAGTAATGCTTTGAAAGGTCGTGGGTATCCTATCGCTGCTTACCTAATCAGTGTCGTCGGAGCTTATACACAAGTAAGAAATCTCCACTTTTTACTTATATTTGTAACAAATATTAATATTCCAGAAGTGTCCTGTCTTTGATTTTTCAAGCATAAATTCTGAGCAGGAGCTCCTATTCGGTTGGATGTCAAATGAGATAAATGTTGAAGATATGGAAACTAATGTTTGAAATACTAATAGTTAAGATTTTTACGGTATTATTAATGTAAAATTTCTATGTTTATATATCAATCAATGAGTTCTCTGGAAATTAACTGGACTAAGAACCTAGTCGCTTTATTCATGGTAAATTATTGATATTGTTTTCATTTCGTTCTAGTGTTAAAACGAGTTTTGCTCTGTATCGTACGTAATAATGTAGCGTAGGTAAATTTTACATTTTTAATGTATTTAACAGGTATTTGACCAAGTTTTGTTTATGTACTGTCAATCATTGCTATGATTAAAACTGAATATTATCTAAAAATGCGTTTAAAAATTTGAGTTATTATTTAATCGATTTTTGCTTTGTACAATACAAGTTTGTGACTATTGTTAAATTGCATTGAGATGACCAACAAAGAGAACAGAAATTGTAGACCGGCTGAGGGATATATAATGATTGCAGTACAATCATTTGAAACAAATAGGCAATGAAACGCATACATAATATCACCCTAAAAGTATGTTTCGGACAGTGCAAATGCAAGTAATGACGTCATTGCGTTTTGGTATGATTCCTCATGTTCTCATGCAACATTTGATGTAGTGATGAAATTACCCAGTAAAATGTTATTCTTGTTCTTAATCAACTTCGTTATTTATTTATTTATTTATTTTTAATGTACTGATTGCACCATTTTGCATTTCATTTCAAAATAGACGCTGGGACAGCAAAAAACCAGGGTGGTCATTTTTGTAAACAATTTTATTTTTCAGTATCTGACTCATGCTTTTTTTCTGGTGGTTATAGATCCACAGATAAAAATGTCGTTAGTGGATAACGGCTGTAGTGGTGTATTTGAAGAACCAGAGGATGGATTTGCTGACGACGATCTGTTATCATCAGAAGATATCAGTGGTTGATATTTTTTTAAATGTTTTACTATTCTTTGTTTTTTTATTCAGCAATTGTGTTACTGCGATATGTAATATGTAGATTTGTTTTATTTTAGTGTCTATGGATGGTGTACCATTGTCACGGTCTTTCTTAGAACGTGAGGATTTTGAATCTGAACTAGGATCAGTTGATCCTTTCGAAGAAGATTTCACTTCTATATCTATGCACAATATAGTAGAAGTGATTGCTGATGGTGATAGAGTTGGCAGGTATGTATTTTGGGTATTTACAATAACTAGAAATCAGTGTTATAAGTTATATTGTAGGCTATAATATTTAAACTTTCTAGAAAACGTATTTGAATGATTCGCATTTTTTTTTGATATTAAACTTGTTTATATATTTAAAGATAATATTAATCTAGCGCTCATTAGGATACAAACCTTATCTGAATTTACTCTGAAATGGAAGAGTACTGAATACGACATTTATTTAATATAGCTTAGTAGAATTGAATTAGCTTTTTTACTTGGTATATTTTATAGACCAATCGTCGTTATTTATGCGTATAGGCTTCCTTCGAATAAGTCACTAGACCACGCACAATTACTACGTTACCTTCAGTCAATATTGGAAAAGGTTATTAATTTTATCTTAGTGACACTTTTTAAAAAGCTTCGTGTAATATCTTCATTCCTTTTATATTCAATTAATCTATTATAGGTGGTTGATCTCGATTACACAATAGTCTATTTTCACTATGGTTTGAGAAGCCATAATAAGCCACCAATTAAATGGTTATTCCAGGCATACAAAGTGCTAGATCGAAGGTATGTACTTATTTTACATTATCATTACTATATATAGTGTTTACGAATATTTATGTGCTTTTCAACAGATTAATCGCTGTTACAATAGAGAACAGCTGGGTTTTTAAAAGTATGTATTGCTAATGATGCGGCAAGTGGTAGAAGTTCGTAATAATACGGCTCATTTACAGTGTTGACCATGTTTTATTCTTTTGTTAAAAATATGTCTGTAATAATGAACACCTTATAAGTATAGTTTGATTACATTTTTGATCTTCGTTAAAATTGTGGGCCTTTCCCATTTCATAGATATTCATAGTTCATTTTTCCAGTCATCACGGAATCCTCTACAATATTTTTGTAGTTGATGTGATTAGCACGAAGGGAATAAGAAAGGTAATATTTTGAAGATATGGAAGTTTTAATCTCGAAATATTAATTATTTTTACCAGTAGAAAAGCGCAAGTAGTACTTTTAATTTCTATATGGAGAAAATGTATATATCACGTATTACTCTTACCGTCATTCGGTATTATGAAAATCTAACCCGTATGCACAAATGATACTTAACATCTCTAGTCATTTTTGCTCAGTTGTTATAGCATATCGCTTAATAATTTCTAAAGAAATACAATGAAGTTAAAACAGTTGAATTTATTTTCATGGAAAACACTGTAAAATGTGAACTACAAAGGGGTTTTCTTTGCATATTTTGATAGATATATGTAGAAATATGGTATTTTTATTAAACAGAACATTGAAATCAAATTTTATATTATTTCGTCTTTGCTTCGATGATTATTATGTAGATCTAAAAAATTTACTCCCTTATTTGATGAATATATTGAATTACATATGTTTAAGAAGTCAAAATCTTAATACAAATCTTGGAAGTCAATGGCTATGAAAAGTAAATTTGTAGAACTCCACTTAGCAAAACATTCGATGTCTTGCTGGGAATCTGTCCTAACTGTGTACTTGGTCATATTATTGATTACTTATATTTAACAATATAGGAATTTATATTTTTCAGATATAAGAAAAATCTAAAGGCATTATTCGTCGTCCACCCAACACGATTTATTCGAATTCTTTGGAGTCTCTTCCGCCCTCTTATTTCTGGAAAATTCGAGGACAAATTCCATTATGTTAACTGTATTAACGAACTTGAACAAGCACTCTCAGTATCGAGGTAATATTACATGTAACCTATTTTCCTTAGCTTTAGAAATTATGCAGGAAATGCCATAACTTCTAATTTAAGTATACTCAATAAGTAAAGGTATTTTATTTATTGTATCTAACTTATTACAGAATCTGTGTTTACCTTGTAGATGTATTTAACTGTTTATTTTTATTTTTTAAGGTTAAATTTGCCGCAGCCAATTCGTGAGCATGACTCAAAAATTAGCAGTTCTTCCGGCGAAAGTCGTCCATCAACTCCACCTACTTTACCACGACCTACTCAGCAGTTTGATGTTACTCTTGAATTGTGAGTATATGAAGGGTATAACCTCGTAAATCGGTCATTTAATATATTAATGGTAATTAACTAAGTAATCATAAGCGTTCTACCAATGACTGAAATACATATAAAAGTATGTTCACTTAGTATTCTTGCCCACCATCCCAATCACGATGTCCCTCCTATTGTATCTGATTTAATCGAGTTTCTCGAGCGTCACGCTCTTGACATTGAAGGCATTTTCCGGAAGAGTGCTAATGTAGGCAGCATAAGACGACTACAGGACCGCGTTAACAAAGGTATGTTAAGTGATTTGTTATATATCTTCTCTAAAATTAGTTTTTTTTTTTCGGATTCGACTAGTATTTTATTCAAATGTGTTCTCCAGGTGAATCGATAGATTTCGAGAATGATCCTGAATACAAGGATAATGTCTACGTTACATCAGTACATGCTTCGGTATTACTAAAAACATTTCTAAGATCTCTTGGTGAACCTGTTACTACAAATGCCCTTTACCCGCAGTTGGTGGGTCTAAGTGGTAAGTTGTAACTAATTTCTAATCGGTAAGAAGAATAGCCACTAAACACCACTCAACTTTTAATTACATTGTCATTTACTTTTGATGGCATTGCAGATCTTTAAAATCTAGATTTGTATTGTAACATCAGTTTGATATATTTACTATGTTGGAAATATATATGCACGTGTGCCTTTTAGAAAACGCGTTTCTCATTCATTCCGTTATAATGGAATTTAAAATGCATAAATAAACGGCTACTATTATGAGACCATCGCTCCTACGTCTCCTGCTTTAAAATAACATTTCACAAAGTTTGTGTACTCAGGTATCATAATTACAGATATCCCAAAAACTGAGAAAACTTCTGCTGTAAGAGAGTTCATAGAATTACTCCCTCGGCCAAATTATTTTCTCCTCAAGACCATTGTACATTTTCTAACCAAGGTTTGGGTTTTATTTTACTGTTGCATTTTGTTCAAAACCTTTACATTATCTTTAGAAACAACTTTCAATTGTAATTCTGTAGCGCAAAATTAAATATTACCCCTTTTTTAGGTAGCAGCAAACAGTAAAGTGAATCTTATGAATGCAAATAATCTAAGTGTGGTTTTCGGGCCAAATTTAACATGGCCTACCGACCAACAGGTATTATTATATCTAATATTTTTATTGTAATAAACGTCTATTCACATTATATATACCATTTTCATAATTCGCCTTTATAGGTGCCCGTTGCACAGCTACACAATCTGAACAACTTCTGCTACCGCCTTATAGTTGATTATGACAAGATCTTCAGTTAATAATGTTACCAATTCATAGAATTACTGTAAGCATTTCTGTACATCCCTTCTTATTTCACTTCATCTAGCAGTCAGTCGGTGCACTAACTTGTCATTTGTGATATGGTTTGTATATATAAAATGAATTATCATAGGGGAAAACTGTTACTGGTATTTCACCCAAAAATCATATTATATCTGAAGTAGAAATTATATCAATTGATCCTATTCTGATGCTGGTTTTCCTTTGACAACAAGTGGTCCCACATTATCACCTGTGTCACGGTTGTGTTTAGAATGAGATCCATCACAATACGGGAACTAGAATCAAGAATTAATAGTCATTTGCGCTGGAAGTTAGGAAAATATCACTAGCCAATAGCCAAAAATAATTAATATAATAACCTTCTGGCTTTTCCAGCAACGGCAATAAACTTTCTTCTCCCCTATATCCTCGACGTCAATAGTATCCACAACCTGATATATATTTTCTGCCTAAATTACTCTAAGTTTTAGGTGTTAGACAACTTACCTTCTCATTTCCCAGTTGTACCTTGTGATTAACGCGAGCACGGTAAGTTGCAAATCGGTATCCAACCTAGAAGACATTCTAGAGTAAAATTTGTTGAATAAATCGTAAATAATTCGTCCTGTCGCTTACGAAATATCCTATAGTTGCCCCGCCAAGAACCAATCCGGCGGTGTATAGGATATATTTGTTCGTGTGACAACATGAATCGGTTGATGCAATCATGGTTGGGTGCATACACTAGAATGGTAGAATTTCGCACATTTAACATAGTATACAGTTAAGTAGTTATATAATCTATAATAAGTGGGTTGCAATCTAATCAACATCATAATGAAACCTGACTGAATTGGTATGTATTGATTAGTAAATTTTAAAAAACAATATACTATAGCATTCATAATAATAATGATTATGAAATAACAATTTACCCTTCAATAATAGAGATTAAGTGGAGTAACTAAGCAATAATTTCAGTATGAAATTGAAATATACCAAACATCATAGGGCAGAATACAATATTCACTATCTGTGTTAGAAATAAGTGATTTATAATTATCACCAGGTGATATCACGACCTATCGTAACGATAAAAAAAAATAGTCCTAACAAACATTTATTCATAAAATACATCTAAATCTTATACTTTCATAAAAAATGGCCTTGGTCTTGCTTAAGGAGTTGCCGTGAACTTCCCAATAATAAACCTGCACTGCGTATATATGAGGTTTATGATATCCTCTTCACCCCTTGAAATAACTAGATATTCGTATCCATCAACAGGTCGAAAAATTCCCAAAAATACGACCGTGTCAAAAAAAATAATCAAAATAAAAGTGATAAGACCAGGGATAAACACTGGAAAAATCCATTATGATAACTAATCGTAATAACGACTAAAACAAATCTCAAAATGTCATTTTCTTACTTATTTTTGAACAAAGGAACCCATGAAGAGCAAGTAAAACTCAATTCAATAGCCTACTTCACTGGGAAACTTTACAACAAACAACAAAACCTAATATAACATCGGTTTTTTCACACTAAATCCTACCTATTAACAAAAAATCAAATAAAGTTATCTACTATATGTCCTATAAAATTAGCAACTTTATGTTTGATATAGAACTATGCAAAGAACAACTATATTCTACTCGCAATCATGGGTTCAGCAATAAACAGATATAACATCTCTGTCAGGCACTTTGTCAGAAATGGACAGAGGAAGTACGACAATTTATAGCGGTGATACGGGAAAATCCCTAGCATGTAAAATGCATACAAATGTTATCTATGAGACAAAAGTCAACTGATGGATTAATTATTAATAGTTAGGTTATTGGAATATATAACCCATCCATTTTGCATTGAAATGATAAACTTTATATATAGTATTCTATCAAGATGACTGTCCACCACTAATACCCAGTATGTATTTGAAAAGCTCATAAACAGACCATGATAAAGCAGTTGCTGGTACCTATAAAATATCTAAAATGAAGGGATTGAAATAATCTACTTTTCTATTATCGAATAAAGCTATAAATATATTCTGCTTCAAATAATAAAAAATGGCGAAAATTGAGATACCTGAAATATGACTCTCGCTTGCCACCCACACGCAAATCCACCCAAGCCTCGTTGGGAGTAGATTATTCGTGCAGCGTCAGCAATACCTCGATAGCCACCGGCAGCCTAAGAAATCATTAATGAATATAAGCATAGCATGGAAGCAGACAAAGACTAAATATTGTTGATACTCATATTGAATATAGCTTCTAGCAAAAATATATACTACGTTACTTTAATTATTACACTTAGCGTACAACATTATTTAAGTACCCTCATGAATATCCCAGTATCTTTAGTACATATTATTGTTTCTGGAGTTTGCTGTGTATTCAATACAGTCTTTACACAATCCATTGGTGTAGTAATGGCAGCTGCCAAACCTCCAGCCAAACCTCCAGCTATCAAATGAGATCGAGGATCGTATCTATGCTCAGGATTCAGTATCTGAAGTGTTAAAAAGGCAAAATTTCATAAAATTGTAAATCTGAGAAAACTGAGATTCTAATTCGTTAAAAAATAAGTTACACTCAGTTACTTATAAAGTTTGTACCTGTTGCCAAAACTCATAAGTCATAAAGTGGACAGCTTGAAAAGGCACGTTCATGGCTAGTTGCGTGGTGTATGATCTGTAGAAAGCTCCAATTCCCTCTCGTCGAAAAACACACCTTGCGCACTCTAGTGATGAACCATAAGGAGAGAATGCCATTTGCATTCGTTGCTTCACTACCTATAATAAATTATGGGTGATATATAGAAGAATGAATTTTAAAAAAGTCAAAGTCAAAATTTTTTTCGAAAACTTTTTAAAACAATTCCGTTTTTCCTAAAGTACGTATAGAAAGTGAAAATCACGATAGAAACTTTGAAATATAAGAATTATGGATTAGAAACGAACTTCAGCGGGATTCATAACCGCATCATGAACAAATGTTGCTAATGTTCCAGAAACACCATAGGATAATGTATTCGCATGGCCCGCAGTATTTCCCGTTAAAAACGCCTATAAAAGTAGTCAGATTGTAGTCTATAACAATTCGAAAAAAAACATCATTATTGTAAACGCTACATAAAATTATTTGTATTTTTAGTAGACACACCTTGCTCTTTTCATAGACAGTGAAATAAAGTGCATGAGCTGGCATAGACCCAGCAGCCACAACATTCACACCCTTTAGCGGTCGTAACCATCCTTCCCTAAAGTAATTACAAGTTTAAAAATAATCGAATTCTTTCAAAAATCAAGTCAGTATACATTTTTCAAAGATCTTAGAAAATGATAAAGGATATATCTTATCATCAAAACTTTTACTAAGATGATTTATTAAAATAAAAATTTCGTTTTTGCCAAATAAAATATGCTCATTAGTAGTTTTAGAAAATCTTAACTCGAACCTTTTCACAATGCTCATTAGTGAATGGACTGGTGTAGGGCATTTTGTTTCGGGACAGGGACATAAGCTCTGCATTCTCGTTTTAACACTGTCAAATGGAAACATGATACAGTGTTCGACTGCACCAGCAAGAGCACCAGCCGCTAGGTGTACCTTTAAAAACAACTATTGAACCACTTAATATACAATTTAAGGAATTGTTACTTAACCCACCCTAACACTGTGTGTAGGTAACGACTCGTAATCACCCTCAGTCATTTGAACCCAAGAAGCACACTACAAGGAAATTTATTTAAAAAACAAATGAAAGCAAAAAAATTGTCATACTGGAAAATAACGACTAGATTATCGCGAACTAACACCAAAATATATCAAACAAATAATTTCTTCTGCATTATTTATATAATCTTGAATAGTAAATATTAACAACTAATTAACAATAGTGTTATAAAGAAAACACTTATAACTGGCAAACAACATTTTAAGAAAACTAAAATTTAGTCAAAATAGTGGTATTAACAATGTCTGAATTTACGTAGATTCTAGATCACCAATCAGGATCAGGTTTTCTCCTAAATACTGCAGGGAACTTTTCCCCTTCATTTCTTGTTACTTTTTGGCCTTCTTCGGTACTGAAATTAACTGGGAAATTCGTTCCTAGACTACTTGTATATTAAAATACAGTACGAATAATAATAATATTGAGACAGACGTGCAGATAACCTTTCAAAAAGCAATGGTACTACTGGATCGCTATCTTCTTCTTCCTTAGTCAGACGTTCAAATAGGGGATGCTCTGATAAGTGACGAACCATCCACTCATGAAGTTCAGGTACATCGGTGATAGTATAGATCATACCTACAAAATTCACTGATTTATACTTGAGTTTTCTATTCAATTTATTATACGTAGATAAACTAATAAGAATAACACTGATTTACATTAAATAAAAGCTGCATATATGAAGAACAAAGAATTGAAAATTTGTATGCATATAGAAATAAGATATACAGCTATGAAAACTGACCATAAATCCATATCAATAGAAGGAAATGTAGCTTAACTTAAATGGACAGTAATTATAGATAAAAGATCCATCTAAAAAATTTTAAAAATAAAAAATATTAAGGAAAAAAATAAATACTAACCTCCGGGCTTCAGTACATAGGCGTACTCGGTAATCAATCCTGGTGTCACAATTCGCCATTTGTGCTTTTTGTTTTTAAAATGGGGATCAGGAAAGAGGAAGAATATTTTCGACAATTGATGTTTATAGAAGTAATTTGGTAGGTACTTCATAGCATTTGACCGAAGACAAGCTACATTTTGAAAGCATGGTCCGTCGTTTCCTGCTGATCGTAACCGCAGTGCTTTTATTTTCTCGGAAACGAAGTCGGAAACCTAGAAAATCATAATAAATGACGTAAAACTTTTAAACGACATTTATGACGCAATACTATATTTAGGTCAATGTGTTACATTATAGTATAGAATGTTAACCTCTAACTGAATGTCATTTTTTTAATAATAACTTCGAAATTAAAAGAGGCAAAAAAGAAATAGATAGTCAAAAGCAGTAGTTAAGTACGAAAACATAGCAAATTACTAATATTATATCTATTTTTAATTTGATTACACATCCTATAGTTTAGGTTTTTATCTGTAATACCAATAGTTATAATACTACTATTTTTGAAAAATCCAAGTTTTAAACTATATAGAAAATGTTCTTGGCACATTTTCAGACTTCTGGAGTATGAATCCTGATATAGGGTGTGCCAAACTAAAGATCTAAAGAACCTTTGTCAAATATATATATGATCTATTATAGCATGACAAAACTCATCAAACAATCAAAATACAATTCTAAAAAAGTCCGCTAACTAAAATATAATAGATGTAGTGTAAAGGACACACTTTTACTCGAATTTCCAGTCCAATCATTAGTGTTTCGGGAAACATAGGAGACAGCTTTATTAATAGGCCGCCATAACCACATCCAATGTCAGCAAACTCTACTTGACGACCTACAGCATACTCTCCGTATAGATAAGACCAATCCATACTGAAAGTTTTTTTATATATAATAGTAAGAATTTAAATATCCTTAATAAGAATTAGTTCAGACACTGCTATCTTGTAGTTTCAATATTAACACTATCGCCCCTGGATAGAGAGACAAAACCTCTTCTTATTTTAGAGTATAAAGGCTTACCTTTAAAAAAATGTTAACTTAACTATTTTCAATCTAGATTTAGTAATACAACTCTCCATCAATATGAGATATAGCTACCACTAAACTACAAACAATTTGCGGCTTACAACAGAATCCTTATTAATAATACACAATCCCAGTATTTTACTGTAAGGAAAACAAACAACTCAAAGAAAATAATAATATAAAATACTAACGCATCGGGAGAAATTGGATATTCAATGTCATGATCAGAATGGGGATTTGAATGAGCTCGTTGTCTGAAATATAATTAAACATTCAATATCTATTATATTCGTAAGTTTTACACATGCTCCACTTCTAATTTAAAATCCTCGAAATCAACAAATTACTATTTTTTTTAAAACTATTGAATTTACCTATAAAACTTCTTCTGGGGAAGCTCAGGCATAATATCCACATCTTTTCCTATAGTGCCTATACTCTCCGAAACATTTTCCCGCTGTGAAGCATTTAACTCCATTATAATGAATATAACTAAATTACTATTCAAACCAATAATCAATGTTTGACATCTAAATTGTAAGAAAAGATATCTAGTGGTGATAAATAACCATTAAATTTGATAAAATAAAAGATGCAATGACTTATTAAATAAAATATGAAAAACCACATTCCAAAATGTTACTTCTTAACAAACATACGTTATATTCCTACTAATAAGTTAAGAAGTCATTTAAACGCTTTATTTTAATTGTGATAGTTCGTATTAATATCCAGTCAAGCTAATTTTACGAGTTTCCTCTGTCCAGGACAACGAACAACGATGTTTCGGTGTGAATCATACAGTATTTCAGGCACATAGTCCTTTGGTTTGTCACTAAAAATAAATATGCGGTATGAACAAGTGAAGGGATAGTATACTTGTTTAACATCCCGCTTGAAATTTATCGTTATTATTCTTTTGGAGATAAATCCAAGCTGAGAATTTTGCTTAAAACTATAGGAAATATAGTAGTAAAAAATATCTAATTCAATAGATAAAAAAACAACAACTATTAAATAATATATAGATACAATGTGTTAAAATCAAACGTTCAAAGATTGTTGAATAAAATTTTTCGAGTCTCTACTGATATAAGAAACAATGTTCTCTAACGCTCCCTAAAAACAATTCACTATCAAACAAAGAGGGGTAAGCTGTTATTAGACGTTTTGCTCATCAAGATAGACATACACATGTTCATATATGTGCGTGTAATTTACGCACTTATTTTGAAGAGGTGAACTTATTCACTAAATATAAACTGCATAAACAGTCATAACTATATGATAAATTACTAAAATGCAAAGCTTATTAAAAATTAAATAACTAAATTAAGTACTTACTTGGCATAAGTTGTAGCAATGGTCTTATCCGATGGATAAAATATTTCAACAGGATCACGAAGATACCAACCGTAGTTTTTCGACTGAATACAATGCAAAGAATACTTTTTAAAAGTTGTGTATTTAATGACTTCGAATTACTTTGTTGGCTAATTTTGATTGCATTAAAACATTAACATAAAGGAATCCTAGAATTAAGTTCCACTAAGTGCGGTGGTAAAGGTATGTTTTTAAATTCCACAAATTAACCATCTTATTAAGATTCAAATTGTTGACCTAGAAAAGAATATAAATTATAAACTAACTGAATTTTTATCGTCTTCAATGATAGTTCCTTCTGGTAATTCGGTGAATTTTATACTTGCTAAACAATAACGATTGGCACACTCAAGAATTCGTTTCCCATCCGTTCGCCCAGGATTAATGACCCGTAGTCTTGTCCCTTTGCATAACTTGCACCTCGTTGTTAAGGACTAAACTTTAAAAATGAGAAATTAGAGTGAATTACTTTGGGATTATGCAAAATAGGAAAAAAATTTTTGCTTTAAATAAAATAGTTAAAAAATATAGTAAAAACATGAAATTTTTAAAACGTATTTGTGGAAACAGCAATTAAATATAAGTAACTGACCAAATTTTGTTTCTTCCGCCTTGCATTAGCAGCATCCTTCTTTTGCTTCTCTTGTTGTAACTGAAAATTAGAAGTACTGCTACAAATGTCATGATCCTTCTTGTTTACAGCAGCAATTTCCTGGTTGAAGGATGGCGACCGCAGCTCCACAACAAATTGTTCTATAGATATATACCATATAAAGAACCATTAATTCCTATATAAAAGTAGGAATGGAATAAGTTATATTTAATATTGAAAATTAAGTTGCATTATACTCCACATAATACGCTCAAAATAAGTCATAAATTGAGTATTATTTATATATATATATATTTCATCCTTTCTAATACCTGTACTACCCAAACAGATTAAAACAATCTAATAAAAAATAGTAAGATATTATTAAATATCACTATAATTCTCTGTTTTAGCTTTCATCTTACCCAATGACTTCTCTCCCTCAATAAATTGATTAATGTCTCCTTTGGTTATTTTTTTAGGAGCACAATCATCTTCATTAACAGTTCTATAAATTCTGAGTAGCTCAACCAATCCAGGATAAATTTTGATCATTTCTCCATTAAATGAAAATTCGTGAAACTCTACCATGTCAAATCTGAAGTAAGTTATAGTAAAAATAGAAATAAGATTTCAACATCAGGTAAAATAACTCCATCGTATGGCATAAGATACCATACCAACCATAATTAGATAAAGTGCAAAATACACTTGTATAAAATATAAAGTGCGAAATATTAACAAAGACCAGTTTCCTGTTGATATCTAAATATTTTTGTAGAACAAGAAAATTTAAAATAAAACTGGAGTCCAAAATCCTGCTCTTTGGCCAAAAAATCGACGGGATTGTGCGTGATAGTTTGAAACCCGTAATATGTTATAAGTATAATGTTTTCTTGTAGATTATTAATTTCTCTATTTCTTTCACCTACTATCGTTTCGTGAAATTCTCTTTAACGAAATTTTCGAGAATATAATAATATGCTTTTAAAGTGTTGAAGTTTTACAATTTTCAGTAATTTAGTGATTTAATGTAAACTGGATATTTTAGTACTTTATTGAGCACTAAGTCTATTCGAACAGTTTGAAAGGAATAAATTAATGAAAGAATTGAAATGTAAAATACATTTCTAGTACTAGATTAGAAATTTTAATATCGCTACCACGGTATACAGGCCAAGCATAAACATTTTTAGGAATGTTAGTTCCAGTCACATAATTAATATACTCTTTGCGTTACAAATAAGTTCGAAAAACTACAAGAGTTGAGAAAATATAGATAAGTGCATTTTCATCATATGATTATGGTATTTCCAATTCTCAATTTCTTGGATAGTTATAGTATTATCCTATTGTCTTTAAAAATTGTCTGCACTTTTTTTTTAGTTACTAATTTACTGATATATTTACGTTTTTTCTCTTGCTTGTCTGGAATTAGACATAACCATAGATACACTCATTTTTCTACGACAACCTGTATATAATGACTTTAGATACATATAAAAAAATATAAACACGTTCACTTAAATTTCTGATCTGTGGTTATTATAATGAGATATGGTGGGGTAATTCACAAGTTTACCGATAAAGTTTTACTATTAATCTAATCTTCTAAGATCTATGTTCTAACAATCTATAAGAATCGTTTTCAGATCAATGAAATTGTTCTGAGCCTCTTCTGTAACTCTATTCCGTAGCTGACATCGACATCATTTCCTTTTGGTTTAGGTTTATCGTGAGGGAATTTTATTGTTTGCGGCAAAGGAGTAGCTCTTCGAGCGATTTTTTGGGGTTCTGAACATATTGAAAATCTTGGAAATATCCTTATACGTCTTATTATCTGCAGCTGTTTTTCCACTTCTTATTTATTCCTAGTTATTTTACGCTATTTTCATCGTATCACCTCACCAGTATTGTAATCTTCCGATTTCAAATTGGTAGCGAAACAGCTGTAGTCATTTACTGAAATTAAAAAAGCCCTTTCTTATTTATTCTTTATATATGTTCGCACTTCTTTTTTTAATTTTATTTTTCACATCGCTTGCTTCTACTAATATTCTATTTCATTCATTACTTTACAAGCTCAGTCACCTTTCTTTCCGGAACTGAGCCTATTTTCCTTGTTTTCTGCGGCCATAGTAGCATTTGGTTCATATCTCTGCAATCTTCTTCAAAGAGAGAGCGGAAAGGGCATAAGAACATTGCAATATTTTGTAGTTGAATAGATTTTAAATAATTAATATGAAACTCGCCTTCGGAGTTGTTTTAAATCGTTCTTTTGCTACAACACATTCGACAGGATCAATAGAAACACAGGAAATGGATGACGGACGGGCTTTACGAATGGACTCTCTATTAATAAAGCCCATTAATTTTCAAGTGTAAATAAAATCCCAAAAGATGATTTATTCAATAGCCTTTGTTAATTACAAATATGCATAGAACTATTGTAATTATTGATTAGTAACAGCTAAATAATTATTTAAGGGACAAACCGGAAACTTTCTAACGGATCTTCATCCGACAATTGGTGGGAAGAACTACTTGTTTTAGTCAATGGTGTGGATCTATAAATCTAATACTTGTTTAGTATTGATGGTAGACTTCTTAACTTGTCTCCAGAAGTTTATCGCGCACTTATTTATTAATATTCGTCATTACTAATAAAGCACAAATTGCACTGGGAACAAATTGTTAAAATCAAAGAAGTAGAATCAGACTTTCCCGAACGAATAACCCGGCATAAGAAGCCAAAATGATGTTACGTCTCTTAATGAATCGTTTTCCGTCTTTGCAGTGGACTGGTCCTTGAACACGCCCGATTTTGACTACTGTGGCTATTATATGAGGAAAACGGCCTATTATGCTCAAATGTTAGAGCTCAAAAACCTACTATTTATTTAAAATGTATAAGAGACGAATAGCGCAAGTACCAGTTAGAAGAAACCAAGTACATAGGGATATTTTACTTGTATTTAGTCATTATCCATTATACGAAAATTTTAGTCAAAGAAAAGATAATTATATATTTTCTAATGTTGTTGAGAAATTATGGTAAATAGGAATCTTATTTAATCTCTAATCACTTACGTAGATCCCAAGCAGATAATGCTCATTTCAGTTGCACTAACATCTGTTGTCTAAACAAAAACATGAAATATGATATAGAACTAGAATAAGATAAGTGAAGAGAAAGGAAAGAACGAAGGAGTAGGAAACAAATTATGTGATCTTCTGACCAATAAATAACGTGTCAAGTCGAGTGTGTTTATATGTGTTGATCCGTCCACTAATGGCCCTTCACCTATTGATGTTACATTACTACAGAATGAACCGACAAAAGATTTCCTGAATTAAAAATTATATTAACAAAATATCCTCCCTTTCCGTAGCTCTTTATAAAATAAGCAAATGCAGTCTGTATACGAAGCTTCCATTTGAACAAATTTACTACGTACTATCAATGATATAATCTATGCGAATATTACACTGACGATCTGTAGATTTTGATTCTGAGAACTTTCTTACCTAGTGAGACATTTACTTTTAACTAACATATGCTAACAGTATAGTTAGCTCCATTATTTTTAGTGTTTATTTTTCTATTTAGTCAAAATCAATGGACGTTAAAGTCAATTTTTCTCGATATAAGTTAATAGCATTTAAAAAAATTGTATATATGTAACTTACCTAGAAATTATTGTTGGAATACTGTAGCCGCTTAGAACTGAACCATTTAAGCCTGATGACGAATTACAGACATGAATAGAATGTTGTTGTGAATTTGGCCGATTCAACGCATCATCGCATTTATACGGCAAAGTTTTCTGCGATTCACTAATAATGAGAGAGTTAAAGCTTTCTACCAGTTTTTCATCCATTATACATTCAGGTGGCTTTTCACTATCTTCAACACCAGCATTGAATTCTATCTCCGAAAATGAACTGAAATATTTTACCAAATTATTTCGTTATATGCTAATATCACTTTCTTTCTCAATCATTTAATGTCGCACTCACCCTTTAGTCATTTCAAGGTGTTTTCGTGTAACCCTAATAGAATCTTCTACCGAACTATCGCATATTACATCATGCTTTGTTATAATTGTCATTTGCTCTTCATGCTTCTTCAAACCAGCTTGATCAGAAAATCCAATGATGATGTCATTCTCTTGTTCTATATCTCTTTGGCTCCGACTTCCCCTTGTATCAATATCACTAGAAATCGATATTGAAATAAGCGATTGATCCATATTGTCATCACCCACTGTGATCTCGTCAACAGTATTCTCAGTTGTACGTACAGTTGTTGAAAACTGTTCAGCGTTTGCTTGATCATAACTGCCTAATTTTCGGGAATTCATTCTTAATTCGTCTAAAGTCTTCTCATATGTCATTATTAATTCAGGACCAGTTCTCATCATTTGTTCAGCAATAAAAGTTTTTTGTGCTTTACATTCAGAGTCTTCCCTATAATTTGATGTGTAAGAAGTGTCAATATAGACTTCCACATTTTTTCGATCCTTATTGGTTAACTCATTTTGCTTCTTTGGTGTACAAAGTCTATCCGATTTCCTGAAATCACTTATTGAATAAACAATATACGGTTAATTAAATAATAGTTTCAGTCATTTACTTATACTTTTAAAATTATGTATATAGAATTTGTATTTAATTTATTTTAATCATTGGAAAACGAGATGCTCAACTTCCAAAACTTACACATATTGCTCTTCAACCAACATATCGGGAATATATTTGCTGGAGAGTTTTGGCAAAACCTTTGAAACTTGTGATGTTTTAACTGTAGCCACATCATGAACAATACAAGGTACAGAACGACTAAAAACTAATTTCTCTTCAAGTATTTTCCCCTATTTTAATCTTATCATCGTCTGTCTTTAACTCACCCAGCTAACTTTTTAACTTTAACAGCATCATCTTTTGAATTAGATACTGTTGTCTCCTTGATCTTCTCAGTAATTTTCTTCATCTTGCCCGCTAAATTCTGATTCTAGAAAGAAACTACTAAAAACATGTTGCTCGAAAATTGAAAAAAGTCAGTGCATCGTAAGCAGATAATATAATAAAAATAGTATTTAAAACATACATTCCTCTTCATTTTCCTTTCCTTTATTGAAAATCCATGCCTTTCAATAAGGTACAGTAGCAAATCATTACGCAAACTGATTTCATTACCTGATTGACTGAAAATTTTGCTTCTTTAATATTTTGGTTTTATAAACGATTGTTTTCAATGTATATAATACAGTTCTATTCTCTTTTTCCTTACTTAGAACTTACTCATTTTCGTTCATTGCTGCTTGAAACTTATCCAGAGACAGAATAAGACTATCAACTTGAGCATTCAATGTATCAGTGGCTAATTTACGGATCTGAAAACAAGAGAGACCTAAAACTAAAGTAAAATCAATTAAAATTTAGACGGTTTTGAAGAAAGTAGGATTTCAGTAAAAAGAAGTCAAAGTCCCACGTCCATCTGACTACTTGTCTGCTCAGCCATTTCGTTCCTAGACTCCGTTTCTTTTGGTTTCACTTCCAACGTCTTCTTAGTTCTTGTAGTATGCTTCCTAATAATGATGTCAAATAAAATAACGCAAATTTGTATGTCGTTCGAATATATCTTAATTTATCCTACTTAGTAGGTGCTATATTCTTTTTCACAGCCTTTTTTTCCTTGCCACCTTTTGGGATTATTTCTCTAAAATACCGCGTATTAGATATGTTTTAAACAAAGCCATAGAAGGCTTCTAAGAATTAAGAGGTGACCCTGTTTCTTTCATTGTAGAGTTTGATATTGTGTCCTGGCACTGAGTAGGCTTTTGACCCGATCTGGTATTATACCTGGATGTAAATTGAGTGCAGTTTATATTATAATGATGTACAGTAACAATTGATTATTAACAGTGATAATCACGTTGTAACTATAGATCTAAATGAAAGGGTAAAAACATAGATTAGATATTGAGATAGAAGGAATGGGTTTAATGAGATAAGTTTTACCTTGGCCTAGGTAATTCGCTAGCCGTTTTAGTTCGTTTAGCTGTAGATGTGGGTTTTGTTCGAGCCATTTTCGGGCGCGGGTGAGTTGGAAGTCAGTGTTCACAGCGAGTAGAAAACCACCTAACGCTATTAATAAGCTAAGAATGAAAACATGAGTATTTAATTGTTGAAGGAAAACTCAAACACGTTTAAATGTATTTTCTTTCACATTTTCAGAACTTCAATAAAGAATTTGTCTTGTTTTCAAACATATATATAGTTCATTAACTTTTGCGGATGACAGAAATTTCAGGATAAGAGAAACTAAGTAAAAAAAAATATATATATATATATCTACTGACTTTATATTCATGTTCACTAAATACGATTTTAACCTTTGAAAATGTTAGCTGGAAATAGGTAGTTATAAAGAACTCACTGTATAATAAATCTGTTTCTAAATTATATGTCTATAGTTCTAACCATAGTAATAGAAAGGTTCAAGTTGTATTTAAAGAGTAGTATATAATTCTGTTCTTAGAAGAAGAAATACACACTAATATCTCCGTCTCCTATAAAATTTGAAAATGAACCAACCTCTCAGCAAGATGAATGTAAAAAAAGATTAAGTACATTAGTATCACTCGATGGTTTATCATTCTGATTTCTAGTTAATAACCTCGACTTTAATAAACTGTCATTCCCCGTATGGTTATGGGAGAAAAATCAACGATAAGTTAGAAAATTCAGATTCAATAACAATTAGATATAGTACATAGCCCACCGAGTCTCTACCTTTTAAAATTACTTTATTTATGGAATTTTAGTTACTAGACTTTATATATCGTAATAAACTAGACATTTACCGACTAGACAACATCCCAAGAAAAAGGATATAGGAAATATTCATAATAGTTGAGTCAAGTTCCTTTGTTATTACCTACCAATAGTTGTTAAGGTGGCTCTTAAGTTCCAGTTCTGTTGATAAAATAAGATCGGAAATATTTAACTAAAGGTTTATTAAGAAATTTGGTATCTACTACCACTAACATAAACAATCGCTCCATTTCGACTTTTTAAATCAGATTACAAACAATGTAGTAAACTTCCACACTACCCAATTATCGAACCACTATACCATGCGATATCTTGTTTTCACGCAACGACACGTCTATAGTAACGATCTTTTCAGATTGTTCTCCTAAATCGCGTGCTTTTTTCAATATGTGTCCTACCCTCCTTTCTCTGCCGCAATATTTGATAACGGGATACTCCTAACACAAGGGGCGATTAGAATCTTGCTTACTATTTTTTCGCATGGTTTTGTTTTCTAGACACTACCTACACTGATGGGATTTTATCGTGTTATACTAAATACTGTCTAATAGTTATATCCGACATTTGTATGAAGGAGGAGGTTCACTAAATAAAACTAATAAATGCGTTTAGATTAAAATATGTTAGTATGTAAAAAATTATATGATGCAATAGTAGCCATACATATCAATTTGCAATTTATTTTTCAATTTACTTCTTATGAGAATATGTGAATGATATTGGTAGTTTTTAATGAGGTTTTTAGGATACTCAAAAATTGAAACCAACTCCTGGTTTAATTTTTTATTCGTTTTTTTCTGTTTCATATTAATTTTATTGCTTATATCATATTCATTTTAAAAAAACTAATTGTTATAGGTAGTGTGTAATGTCCGGGCCATCAGTGGTTCGTCCGGGTGTTCCACAACCTCAGATCGAATATAATGGGGCACATCCGTCCCAACCAAACACAACACGAACTACTCCAGACTCTGGACTTGGTGGTGATGATCAAATGCGGCATTTAGTACATGAAAGAAGACTAGTTCCTCCTGGATTTGTAAGTTATTTAAAATGAAATGATACTGCTTTGAATCTAGCATTAATATTGTATGATAAAACTATGTTTTTATTAGATCGTCCAAGAATTGAAAGTTTCAGAGCCAGCCGCAGCAAACACAATACTATATCCATGATCCGCATTCAGTGCGATTAGCCCATCATACAAACATTCCTTTTGGTCAGTTTTGTACATTGCCAGATTTAGTTGTTAATTCTTTTAGACTTAATGCTTATAATAAATACTTTATTTTAGGAGCAGCTCAAGATGCAAATTTCGATATCTCTAAGAATAAAGTACGTTCATATTTGGTTTATGAGTAGTTTATCCTTTTCGTTATCGAAAAAAAAAATTATTTTAAGGTATGCAACTACGACTCTCCTTATGGGCGTCAATCTGGATTTGTTGATGGAGACATGAACAGCGGTGTAGTAAGAAACCAAATGTATCCACGGGTGTGTTCACAATACTTCAGAGCTGGTAAACTAATATAATGGAGATGTTTGTAATTTGCAATAATATAGGGTTGAATAAGCGCTTAGATGATACCCATTGTACAATTCCTGATTTTCTATACCTTTAATTTATATCTTGTAGTACTTGCTTTCTATTTATTCACTCTTCATGATTACATAATTACAAACTTGTATAATCCTTATTTTAAGTACTAGATACTAAAATACCCTAAATACATTTTGTCTTTTCCAGGCATTTAACCCGTCCATGGCAACAATTCCTCACGGAAACAGTGGTCATGGTTCAGGAAATATCTCATCTTCATATGATGACGCGGTCTTCTTTCCTACCATAAACCCACACCCTAATGGAAGCATAATGGGGAACTGTGCATCACTACCACTAGGACAACCTATGATGACGATGACCGGTCCCCTTATGAGCTGCGGACAGCAGTGTGAATCCAATTACGGTGTGTGTGGAACATTGTGCTTCAATGAATATCGCCATGTTAATGCCTGAAGTGACCTTGCTTAAAAATTATAGCATTTAGTAACTGAGCTTGGAAAAGCGCAGTATTTCGTGGTGGTGATAATCTAGCACTTAAGTGATTAAATACACACACACACACATAGATATCAAACCAGCAAATAAACGTTTCTGTTGCCATTGTGATGTTTTGAAGGCGCCAAATCGTGCCGCTTGAATTGGGCTATGACCCTAGGCTTTCTTGTGTGGTCCTCAAGTATCAATTAAGGAGATACTGGTTGGCGTCCTAGGTAATGTGGTTCACTTGTTAGTCGTTTATTGTATTGATTGCCAGCCAAGTTTGGCCAATTATACTTTAGCGAGATTGTGGTTTACTTATAGCGAACGGTCCGATGAGTGCTCTAGCTCAACGCACGCCAACGTCCGGCATGTCATCAACTGGTGTATCATCTGCATTTGAAGGGGAGTCTCTTCCGCAGCAGGTTCCTCAGGGATCTCACTTTTACCAGCACTTCCAACAGGTAATTTATTATTGCCATCATGCTTTTTATTACATAAAGTAGTATTTAAGTTGTTTGCAATTTTCGAGATAATTGGTATAAAAGGCTAGATGAAAACAATCCTAATATTTGATATTAATATATAATATAATGCCTATATTATGTAACTACAGAATTCTGCTGCGGTCCAACCGGTTACATACCCAATGGTTAATGGGCAACAACCACCGATGATGATTGCCTCTCCACGAGGTCTTATACATCCAGCTGGTCCTTCTTTCATGGTTCCTCAGGTTTGTCTGTTTCCATAAGCTAAACGTACATTTTTATGCACTTATATTTATATTGTTCTACTGAATTAGGGTCCTTAAATCATAATTTAGATGGTACCACAGCAATTCATAGGACAACAACTTGTAGCTACCCATTCGGCTCAACCATATATGTTACCAGCTAGCGTTGGTGGAATGACACAACCAGTTAGTATATTGAGGAAATTAACGGCTTATAATTATGCATTCGTAAGCGATAGTGTTTTGGAGAAAATCATAGTTGATATTTATATCTGACGCTGTACCTGCACTATATTATTTCAGTGCTTAACGTATTCTTTCGGTACTTCTTAAAATTCATATTTTGTAAAATGTAGAATAACTGAAATTGTTATTCATTAGATACCTATGCATAATTCCACAGCATCGATGTTCAGATGATGGTGATGACGCGACCAGATGGATCAGGATTTATGCCTCTTCAACAGCCTGTTATGCCAATGCCAGTTATCATTAGGCAGATGCCTTCTCAACAAAACGGTTTGTGAATAATCTGATTCTACGTTATATTTTCAGTTATCTAATTTGCTTGTATTTTCTTATTCTTATTATGATTTATAGGTAATCAACAAACAACTACAAGCGATCAAAATATTGCTGATCAATTCAGTGAGAATGAGAATTGTCGCGGAAACGCACAGGTTTGATAATTTTCCTTAGTGAGGAAATATTAATTGCAAAATCTATTCAAATACTAGCAATGTTTTTGAGATTTTTATTTTCTATTATTTAAAATGGCTAATACGTATTTAAGGTAAACTTATTAGACGACTTCCATTTAGGAGCATCAGAAGGCGCGTCCAATGAGTGTACCGCAACATCTTCCTCCAGGTGGTGTGCTAACAGACAATCAAGGAGGTCAGGGAGGCGGTGTTCCTCCACTTATGGGCCCAATAGGATATGGACCGCCACCACTACCGAGATTTTTTGTTCCCATTCAAGGATATCAACAGAGTGATCCAGGAATGCCTATTATGATGCAACAGCCGCATTTTGCTACTCCTCCATTTCTGCAGCACTCTCCGAGTGGCAGGGGTAGGATAATACCAAGGAATATACAAAACTAGATATAGATACATATTTATATATTTATATTCATTTTTACAAGAAAAGTACTATCTAAAAACTAAATAACCATTTACATCTTAGGTCGTTCTTCTCGCAATAATAACGGCTTCCGTGGTAGCTCTTATTTCCAAAATAGAAACAATATAATTAAGGTAATTTTTAGGCAAATTATTATAATTTTATTTACTGTTATTCTAAAGGTATTTTATAATTTTGAGATGTTTTATATTGTTATGCTGTTCTTTCCAAATCATGTAGCAGCCCCAACAGTCCTCTCGTCATAATTCCATTAGTGAAATCCCAAAGGAAGATAAAAAAGTCCAAGATGATGTTATTGATGCTGTTGTCAAACTAGAAGAGGTCAAACTGCAGTCAGAGCCTGAGAAAGATAAGCTAGCGGAAGAAAAGAAGGAGAAGAAGGAACCTGCTAAACAGGTTCTTCAACTTGTTGGTAAGTAGATATTTGCATCATACAGTGCGTTTCATAATTATAGGACACCACCCATTTGTCGCTCTAATTCGGGACACAGTGTTTCAAATTTTACAGAAATTTTTATCCTGAGACCCAGTCACATATGTCAAGACTATCTACACTTTTTTTCTTGATTGTCATTTCATTTTTTTACGAGTGCAAAAAATTCATTTTTCCATTGTTTCATAATTATAGGACATTTAGAATAAATTCTTACAAAATACAGAACAATAATTCATGACAAGTAACAAATCATTTCTAATATTCGGTACAACTACCCTTACCACTAATCACCTGGAAAATGCGTTCTGTCATACTCGTTGGCAGATTTTTGAGGATGGCTGGGTCAATTTTGCTCCACTCTTCTGAAACTGTCTTCCTCAGATCCTCAATTGAGGAAAACTGCATGTTATGGGCATAGACTTGGACTAGTATTTCCAAAGATTCTCCATGAGAATTAGGTCCGGTGACAGAGACGGCCAGTCCATAAGGACTATGTTCCTGCGCCGAAACCAATCCTTTGTACTGCAACTCACCTGGATGGCAGCGTTGTCTTGTCGGAATATGAACTTCTTCTGTTGAAATCTGGTGTAATAAAGGAGCAGATTATTTTCAAGGACTTTCTGGTAGTCGACACTGTTTATTTTAATGGAAACGAAAACTAATTTGAGAGCACCGATCGATGAAAATGCAGCCCATACCATCAAGCTTCCGCCTTCAAAGTTCCGTGTAGAAAAAACCTTCGTTCCTTTCTCAAATCTCTCCAGTAGGAAGTAAACCCGTCTGGACTACCAAGGTTAAACTTCTTTTTGTCACTGAAGATGACTTGAATAAAATGAAGTCTGTACTGAAAGGGCACATATACATTGAAAAAAAGAGTTAGCCGAGTCCATGGCATGTGTGCACGGGCAAAATCCATCCTGGCTTTCTTGTGATCTGCTGTTAAAGTCGGACACTTCCTCATTCTTTCCCGCGTGATGAATGGATTTGCGATTTGCCTTCGGTGTCCTCCAAACTGATGTTTTCGGTCGAGCAGTAGATGCTTTTGACTTCATTCAGAGTGGTCGTGCTATTTGATGCCATCATCGTTATCCTTCTTTTTTTCCCGTTTTCCAAGCTTGGTTGGCCTTCCTCCTCTTTTTTTGGTCCCATATTAATCAGGAGCTCTCAGTAAATTGGCAAGAACATTCCTAAAGCGCATGACTTTTTTGGTATTCTCCATTCACTTCAATCCGGCATCAGAAAACGTCAGAATTTTCCTTTTTCGGTATCGTTGAGAAGGGAACCACGAGTCACTTTACGTTTTCTACTCTGATCCACAAAAGGCATATTTGCCACGTGATATTCTAATTTAGAAACGTATATCCTAAATACCCTATAATCATGAAACAGTGAAAAAATGAATTGACAATCAAGAAAAAAAGTAGGTAGTTTTGGCGAAGTGATAGAGTGTAAGGATAAAAAATTTTTAAATTTGAAGAACTGTATCCCGAGTAAGAGCGACAAATGCGTGGTGTCCTACAATTATGAGACGTATTGTATATGTTCTTTACAGTTTAATAATTTTCCAAAGTAATTTTAAATATTTAGATCCATAAACGTTACAGGTAATTTGAAAGTTGATTATTTTCAGAACCAAAGACCGAGACATCTAACATATTAGTACCTCCTGAACCAGATCCTGTATCTGTTGTGATTGAGGAAGCGAATGAAGAAGCAAAAAACATTTCTGTAGTAGCCAACCAAATTAAAACCCAATCACCTATTCGTGAAAAAGAGTGCTCGTATTGCCGATCGCGCAATCAACCGGAGTCTGTCTATAAAACACACACGTAAATTGACTATTCAAATCTCATATAGAATGAATTTCTTTTATAATAAGCTTATTGTAATTGTATGAACCTGTTTTTTTTCCAAGAACTATTTCCAGAATACGAGATGCAGAAGGTAAAACGCTATGCCCAGAAATGCGCAAGCAAACGTGCTCTATCTGTGGCGCAACTGGTGATACGGCACATGCAAAATTTTTCTGTCCACTTAAAAATAAAAGTTAGTGTTATTTTCACATTAGAAATATTACTTCATTGTTATTATGTCTAAAGATTGCATGAAACCAGCTATGCTTGTAATATGCTAATTCTTCGCTCAATAGGAATTTGTTATTTCCTCCTATATTTATTACAGCTTTTGAGTAAACATAATTTCATTTCCAAAATATGTGTCAATTAAGCCATAAAACCTTTTAAAAATATAGCTGCGTCAGTTGAAGATCCGCTACCTACTGCGGCTTCACACACTCCTGTACCTCAGCCAAAACTTCATCGTACTCCTTCAAGCGAAAATAGTAAGGGAGGTTCACGTGGAGGAACGTACCATCAAGGAAGAGGTGGACATCAGGTGCATATTTAGCTAATTCGAAAATGCGTGTAATATTTAGCTGTTTATTTACACAAGCAAGGTATTATGGCAACTGAATTTAGTGATGCAAATGATATTAAAACTACTGATGACCAATAATTCCAGTATCGTGGAAACCGACACCACGGTGGTGGTCGTCGTCACAACTAATCGATAGATACAAATTGATATTTGTGCTCCCAAGTTCTGCTCGCCCCAGTGCTAATATCTGATTCTGCAATTCATAGCCGGGTTGATTTTCCTAGTATTACTACAATCGTATATTCAGTCGTTCGCCACGCTTCTCACCTATTAGTGTTATTATCCCAATTGCACGCTCTTGATTACCGTATATTCACTTTCTTCAACAGCTCACATTCCTGCCTTATGGAAATGTTTTCACCTAGAATCCCAAATAACAAGTTTGTAAGTAACCTCTTTTAATATTTGCATAATAAGTCTTGATCAAATAATCTGTATCTCCTCAGGTTCGCTGGCCTACCACCTAAAAGTTTCTTCAAGTTTTAACTAGGACCTGCCTAAGATAACCGTCAGCACCATGGTGTAGATATGCAGAATCTGTTTATGATCTCTATTATATTTGAGGGGATTAAGTGCACTAAGACATATTTGTAATAGGGAATATCTGGAGTAATTGATTTTTTGATTTTTCGGGGTTTATTTTTTTCAAACGTTGCGATATCACTGGGGATATTTGGTTATCTCATTTTTATGCTCTCAGACATTTGAAGATTACCTATAACTACTAAAGTTTACTTGGTTCACAATCTATTTAGGTGCATTCTCATATAGTTCTAGCATGATTACCTTCTTCATAGCTCATTAAACGATGTTCTCTTTGAAATATTGTATATCAATCTTATTTTTTCTAGGTCATTATAATGCAGCAGCGGTATTGAATAGTCTCATTTCTATCAATTTTGGGTTATGATGTCACTAAGATCTTTGTTTTCACCATTTCCACAGGTCCACTGTCTTTTCTAGTTTATATGTCCGGTCTTTGTGTTTTGAGTGTTGAGCCATGCTGGTATTCAATTTTCACTATTTTATTATTTTTAAATCTTTTATAATTGTAGTAAACGTTTGATACAGAGAAGTACACTGGGGAAGAGATGAAAAGTTCCTTGAGTAACATTTGGGAATATAGCATACCGAGAGTATATTGATAATAGTTTGCTAAAACTTGTGAGAAATTATGCTTTAAAAGTTCTGCTAAACGATTAGAGTGCAGTTTTCTTTCGGACATCTTCGTTACTGTTAGTAAGTGGTTTTCGGTCTATTTTTAATGTTAGCTGCGGCAGAATCTTCATTAAATGGTAGGAGTGGTACTGGAACTCCGTTATCGTCAATATAAGCATTCTTTTGTCGAGTAAGGATTGGAAGTCCGCGGAATGATCCTATTTCGTTTACCTGAGTGTGTTTCAATCTGTATAAATTCCTGCTATAATTTTTTTCCGAGTAGTTAGTAGGTCTAAAACTATTTAGCCTTTTAAATCTTGGTTTATTATCTAGTCATTAAAGGGAGATTTGTAAAAGCTTGATAATTGAATAAGGTGATAGATTAGTGCATAGATCTAAAAACTAACCGACTTTGGTCCAACTATAGCATCACTTTCATAATCTGGATTGGATGTTCGTACTTTTTTAAACGTTCCAAATCGTTCAAAAACTGTCTCACAAGTAACTAAAAGTGAGAAATTATTGGTCTTCAAAATATTAGAAACTTAAACCTTAAATACGTCTCAGATATTGGAGTTTTCAAATAGCCATTTACAACAATGTTCTGTTATTAGAACTATATGCAAACATGGAACCAAATTAGCAAATGAAATAAGAGAAAGGGGGAATTTTTAATGAGTAAAAAAATTATACCTGACATAAGGATAAAGAATAAAATAGGGAGCATAGTGGTCAATATGCGGTGCACAGACATTTGACGGTCTGGTTCTATTCGGCTAACCACGCTGAGCGCGTGATATTTTTATAGAAGTAGAATAAAGAGACGGCGGAGTGTAATGTTCGTACTGTTTTAAGAGTAAATTGCATTGATGAACTTCCATTCTAATGTTTTTCCTTTTGTATTAATTGTTTCTATAATGATATAATAATTCACTTCGCCTCTTACTTTCTTTTAATGCATTTTGTGTTATGTTGTACGAGATAAAATGTCCTGTTTATCTTATATTCCATCTACGTAACATTTTAATTTGTTTTTAATTTGTTGTATTCAACTATTGAACAATGCCATTGCAAAAGTCTAATTTTTGTGCAAAACAAGGCCGCCCGGTTCTGCTACTATTGTTAGAGAATTCTCTCTCATACAAATTCTATAACGAAACAGGGACAATATTTTATAATAAACCACCAATGGCTGCTTAGGATCTTTTTTCACTAATTTAGAATGTATAAAATCAATTTTTGGAATCATGAATAAAAAATCATAATTTATTTCGACTTAAATTACTTGATCTGCTCATATCTATTTATTGAAATTATTAAATATTATTAAATACTAAAGACAGTCTTTAGTTCAAGGTTATCAATCACATTGAAAAAGAATTTTGATGAGTACCCTATTTACAAATGTTTATGATATGACAACAATCAATTAAAAAATTTAAAGGCTAATGTCATTTCTGTATTAGATGATTCGCGAACTACTTTTGATGCCCTAAATATGTAAACAAATATAGGCGAAACTAATAGTATGCATTAAATCGTTTAGTTTTTAAATTGTATATTTCACTATGAGTATAATGATTACGGTTTTAACCATCTATCTAAAGAATTTTGTGATTATTGTAGCTAAATTATCTGTTTAAAATAACCTATTAATTTTCAGCCTGCGTTTTTGCTATTCCATCAATTTTATCTGTAGAATGTGGGAACTTGGTAAATTTTAGTATAACACTTCAGACACCAATTATTTTGAATATTTGGGTGACATGCAGTGATATTATCAGATTTACTGTTTCTAAAACTAGATCCATAATATATTCCAATGAATGATTACCCTTTTAAACGTAATTCCAGCTCACAAAAGGTTGTTGGGCACAATTGTGTGCGTCTATGAATCACTGGTCAAAAGAGGGTTTAATACAAACTCGACTGCGATAATCATTTAATGAAGGTGTGTGATGTATGTTCGAGTCATTGAACGTCAATTACTATGAACCTTGTATTTGATGGAATTTCAAATAGGTTTTCCTCGGAACTGTTATGGGTTCTTAGTTAATAAGTAGTTTTTTTTCTTAATTGTTCAGCTAGTTTTTAGATGTTTCGAATAATAGTATTTTTAAGTAAAATTGTTGTAATGCGGGATGCTACATCAAAAAAATCCATATTATTGACCGTTATCACATTTCTCCTCTATGCTGCTTTGTCTAAAATAATGTAAGCCTTATATCACATGAAGTGTGGAGTTTGGGTAAGAAAAGATTATTTAAAATAATATCTAATAGACTCAATGTTTGTTTGCAATTTTTCTACTATTAACTGCAGAGATTTGTTTTCACACAAAAAATTTAAATAATAAATAAATGATATACTAGTTATTTTAGCAAATAGTCTTTGAAATTCGCTATTCAACTTGCCAATAATGAAATGTTGCTTTAGTTTGGAGAAAAGGTATTGTCCTGATAGGTACTAACAGTTATAGTTCATATTTTCTAATGAATGTCTTTGAGACTTATTAGTATACAAAAGTGCCAAAGATGAAATCTTTTTAATGCTGTAACCAAAACTTCGAGGTTGTTCACCTTGGACGACGCTTGATGTTAAAGTTTAACAAACTGCGGATGCGCTGATTAAATTACCAAGTGATATAACTGTATTTCTGTGGTTCATAACCATCTTCATGGGTTGGGAAGAACTTTGGCAGGGTCTCTGTTTTCGAATTGTGGCTAGTATAAATCACTAATAGCTATTTCACCATGCTCAGATTCCAAATTGAAGTACTTCATACTTTCCAAGAGTAGTGGTATAATCTGATTTTAATACATCTAAATGATTGCTAAAATCAAAATCTCTTGGTGATTTTGTACTTTTATTTTATAAGTACAAGTTCTGTTTATCGTTCTGCAACTGGAGCATGTACTAATCCTTTTCACAATCTAAACAATATTTTCATGGAAAATCGCACATTGTCAGTGTTGTGTGCTGCGTTATTTTAATTCATATGTGAGTCTCTTAATATTATTTGAAAACATCCCTCGTTTAATAATTCAGAATATAAGTAAAAATGTAAAGCGAGTCATATAACAGCTAAAACTTCTTAATAGCACTGCATATTTTAGTTGTATAAATATAAACGCAGAGATATAACTTTTGGATGTTCCTAATCTTTCTTAACTATATATTGTTTTTCTTTCATATTATAAGTGAAGATCGACTATCGGACAATTAGTTTGTACCATATTACGAATTTCGTTTAATAAAATGTAATTCTTTTAAAGTAATGTATCATTGGAACAATACAGGGCTTGCAATAATTCCTCTAGACTTAAGAGTCATTCAGGGCTTAATTCAGGCTATTTGCAAATTTTTTGAAAAACCAGTAAGCGACATTTACTCATAAATAATCTTATAAAACAGAATATATTCCCACGTGGAAGAGATGTGTTATGAAAGCTAGTTTATGGCAGTAATAGAACTGAATACAGTTTTATAGACAAACATTTTGATAATTAATAGAATTAAACGATGCACTAAGCCTTTCAACATTGCTTAATCGTTATCTAATAATTATCCTTTTCAAATAAAATATAATTTAATAGGTGAATTATGTACACCATAATGTAATGAGACATTTTAAAATAACATAAGGAATTATAAAAGATTCATTTCCAACTCCACCACTTCTGTTACTATAACAATACAATCCTCATATTGCAAAAGTTTAAATAAATTCTTATTAGAGCAAAAAGTCATTATGCCGTGTAGATAAAATATATAGTTTCAATATTCTCTTAAAATTGATATTAAATATTTGAAAGACAAGGAAAAATATTTGTGGAAAGACTAGTATTATCAAAATCAACAAAATAGAGATAAGAAATGGAGATAATATGATCACTGAACTGTAAGATAAATTATTAAAAAGATAACTGATCACCGTCGGAAGTCACAAATACCACAGGACTTCCTACAGTATTTATACATGAAAGCTGGGTTCTTAGTGCACTGGAGATAAAATGTCCAATAGTCGCAGAGGTCGTGGTTATTCTCGCACTTCTTTGCGTTAAACTTAGAGGTTGTGAAGAACTGAAGTTCTTATTGTGTGACTGTTTGCATGCCCTTCAATTTAAATTTAGTATCAATTAAGACAATTTTTTTACTATAATGAATCGAAATTTTTTAAACTTTCATATATTTGGGAAACTTTCTATAATTGGGAACCGGTTTTACAATAAATATTCTGTATTGATGTAAACCAGGGTCAATACTTCTTAATTTCTATACTACTTTTGTTTACTATGGTTAAAATAGTACGTCAAGATCAGCTGACTCTTTAAATACAATTTCAATAAAACTTACAATCTTAGGACTTGGTTTCACCGTTGTTTGCCTTTGAAAGAGCTCTTCTTTAGTTTCTGATAAAGTATTGTGTTCCTCCATTGCCTCCGCTTTTGATTCTTCCCGATGTACATCACTGTCTTTATCTGCTTTTACATCACCTCCTTCTTGCGTAGTTCTCTTTTGTACGCTTCCTTTAATATCCCGCATTTGCTCAAATTCTCTTTTCATGTCCAGTTCTTCTTTTTCAGTTAAAAGACGTGCAGTTGTCATTAGGCTTATAACACTATCGTCTGCTAATCCTATTCCCATAAAACTATCCTTTGTTAATGGAGTTCTTGAAACTTCCTTTTCGCTTTCCTTTCGTTGACCTATTTTCTGCTGATGCTTGGTGTTCGGTACCTCATCGTCTTTTGCAGCACCTGTGTTAACTTCAAAGTGGCCTGTTGAGAATCTGTAACTAATAAATATATATTATGTGGTTTTCGTAAAAATATTTTAACTTATAGTTGTTTTTAACTATTTCAATATAGTATTCATACGTATCATATGATTAATACTCTTTTTATGTGTATAAATGTCTCTACTGAATCCAAAACAATTCTTATTTGTCCTATTCATAGCTCCTGTTCACTCTGTAATTTTCAGTTATCTGTCATGGTACAATTATAATTTTGCTTTTATTTGGTTAGTTAGCTAAGTTTTGAACTTTAGAACCAAAGTTCACAGAACGCTGAAAAGTTAACTTAATACGACATGCTTTGCTCTCAAGAATAAAGAGTTTAACACGTAATATTAGTATAATAAAGAATCTTATCAATTAATATGGTGTACTATGCTTTATTTATGCCTCTAGTTTTCGATTAACAATAGATTAGACGCTTACAAAACTTATTTTTTATGGATATGATTCATGCTTTTGCAGAATTTCGAATTTTAGAGTGGATTCAATTATGAGAGCAAGAGTTTTCTCGTCATTATCTAGAATTAACACACCTCTGTAGCAATCGCTGCTCTAGTTCTTCAATTTTCCTTCTCAGAAATTCAATAGCTTGTTCATTAGATACCCATTTCTGCTTCGGCATCAAATCTATTGTCATTCTAGGAGTTAGCGTTGTCTTATGCGAAGCCATTGTCGTTTTCATGGTTGTTGCTGTTGTTGTTATTGGTTTATGGGTTACCACTGTTGTCATCTTTTGTGTCATGGGTTTTTGAGTAAATACTGTGGATTCCGAATCTACGGGTATCTCTGATGTCATTATTATTTTCTTTTCTTTTAATAACTTTCTTACATTTTCTTTCTTAAATATTTCTTCCTCGGTCATTTTTTCTTTAGAATCTTTTTTCAGAGAAGAACTAATTAAAGAATTTCTTGGCTTCTGTGAACTCTCCATATGCTCCATCTTAACTCCTGTCTCAGGCACCTTGAACTCAGTTCTAAAATCATCGTTTAGTGTTTCAGGTTTATTTTTCTCTACATTATCGGATACCTTATGGTCTGTTATCGGAGTTTCACGTTGTTGATTCTGACGATTGGCCAGAATATTTCCTAGACCCATTAATGGATGCTCTGGTTCCCTATTGCCCATTGCTTTTATTCTGGACATCAATTCTGCTAATAGAAGCTCCGTTTTGGATTCTTTCAGAGTATCAAAATTATTGTGAGTTGTATTTGAAGGTATTTGAGTTGTTAAAGTTTCAGTAGTTTCATCTTTAACGACAGTACTCTGTGCTCTAGAAGTTTCTGTTACTTTAGCTGTGCTAGTTGTAGTAGTACTAGTTGTCGTTGAATCAGTTGTTGTCACTGAAGAAGTGCTTGGTGCTAATGATTGAGTAGTTAATATCGTGGGTGTCGTAGTTACAGTTCGTATTTTAATAGTTGTAGTTGAAATTGGTGAGCTTTTTTCAGTAGTTTTCGTTGTAAATTTAGAAGTGGTAACTGGTATAGAACTTGTGGTTGACAGTAGATTTTGAAGTGGAGGTTCTGCCTTTCGATTTACCAGTCGTTGTTTTAAAATGGGAGGTCTGGTACTTGTAATCATGAATGATGTTGGAATAAGACGTCTTGATTGTCGTTGATTGATAAATGGTCGTCGTCTTTGATTCTGCGTTATTGGTCGTCGTGTAATACGATTCCGAGAGTTTCGATTCTAAAACATTTTATTAATAATATAACTTTCAACAAAAACTAAGATTGTAATAAATACTTTTGGGGTGTCTTTGTTATTTTATGTATTAGTAAACTATGAAAAACAATTATGATATTGTGAGATTCAGTAACAATAATTTTTTTAGTAGTTGAGCAGGTTATATTAGTAAATTAAGTTGATACCTGGAAGTTGAACGAATTTTGTTTCCTGTTAAGTGGTCGACGATTCGAAGTAAGAGATTTTTTCGCTGGAATAAAGAAAAATGGACGACGGAATTGGTTGTGAGGTGGTATAATGCGATTTTGTGGTGATGATGGAGGCCGAGTTTGGCGATGAACAGTAACAGGGCGCCGAGTCGGCACCGTAGTCGTCTTTATTGAGGACCGAAGAAACGCTCTGGTAGTGAGTGGTTCTGAGAAAAGTATTCTTCTAGACGATTAAATATTCACCTTCCACGTGTATCAGACTAAATATCAACAGAATTCACATTATTTTATAATATAAGCAAACTAAAACTTTAATATATCCAAATAATGATGATTTCCGTATATTAAGAGCCAAAAAAAGAGGTTTTAGAAACCAACGCGACAATCTGTCTTCTGTAGCAGTGAACAGAATAGTATATTCTCTCATGCACAGATCAGGAACTGTAAAACTGAATAGATACTATATAATGGAAATTGATAATTAAAAACAAGTAATAAAGGAACAAACTTGGGTGACACATAGGTAACTCGTTTGGTTTTCTTGCACAAGCTGCTTTACTTATTAATGGGTCTCCACACTGACAGTTAAATGTTCGAGCCTCCTCTACAGAAAGAAATCGCATCGAATTCCGGAAGTTAAATAAATCGAGATCACCTGAAGAATAGAGTTCTTAAGGCTGTTTTCATTTGACATGCCATATTATAAGGCATTGTTAATAGAATTTTGTAAAATTATTTATATATCTTAATTTGATTTCCATCTTTACAACTAGAATGAAGTTCTCGTTAAGTATATAATATTGACTAAACTAAATGTTTTTATCTTTTTTCAACTATATAGAGACAAGTATAGTTTTAAAAAAATTCAATATTAATAGTTCATTGGTAAGATATTTATGCAGTTTTGATGGTAACGAAATATTCTTAAATATTTAAGTAATGTGCTTTGATCTCAATTGCATTTTTCAGATATTATGGCAATAATTTCAATGGGATTTTTTGTTTGTTATTCCTCCCAAGTTTCAGTATTCTCAGAAAAAAATTGGCTTTACAATAATGTAAAAACTGGAAATAAGCCTGCACTGACCTTATCTACTACACTTTCCATTGGTTGTCAAAGAAAAGTCGCTTTTAACTGTGTTTGAAGGTTAATGTCAATTATTAGTTAGATTACGCAAAAATTTTACCAATTTATGTATATATTTTTACTATGATCAAATATTATACCGATCTTTCTTCCTCCAACTACGTGGCGATGATCATTACTCCCTGCCCACTTTGACTATAATTAGCACCAATGGGAACTATTTGTTCGAGAATAAGAAACCAGCTACTACGCACCTCTTTAAAAACTATTCACTCTATCCGTTACCTGAACGAAATTAAGGACAGCAAATAAATATTAGAAGTAGCATGAATAATATGTACGCCATTGAACACAAGCGTTTCTCTTTGCTTAATTAACACAGTGAAATTCAAAAAAAGCTAAATACAAATATGAACGTATTTATATAATTTCTCCTAAATATTTGCTTGTCCTTCTTTAATTAAAACCCATTATTAGATGTTGATATAACTTTATCTCAGCTTACACGAGTTCCCGCATTGAATCTACAGGCATACAAAAGGAAGTCTAAACCTGACTACGGGCATGTTTGGTCAAAAAAAAACAGACATTTATCTTTGTGAGATCTGAACAACACTCGAAGATCCCTATTTTAAGAGATTGTTGTGAATAGCTCACTATTCAAGAGCATAGACACCATAGCAAATTAAATGACACTAAAAGAAACAAATTCTCCAAAAAAATTTGTACTTCCACGATACAGCTTTCTTCTAATAAAGTAAGAGTTAAATTTGAAGAAAATTACGGATACTAATCTGTCAAATACCAAGTTTTCAGCAATACCATGAAAAATAACGCTTTTAACTCAAAATAATGGTGGATTTGTCAATGTCGAAGACGCAATAAGGTTTATTAAGGGAAATGTTGTTTTAAAACTACATTTCTAGCTTAAATGAGAAAATGCACGCTATATTCTAAATTCGATCTTTGCTTTAAATACTTACAAATATAACTGTTCTGCTCCAACCACATGTATAAATCAGGTTTATGCATCGCCTCGGTGTGCACCCACATTAATGAGGATAGAAATAACAACATCCTGTAATTTGCTTCATTCTTTTGCATACAAATGTAAACAAACCTTATTTACTCTATGAAGGTGGCACTATCAAAATATGTATTCATTTGAAATTTGAAACTTAGTTAAGCATAATGTCAATAGCAAACTGACACATGATTATGACCATTAACAACATATCTCAGTTAGAGAATGCAATGAAACTAATAAATAATTATTAAAATACTATTTAATCCTGAGTCTTGGTTTCAATGATTCCTAGTAATAGTAATGAGGATTTAAAAAATGATTTCAAGTAATACAACAGAAAGAAAATCGACACTCATTAATCACTGCAAATAGATCATTATCAGTCTTTCGATCAGTACAATAAGTGAAATATAATTGTGGATCGCTTAAATCCTGCAAGTTTTTGCGACTCGTTAGCTGTTGTTTTCATGTAGAAAAATCGCAGTCCATTCGGAAAAACTATGGTTTATTTGGAAAACGACTCCTGGGCTTTAAGCTATTCTTAGAAGTCTCACTCGAGAAAACAAAAATGCAATAAGAAGCGATTTTAATGAATTGCGAGACTTCTAATTACGTTTAAAAAGCCACCTAAAACCAGTAGAATATTCCATGTAAAATTGGATGTTAAAATAGGTATGTTAGAGAACAACGAATGATAAGAGCAATTTAGGATATAACTTTGAAAAACATTGTATGAATAATTTTTAATTTTTAGTATTTTGACTAGTATAAATCATAGTTATGAAGTTTATGGTTGTAAAAAGTTCAGTATTTTTTCGATTTATAGTATTACAGTTTAAATGGGCCATAAATACAAATTCCAAAAACGGCTTTCATATTCTCAGGTGGCCGCAAGGTAGCGGAGAATTTCACGTAGTTGAATAAATTCCACTTCATATATAAATCACAAATTAAGTGCTTGATCAATTAGGATATTCTGTTCAGGAGCGGGACATAGGGACGATCTAAGATTTCCACATGAAGCTAATGTACGAATTAGTTATGTTATGTTTGACTGGACACGACCGGATTTATTTGCTATATTGAGTAATGAAAAGCACTATATTTATTTATACACAGTTGTGGACTAGCTTTTCTTAGTTAAGAGGGGTTCACTGTAAAACACAGAATTAAAAGCTATTCTGGGTACCGGAATGTGTGTGACATGGCTTATCGTATCAGACCTAATGTCGTGAGGGAACAATAAATGACATACTAGAGGGTAATTACTAATGAGTGAAGGAGATTTCTGTCGTTGGTGAAGCAAAAGTTCAAAAGAGTTGTATCAATCACTATTTGTATACTTGATTTGGTTCGGAACAACTTATTTCATGAACTAAAAGTTACAAGTCTCTATATATTCTTTTGTCTCAAGCTACAATTTTCACTCTGATCTGTACATAAATTTTTCATTTTCAATAATTCTAGAAATATACTTAGCAGTCATGCTACATAGGACTTGGTTTTTTGTGTTTTATTTAAAAGACGAAATTAGTTTAGGAGAGTTTTCAATGTATTTAACGTTATATATATGTATATATAAGCTCGAATAAAATATGAAAAATGTGGTTATTTTCAGAATACCAGTTATTTCATAAATTTAGCATGTTAAAAAAATATAGAACCGAAAAACAATTTATTTTTATGCATGAGTAAATAATTAAGTGAAATGTTAAGACGTTTCGATAGATGGCTCCATGCAAGGTTTAAGATGCTTATGACAAACTGATAATTCGATTTTAGGCCTAAGCTTAATTTCCGTTGCACTAGTGTGAGACACAGCTAAGCAATGAACTCTCGTTAGTATTGCCGATTCGATGGAAAAGAGAGTGTCGCCGGTCGCCATACTTCCCTCTTCATTCTGCTTTAGCCATTATTTCAAATAATACATTTTCGAATGAAACAGGAAGTTACCATAATTAAACAGAGATTGCAAGCACAATTCATGAATTTGAGAATTAATGACACGAGATAGCATCTCTACTACGGAACAAGACAATACGACTATGTGATTAAAATAGGTTACTATCCGCACAAATTCTTCCCATAAACAAGAAAATGTCTGTAAATTTTCTCAGTTAATAGCTGTTGGTAATTCTGGTTCTCTTCTGTAACTTTCACTATTCGTAGATCTTTTCTACTCATGAACAGAAAACTACAATTACTATTTGCTTATTAATGGATCTCCAATGTTTAATAAAGTTTTTATAATGTATTGGTTCCCTTAAATTCCTCATTTAAAAGCTGGTGGTAAGAGGGTTCAATAAGGTTTAGCACAGAGGTGACAAAAGATGCAAGCGATTGATGAGATCACTTAAAATTAGAAAGATTTTAGAGGAACATGTTCCTATAATGAGTTAAGGTACGTAGATTAGACAAACTAGTCTACGTCAAACTGAAATCGGTTTGGATTGATTGTTAGTGAAAATAGGATTACTAATTACTATATTTGAAGTTAAAGCAAAACTAATTCGATAGAGTTCTATCGTTAAAGGGGCTGCGACGAAGCGGTATAATGGGAAATGCGGTTTTCGTTAAAAACCTGTGTTTATTTAGGTAAGCCTTAGAGAAAACCAGTAGAGCGAGATACTTGAGACGATTGGTTATCACTTAATATGACTATTTTCAAATGCGAGTCGATCTTTTTAAGTAACTTTGACAACTTTGCGTTATTTTGATTAAACGATGGATAAATAGATATAACTACTTAATATTCCAGTGTCAATTACCAAATTTTTGCTTTCAAGTCAAAATTTAATGAAATATTTGAAACGGAGATGCTATTACTAATATATGGTAGACGAAATTACACTCAATCCGTTCAGCAGCGATGATGACAATTATAGGAGTTTCGTTTTCTTATATTCCGCATTATTCTTGTACGTTTTGTGTGCATATTATTTTACCAATGAATATAGAACACGCAATAATGTGTCTTCTATACATGCTCAATATAATTTTGTAAAATAAATTGAAATATTATGTCACTATAATTTCACTATTAATACTCACGAAACTTGCAAAGAAATGAATAAGATAGGCAGACTTAATGGGTCACGAATAAAAGTTGGTTAGTGTTCTTATGTCGATTAACCTGGTAATAAACTGATGTTTGTTTAGGAATTTACCAGTAAAAAATTTAAAGTAATCTTAATAGATGTAGAATACCAACTAACTTATAACAACGAACTATAGATAATTATCTTTTATAATAGATTCTCCCTTATTATTTCATATACAGCAATATGCTATCTTTTTATGTCATTGACTTAAATCTTAATGTTTAAGTCTTTAAGGGATGAAAGAGAATAAGGATATTAATTGGGGTAAAGAATAGCTAATCACTTTTTACATAATAAGAAAATTAATTTGTGAATGTTTTTTTCTATAGTAGAAAATAATATTGTTACGGATAGCCAAAAGTTTCTATGAATATACAAGTTCATAAGTTTTAACTGTCACTATTAACAGTGTTGTCATCCACTTAATACCAACAAATAACATCTTGTTGACATCTGCGTAGAAGATTGACCGTATGGATAATCAGTGAACTGTGGATACCATTTGTTATATTTCAGGCTATCGATAAAAATAACATGGCGTGAGTTTCTGGGAAAAATTTAAATAACATGGAATTTGAGATAAATTCATTGATTGATTTCGAAGCTTGTCGAAGTCAATTAGGCCGCGCACAATGATGACCGCGCAAGAATCAAGGAAATAAAATAATATGACATAGGTCTTCGCGGAGTTGCAAGTGTTCATTTTGAACTCGGTTTTCTGAAAATAGTAACAAACATAATCTAATAAAATAGTTAAACATAACTAATTCTTCTTATTACTATTATCAATCATTTACCATTTATTAATTATTGTCATTGACGTAATCAGTTAATCAAGGAAAAACAAAAGTTTATGAAAATATGGTGTAAAGTTGTAATTATATAATTAATAAAGAATGCAACAACAACTAGAGGTGTCTGCGTTGATTGACTGTTTCAGATTAGGAATTAGACACGATCAGATGGGCGCATACTAGTTAGGGTCACTGAGACAAAAATCAAGAACAGAATGTAGGGAATAATTTCATAATAACAGCTAATTTATTTATATAGCTTCTTTTTTTTTTAATTTCATTATTCATCCTAAAACGCCTGTTAGACCTTCAATTATATGTGGCCAGTTATAAACCGCGTTGATCTTCCTATAGAACTATACTATGGAAGTACGGTAGTGAGATTTTTACCCTAATTGAAATTTATGATTATAGTTATAGTTTTCAGTAAGATCTTTATTTCACTCTATTTTAAGCTCTAATAAAAATTAAACCCTATCTAAATCTAAACGCTTTTTATGCAAAATTCGTAAATAGTAAATTTTACTAAATGTATCTGTTCCTTATACTTTTGCTTCCTTGATGGTTCCGTATAAGCTTTCTATAAATATATTAGTACTAACAATAATATGAAACACATGCACTTCTAGGCTTAGACTGTGGTTTCTTGATAACGACAGTGAATATCGAAATAATTATACCATTTAATAATTTAAATCAAATGCTTTACATTGTTTTCTTCATAATAAATGTGTGACGAAATATAATTAAGTGAAATACACGTCTTCCCTGATTAAGTTATTCTATAAACAAAATATCACGGGAACAAATGGTTTGAAACAGCCATTTACACTCAGTTTGTAGATGCCCAACGTCATAATTGTTTGGATAATGTGAAATACATTTGAAATAATCTAAAGGTCCATTTCGAACAAGAGGAACTTACCGTAAATTATTTTCTTCCTATCTTTCAATCAACGATTTTGATTAGTTTATTAAAGTTGGCAACTGTATACAAGGTTTTAATCGATGTGAAACTTTTATGAACTATGACATACCATTATTCTAATCTTTATTTTTTAATATAAACATTATTAAGATAAGGATTACTACCCATTACGTTTCAACATGCACTTTTAGACAAATGCTCTTTCTTGTTTAGCTTATTTTGTTTTGTTCCTTCAATTCACGACAAACATATTAATGGGTTAGTAGTTGGTCTGATTTTTAGGAACTAAATAATGTTATGCATATAATTCCATTTTAAAGCGTAAATATTTGTGGCTACAATGACTATATGTCACAATTAATACTATAATAATAGAAATGCGTCCTTTGGTTAAGATTTACTCCCAGGAATTAGAGAAATGAATAAGTGATTGAAGGAAATTGAAATATCACACGCTTTCTGCCTTGACTCTTCTTTAAACCACAATAAAGGTAGATTATCGGATTGGGGAAAATTACATTCCTTGACACAACACAAATCAACTTTTTATAGTCATTATATACATTAAGCTAATCTGCATTAATTTTACAGTAGAATCTAGTGGCTCCATATATAAATTAGATATATTTTTGTAGAATCTGGATCAACTCCTATGTATTTATGTATTAGATTTTAAATTCTTTTAGAGTATAGAATTTTTAATAACTGCTAAAGAGTTGTAACAAGGTAATTTCTAGTATTTGATAAATGATATTGCTGTTGGTTTTTTAAGGACAGAATACAACCAGTAATAATTTATTTTCTGTATACAGTATTTTGTGAAAGACAATATCAATATAGCAAAATTATCTATAGAATTAAATAAAAATCTAGAGAAGTTAGAACATCTTCACTTTGTTATTACATAAATCCTACTTTCTCCATACTAATCTTAAAAACAACATCTATGCAAGATTCAAAAACTCTATCGATATTTCTCGTATCTGTAGCATTAGTAAAATGAGCGTACACTGGCTTTTTATACTGAATCTCTGAAATGAAGGAGAGTTTATGTTGATAAAATTTCAGAAACAATTCCCAATTTACCTGAGCTAACAAGTCGCTGAAACCTGTCATGAATATATTGCGCGGATTGTTCAAAGGTTTGTAGACCTGAAATGTATTTCAGCACATGTTGTAGTAATGACGATATGCTTTTAATAAATGGGTTTCCCTGGTGATATTGAAATGCCAAATATTGTGTTTGAATGTGATTCTCCTAACTAACCTTTATAATCCTTGAAACAAACATTAATTGGAGTATTTTGGAGTTTTCTCTTAAATACATCTATTTTATTGAGAAAAAGGATCATGGCAGTCTTCTTCCCAAAACATTTATTATTGGCAACTCGTTTAAATAAGTGCATGCTATATTTCAGCCGATTCTGTAAGTGTTGGGATACTTTTATTGAGAACTACTATCAATCAATACAGTAAATATTAATGTTAAATAAAAACGTGTAAGTAGGCACAGATACTCAAATATTATTCGAAACAATGGACCTTTTGTATTTCTCCGTCGTCTTCGATTAAATTATATGCTGATATTTCGGCGATAAAAAGTACTCCACTAACATTGTCAAAGCAGTGTATCCATTTACGCTGCTCTGACCGTTGACCACCCACATCGATCATCCTAAATGGGAATTATAAATGGTCGAAATAAAAAAGTTCTTTTAATCTCATAATCAGTAAACTCACCTAAGTATAACCTGCTTATAAGGAAACTCAATCTCATTGATGCCTGACGTTGGTACTCTCGCTCTGATAACATCCATCTCATTGGCTCTGTAGTCACTACTACTTATGCGATCCAGATCATCCAAAAAGCTGACGTAGCAGATGTTAACAAGTAAATAAGGAATGAAAAATGTTTCAGATAATAAATCTGAGAGATTATACGAATAATTAAAATACATGTGTAATTTTGTTGTCATGATAGTACGTACTCACTACTGAGCAGAATCAAATAATTCTATCTCGTCTTTATGAAGTAGGGTACTTTTGATGAACTGCGCATTATAGATGATTCGAATAGCTTTTGTCAGTTCGTAAGAAAGCTCGATTTCTGACGGCTTTACCTGTTCCTTATAAGCACGGAAGAACTCCATTGCTTGCTAGAAACAATACTATTTATTCCATGTCCTTTAATTGTTATCTTACTTCCTTTTAGATTTGTTAGTTATATAAATTCATATTAATTATTATCTTACCTTCACTTTTAAATTATCGTCTACTGGATAATTAAATTCTTCAGCAGCTCTCAACAATTGACAAATAGCTTGAACAACATTACTATGAACAAGATAACGAAAATTTACATAATCTGCATCACTGAAGCCGTTTAAGTGAAGAATTCTGAGAAAACCACTCTTGAACAAAGAGACTGAGGCGTGATAATAATATGCACTTAATGTAGAAAGTATATTGCACATCATATACACAAATTAGTCACAAATTATGAATAAGAAAAAAGAAGGAGAATAAGAAATTTTTTGAGATTTTTGTGAACATACTTCATTTGCTTGAATATTGTACTTTTTCCTGAACCAGGGCCGCCTAAATTTGCAAGAATTAACACCTCGGTGTCCATTTTGTCTTTATTAATATAACTAACCTAGAAGCAATATTTTGAGTGTTTTCTTCTGATTAAGACGTTCCCGTTCTATCTGAGCTTCAATTTGTTGATTCTTCCTAAGTTGAACTTTTGGATCCTTATTAGCAACCCTACATAATTAAATAAATGTGAAAAAGAAAAGAAAAGAAAGTTTATTCGATAATTTAGTAAAGAAAGATAAGTAGATTATAATCACTAAAACCAGTTTACGTTTAGAAATAAATAGAGAATTAATAGATGAGTAGGCTACCTATTCTGAAAAATAAGTCTCCAAAAGTACGGAAGCGCTAGAAAGAATCTTTTACTTATCCTAGATGAGTTAAAATACCTACTGGTTTGTCAGATCAGCAGTGAATTGGAGAGAAGACGACCCGAGACAACAAAATATTCTGAAGTTAATGCGAGACAAGGCTGAGGTAGCGCTTGTGCTAGCCTCTTGATGAGAATATGCAGGGGAGGTCAGTTTGAAGCTATAAAATGTAGTAATTGATGTAAAAATACTAAAAAGGAGATTTAGAAGGGAATTAATTAATGTAACTCATACTCGGACAAGTATTGCATATGATGAAGAACAAATTCATTGTTTAAACAGCTAAAAATGCCACAGAACACTGAAAACAAGTTTTTGCAGATAAGAACAAGATTAGATTGAGACATCATTGATGATTAGCTGCATTACCACTTATAATGAAGAGGTGATATTTGAATGTGCATAGAACGAAATCTACCGGGAAATGTCTGTAATGAAATGGGAAATATGGAATACGAGAAAAGCAGACGAGAGTGGATGGGGACACCTTGGAATGCGTACTCACTGAGGTGATATTGATGCAATACTTCAAAACAGTTGAGGTGTGATATTGAATTGAACACTACTATGATGTGAAGGAACTTTAGTGACTCGACTCTTCCTTTTATACAAACATTGTAATACTAGTTCGAAAATCATGCAACTGCAATTTTACAAGTATTTTTGTTCATTTATTATAATCAAATAACTGACAATTTTTTCGTCATATATCTTTATTTAATAAATAGAACAAATAGCTTTCACTGGTTTTTCTACTCAAAAATAACTCTCAAGTCATAGATAAATTGAATACTATGAGTTTATAGTATTGAAATCAAATATCTACCATTGGTTTAATCATCACTTTTGTATGTAAAGTATAATATTAGTAATACTGTGTCTTGTTTTCACAAATATGCAACGCGAAAATATCAAAAAGAAGAATAACGCCGTAGTGTATTAGAAAACAATAATTAAAAGTAATGAATCTATGCTTCAACTCTTCGATGATCTATTCAAATCTCGCTTTTCAATTAACATTTTGTACAATAATTAGTATATGGTACAGAAATGCTGTTAAGCAGATGAAGGAAACGGGTTACGTAATCTACATTAATATATAAAATGTTAAGCACAAGACGCGCTTTTTAAAGATTTCGTGAAGAACATTAGTTGTATGAATGACATGTATTAGAAGTAGTAGACGATTCTGCAGCTGAAAAATGAGAATTTACCTCATTTTATACATTAAAGAAAAATTCTTTAAAAAAAAAGATCTATCCTCAGTGGTTGAGTAAATGACCAGACTGATAATGCAGTAGGTGAATTTCATGAAGCAAGTTCGATTTCTCACGATAACAGATGGTCGTCATGAATGTACCTTATGTTAGGATACTCATAGGCGGATTGACGCATGCGCTAACCATAAATACATAACTGATTTTGTAATGCGATATAATAAAACTTTAGGAAATCAGATTTAAACATGTAACATATATTTATTGAAATGTTTGCATAACGTCCTATCAGTAAATACGAGAGTAGTAAAAGTAGACAATTTCAAATAATCTTAAGACCATAACTACTATACAATTTGCAATATTTCTTTAGGTGGATATAGACCGTGAATTACAGTGAGTGATAACTACAGTATAAGGTGATAAATCTATATTTTTAAGGAGAATAGTTTTGTGACATGATTTGAACTAACGTAAATAATATAGATGGTGACAAGCGAAAATGATATTATCGCAGTGGAAATTCAGCTGCAATGCATAATTGACGGACTATGGGACGTTGCCCGTCATGATAGAAACAGAATACAGAGCGAAAAATAGATCAATTAGACGTATACCGAAAGCAGAAGTTTTTACGAATTACTTCAACAAATTACCATAAAATACAGCGTGTCTAATAACTAAGATTCTCAAAAATATATGCTCAATACTATAATTTGAATATAAAGTACATCTTTCTCAATAATTCTGGTGTAATATATTAATTTAAATATATCATTCTATATTTCGCAAAATATGTAATTTTAAACATCTTAGTATGATAAATGCAGCAACAAAATACAATTTAATCATATTTACAATAGTATATTGTAATAGTAAAGACATCACAATTATAAAAGATACTTGCTAGTCCTTGACACTATATGCTGTCTTTAAAGCCGCATGTGCTTTATGCTCTATTCCACAGAGGTCTCGATAAAAAGCATGCTTATATAAACGGCTTTACTATAAGTGTATTTTTCTTCTTGATAATGACCTATAAAATAAAAGCACTTATAAAGAACTACTGTCAAAAACAAGTTTTTAAAGACCAGTTTATGAGGTATTTTATATTTCCGATAAACAACTAAAAGTAATCACTTTTTGTGAGTTTCAAAATACTAGTAATATTTGTAGCGACTAAATGTCCGACAACTACGAAAATATAGAACTCTAAAGAGTGAATGCGTGTTGCAAGTCGATGTGTATTTTCTTAACCAATCTTATCAACGATGATACTCATAAATAATTGTTAGGACAAACCATAGCAGAATAAAAGTGTACTTCAAAAGGTGGCGTCCCAATTATAGTGTTAGATTAGAGTGATAAAACATGTGGTAAAACCATGGTAACAAAGCGGACAACACATTTTAACTAGAGAAAGTATGGGAAGCTCTTCTATAAGGTGTAGTCCACCTTAAAAACAGTAGAATGTAATGAATTTATGCAAGTAAAGTTACTTTTAATAAAATGAATCACCGCTAAATTTCACTGCATAATATTTAATCCAGCTATGCTTATTGTTCATCTTCAACATATCAAAAATCTGTTTGCAAAATTTGCACCAATTACTCAGACAAGTCACAAATGCTAGGTGGTTGCAGAAGTCTTAGTCTTTTTTTCAAAATTTCAATTTATTTCCATAATATACAAAATGCAGTTCAGTCATCAAACTATTTTCCCTCGCTTTCTATGATCTTCTACCATCTATCGGGTAACTTTCGGATTCCTTCGTGAAAAAACGACGTCGGCTTGGAGGCAATAAAATCATCGATCCATTTTCGCACCTCAGCTGCATCTCGAAAGCCCGGTTCTGCTAGACAGTTCTGCATCGACCGGAACAACTGGTAATCCGAAGGTGCCAAGTCTGGTGAATTCGCCGCGTGCGAGAGAACTTCCCAGTTTAAGTTAAAAATAATTTGCTGAGTACTAAGAGCAACGTGAGGCCTAGTGTTGTCATGCAGCAAAATGATGTCCCGACTTCCTTGTCCAGTAAATGGTCTTTTCTGTTCTATCCCATTAAGGAAATTAATCCATTGGCGACTGTGGCTCTCGAGAATAACCGTCTAACTCGGTTGAAGGAGCTCATAAAACAACACAACCTTCATGTCCCACCAAATGCACAGAAGGACTTTTTTGGCGCGGATGTTAGGCTTTACCGTTGATGTTGTTGGCTGTCCAGGGTCTACCCATGAATGTGTGTTTGGGATTGTCGTACATAATCCATTTTTCGTCGCCTGTAACAATTTTCGACAAAAAGTTCTTCTTGCGTCGCCTGGCAAGCAACGATATGCTAATGTTGAGTCGGCGGCCAATGCTGTTTTCGGAGAGTTCATATGGTACCCACTTTCCGAGCTTGCGAATTTTCACCATCTCATGCAATCGTCTCTAGACCGTTGTTTCATCAACTCCCAACTGTTGCGCGAGTGCCTTTCGTGTCTTTGACGGGGTTTCTCCCAATAATGCTTCCAAAGCGTTGTCGGTCACTGACATCAAAATCACCAGCTTTAAAACGCTGAAACCAATATCTGCAAGAACTGAGACACAACCTTCACCGCGTACAGAACAAAGTTATTTGCATGCTTCAGCAGCATTCTTCCCCTGTTGGAACTCGTAGAGAATACAGTGTCGAATATGCAGTTTTTGGTGGCTCATCTTGTTCGAATTATTTTGTGAGGCTAAATCTACCAATAAATCTTGACTTATGGTTCTTTATAAATTACAAGCCCAACACTACAAAAATGCAAAAGAGCGATAATTTAGTTAAGTTCTAACTATTTATCCAAAGCGCTGAAAAAAACAACTAAAACTTCTGCATACACCTAATATTACCGTACGCCCCACCTAAGGTTAGAAATTGTGAATAAATAGAATGCTTGAAAATGTTCTATCAATTATAGAAGACTTCTAGACCTTAAACGACTAATGGTGGAGAGGAAATAAATCCCTCGTCTTCCCCATAAACATTTTGCTTATTAATACAAAATAGAAGTATTCCACATTTATATAAAGATCGCAAATAGATATTTTGCCAGTATAATAATTAAACATATAATGAACAAAGATATGTGCACCTATAAAATGTAAATAGATGATCGAAATATATAGTACGAAATAGATAAAACAGATAAACAGAAGTAGACACAACTGATTAAGAGTCCAACCCAATATTCAATCGTAAAATATCAAGTAAATGATACTACTCGTATATTCCTTCTTTCTTCAGTATATTCTGAAGATTTTCATTGTGTTCGCATTCCTAAAAAAAACAAGACTTAACTTTCATACCATTAAGAGTAATGAAATTAGGAAAAAGTAGAGAAAACAAGTATGAACAAAATAGACTTTGCCCTCAAGCACAGAATGCTATGTTCGCTTATTTCATAGACATCTCGTTTAAACAATATTTTGTGATTAATAAATTTTCACTAAAAATTTATTCTTAGCAAGCATATACAATTACTAACAAATTATTTAAATGGCCACCCTCTTAAGATAAACGTTAAGACATATGTGAGTGTAATATTAACTACGAAGTTTCACTCCATAGTTTATCTGAGCAGAAATATTACATAGAGGTTTCACATTCATTATTTCAGTTCGTATATTTCTAATTTTACGGCAAATAAATAACGGATATGGAATCTAGTCAGTCGAACATGCTTTTTCTTTGTGTTAATAAAAGTATTTCTGTATATTTAGTATTCCAAACGACTTATGAATTCCAATTATTTCTTTAATGTTTTAAGATCCGTGATTTCTGTATTTTCATAAGAATTTCATTGTGATAGTGAATAAATTTGATTCCTTTATTAATAAAAATCAGCTGTTTTCTGATTGCAACAAATTTTTTTCCAAAATACTATGCAAAATGCATCTGTAGATTTCTTAATCAATGGTAATATATTCATATCGTTTTAAGAAGACTAAGACAATCACCAATAAAAAAGAATACACTTAAGTTCTAAGAAAAATTAATCGTTATGGATTAAAATATTTTGTACGCGTTTTTAGTATCAGAGACTGGATGGTCTACCGATTAATCGTGGTTAGTGCTCAACCCACTAGCTTGTTCGATGGTATTAAAGATGGGTAGTAATTAAATTTCGAATGGAATGGTACTTTAAAATACGTCTAATATGAGTGGCTCCAGAATATGCATAATATGAACAACAATTTAGATTTCAGTCTAGAAGTTTAAAAAAAAGACTGAATGTTTGAACCAACATAAGATTAATTAAATTAAACTCTACATATATGTTGATTCAATTAACCACTCATAATTCCTATTTAAACATCCAACTTTTTACAAACATAATTTTTTTAAAGGAATTATTTACCACGAACTCTAGTAACAAACAAAAACAAGAAAGTACAGCAAATCGCTTAACTTAATGTGTCATTGTTTTTAATTAATTATAAACGAGTAGTAAATTTTTCTGAAAACATACAATCAGCAGAAACAGGTTCATACCTCATCCCTAAGTATAATTATAATTCTTACTTGATATATATATGTATATATACATAGTTAATATTTAAGCAATAAAAGTGAAATAATGCAGTATAATACTAACCGATTTGAATTTATTTACCATTGACTGGAAAATTCGCTCTTTTGATTTCATCTGCATAAACTCTTCATTTAAAGAATCTTTGTTTTTTTCAAGAGCGTTTCCTTTCGTTGAAATCTAAAGAAAATTTACTTGAGTAGTTAAAATAGTTAATAACTATTCATCCAGTGAGTAATAAACCTTCTCATAATTAGCTTCCAATCCTCGCAGAATTCCCGACAGATTTTGAATGAATGAATCCCGATAAGCATCTTTTGTTGCCCTAAACTGTGATGTAATATTGCAAATTTTAAGCAGGGGTACAAGAGCCAACAAGGCAAAAAAGGATACTAACATCGGAAGGACGTCTTCTATCTTAGTCAGTAGATCTATCTCCTTTTTCATATAATTCCTCACATCGACTAGTGTGTTATAAAGAGTATAGTATTGTTTTGTATACCGATGTGTACTAGCCACTGTAATTAGTCATTAATTAGAAGTACTTAAGAAAAATTTAACTAATGGCCTACTTTGATTATACAACTCGATGTACCGCTGTTGGTATTGAGCTAATTCAATCTGAGATGGAACACTATCCAGTTGACGTTGTAAAAGAACAACGCGACGCATGACCTAATAAATATATTATATATATTTATATTATTAGGTTGATTTTGATAAACTAACTTCAGCCAACTTAAGGCGTAAGTCATTAAGTAGATTTATTGAAGAAGAAAGCTCTACTTCAAGATTTGTTGCTGGTAAACACTGCAAAATAAAGTTGAATATTTTAAAAAAGAATAAGAAGAAAATATATACTAAGCATAAATTATGTCACATACAATAGATGCTTTTAATAATTTTATACCTTTTCTTCACCAAAAGCAGATAGAGTTTTAAGTTCGGTTTCCATTTCTGCTAATTTCGCTCTGCAAGTCGATTTAAATTCCTTTTCTCTTGTTGATATCTGGTCAAATTCATCTAGGAGATCGCGAAATTCACACAGCTCACTAAAATTTAACTCATTCACAAACATGCAGAACAACTCCACTTGATGTTAGTTACAACGCTCAAAATATTTGAGAATTATGTGATATTGCGAATAGTTGGATCGACGTTAACTAGATGTGACTTGATTATAATGAATATTTAGTTGTATTCTAAGTGACCGATGGAAAGAAGAACAAACGCAGCCTAACAATTAAGGACTTTAATTTGTTGTAAGCGGTAGTCAATAGTTATAGTAAGCTATGATTTTAATGGTATAAATCCGTAATAAAGGGAATTAAAAGGAGCTTATCCCACTCGAACCATTGGTGGATAGTCCGATGATCTAGAAAGTATTCATGCTCCAGTTCTTATTCAAATTCCAATATGTTGAAATCTTTATGCCCATCTTAACTTACGAAATGATAAAGCTGAATTTACTCAAGTTGAAAATATTTGAATATAATTGCAATTTCGAAATTACAACTTCATTTACAATTCATGAAAAATCTTGACCTCAAAAATCCTTTCAGTTGGCTTAAAGTCCACAGTAGGGGATAAATTATGATAATATATATAAATCAATTTTTAGTCCTAAACATAAGTGAGTACCAATGGTTAGTTCATGCATTGCTAACAAATATTTTTGCTCACAATAAATTGCATAGATTAATATACCTAATCTTCAGACACATGGTAATGTTGGAAGATTAAGCACTGAACGAATTTATGCTATTGCTAAAATATGCAACCAAACTTATAATACTTATATTTTAAGAATCATTTAAAAAAGGTTCCTTTTAAGTCAAAGCAATATTATGAATAACAACTGTATACTAACCTATCACTATTTGAAGCAAGTAGTTTATCATACTTTTCCATCTTAATCTCAAGTTCCCGCAACTCATTCATCAATTGAGTCTGATGGAACACCTCATGTGATAGCTGATCATTCAACATTTGCTCTTCAAACATAGCCTTAATTAAAATAAAATCGTTACTTGAACTAGTCAAAAACTTATAAATTAGATCTACTATTTGATAAGAGCTAAAGATTTTCACTTTTTTGTTTAATATCTAGTGAGACTACAGTGAATTTTCCCTCTATACTTTTTGCATACATTGTGAAAAAACCACCTGCTGTAAGTCCTTATCTAACTGCGATAATTCGTCTCCAACAGTAGGATATGACAGAGACTAAATAAAATTCACCATAAATAAATTCGAGCTATATAAAAGAACAAAAAGTAACTACATATGTATATATAACTCAGTATTCAAGAAACGTTTTCTTAAGAGGAATTTTAAAATTATTCATAAGACAACTGCATCATAATTAATGACATAGAGAAAGCAATACTGCTTTTGAAAATTCCATCTTTTAATTTGAAGTCGAACTTGAAATCTTCATAATTAATAAAATTATGTATATAATCGCGCTTAACTTCGCGATCATAAATTATAATCAATCCATTTACATCAACTTCCCGCTATTTATAAATGTGGCCGTCCCAAAAGGCGTTCCGTTTCAAGGATCAAGGAGACTATAAATAATGCTTCTTTAAAAAAATTTTTTTTAGCCAATTAGCAACTCTGATAAGAGTTCATATCAGTATTTTGCTAGTATAAATCAGACTAAACAACTAAAAATTATGAAACGGCATGAATAAACATGCTTGTTGCCCTATTTTGGAAATATCTATATTATCAAGATTGTTTTTCATAAATCCTCATTATACGGTCTTTTTTCAACGAATCTCCTAATAATGAATCACTAACCGTAGCTTTATCCCTCATTTTGTACAACTCTAGCAATTTATAATAATCACGTATAATGGCACTTTTTGATAATTAATGTATTTTTCCAATGTATTACTTACCAAAGAAGATGATTCTACATCGATTGATTCAAATATCTGCTTAATTGCCTTTGTGGATATTTTAGATTTCACCGTTGACTCCTCGAAGATATCATCTTTTGTTACTTTATCATCATTTTCTTTAGTTGCACTTGTACACACACTTGGCACATGTAAATGAGGGCTAAAATAATTAGAATATACTTTAGTAACTCAATAAATGCAGTAGTATCATATAAAACATAAGACTTACGTTTCATGATATTCAGCCAATGTACATAGAGCATCATCATGCATTGAAAGTGGTTTAGTTCCGGATGCCCGTTTATATTTACGCTTGGGAGTTAAGGATGAGTCAAGTTCATTATATCTCCAAGCAAAAACAGATTCTGAGGACTAAAACATAGATAAATCAGAAAAGGACAAAATACTGATTAAAGATTTGTGGTTAACAAAACCACCACTTATACCAGTAATTTAATTATTTATACCTGGTCACTATTTATAGTATACAGAAAATCAACATAAGATTCCAAATCATCTCCATGTTCTTTTTTTGCCTCTATTGCAAGTTTGACCAACCACTAAACAGCACTAATAAAAATTATTTAATTAAAAGGTAAATATAAACTATACTAACGTATAATAAACAAATATTACTTACCTGAACAACAGGGAAAATGTGAATAAAATCTAGTCCTTGGATTTGATGAGGTTCTATATTATGAGGGCAATTAAGTTGTTTCAAAACATCAACTATTTTCTCAGTTAAAGCACTAAAATAAAAGTACTAATGGAGCAGAAAAGCAAAATTAATATTTCCCTAGAAATAATATAAACAACTAGAACATATCACTGACATCTTTTGGCCAATAGTTGAATTTTCAGAATACAGCAAATCTACATCTATTGAGTAGTTGCACACCGAAATACACCATACTATTCCTCCCACAATCTAAATGGATATTACAAGATGATGTTTCAACATAACAAATGAAATGAACATATAAAAATACCTGATCAAATGCAGTCAACCCTTTTATACGGGCTCGGAAATAGCCAGCTGCAACCAATAAGTCAATGCAATCCTTATGTCTTTCTAATTGATGTTCATCTTGCCTTATATCAAACTAGAATAATAATTCTAAAAATGCAGAAGTTACCTCTAAATAATTAGCGATGATAATTTTAAAAAATCTACGTTTAGTAAACAACTTAGGGTCAATATCATTTCCAGAAATAAAAGTGAACTTCGGAGTAAATTTTTTAATCTAACCTGTCCATCAGAAGCCAGAGACATAGTGTTCTGGAAGCGATATCGAAATGAGGAAAACGAATGCTGATTACATAAATGAACAGTTTTCCCTCCACAAATAGCTTCATAGAATTATAAAATAGAAATAATTAAAATTGATAAGCTCTTTAATTCAATATAATATCGCTCATTCAAGTTTTACTACAATTAAAAACGGTATTCTTTATTACATTATTAAAGAATACAAACTAAAAGTCGATTATTTAAAATCATGCAAAAAAGCAACTGTTGTTCCAGCCACTTTTTTAGAAACAAATCTACGAAAACCTATAGTCTATAACAAGAACATCACGCAGCAAATAAATTCCATTAAAATCCTTTTTTTTTTGTTTGCATTTTTTCTCATTCATATCGAAATTTCGACACTACATCATAGTAAAAAATATATACTTATTTTAGTTGTCGATAAGATGTGAAATAAAATTATAGCACAACCGGCTGATCCATACTTTCTATTTATAACTTCTTGTTTACGATAACTTTTCCTTAGTGTACAAATCAGCATACTGTGAACTTAGACCTTGCAGCACTACATTTTGTCAAACAACAGTTAGCTATGGATATTAAATGTATACTTAGATTAATCTGACTTTAAATCGTTGGTCTTTTTTTCTGATAGTAAATACTAGTTATTTTTATTAAATAGAATAAGCTCCTATAATCAATAAAATAGCTCATATTTACTAGAAAGATAGGGATGTATGGTTACTAGTACCCTATAGTAAAACTGAATAGTGAGTAACCCTGCTATTAGTTAGCTACCTTTTACTATATCGCTTACAAAGTTCCGAATCCTTTCATCTTTCTGTATAATGGCAAATAACCTGTATTTATTATATACTATACTATAACAAAAGTCATTTGGTTTTTGAGCAGATTTCTAGTTTGTCTGTTTAAATATAATTAATACTATCGTCTGTCTAGTGTAATCACCTTGGTAACTATGTGTATATTGAAAACTACATAGTTGTTACACAGAAATTACCGTGGTTTATATTCTAGGAAACTAGTGATGCATATATGTAGAACGGGTTAAATTTCGAAAAACTATATAGCCTACTTATAGTTGTTTACTAAAATGACCACTGGAATAAATATGGAATTATCGTTAACAAAAGGCCTGTTTTAATAGAATACATTTTATGCATATACATTTAGCATGTTTATTTTAGCTGTTTTATATTAAACACTGTCTTCCATTGTCATGGAAGACATAGAAATGGCAGAGGAAGAAAAGCCATTTATCCTTAGCCGTGTAATTACTGCTCATAAGGCGGATGTCAAAAGTGTTAATTCAACTTCAGCTGGTGTTATCATTTCTGGTAGTAGAGATGAAACAGTAAAGTTTTGGACAAAACGGTAAGACTAAATTGGGTTATGATATATTTCATCATAATATGGAACTTACTTTTTTTCCATACCTTAATGTTTTTGTTCTGCTAATGATGCACAATTCCAGTGGTGGGGAATTCAATGAATCTGTATGTTTTACACAACCGAAGGGACTAGTTGTAAATTCAGTGGGCTACTACGAATCTGAAGAGGGCTGGCGATTATTTGTTGGTCGGAAGGATGGGAGTATTTCAGTATATGCATCTGGGAGTTTAGAACCACTTACCGTCCTAACTCAGCATTCATCTAATGGTACAATTTTGTCTTGAATTTGACAAAATATATATAAATAACATTATTGTTTATTATAGTTATTACTACATTTTACAGCAAAAGATAATTTAAAGGAATGCTTAATTAGTTTTTGATTTTCATAGCAAATTTTTTTTGTTGCAGTTTGCTGTTTATATGTGGACAATAAAAACCATGTCCTTCTCAGTGGCTCTTGGGATAATACTGTGATTGTGTGGCCAATAAAACAATTGGGTACTTCTGAATATATGGTAATTTTTCTTTTTGTATTAATATAATGGTTATCATTTTCATTTTACTGACAGTTTAATTCAATTGCTTATGTTATAATATTTTTCAACTATGTAATTTAGGCATTTCTCTTGAGTGGTCACAAGTTGTCAGTATGGGCTTTGGCAACTATTGAAAACACTCCGGGATACTACCTATCAGGAAGCGCAGATAAAACGATTAAGCTGTGGCGTGATGATAACGAAATCAGGACTTTTACGGGTACATGTGAACACATTAAATATTTTAGCTATGAAATAATGTTAATATTTATGCTTTATTGTCTCATATTTAGGACATACTGATGTGATTAGGGCGTTACTTGTTATATCCACTGTTAGATTTTTATCTGCTGCTAATGATGCTACGATCCGCTTATGGCACCTAGAAACGGGTATATGTTTAGCAAGTTTCTCATCGCTTTTGGACGAGTTCATATTTAGGTTTGTTAGGATTTTCTCTTAATTAGCTTCTATTAAGAATTCGTACATTGTTATATTCTCGATTGCAGTTTATCATTTGTGGGTTCGTATGTCATATCATGTGGTGAAGGGGGATACGTTGAAGTTTGGAGAAAGGAGAAGGAAGGAGAAGAATTAAGGTGAGAATTTTAGATTAATTTTGATAAAGGCTTATAACTCTATAGCTGTTAGTAATAATTTGTTGATTCATAAGATTTTTTCAACTTTATTTAATATTATCTCATTATGTCGTATACACTAAACGTAACACCACGATTTATATGATCTATATCTCATGCAAATATGCTCAAGTATCTATATTTTAATAATCTAGGGCAACAAGGTTATGCTTTTTTACATTTACATTTTCATTAGAGGTAATTATGCTACTATATTTTCAGTCTTTGTCACCACCAGATCCTTCATTCTCCTGCACAAACATCTTGGTCCACCAGTGGATTACCTAACGGTGATTTTGTTGTAGGTGGAAGGTACATTTCAAATTTTATTTTTAACCTATATTTTGACATGGTTTTTGGTTATTCATTGAATCATCACGTTAAATTCAGTGATGGTAGAATCTATGTATGGACTCAAGATAACAAGAGAAAGGCAGATCCTACACTTATTACAATATTTGATAATGAATTAGCTGCAAAAGTTGCTAAGGAACTGGAAAGAAAGGAACAAAAGGTCATATCTCTATTTTTACTTATACAAGTTTCGAAAATAGAGTATTTTAAGTTTCTTTTACAAATTAAAAAGTGACATTTATCAGGCAAAAAATAAATAAATAATTCTTGATTATTTTTTTTTAATTTAAAAATTGTTTAGGAAAACGAAGTAGTCGTAATAAAGGTTTCTCTTGATGATGGTGCACCTAACATGGAATTACGTTATCAAAAGGGAACTGACCCATTAATAGCTGCGGAAAAATTTATTAAGGTTTTTAGTCATTTTTATTCTTATTTCTTACTCTATTATTTCTATGAAAAATTCCGTTTTAAAGGTTAAATTTAGATTGTTTCAGGATAACAACTTGCCGCCTTCCTATATAATTGAGATTATTGAATATATCAAGGCAAATGTTCCCGAGGCTAGGGCTGTTACTAATAAAAAGCATCAGCCTTTGCCTACACAAAAAGTAGTAGTGGATGGTAAAGTGAATATAATTTTCCTGTTTTGGATAGTTCATGATTGTACTGAATGATTGTTCTCTATTGTTCTGATGATTTTAATCATTTACTGTTCGTTCTTTAGGAGTATGACTATGGATTCGAAGTAACAGTGGATGATGGTCGTCGTCTCATGTTGCCATATAATGCTGGTGAAGATCCTGATTGGGCTGCTCAACAATTTTGTGAAAAACACAACCTACCAATGAAATTTTTGGCTAAGGTAATTTTTTCCTCAGTAGTATTGCGGCGTATATCATAGCTTTGCAACATCTATAAATTTTAATTCAAAACGTAGATTTGGGTGAATAAATCAAGATACCGATAAAATTTGACTAGGTTAATAATAAAAATTTTCTATAATTTAGGATTTGCTAACATTGTAGGTGATATCGTAGTTCGGATGCTTACAGGTTGCCGGTCTCTTGCGTAGTCAGACGAAAGGAAGTTCAAGTAATACTATTAATAGAAATAGCTCTGACAGCTTCTACGACCCTTTTACAGGTATTTTCTTATTAGCTGAGTTAAAGTCACTTTTAAATATGTGCCTTTTTTTATTTTCTATGGTTCACTTTTGAAAAATAATTTCCTAATAGCATCGTTATATTTTAAGGTATTGGGCGGTATGTTCCTGAACAACCTTCTATGTTATTATCTGGAGGAGCAGATCCGCTTACAGGTAGTGGGCGTTATATTCCTGGTGAAGCTAGCACTGGACACGCAAATTCTGGGGGAGATCCTTATACGGGCTCTGGGGGGTTTGTTTTTCTTTCTACATTCTGAAAAATAAGAGTGTGTAAATATACTGTCTCCGAAAGCTTACATTTTAAGCTACAAATCGGGTTCTGCATTCGGTGGATTGATTCCAAATTCTTGTCTCGTGAATGACAAAAAACGGCCACGTGGCGAGCTGGTTCCAGTGAACGAATATTTTAAATTTGGAGTTGAGCAGTTAAGCCAAAAGGCAATTTCTAAATTAGCGGAGGTCAATAATAGACAAGAAGCTCTGAAATTAAATACCAATCAGGTTTGTATAAAAATAAAATGTGTATTTAGCTAGTGGGAAATTATACAGAATCATCTTAATGAACGTTGTTATTCATAACTTCATCGTTAGTATTATAGATGAGTGCTCTGGAGCAGTTAATGGCTTCTGTACCAGGATCTAGTGAAATCACCGACATAGTAATGTTGGCTTTGGATACGGGATTACAGTGGAAGATGGATGATATCGTGCCAATATTAGATTTATTCCGCATCGCTTTATTACATGAGCCGTTAAACAAATATTATTGTGATACTAATGTAATTATTATAATTTTTGTCTTTATCTGTCAATATATTTTGTAATGTAGTTTTTATATTTAGACTCGGGGGTCGGATACCTTACAACGCCTCATAGCTCTTTTAATAAGTGAACCATCAGATGCTATTAGGATTCTTGTTTGTCGCACGATCACTAATGCTTTTTCCCATGAATATGGTAGGGAGATGCTGATGCATGACTTAGAGAGCATAATTCCTTTGGTGACAAAGGAATTTTTAGGTGGAAAGCCAGCCCTACAGGTATGTTTTAACCACTAATTTGTTCATTGCTTAACCTTTTTAAAATTCTGGTCAGTACTTTCTCCAGCTCGCAGCAGCTTCTGCTCTTGCAAATTGGAGTCACTTGTTGTTGATTAGATCTGAGAGCGTGGCTGAACTGGGACCAAGAGAGGATGTTATACGAGGTGTTATAAAGGTAAAAACACTTTTGCATAGGATTTTGGAGAAAATCTCATTTTTCTGTTATTTATTATAATTTATTGTTATTGTTTCAGGTTTTGGAGGCAGTAGAATCATTTGGAGATCGCTCTGAACTTGCTCTAATCAGAATTTTGCAAGCTATTGTGACTCTAATGTGGGGAGATACCGCTGTCATCACGGTTTGTATTAAAATAGTTTTGCTTTTCATATTTTGGCCTACTCATGTTATTTTAGCTGGCTAAATCGCGGAATATGATGGCAATTGTAAATCGTATAAAAGATGCTGTAGTCGATGATAGGGGTAAACATATCGCCAGGGATATCATCGAAATGACATATGCGATTTAAGTGGAATGTAATGTAATTTATAAGGACGAATTTTCTATATGATTTTCTTTCTTGGAGTACTTAATGCTAATACTTTCCGCAATCCAAAGTGAATTTCCTTAAGATAGTGGAGTCTCATTTTTTTAATGTTTATATATCCATAGTTTTACGTCATTTTTAGTGGAAACAGGTATTCAGTTTATTGAGGTCTTTTCCACTACTGGTGTATTTCTTATCTTAGAAATTTTTTTTAATGATGTGATCTTTTTTTTGATTATTATTTATAAATGTTTTTGCTCGCATATTTTCTATCGATTACTATTGGTACTACAATAACCACTGAGTTTTTTTTTGTATAAATTTTGTTTGTATTTGATTATATATCCTTATATATTTTTACAGTGAATGCCCAGAAATAGATTAAGGACTCCAATTAGTAATAGGACTACGGAGGCTCGAGATGACTCCTTGCAGAAAGCTCATACCGTACGATTTCTGCAATTTATCTTTTTTTTTGCAAAAGTATTATTATTATCAATCACTTATGATAGGAAACCTGATATATTCAGTTCGCTCGTTCTTTATCATCTTCTTTGGCACGCTTTCATGAGCACTCGAATTGTCAACCTCGTAAGGCCAATATTGTCACTCTTCTTGGTGAAAGAGAAATGAATTGTGCCATGTCATTAACACGGACTAGTGAGGCACTTAGTATGGTTCATATGCTGGTTCAGTCAGTAAGTTGTAGTTTTTTTTCTACGTGCATATGAACATCTTGCAAACCAATTATTTTTCATTAAGGACACCCGTCAATACGTACCATGTGAAATGTTCAGATTAAGAGGGAAAGCCCAATTCGAAGAGTTAGTTTATTTTAATTAATATATCTTGACATTTTATTTATTAATATTCGATAAAACGTTTTCTTACCTACATAATGCACGTTGTTTGACTGGACGATTGTTGTTGAATTACTACGATACGTATACAATTTTCAGTTTCAATAAAGGATAGTGTTCGGGTTTAGTAAATTGTCTTTTTAACTTGTTCACTTATGAGATTAAAAGGAATGTATGGTAAATCATACTGTTATCTAAGTACTATAACAGGATCTAAATACAATTTACTTACATTAAAGTAAAAGCTGAGAAGTCTGATGATCATATTTTTGAATTATAAGATAATACATCTATATATTCAGGAATTTGAGATATAAGAAATACTAATAGATCTCTAAAATAACCATTAATTTTTATTAGAGTTAATTGATTTGCCATTTTTATTTTTCAAGTAGCTATCTTTAGAACAAAGTACACATATATTGTGTATTTGTAAGGATTTAGAATTAGACATAGTTCCATTTATTTTAGTCGACGAATAATTATTCCATCTGGTCGAGAAGTCGTGAATACCGATAATTTGGAAACTTTTGATATGCACGGAATTGAAAGCACAGAGAAAGTAGTTAGCACTATGACTATCGATGGAACTCATTCTGATCCGGTATGTTTTGAAACGCCCATTGAACGTATTTCATTAGCTATTTGTCTTGACGTCCATCTTCGAAATGTCTAGTGTTGTTCCGTGCCACCGATATGGCTTGTGGTACTAACGGATCGCGGGCGTATCATTATTTACAATCGAAAGACTGGGGAGAAGAAGTATACTTTCCAACTTCCGGCTCATACGCATAAGTTCAAGTCAGATTGCCATGGATGTTTTTATTATGGTTCTAGCGCAATTTAAAATTAAATGCGATGGTCTCAAGGCAAATCATAAAGTCGTTTAGGCGTCTTGGCTGGAACAAAGCGTACTCAGAGTTCTTCGTGTATGGAGTATCAATACCAATGCATATTGATGACGATGGTTATTTATTTGGCTTATTCATATACTAAAAAATATATTGTGCTACTTTACTTACATGATATTTACAGCAGAATCGGCCGTAGGAGATCATGCGGTGCGGCAGGCATTTTGTGAAAAACGTATTGCCATGGCGGTTTTTGAAATTCAGCCAGTGCGCTTTAAGGGCATGGTACAGTTTGACAAGAAGGTACTTAACTAGCATTCATAATCATTTGCATTAACATTTGAAAAGAAAGTGAAGTTTAATTGTGAGGAAAATGTTGTCTAATAGGATTTTGTGTTTGACTCCTAATTACTAGTGCTTATTCTATTTAGAAGTTCTCAAATGCGTACGGAGCAGTTCTCGAAAATGATGTTCTTGTAACATTCTGTAATTCTCCACACCGAGTAATCATTTATAGTTTTGACGAAATCTATAAACAGGTAATCTAGTAATTTATTTCACATGTTATTGAAATTGTTATATAATAAATTTTTAGAACTGCATACAAACGTACGAACCCCTTGAATTGTCTGACGGGAAACAAGTATTACCATTTAACATTGAAGTAACTTCTCAGATTACAAAATTGTTTGAATTGAAAGGTGAGTGTTGTTAGCATCAAATCTTAATATAATCTCGATAGTTGTCATATTTCTGCATTATATAAATTGGATTTTAGGAAATTACTGTTCTGTATATTTTGGCGGTAGTCTTAGATATATACTTTGTGAACCTACATCTCAACGGGAGAGCTATGTACTACGAGATTTGAGAGATGCGCAGGTTACGGTTAGTACATTTAAAAAAAGTTAGTATTGTTTAAAAGTAAGAAATTAACCGCTGATTGATTAATAATTTTATCTGTGTTAGCCTCTAATGCACGATCTGCGTTTGCGTGGCCCTAATGAAGGCTCATCGTTCGCTATCGATTTCTCTAATATGTTATCTCATCTTGATGATTCTACATGCCTTCTGCGCTTTGAAGGAGTTCATCTTGCATGTTATACAGTTCAGAGGTATGTATTAATATACATTGAATAATATATTTATTATTTTGCTAGATATTATCCTTTACAATTTATATGGAAATTAAACATACGGGTATGGAGATATGAATTACTTACAGCGTACCTGATGGAAGCAACCGAGAGGAAGTTAGAGTTCTTTGGCGAACAGCGTTGTTACCAGGTAAACGTCTGGCAACTGATGGCAAGTGGTTGAGTTGGACAGCAAGAAGGGAATCAACCATGACTAGTTACGGAAGGACATCGCGAGCTATTTATAGGGTTGGAGAGGAAACTGTCGCAGTGGTATATTTTTCAAATAGTTGTTTTATTTTTTTATAATATCTTAGCTTTCGTATGAATTTATTATTTATTTTAGCGAGTGATGAGTATGTCATATGATGGAGACCGAATGCTGCACTTATTAGTTTGTTATGATATTGCAAACCTCGGAGGGATAATGTACAGTGGAGCTGGTAAATAATCATATATTACGTTTTATTCGTTAATTTGATTAATATATTTATTTTAGAACCTGATAGTGAATGGGTTTCTCTGATGTTTTCCCTGGACTCGGGCACAGGTCGTATTGTAAATATTACTCCCATGCAAGCGCATGGTGCTGAGGTTACTTTTTACTTAATTCCTCTGTATTTATACTTGTATCTTTCGTCCTTGATGAATTTTTTTAAACTTCTGACAAGTATTTATTTTACTTTCTCAACAGCTATTTACCGATCAATTCACGATTGATGTAGAAGATGACATGATGGCAAGTACGTCCTATGATGGGAAGAATACTACGATTGAAATTTACAGACTTGTGGAAACAGATGCTGATAAATGGCAAAGTGAGGTGTCAAAGGTGAGGTGGAAAAATTTAATTAGCATGTAATTTAGAACATTAAATCGAATATTCAGCGGTCTCCGAAGAAGTTTGTTCGCTCCGCTATGAGTCGTAAAGAACGTCGCAAGAGAAAGGGTGAAGTGACAAATTCACACTCGCCCGATGGTGGTCGCTCTGTAATACCACGATAATTGTGAGATAGAGATTAAATAATGGATTGCTGCGTTATTTCCTTCATGCATATATGTTCGTATTTAACAACACTGCATTATATTTTATAGAATTGAATCACTTTTTAAACTAATGATATCATCAAATTTAATTTTCCCTATGGCTGCATTTTATTGTTTCCTTACATCATAGTAATCTAATGTTTATGTTATCTGTTTCTTTGAACTATGGGCTTTTACATTTGCTTATCTGTACAGTAAGATATTAGTTTGATATTAACCCTAATAGTCTTGTAAATCTCTCATTGTCATTATATGATACTGGTGATAGATGAACATCTAATTTCTAGCCTAGATTGCATAGCGAAAAGGATGATTCCCGACTTTTTCAATTTGTTGAGTTTTTTGCATTACCAAATAATGCACTGTTTATTTCCTTAGATCTTCTAAATGTTAAATTTGTCGTCTATATTTTTGTCTCGTGCGTATATTTATTTCAGAGCAATGAATCCAAGGAAAACAGCAGGATTGATAGGTTGGATTTTATATTTTCCATATATAATTATTTTTACGTATTTTATTAAAGAAAATTTATTTTCAGTAATAGGCGATGAAATTTTAAAGGGGTCTACCATTGATACTAATTCGAATTTCATATGTAAGAAGCTACATGGCCTAGGTATTAATGTTAAAAGGGTAAGTTGTTCTGGTATTTCTATCTTTAACCATAAAATCACTATTATCCTAATCGATTTTCGAATTTAATATAAATTTATTTAGATTTCAATAATAGGGGATAATGTTGAAGATATTAGCTATGAGATTCGGTCATTCAGTGATCAGTACGATATCGTGTTTACGACAGGTGGAGTAGGACCAACGCATGATGACAAAACATATATTGGTATGAATTGCATAAGTTTAAAATAACTAAACAAGAGTAGTTAACGTAATTTTGTGGAATAAATAGTATATTTATAGGGTTAGCACGTGCTTTTAAAGAGGAATTGCATGTATCGAGTGAGATTCAAGCAGCTATTGCAAATTTCCTTCCATCTGAGAGTCTTCGGCAAGACAACGTTGGTTCAGTCGATAAACTCAGTATGGTTAGCAACAGTTTCAATCTATTTTTGTTTACCCATATTTATGCTTAATTATGTTTTACCATTTGACATACTCAGATTCCTCGCTCAGCTCAATTGTTATGGGGACGACGTCGCTCATCTGGGCGTCCCTCATTATTCCCCGTCGTTCGTCTTAATAATGTTATATCTTTTCCTGGAGTTCCCAGATTCTGCGAGAGAGCTTTTCTCGAATTGCAGGTTAGCATGGCTATTATTTTAAACTTATAATTACTCTAAAAAATTAATTACATTACAGTTATATTTAAACCCTCATTATATAATGTTATCTTTTCATTCTGAGTTATTTTTAATAGTTATTGCTGTTTGAATAAATTTTCTTTTAACCTGAATTCGACTTTATGTTTATCATAATGAGTCTTTAAGAGTTTTTTAAATTATTCATTCACTTTTGACAGTTTTACTATAGATTTAAGGGAGGCTTTTTTTGTTAATTTGTTATTATATACATCCCACTTAGGACCAACTATTTCCTCCTTCGGAGTTCAAGCCTCTTTTTTCTGAAACAGTATTTACATCGGAAGTTGAACTAAAATTCTCAGATAAACTGTCAAAGATAGCAGAGAAGTACGAGAATACAGTGGAGGTTGGGTCCTATCCTGTTTTAAACAATAAGTAAGCTAATGTTTTTGCTATGGTTTATCTTGCATAGAAAACTATTGCGCAGCACTTATATTGCACTATGTACTTTGCATCATTTAAAGTGCCACTCTGATTAGAACGTCTATTGGGTTATCATGTATTGTTTGACAGGACTGTTGATAATATTTAGGAATTTAGTTATAGACAAAAGGACAAACATACATCATTCTGTGTAATATAGTGTTAAGATTTTTCTTACGTCTTTAGATAGTTTTATTTCAACAAATAGTAATTTCTCAAATTTAACTACCTACTTTTTTTCACCTTCTCTTTCAATCTTAAAGATCTAAAAGGAAAAAAAACCTAGTATCTTCAATATTTATTTTAGTATATTATAAGTAATTATTCTTTATTAGGTTTTACAAAACAAAACTGGTAGTAGAAAGTGAGTCCACAGAGGCGGGTCAAGCGGTAATCATGGATATAAAAGATTTACTGAAAGGTATGTCATGCTTATATAAGGAAAGTTTTATCTATAAGAGTTTATTTCTTCCTGGAACTATTAGTTTTATTAATGACTTTCATTTTTTCTATTGTCACCTTATAATATTAGGTGTATGCAGAAGTTTTAGTTGTTTTTTTCAGCGCTTTGGATAAATAGTTAGAACTTAACTAAATTATCGCTCTTTTGCATTTTTGTAGTGTTGGGCTTGTAATTTATAAAGAACCATAAGTCAAGATTTATTGGTAGATTTAGCCTCACAAAATAATTCGAACAAGATGAGCCACCAAAAACTGCATATTCGACACTGTATTCTCTACGAGTTCCAACAGGGGAAGAATGCTGCTGAAGCATGCAAATAACTTTGTTCTGTACGCGGTGAAGGTTGTGTCTCAGTTCTTGCAGATATTGGTTTCAGCGTTTTAAAGCTGGTGATTTTGATGTCAGTGACCGACAACGCTTTGGAAGCATTATTGGGAGAAACCCCGTCAAAGACACGAAAGGCACTCGCGCAACAGTTGGGAGTTGATGAAACAACGGTCTAGAGACGATTGCATGAGATGGTGAAAATTCGCAAGCTCGGAAAGTGGGTACCATATGAACTCTCCGAAAACAGCATTGGCCGCCGACTCAACATTAGCATATCGTTGCTTGCCAGGCGACGCAAGAAGAACTTTTTGTCGAAAATTGTTACAGGCGACGAAAAATGGATTATGTACGACAATCCCAAACACACATTCATGGGTAGACCCTGGACAGCCAACAACATCAACGGTAAAGCCTAACATCCGCGCCAAAAAAGTCCTTCTGTGCATTTGGTGGGACATGAAGGTTGTGTTGTTTTATGAGCTCCTTCAACCGAGTTAGACGGTTATTCTCGAGAGCCACAGTCGCCAATGGATTAATTTCCTTAATGGGATAGAACAGAAAAGACCATTTACTGGACAAGGAAGTCGGGACATCATTTTGCTGCATGACAACACTAGGCCTCACGTTGCTCTTAGTACTCAGCAAATTATTTTTAACTTAAACTGGGAAGTTCTCTCGCACGCGGCGAATTCACCAGACTTGGCACCTTCGGATTACCAGTTGTTCCGGTCGATGCAGAACTGTCTAGCAGAACCGGGCTTTCGAGATGCAGCTGAGGTGCGAAAATGGATCGATGATTTTATTGCCTCCAAGCCGACGTCGTTTTTTCACGAAGGAATCCGAAAGTTACCCGATAGATGGTAGAAGATCATAGAAAGCGAGGGAAAATAGTTTGATGACTGAACTGCATTTTGTATATTATGGAAATAAATTGAAATTTTGAAAAAAAGACTAAGACTTCTGCAACCACCTAATATTTTTAATATACAAGGTATCACTTCAATTTTTCAAAAAATACTAAATGACATATTAGTAGTAGAATCATTCGATATGTTACGTTTAATAAGCATTAACCATAAGTATGCCTTCCATTGTTTTACATTTTTAACTTCATTTAATAGGAGATATAATATATTTAGCATCTAAGTATCATGGAATACGATTTAGATTTACAACATACAAAGAATGATAACCTTTTAGACCTAGTATCAGATCATATAAGCTTATTTATTCATTTGTGAAGAGTATATTTGAAGTGTGGGTCTTTTGAAAAGTGGTTATAATTTCTTTTGTTTTAATGACGAATGTCTTTTGTTTTCACTATCAACATATGGACTCCACATATTAAGTGTGGGTATAACTTCAATTTAAGTTTGATGAATCTGCATTGGTGCTAGATTGAAATTGAGATCAAAATTAACCTTTATTCTCTCTTTTCTTATCTCAAAGAGTTATACTCTTGACAATTTTTTGGAAGCGAACAGTTATGGATCTTTTGTAGTTATGACGATTTCTACTAGGTCAAGCTCATGTTAGTAATGGTGAACAGTTAGGTGAACAATTATTTAGGTGACAAAGACACGACAACAGTTCAGTAAATTTGAAATATGATTTAAGGAGCCTTTAAGCAGCAAATCTTTATTGGCATGGCGAATTACTATGTCCAATATGTTAATTTTATTACGGTTGCATTTATCTATCAGAACTTTTGACGTATCTTGAATATCAAATACCCAACGTCTACTAATTATTATATCTAATTTCCTCGAAAATTATGTTGTAAATTACGTTATTTCTTTTATATATCTCCAATAAAATCTTCTAGAAAACGTGATTTATTATGACGATGCGCCTTGGTTGGAAACTATAGAAAAGATGACTAGGTTTCGACAGCGGGAGTTGCAGAAGGATGTCAATTTTGTGTACAGACTTGATCAGGCTATTTCCATTGTTGATGAGATTGTAGAGAAATACCCGTTAGTTGATCTGTTTATTTATATATTTTTCTACTACATTATAATATTTCTGTTACATATTTATTGAATTTTAGTCTGAACGAAATCGCACTTTCATTCAATGGTGGTAAAGACTGTACTGTTTTGCTTCATCTGTTGAGAATAAAAATAGACCAGTGGGTAAACCAAACTAAACAGTAATTTGTAAGAAATTTTATAAGTTTGTATTTCTCTCTTTTTTATCCTAGTGGACTATTTTATTATTTATAGAAAATATGGCGAGCGTGTACCTATTCAGGGTTTTCATATTATGTGTGAGGATCAATTCCCTGAAGCAAGCCAATTTATCATTGATATCGCCAAACGGTTTGTTGTTGTCGTTTAAACAGTCCTATACTTAAATTCTTTTCATCTTTACTAACAAATGTATAAGTGCTCATGCTAATATTATTAACGTGAGTTCATATTTTCAAAATTTCAGATACAACATTACCGTATTAGAGTTCCCAGGTCCGTTGAAGTCTGGTCTCGATCTTCTGAAGAAACAACGAACAAGCATTACCGCCGTGTTTATGGGTAGCCGGGCTAGTGATCCCAAAGGCAAATATATGATGTAAGTTTTAAACATTTCATACAATGGCAATAGTTTTTAAGTATATCTTCTTTTTATATATTTTTAATAGTTAATAGGTCTCCTACTCAGTGGACGGACTCAGATTGGCCACGAGTATTACGTGTGTGTCCGATTTTGTCATGGTCCTACTCGGATGTGTGGCGCACTCTACGCGGATTATGTGTTCCTTACTGTAGTCTCTATGATGAAGGATATACATCGTTAGGGGGCAGAGATAGCACTTTTAAAAATGAGCAACTGAGAGTGATAGGCAAGGATGGCAAAGAGAGGTGAATAAGTATTCAAAATAGATCTTTATAGATCCTTTAGAAGAACTAATTATGAAGAATTTGACTTTGCTTTTTATTAATATGTTCTAAGGTTTTAAATACTCCGTTGACTCTTCTTTCAGCTTTTTGCCCGCTTTTATGCTCGAGGATGGTGAATTAGAAAGAAATGGCAGGTCTAATCTATAAAATGGATTCGTTCTCTACATAGTAATAATATAATTTGGTATTGTATTAATTCTTATTCGCATCCTTATATTCAAACATTTGACGTCGTTTACCGACAATAAACTTCCAACAGTAAAAGTCTAAAATACTAGTTTTCATTATTCATGGGATTATTTCTAAGAATATATAATAAGTACAAAAACATTTTTTTGCATTATCATATTATCCATGTAAAATTTTATCTATAATAAAATATCAGCACTTTTGTACTCATTTTTTGAGGAAGTATACGTCTAACTGTTTTTATGGAAATTAGTAATGATCAAGTACGTACATAGATTGAGAGAGTATTTAACGATTAATTTTCATTTGGACTTAATTGTGTATAAAGGGTAAGAGGTCCTACATTTGTAACTGCTATTAAGTCATTAATTTTTTTAACCACAGAAAACTAGATTTTCCTTTTAAAAGTTATTAATTACATATTTTCTATATGAGTAGGAAATTATGATTTTACCTTCATTAAACAACAAATAAATTTATCTTGTTTCATTAATTATCATTTTAAATAATAATGGTAGTAAAGAACTTATATTTCTAGGCGATTCACTGTGCGCTTCTTTAAAAAATAAAAATTGCATCTCTTAAGATAATAGATACACGTAATGGTGAAACTTGAAAGGAGACAGGCAATGGGATAGTGCGTTCCTATAGGGAATAACGGTCTTATTTAATCATATTTTGCTCAACTGTCCTTCAAATTCTAGTAGTGTGGAATGACAATTCTGAGATAACAAAAAGAGATATTAGGAACTTGGATAGCGTTTTTCGAGATTCCAAATTGAGATCCGTTCACTTCCCCCTTGGCTGGTCGTATTTAAGACCTGTGTAATTATGAGCTTCAGATACGTCGAAAGTCTCCAGTTTTGCTCCATATTCGGTTATCTGAAATGTATGCTCATTATAAGAAAAGTAGCACCGTCAAAGCACATTAATTATGTTATCAATTTCACTTTTTTTAAAACACCTTGCATGCAAGTCCTAATGATTTGTTTTGTCTCGGTAGATTCCAGATCGTATAAGTACCAGGGTAGAGAAAGATTGTGTCGAAACCCTAAAAAACCTCTATTCGAAACAATTCTTTTAAAAAAAATAGTTTTCTAAAAAATCTGACCTTGTATCGATATATGCATCCTACAGTCTTGACCACAGTTTTGTTGCCATCTAACTCACATGTTTGTTCCACCTTGGAGTCATATGTTTGTAGGTACCTAGTCAATAATTGTTTCTCTTCATCGTATAAATCGAAATAAATAATATTTTCTTAAATCGCGTGCAGATCAAAATAGAATAGTAATACCAGCGGCATCCGATGACTCTTTCAATAGCAGAGCCGTCGCTGTCCTTTGATAAACAACCGACCGGCTTGTGCCCGAAAGAGTCTGAGCGAATCTGTAGCAGAACAAAGCGTGAAGTCAATTATGTATTCCATCTGACGATTTTCGGAAAAAGTGGAGTCTCTATAACTTTTGTTTAATTTTTACTATATAAAAACCTATTAGTTTACCTCGCATTGGTAAACTGTATCTTCTTTTGTGTAACGATCACCGTCATAAAGCCGTTTGTTTCTATATTGGCAGCCAATGCATATCTTCTGGCAACGTCCACCATTTAGCTTACAATAATAGATGAATTCTCCCTCCTAAATCATTGATGAATTTACAGATTTGTTCCTAATCATTGTAAAGCAATATTTTTTCCGCAAAAATAATTTCTTAAAAGAAACTATTCTCTCCTATCAATGAATTAGAGTAAACACTTATTTGGTGGTATTTAAACCGGTCGAATACCCACGCAAACCACACGGGAATAGAAAATACAGAGGTCAAGAGGAAATATTTAGATAAAGAGCAACATTGATTTTGTGACTGTTTTCTGATACCGGAATGACCAACCGGCCATTGTTCTCCAACTTTGTAATGGGCTCCTTGATGAATGCAGCCAACGCTACACAGCTGAACACTTCCATTATATTTTTGTTGGCATTCATACCTGAACAGATGTCATCTAAATAAAGTATTTTTTTTAAACGTTGTATCATTATTATTTTAACATCTACTTTGATTTTTATATTATCAATATTTTGAAAAACTAGAAACAGGCGGTTTCCTTTTTCCAACAAGTTCCGCTTTTCTCTCAATTTTTCGCCGAAATAAGTAATGTCCCGCAGAACATGTCAAGGGCTAGCAGCATGATGCCCAGTTGCACGCATTTGATAAGACCATTCAACCAAAGAGATAGGTAAAAGGGTATGAGAAAAAAACAAAGATGGTAGTGGTCTCATCAATGTACTTTACGCTTGTTTCCGGGGATGGGAGAATTCATTTCGAAAGTTGATTTTTAAGAACCATTATTACCTAACTCGTTTATAGTTTTCTGGAAAAAATTATCCTTACGTGTAGTCTCCATAGTCATCTTTCTCTCCAATAGCTATCCTTCTTGCTTTGTCATGCGTTATACATCCTTCGACTACTACTTTTAAATATGGCCCATCGGCTTTGCAGGTGTAGTAATAGGTATTCTGAATGTAATATAAAAATACAGTGTATAGCTTACATAAATCAAGGTTTCCAAATAACTAATTTAGTTATTTTATAATACATTTATGATTATTTCTGATATAAATTATTTATAGCATACGCCTATATCATAATGAACAATAGAAGGATTCATTAACTTTTTCTATGAATGTTTAGTTACCTTGGGATCAGTCCATGTGTCTCCAGGACCATATCTCTGACCTTCTTGAGAGACACATGCTGTGTACTTAAATTGTAAGTATCCGTCCGAGCCTAGAATTATTAACATAGGCGACATCCTCCGAAGTTTTTTTGGACTTACCAAGATCACACATGCTTATATATCCTCCGTTTTCATATGATCCTCCAATGTCAAGCCGTTCACTCTTCTCGGTAAAGCATCCCATTGGAGCAAGCACTCCGCGCTGACACTCGTACCAAAACTTTCCTAGAGCAACATAATTCAGTACTCACTACTAGATCCTACTTTTATTCCTTTATTCTACTCTTTCTTAATGTTTCGCTTACCTCTATCAATTTTTTCTCCTTCATTCCACCAACGCGCGGATTGTCCATTTCCACTGCTCCAACATCTAAAATTTAGTCAACATCTGAAGTACTTCATGAATCTAAATATTAATATCACAGAAAATAATGATAGTGGGAATCTAATATTTATTTAAATTAGATTCCTTAAATTTAATACTCGCTATCCTTAGTAACAACACCCATTTCATAAAATAGCCTTAATAGACTTCGTACCAAATTATACCTGCTTCTAGCAGCTTGCTCAGAGTTCCAGCTTACAGTACTGCTAGCAAGAGTAGTTAGCAATAGAGTGCGAAATAACATGTCGATGATGTGACTGATTTGTCGAAATACTTTTATATTGCTCCTGTACAGGGGCGGGGCAGTTGCGCACGACACCAACCGCCTACTGGTATGGGCGCTTGCAGTTATACTGCGTAGGTGTTTGATTAGATTAAAATAAACTAGTAGTTAAAAACAGAGGAATAGCAGTAATACATAGTTAACTGCTGGCTTTAATTTAATGAAAAGTGCAAATATATTGATGGAAGAAAACACTCTTCATTCTAATGGTGATCCAGTTACATGCATTTATGCTTGAACTAAAAATATCGGTAATGTTTCAATAGTTACTAAACAGATGATCTTCAAAAATAAAGACATTGTATGCTAACTGAGAATAAGCGAAACTGGTTTGATAAGAGACAAAGTGATTTGTTAAAAGAATGGTCAGTTAGTGACATAGTTCTTCATTCGTTTACTATTATGGATCCACTCTTCCTTATTTCTTACCTCTATGAGAAGAACTTTTTTTCCACAAAACTTTTTGTACCATTTCAATTATTTATCTATGTTTCAGTGAGAATTCGTATTCTTTTATTGACATTTCCACTTGTTTTCTACTTTTGGCGCACGTTTCGTCTATTTCGGGCCATGATCCCATTCCCTCGATAATTGTGTATATTGGATATGACTATATGATGTAAGTCACGAACAGTCTATTTCATCTCAAACTATTTTTAACAGTCTTTTGTCTACCGATGTCGCACTAAAGAATTTGTAGCTTAGGAACATCGTGTCATTTAGAGCCACACATTATGCAAGCATCTCTTTGGGTTTTGCCCACCATTTTGTTAATCGTAGAAAACTATACAACAGTTTATACAGAATGGCTTTTAAAGCCAATCGAAACATAGAACTTACTGACTTAAAAAGGAACGTGAGAAAAGTGATTTTTAATAAGGCTTTTATATTTATATTAAAAATAAATTATGGTGGTTAAAAGTGCAAGTTTTCTCCTGTGAAATTAAATCATAGTTGTGAGAATACTACTATTTCAAATGAATAGCCTGATAAGTACTGAATATAAAATACTAATAGCACTTTCTTATCCATTTAATTGAAACAAATTTAGATAATCGAAAAAAACGTACCGAAGCTCTGGCTTTACCAAGTTATTTGAAAATATTAGTCATAGTAATGATACATGTGACTTTATATCAACTAAATATTTATTGCTACTCCAAGATGCATTTCAATCATTTTATATCACAAAATCTGTGAATTTCAGATCAATACTGTGCTCAACTATAAAATATGTTTTACTTAGAAGTATAGTTACCCAATATCTTTCTGAATACATCAAATATGATTATGCAGTTTACCCAGTAATTTATATTGTTTTCAACAATTAGGATTTTATACTTCAGAAATGAACTTCTCATTCAGCTCAACATAATTCGATTATAGGTGTTTGCCATCAAAAAATGACCTTTGAGCCTGCCATCACTGGTCACAATACAACTGTACTAGCACTGTCTACACTAATGGAAAAATCCATAACTTAAAGAATAGCGACTATATTAACTTTACATCTTACGATTCTAATTCGAGAATACTTAAAGAGAATAAATTGGAATTTGCCGTCTTGTAGTTTAGAAACATATAATAACTAATTTTTGAAATGCTAATTCAAATATACCTTAGCAACACAAATTTAGCTACTAGTAACGCCCCGATTAAAATCAACAGTCTAATTCTTTGTGTTTATAATTAAGATAGCTTCACAACTGTATGATCTCATCTGCTTTTTGAACGTAGTGTAATGATGTCCTCCGTAGGCGCCATTGAGTCGCCACCACATCACACATTTGGCCATCAAGAACACCCGCCGGGAGGTGAGAGAGAGCATATCAATCAAACACAATGGAACACTTTAAATGACCACGTTCCGACCTATCAGTATTTTTTCAGAATCCACCCCCGTAAGTTCCGCTGATTTTTGATATTATCTAACTCCCTCGAACTTGAGATTCCACTCAATACAAAATGCATGCCAAGGCAACCCACTACATTTCCTCATGATTAAATCAATAGAATAAATCAAAAGCTTGGTGTTTTAAGAAAAATGACCCATAATTAAAAAATAGCCAAACCATATATTGCAACGTATACGAAAACTTTATTGACAAACCTTAGTCTTAAATCTAATATATTATGAACATATCCTTCTTGAATAACGGGAACATAAAATTGATGGAATAATCCTCTTCCGGTTTTATTTCCAGTTAAACATTGAAAGGAATTGACTACAAGTAAAATCTACTATGATTACAATATGATACGACAATCTAATATGACATTCAAAATAATATTAAGATTTCAACTGGCCTAGTAAGACTGTACTTAATTACTTAATTAGAAAAGTTCTTCAACTGTTTTAATAGCTTAGAATTTTGCTGGTTCTGCAACGGGCTTCGAGGTAAATCCGGTAAGGAGTGATTTGATCTCACCGATTGCTTTCGCAGGGTTAAGATGCTAAATACAAAACCAATTCAATTTAATGATGTTAAAGCTTTTCAATAAATTACAATTATAGTACTTATAATAGTAAATTACAACTTTCAAAAATACTTCAATTAATCATAGACCGTGGTGATATACCAAATGAATACTTATGGTTGCAGCAGTCAACGCTGTAATAGTCGGCCTGCTCTCATATTATCTGTACTCACGGGATGTACGATACTTTTTTCTATATATGAATTAAAAAACATAATCAAATGCTCAATAGCGCAATTCAGTTCATTATCAAAGAAAACATGAAACTGCTTATGTAATAAACAAATTGAAATAACATAAACTATTTGAAGTGGGGGACTTAAAGTTTTCCAAATAGTATTTCATCTAAATCTATAGTTTTCACTTGATTAATTATCACTAGTACTAATAATTCATTACATTTCTTTACTAACTGACCGCTTACTATTTATAATAATAACACATCAAGTATCTCGCCGCGGCACCAACAACCGTGGGATAGAACCCGTTTACCATTGCGGCATAACCAACTGCTTCCTGTGATTTGCTACTCTCAAGCGTTCTATATAACGCTCAAAATAGAGGGACTAGTTTAAAAAACATGTAGCTAAAGTGCAAATATAAATTAATACATTTTCAGGTAAAAAATAACATACCTTCGGGCATGTCTTTGTGCAGTTCATGATTGTGTGGCACTTAAAGGCAGAAAATGAATCATGCATACGGTGAAGACGTTCACTTGCGTAGTCGTCACGTGAGTCAATGATCCATCTAAACCAATTATTTTATAAGGATGTTTATTTGCGTGCTCAAGATACAAATCACAAAAAGCATAACTGATTTGCTCACAATTCTCTTCAACAATTTTCAACATTGAAAAATCTTCATAAAAAGCATTGAGAAACCATTATTGGATGTGTAACTACACAACTGTGACCTTAGTTGTGTTGTGGAATAATAAAAGCATAAATACTTGTTATTTTTCCATTAGAATAATCATAGAAAATAACATAACTTCAGTTGTTGATTAGACAAATTAATCAAATTAGCTGTCCTAAGCAGTTATTAGAAGAGGTCCACCAATAATATTTTTATCTCAGTATTAATAAATCATTTTTTCCCACTTTATTGAATAAAAGCTAATCAGTTTGCGTTTTTAACTTTAAAAACTATCAAAAAGCCACACCAAGAACAATATTCAGAAGAATATATGGTACAATCAGTGGTGATAAATGTCTTCTAGAATGAAATGTTTAACTATGACCTTAAACCTATATCTTTCTATGGAAAGATGAACATATTCATCTAATAATATTGAGAAATCTACCATAAGACGATAGAATAAATCGTAATAATCATATTTCGATAATATAAAAGTATTTTCAAAATGCAGAATCTAAAATCTTGGATGATCATTTTTACTTGATATCAGCACACCGCAATATAATAACATTTAAAATGTCAATACAATACGGTTTTCTTCACTTTAATGAGTATGTGACTAGTCAATACCAGCTCCAAGGATATAGCATATATGAGTTTGTATAGTGGTAATCGAATTTATGATATTATGCCATCTAAACTTCATGAAGTCACTCCACGTCAAAATGTAGGAATATATATATTCCCCAGTTAAGTTAAATTCTACAATTGCTAATTGGCATGTTTAGATGACAGTTATAATAAAATAATAATAAGAAGAAATTGATGCTAATGTATTATACCTATTCGGATTCTTAGTAACCTATAACAAAGATACAAAACTAGTCGCAATTGTCAGTTATTAAGCAGGTATAATCGTTCAAAAACACACATTAAAACTACTATTTATGTCATTAAATTACTAGCTTGAAAATAAATGAAATTAACAATGTAATTGTTAGTTTCAGTATAGCAGTTGTACCATTTAATCAAATCTTACTGAGAAATCACATTAACAAACCTTCCAAGAATTATTATTTCACACGCCTTAGGTTCAACAAGGAATTCCAATACAAACACGAGTGATTAGATATAGAAAAGTTCATATTTTATAGTGCTAGCCACAGCTTTTGACTAATAGTTGTATAATAACTAATAACTAAAAAGAATATTGTGAAATAAAGTGGTGTATTTGAGATATTCACGTTATATGAGTAAAAATTCTACCAGTAGAACGATATAAAAATTTCCAACATGCTTCAAATTGGAGAACCCTCTAAACATTGCTACAGTTCAGTTGTCTACTATTCAACAAAATTAGGTTCAAATACAGCACTATGTTAATGATTCTTTCTGATATTATTCATATTATGCAGTTAATGTAGAAGAAATTTTAAGGCATACCTGTAAGCCTGCATAAGAACGGCCGGACCCAAATATTTATCCGCATTCCACCAATATGAAGGACAAGATGTTGAACAGCATGCACACAAGATACACTCATATAATCCGTCCTAATAAATAGTATGAAAAATAAACCAGCTTCACATATTACAGAATCAAACACTGATTACCCACTTTTCTTAACAAATGAGGTTTTGATAAATCAATAAAAATATACTTACTCCTATGTATAAATAATACACGGTTAAAAAAACCTTTAGCTGAAAGTCTAATTCTTAATATGAGCACTAACCAACTTTTCACGCTCCTTAACACTTTGTGCTAATTGCTTCTCACCCAAAGTGATAGTTGTTTTCTTCTGAATCCACGGCTGAATAGATGCATACTGCTGGTAGAACAAATTCATGTCAGGTACCAGATCCTATGAATATGAACTTAAAAGTCCCTTTTTATAATTAACTACAAAACTTTATTTTCAATGATTTCATTACGATGAATCATAGAATAATCGTAAAATTAGCAGTTTTAAACAGAGGAATGAAAATGTACCGCCAAAATAAGAAAACACAGAGACAGGCAATCTCAAAATAAAATAGTATACCTTAACAACAAACATGTGTGGTAGAGGATAAATTTTAGTACTCTTGCTGGTATCTTCATCAATTTTACATATGCAAGCCAGCGTGTTTTGTCCGCCAATATTCATCGCGCACGACCCACATATGCCTAAACGTCAAATTATTGTCTGCAATTAAAAAAAATGAATACTTTTTTTATCCTTATGCCCTGAATTTAATAAAAATATTGGCAATATAGCAAATATTTCATAGTGCTACCGCTACTACAGACTCACCCTCACGACAACTTCTTCTGAAAGTCAATGTAGGATCTACTTCATTCTTAATTTTAATGAGTGCATCAAGTACCATGGTACCACAGCTATCTAGATCAATATCATATTTCTGAAAAACAAAGCATATTTAAAAATATACAATAACCAATAAACTACAAATCTCAAGATCTAAAAACCGCAATTTAATACTTATCCATATCATTTAGAAAATGCTATAAACATTGTAAAAGTCCCAATTATTTCGGTTTTCATGCAATAATTTGAATACTTTAATCAGTAGCTAATAATACGCTCTAGTTACTTTAAATATTCCTGATATTCTATATTCTTTATTAATGATAAAATTACAAAGAGATTTTCTATTTTTTATCAGTACACTTCAATAAGATACGGCAAACTAGTATCTCTAGATGCTTAAAGAAAATTAATTAACTGAATCCATATAAACGAAAAATATTTTACCTGCATCTCTGGTTTAGCTCCTGTTTTCTCCGGATTGAAGCGGTAAATTTCAAAAGTTTTTACACGTTTACCGGTTTTCTTCTCAGCAGCAGTGGTTGATGCTGCTCTGATGGACCAAAGCGCATTTTCTCCACAACGAGCTATAGCAACCGAACGAGCTAGCATTTCTTCACCTGGAAATCATAGTTCTAAAAAGCTATATTCCTAGTACTTTAATATAAATAACCCCCTATGGATACGGTGATACAATAAACAGCTAATCAAAGTATTATAACCAAACGTGAGGCTTGTGCTGTTTCTTATTCAGACTCTTAAAAATGACAATCTTTCTTACAATTTCCGCAGGGATGAACACTTGCAAAAAAAATTAGCTTGGCTGGTACTGCAACATTAAACCAAGCTAAACATTCTAGATACAAAAAAGCAAATTACGAGAGAATTGTACTATTGACTCCGCCCCAAAATGGTGATAAGAGCGCAAACAACAGAGGACGAGATTGGCAGAATTAGTTATGGCGCTTAGAGCTGCTTAATTTTTGTGGTGATTAAGTATTATATTTAACAATAATTGTTCAGATGTACAATTTACAACTGTTAAACCATCAGGATTTAAACTATGGGTATTGTAGACTTTCATTACTACATTATTGTGCTGGAACAAGCTTTGTGTTTTGCTTAAGACGATATTTGTAAAATTGCTCTTTTTATAGTTTTCCCAATAGCTCATTACATTCCTACATATATTTTATTATTTCTAACCATTAGGTTTTTAATGAGTACATGTACGTTAACGGACAAATTATTATTCCAGGTTTTCTATATAGTGAGACCTTTCGCTCTTGAGATATCTGGTACAATTATATACTACTTTTATTCCTTATTTCTTATGACTTTGTACTAAGTAAAGTAGTTGGGAGAAAGTAAATCCATAGTTCGAGTTTTTAAGATATCATACGAATCACTATTAATAGTTGAAGTCATGAAACCAGAAGCAAACTAAAATTGTTTATAAAAATCTCGTAACTCAACTGCGAAGCAGATCTCTTTTAACCTATTGATCTTGCATATATCTTGTTCAACAACAACTAGTTGCATTTACACTAAACCGATAATGCATAAATTTGTTATGTACGAGTTGTCTTTAAATACCTTACTGGAAAATGAATTTCAGTTTCTAGTCTGTAAAATTAGTACTGATATTTTCTCGTGTGTTAGTAGCTGTCATTTGTTAGTTTTACACTGCTCATATTAATAATATTAAGTTAATTATTCCCGATATAAATTATTATATTTATAGGCACTTTTGGTAGGCGAAGATTATTATATTTTTGCACAGCCCATTGATGCGTTCATATTTTTCCCATAAATTTGTTATTAGTAATCCTAAACTATTATTTTTCGTCAAATAAAATAGCGTATCTGCGTGGTGATATTCTAGAAAACATATACTCTTAGATGTTGAGAATAGATTTTAGTAAAGTTTCAGGGTTGTAGTTATAAAACTTACGGATGTTAAAGGAGTGGTATCAACATGGAACATATAATTTTGAGTATGGTTTTCACTTTAACACTATATTGTGATGTAACGTCGCCATTTGACTTTTCTCCATTTAATGCTGATCCATGGGATGTTGACGGACCATGCCAGAGTTATGTTGAGGTATATATTTCTATCATTACTAAACATTATGTTAGTAAATAAATTATTGCAATTTAAATTAACTTATATTTAGAGATTTGCAAAGGCTCAGGCAGAAATGGTTCAGTGTGCTACTAATTGGTCCATTCCTCCTAAAGTTTGCACAAATTGTTTTGAACAGTTTATAGCTTTCAAACAAATTGAATACGAGACAAAGCATTTGGTTGGTATGTGCAGTTTAGATTTTAAGCATTATTATTTTGTGGAGGTATTTTATTTTTATAGGATAATATCACTTCACTGGATAATCGTACCTGCACTCAAGTAATTTATGATAATTATTTGCTGTCGTATAGTTGGGATATATCTGACGCGCTATCTTCTCGCATATGGGATAAGTCAAGATGTGAATGTATGGTGGAATTACATTAGTTGGATTTTTATACATTTCGCTTCATTAATGTTTGTTTTTGTTCATATTTCTTACTTATATATTTCAGCCTGCTTACACATATCGTGGAATTTTACAGCAAATGACTCAAGAATTGAATTTGCTAATAGAACACTTAATTTTCAGGTAAATTTGCAATATGGGCTACGAAATTATCGTAAAAGTCATTTTTCGCGACCTTATGGACTTATTCATCAAATTAGAATAGATGGACCCAACCTTTAATTTTTTAGTAATATTTTATTAGGAGAAACTGTACTCATGGCGGGATTGTGTTGTTAATTATACGGACACAGATCTTATAAATAACGAAACAGCTATCTGTCGGTACTGTAAAGAACCATTTAATAATCTCTTTGCCTTCTATTGGGATATATATGTAAAACCAGGAGTTGATTTTTGCGTTGACGTTGAAACTACGGTGAGTGTCATATAATTCCTCATTATCTATGATGTTTTCTCTCGTAATAATGTTAGATTTTAGATGAATGATACTTTGCATATATGGAATGGTGTATGGAAGTGTGCGGATCAGAAAGATCGTAAACGGGAAACAACTCTTGTAATCTACACAATGGTCGTACTCCTTATATTAACAGCATTATTCTATGCAAGTAGTTATATACAAGGTGGTGGCCAGGCTAGGAATCTCATTCGTTGTAAGTTCTTACTTATCGTATGTATTTCTTTCAAGGTTTTGGAAGCTGTATGCATTGATTTTTTTTTAGATTCTCGTATGGATCCTCCACAAGGCCAGCGTTCTCGCCTTTTATCCGCTTCTGCTTCTGATCATAATATCTCAAGCTTTAGTTCTATTCAATCATATTCTTAAAGGGCACGATGTTCTAGACGTAGTTTTGTTACATTTTATGCATTTATAATCATTTGATTCGGTTGAGTGGTTTTTCACTTGTATTACTGGTATTTCTTCCTACAATACATTATTATTTTTTATAGATTTTATAATTAATGTACTCTTTCTCCAAGTAAGGACATACTTTGCTGTTTGTATATTAACTTACACAGACAAAGTTACTTGTTTTCTGGTTGTTAAAAATTATATTCCTGGTATTCTAATGTATGACGAGTTGAGTGAACGAGTAATTGTTGCTTAAGATTTCTTAGTTTTTGTATTGTGTACACTAAAGATTTGTAAATACTAATATTCGACTAATAACAATGGTTGAAGATACCAGAATTATTTTCAATTTATTATTTGTTTTATGGTGTTTTACAGAGGTTTTTTTTAGCAGTTCCGCCGAAAAATGCCAACCCATAATCAGGCCAGTATAATATTTTCTTTTATTAATATGCCAACGATTTCAGATGGCCCAGTGTTACCTCTGTATATTAATTCATATTCTATAGGAACCACTTGAGGAGGGAGTGGATCAGCTAACTCAGTTCCGTGAGCGCTGTGCAGACCATGTAGCTGATTTCAAAGCCATTCTTGAAGAATGTAACGACCGTGTTAATAGCCGTAGCAACACGGAGGAAACCTGCCATCAAGAGATGACTGACTATGTCCATCATCTTGATCTATGTGTCAGTACTTTTATTCCATGTTATTGTCCTTAGTCTAAAAATTACCTTTGTGTGTGGTTACATATTAAACAATTACGTGACGATGATCACATTATAGTAATATGAAGCTTATCGTATTCCAACCGTTTATACTTATAAGTACTTATGTAATCACGATAATAGTTAAATGAATTATGTTCACGTAACATTATAAGCGTAAATGAGTTAGGGAAGTTAATATTTTACAAGAGTTCGTTTAACCAAGCAAGATAATCATAGGTGATTAAAACGGAAACTTCATAACAAGTATGCAATTTGTTTTACTTTTTGCCCTAGGAAATAATATGTTCATTAAAATCAAATATTTTACCCACCATCTTTCTAAATAAATTTGATATTTTAGAACGTAATATTATGCTCAATATGTAATTAATGATACTAATAATGGAGTGTGGTTTTCTAATCTATAGTTACGTGTTTCAGGCGATGCCAAAGGCGTTTGCTGCTCTCAAGTAATAGTTAGAGGAAACTGCTGCTCTATGAATTTTCTTCATATTTCATTTTGAGCTATAGCTTATTAAAATAAAGGATTCTATACCTTTGTTTCTGTTTATATTTTCAAAGTCAGAACAAAATATACGTTCTTTAGGTAGATACTTATGAGTATGTTAGTGATCATTAAACATGTGAGATACCGGGAAAGAGTCGTTACAGTTTATAGTTCGCATCAGTTGCGGGCTAAGTGAGAAAAGTATGCTCAACTCACAGATAAACTTATATGTGTGAGTTCTTCCTTTGTCTGTCACTGACTTTATGCGTGACTTATTCACTTCTATCGCTTGTCTTGCGGTCATCGGGCGCCACCTGTCTTACCATGGCAATCTTTTCTTCTCACGTGTCATTAATGTGCTGTGAATAGCACACGTTCCATCAACAAGACTGGCATGCCAATGCTTACTAATCGTTATTTAATATACTCATCATTCGTGCGTTTTTGTTTGTCTTCTTGTTCATGACTTTCCTATAGCGATTTAAAACATTACTTTCTCATATTTGAATTGTTTTATATTGTTTTCAAATCATCATGTTTCGAAACATTGCTTAATTACTTTGTAAATGTATTTTCATTTCCTCACTCCCTACTTTGATTCTCCGCCCACAATTTGAGTCCTACGACTCCGCCCAACTAGGGCCACATTTTTCAATTATATTTAATAGGAATACTTTAAGTCTTTTCCATTTTTCCTTCTTATTTTTTATTTTCTTAATATCCAGTGTCATGCTATTTCAGTGACAGTATTATTTATTTTGGGGTAGGTGGAAGTTAAATTTAATGGATAAGTATAGATAGACTTATAAATACAAATGAAAATTAAGGCTTTACATGAATTGTTTTATATAATTGATTGGAATACTTTTTCTTCTTCTCTCTTTCTTCTTTTTTAAATCTTCGAATAATTATAGTTTTATAATATTTAAATGTTTTAATTTTGTGTAAAATATAATCTGAAAAGTTTTGTTATTTGTATATTATAAGAGTCTTAAAGATGAGATTGTTTATTTTCATTCGAAATCGTACCACTTTTAAAAATTTAAGTATACAGGAATTTGAATAGGCTTGCACATGAAGTTCAGATGGGTTAAATTCTAATAAGCGCATGTAGTATAGATCTCGTTTAATTTAGGCGAAATAGTTCTCAGCGACTCAAAATTGGGAATCATTCTTTGTGTTTCATGAAGGACACACGTTTGAAAAGTCTTGTTCCCAGGCGACAATATATCCTTTTCTCACGTTTTCGGTCGCTAAATAATCTTCACACGTTTGAGAAATATTTTCCCCACCATGTACTTTTCAATGTTTTTTGGACTTATATTAACAACTTTTTTCCATTTCTCCATTTTAGTCACTAATACTTTTGAAAAACAAGCGTATAGGAATGCTAATTTAGAAGGTAATAAACTAAAAATTTATATGTCTTAAAATATTTAGGAGTTTAAGATACTCTCAGTCATTAAGAGATCTATTATAAAAATGTGGATAGCTGGCATTCTTTGTATTTTACTTTGCCATCGTTTCTACATTCAAATTAAGCATTTAAGTTGTGAGTAAAATCTACCAGTAGTTTGCTGCTAGTGAGATACAACTAGTCAGTCCAAAGACAAATGACATTCAATATGAATAACGTTAGAAGACGCCTGGCGGAGTGCCAGATGGCTTAAGCGTACAATCGATCCGCCCCGGTCGCTCATACACGGCATGTGAGCGACGGGAGGCGGCAGAAGGTGAGATGGGATACTAGGATGTAATCTTCTTTTCTCTCTATATTTTCTCCAACCATTTTTCTTAGTTTTGTTCTCTATGTTTTTTTTGGTCTTGAAAAGATAATTTCTTTAATCGCCTTCGCTTCGCAAGCTGAAGCATGTCACATAAGTGTTAAGTAGATATAGAATTTACTACAGCTTTGAGTAGATAAATAGGTATTAAAGTAATTATATGTAATTGATATTTTGAATTACGGAAAGTTTAAGAGCTATTAAGTCTTATTACGTGAAGAGGGTGAAAGAAGAATGCATTTGAGATTAACTATTTCATGGAATTAATTAATTAATCATTATCTTTAGAACATATATTAAAAAAATTATAATATATTCCTACTTATAATTTAAATTAGAGTTTAAAATTAGGACTTGCAATTTATTCATTGCATTTACTTCCACTGTTATTTTTCAGTTGTTAACGAGGAATATGCGGCGTTTTTCAGGCAATGCGCCTTTTTTCTTGTTTGGTGTTGTTTTCTTTGGCTACAATCATAATTTCTCATATGAGGGTCAGAATCATTAGATCAATTCAATCAAGTCCACCAGTAATTGCAGAAGGTGTGATTAGGCAGGTAAGAACTCCATTTTCTAATGAGAAAGTAAAATCAGTTTATCAAGACATTGTTTATTACCTTATTTTATTTTTTGGACTATACTAAATAACTTCAAAGAGGTCTACATATTATAGTTTAGTTTTACAGCATACATAAAATAAAATAATGGGCAGATAAAAACAATTGAATTAATTCAGATACAGAAAGAACGAAAAGAACGACGGATTTTACGGAAAAAAAAACAACGCTTAAGAGAATTGAGAGAAGAAATACGAGCCTTGTCTTTATCATTGGATAATGAAGGTGGATCTGCTTATATTGTTTGTGAATACCTTTTAAATTAGAATATATGGATGTATTCTAGAATCGACAAATCTTCCATTATTAAATAAAGAGAAATTGCAAAGGAATAAGAACTTAAGAAAAGATGCTAAGTGGAAAAAAAGGTTACTGGAGAAGATCAAACTTATCGTTCGCAGATTAGATAGTATGGAAAGAAGGGTTTTACCGGAGAAAACCAGCATGACTAAGGTTACAAATCTCTATCCTCTTTAATTTATCCTCTTTTTAACTATATTTATTTCTTAAAATTATCTTTATAGATGAACAAAAATCAGTTTCACTTGACTACTATTGGTATTCCATTGCTAATGCCAACTACAACACCGGTCTCCATTCGTACAAGCATTACTCCTCCTAATAAAATGAGCGATAAGGTATTTTATTTTTCTTATCCTTAGTTTTTGTGTTCTACTTATTCTTGATTACTCGATTACAGGTTAAACGTCTCCAGTTGTCTGCCATCCAGTCGCGCAATGGGGATAATGGAACAGCTTGCGCTACCCACAAAGATTGCAGACCAGGTAATAGAGTGGGATATTATACTTGAAAATAATAGAACTATCTGCATGTTTGAAATTGGTTTATTTGTAAAGTTTAACTTTGGTGAAATCACAATATATTTAACCACTGATTCTTAAAGACAGTTAGGTGTTATGCTGTAATGAATAAATGATTAGATTAATCTGAGAGGTTATATTTTTACAATATGAATTTCTTGAAATAAAATTTTTCATTTACAAATTAAGCACTAAGATGGTAAGACTAGTTTTGTAGGCCGCTGCTGCCATCGCATGGAGGTCAAAGGGGCGACGCAATCCGTTTGTATATTTCATAGCCTAGAGGAGGAGGTACCTTGTTTAGACAGCTGTCAATGTGCACACCGTCTACACTGCTTCCGAGCTGAAAACAACAATACGGTAAGACTCTCAATCAATAACAAGCAAATATTTTGGGATATTTTTATAACTAGGGTAGTTTTCAGAGACCACTTTGCAAAAAGGCCAGTTCTGATGATATTCTGCATGGAACATACTTATACGATAAAGATTCCATTTTCAAAAGCAAAAAAAAGAAGAAATGACCCGTTCATTTTCTTAATGTTTAGTGTCCGTTTCTTAAATAGTCTCCCTTCAGTTTTTATCTCATTTTATTCAAATGTTGTTGGCCGGAAGTGCATAATATGTGTATAGATCTGTGGGTTTTATTAATAATTAATATTGCGATTCTTTATAATTAAGCTTTAGTAAAGACCAAGGAAACCTAATCTTTATTATGTTTGAAAGAGCTAAATATGATTCCCTGCGCTTTTTAATGATACTTGCATTGAATGTAGATGTTAAATTTAAACTAGTAAATGATAATGGTCGTATTTGTCTCGCTTATTATTGATTTTATCTGTTAATTGCCCACTTTTATTTGTTTTACTACCCCGCTTTGGGCGATGCTTTACCGGAGGATGTATTGATCTCATTGTACATAGCTGGTCACTACGGTGGCCAGAAAATAACAGTTTGTGGTTGTGAATGGTGTGATGACGGCGACCAATGCCTTAGAAACTAAACAAAATCTGTTGATTATCTTCCAGTAACAGAGGCAATGGTCCCTAATGTGTTTCCTCTAGATGTTGTGCTGATTGGTGCGTTAGTATTATTTTAAACGAAAACTATTACTTTCATACGAGCTAAAGGTATTAACTTACTATCAATTATGTTATTTTTTTTCTTCTTTGTAATTTATTTCTTCCTTGGTAGCACTGGTAAAAATGAAGGTTAACTAGTGTACAAATTTTCGGTGTTATTGAGTGGTATATATTTGGCTCTATTACTTTCGCTGGCTAATATAGATTTTTTTTCTCGATATTTCAAGGTTATTTCGATTGTGCATAATTTCTACTTAAAGACTGCACATTAAGATAACTAGATGTGGGAAAATATAGAATTCTGCATCTTGACTCTTACTCTCTATTCTTTCCCTTCGAACTATCACTTGACCTTATTTGTCTTGACGGATGAGTGTTGGTGTGTGAAATATATTATCTAGATAATATTATTATATCTGGACGGCACATTTTGTTCGCAATGAAGTGTATGTTGCATATTTTCCAAGTAATCCATGGTATCACCCATCATTATATGGATTGTTTACAAAAGTTTTGCGGATTAATTGTGTGATATAACAATTAGAAGATGGAGAAAGTAGATTCAAAGGAATCTGTGCGGAAAGAGAAGAAAAATAGAAGAGATAAAGAGCTCAGTAGTTAGGTACGTATTCGGGGCGTGACATTTGTGGTATTTGCTCATTGCGTATTGTCTCAAAGGCGAAACAATGTGCTTACAGCACGCAGAAAAGAGTGAGTTTATTATTCTATGTGCTGAATGATGGCTGTTTGTCGATGTAGATCGGTTGATTTATTTTTCGAAAGAACAATGCATGCCAAGTATTTACAGTTCTTATGCTTTTTATCTATCTAAAAATATCATATGAATTGCATAAAAAGAAGCCACAATTGTGTTAACAGTATTAAACACAATCTTAGAAGTTAATAGCATTTTCAATGGATTTGTATATATAAAATATCTCAATGATTAAATATGTTAAGGTAGTTCTTGCTAAGACTATGTATTTATATTTTTCTCACAAATTTAATTATTTTAAACGAATTTCTATCATATAAAATATACTTAAGCTTTGAAAAAATTCGTTGAGTAAATCTATGCGCATAATTTTTATACTCTTTAGATTCGAAAGTTTTTTTCTCTTTACTTTTATCGGCAACAAAAAGATAATCAACAAATAACCTTATCTAAATATATTATTAAAAATAATAAATATTAAATTAAAATTTGAAATAATTTTCATAACTGTAAAAACCTAATTAAAACACAAAGTTTGTAAATATTTAGCTAGTATTATATATATTTTCTCTTTTTTTTCCTGTTACCTCTTTCATAGCCACCTACCATATCCATGTCACATTTGATTGTTGACACAAATTGCACAATTTATGAGACCGTATGAATACACATTGCATCACTGATGAGGTCAATCTCAATAGAAATCTCTATATCCGAGGATAAAGAGGTAGAGGAAAAAAACGTTTAGAGAAGGAAAAAGTTAAGAAGTTAAGAAATGCTTGGAAATAGAGATGAACAGACGGCGCGTAATAAATGTGAGCTAGGGACGTTTGTAGTTAGATTAAAACATTTTCAAAAGATCTCCCTACTGTCGAGATATCCACGTAAACGGCTCATCTCATCTATCCGGTCGCATGCCAAACACCATATGTGCCATCGGAAACGGATGGCTCAAAGTAAACAGAAATTGATTTAAAGAAGATAGAAGAAACGTTAATATATTTTCAACATATAAATATCCTATCTAAGAGTCACACTAATAGAAATTCCTCAAAAGTTGTACAGTACACTGAGTAATTAAAAAGGAACCAGCCTAGGGAACTTTAATTTACTTAATTATCATCACACATGAGCAATAATATGCAGTATTCTGAATGTGATATAATTTTGAGGTGAAAATAAATTTACATCTCGTAATTTTACGATATTTCAATAATTGATGGTCTGTTGCTTACCTGTCATCCCATTGTCTTTATTCTTCTATTTTTGTTTTTATCTCTCGAATCCATACACACTGTTTCAATAAATAAATATGGTACAGTTTTGATACGTATATAAGACAATTTAATAAACAAATTTTGAAGTAATCTCAATACTTTATACAAATATATATCAAAAGATCATTCCATTGATGCGTTGCATGGTGAAAGTGATTGGCTGCTATTGCTGTCACTAGTCTTACTCAGGTCAAGTGGTGATGTGATAGAAAACATCCAGGGGAATGCAGGAAAGGTTGGACGCTATAAGTTAATAAGAAATTTATTTTGACTTAATCAGAATTGTTTTTGTATGCAGTAAAACTTCCAACTTGTAATAATGCATCCATAGAAAATGTAGGCCGTTGGATAGTTTGAAATAATTTGGAATAGTCGGGCATTGCCAGCTCATCTGTACGCGATGGGAAAACCTGATAATATAAATTTAATAAAGCCTAAACGATAGGATATTATCAGTGACAAGAAAGACAAACCTTCAAATTTGACTGGTTTTTGCATTTGCGAATACAGGCAAAATGTTCAATCGTCTGAAGTAGATCTCCATTGCAACCTTAAAATTGAGTGATTATATCCGCTTATCAATAGAAATCCTTAAAGTTACTATCAAAAAAGCTTCACCTTCAAGAATGAGCTCTAGCACTCTTTTCTCCTGCTCAACGAATAAAATGGAAAGTAATTCAAGAGGTGAAAGCTGTCCAGGGCGGAAATCAATATTCTGCTCGATCTTGTCTTCTTTAGATCGCTTGCGAGGAGATTCATCAATAGGAGGAGAAAGGAACATATCTATTAAAGAATATGTTGCAATTTTTAAAACTAGTCATTTATATAAAGGTAAAGTGTAAGAGATAATTATGGTAAAAAGGCAATTAATACAAGACTCACCTTCATTTTCTTCTTCTTCATCTGCACATGTGTTCCACACTGGTCCCTGAGGTAAACGGTCAATCGCTTGTCCAGCAACTACTCTAAATGCATAAAATATGGAAAATAGGTATAGAATAAACAACACAACATATTACACTAAAATATATATACTTTCTAAATGATATGACTCTATATATATTGAGATTTTTTGTTTTAAACTCATTATATTTTCCAACTTACCGTAATCCTAGGGCAATAGCATCTTCGGTAGCTTGCTTTCTTTTTAGAGCTACTTGAGCAGCCATTACTCGTTGTCGTTCAGCAATCAGGTTGCACTTCTCACAAACGCATTCTCTAAAGATCATCCTATTAAATAAAAGAATGCTACTATTTAGAAGATGTATATTAATTGTTTATAGTTTTTTCTGAATATGTTTGAATATTGTATGTGTGCACGCTTCTTTCTGAAGCACAAATATTGCTGCAAGTAATTTTTCTATCAAATACTACACTTCCTCTTCCTCTCCTTCCAGCCGATTTCAACCAGCCTCTATTTGTCGTTCACACCGCACTAATCGCCCTATCTCGAGTGTCTATCAATTGTCAGATCATCGCCTTAGATTGTTTGCCCTCGCGGATTACTGTAACCTGATCAGCACTGCGCGCAACACTATCAGTGAGATCAAGGAAGTAACTATTGAGGGTGATAGAAATGGATAGTCAGAAAATATAAATGAAAATAAAAAAGAAGGCTCAACAAACATTACGAATGCAGTGTTACTACTAATACTAACAGGAACAGATAAGTTTATTGGAGGGACATATACAACATAAAGGGTATGACCTTGAAAAATACATTCATTTATTACGATACTAAGTGTAAATAAGATAAACAGATAAATGGAACAAGGGCAAAGAAGCTAGAGGCTCTAGAAAGTATACTAACTTGTATTTGCAGTGTCTCTTGTGTCCCTTTAACCAGCTAACAAGGCCATGGTTCCGACATCGTGCGCACTTTGGTTTTCTTTCTCTCTCGATGCGCCCTCCGGAGAATGCCATTGGAAAGCCACCCAACATCATTTTGGAAACTACAAAATATTAGTATTAGAATGAAAATTGCAGTTTACGGTTAAGAAAGAACTATGCACTGATATAAGAAATATCATTGTATAAAATATATTGAAGTGTTTATAGACTGGGTACTATGCCTTTAAAATATTAAACACCTTCATAATTAATTTCAACCTATAGTTATGAAGTCATTTAACAATATTTTATTTGAAAACCCATTCTTAAAAAGATATCCTTAGTGCAAGATAAATTCCATGAAAACGCCTATATAATTTACAAATTTAGATGATTAACTGATGGTGCAAAAAATGTAGTGAAAAATGTTCGTAAATGTGGTCATGGATACACTACGATCTCTTCGATACCTCAATAGGCGGGGCATAATTACTCGACCAATGAGGAGAGAGGGCGGAACATAGTTGTGTATAGTGCGACGGAGACCGGAAATTGCCACAGATTGTAGTCGTAGATATTAAACACAAATATCGAGATGTAAACTGAGATGTTGGCTAATTGGCACATAGTGCGATATGGAGAATCTGCCACCAGATGAACCGATCAAAAGCCATTTGACACAATTATCTTTTGCGAATAATTTATTATATTTTTCTACCGTTCTGTAATTACTATATTATTGACAGTGCTGTTTCTCATGGTCCCTTACTAGCACTCACGTTTCATTTATATTCAGGTTAGTGCCAATACTCACTCTGATCAAACAAACAAAAAAAGGCATAACGGACTAACAGTACTTTTAATTTACATCAACTATGAGTCAAATAATAAGTGGAAATGTTATGAGAAAACGGCTACAGATTATAAATCTTCAGAAAAACGTCAAGTGTAGTACACAAGTGACTCCACATTTCGATCTGCTCCAGATTCACTGAGACTCTTTCGAGTACAAGTCTGTCACTTGTTTAGTAAACAATAACGACAGTTCTGCTACTGAAAGAGCCATCGGACGCACTAGTATGACTAATCTATTTTGATGTGCATACGGTTTAATAAAATATAATTTATTTAGATTTATACGATGAGGATAAACAAATGTTGGCTAGGTACCAACAAATATATGACACCGGGGTGGCACAAAACCGTGGTCAAGACTGTAAGATGCAAATATCGACATAATGTGAAGGATTTCCGAAAATAAACGTTTTCTTTAAAAGGATTGTTCCGAATAGAGAACTTTTAGGGTTTAAACACAATCTATCTCTATTCTGTAAACTTTCTAAATATCCTAGATTCAGAGTTACGCGGAAGGCCGTAAATACGACCAGCCAGGGATCTCAGACTGGAATCTCAAAAAAAGAATACGTTATCTAAAGTTCTAACATGCCTCTCCATTATCTCAGAATTGTCATTCCATACTATTAGAATTTGAAGGCAGTTGAGTAAAGTATGATTAAACTATTTATAGCGATAATTAAGCAGTTCTAAGTGTTATAACAAATTTTACCAATCTCGTCCTCTGCTGTCTGCGCTCTTACCACCATTTTGGGGCGGAGTCAATAGTACAATTCTCTCGTAATTTGCTTTTTTGTGTCTAGAATTTTTAGCGTTTTAATTTTGCAGTATTATACCAGTTCATTTTGTGAAAGTATCATCTCTACAAAAATTGTGATAAAAATTGAGGTTATGTCTTTTTGAAAGTCGGAATAAACTACGTAAAGTTTATATAAATCTTATATTTATTTATGCCACTTTAAATACCCAATTATCGTGCTACTGTATAGTAAAACCACTATGATTCTAAATATTAGCAGGTACGATTAATATTAAATCAAGTGATGTATTTTAGTTGTCTTCATGTCATACCCATTAAGCATGTATATACAGTGGCGGCCATATGCTTAAGGCACCCCCCCCGTAGATCAGGCTCAATGACGTATTTCACGAACTACGTCATCAATTTGAGTGGTCCAAAAGTGGAGAGAGGTAGGAGATGTAGTCTTCTCCCTGGTATCGATTGATTTTCGTTGATTACACTGTTACTTTCTGAGAAAATGAGCTTGATCTCAAATCAACCCATTTTCGGCACGGCCATATACTTAAGGCACCCTCGAGCATTGCTTTTAAAACACTAAAACTTGATGAAACCAAATTTTTATAAACAACAGCAATAACAATAAGTTAGTGCATAATTAATACTTCGTAGGATACCAGAAATTATTGATAAGTGCATCACAGCGTCGTGGCATAGAGTCTATAAGGTTGGCACAACGTTGGACTGAAATGTGAGCCCAAGCTGTCTTGATAACTGCTTCTAATTCTTTAATATTGGATGGCTTTTGCCTCCGTACCTCCTTTTCTACATCGTTCCATAGGTGTACTATGGGATTCAAGGCTGGACTGTGCGACGGCCACTCCATTTTGGTGATTTTCTTCCGATGGAGCTAACGTTTCGTGGCGTTACTTGAATGTTTTGGATCGTTATCCTGTTGGAATATCCAATCTCGACCCAACCTTTGACTTCTAGCATATGGTAAGAGGTTGTCCTCTAGTATTCTTATGTAAGAAGTACTATCCATTAAACCTTCTACGATATGAAGAGGTCCCGGTCCATTTCTATTGAAAGCCGCCCATACCATCACTGAACCACAGCCACGTTTAATGGTAGGAACTGTACATTTTGGCATAAATTCCTCTCCAGGACGACGCCGAACATATTTCTTCCCATCTGATCCAAAGCGGTTGAACTTTAACTCATCAGAAAACACCACTTTTGTCCAATCCGCTGTTGACCACGTCAGGTGTTCTCGCGCAAATGCAATTCGGGCTCTCCGGTTCTTCAAGGAAACAAGCGGTTTCTTTCGGGCTATTCGTTCATTTAATCCAACCTATACCAAACGTCGTCAAATTGACCTGATACTCAGTGAGCATTCTCGATAGGCTTTAATTTCGTTGTGAATGTCCCTGACAATTAATGGACGACTGTCCTCGCTTTGCTGACGGATTACTCGGTCGATCCTTTCGGTAATATTTCGATTTCTTCGAGTACGAGGGGCATTTTTCAGTATCACAGACTTACTAATATGCTTAGTAGCATTTTGAACTGAACACCGAGAGAATTCCAACTTCTTTGCAATCTGCACCTGACTCAAGTTTTGGTCCAGCAAAACTTTAACGATTAATCGTTGGTTTGAGGTGATATTCTTTCCTCTACTCATCTGGAAACAGACTTTCCATGACTATAACAACACTTAATTACACTAATTTTAGCATTGAACATAGAAAAGTTATTGTAAAAGGAAGTTAAATCACTTACATCAAGGGTGCCTTAGGTATATGGCCGCATCGAAGATGGCTTGATTTGAGATTAAACTAATTTTCTCAAAAACTAACAGCGGAATCAACGAAAATCAATCGATACTAGGGAGCAGACTACATGTCCTACCTCTCTCCACTTTTGAATCACTCAAATTGATAACGTAGTTCGTGAAATACGTCATTGAGCCTGATCTACGGGGGGGTGCCTTAAGCATATGGCCGCCACTGTATATGTATATATATATTAAAGGTATGATTTCCAGGTGAAGAAATGCTAGCTCGTTCGGTTACTATAGCTCGTTGTGGAGAAAATGCGCTTTGGTCCATCAGAGCAGCATCAACCACTGCTGCTGAGAAGAAAACCGGTAAACGTGTGAAAACTTTTGAAATTTACCGCTTCAATCCGGAGAAAACAGGAGCTAAACCAGAGCTGCAGGTAAAATATTTTTCGTTTGTATGGATTCAGTTAATTAATTTTCTTCAAGCATCTAGAGATACTAGTTTGCCGTATCTTATTGAAGTGTACTGATAAAAAATAGAAAATCTCTTTGTAATTTTATCATTAATAAAGAATATAGAATATCAGGAATATTCGAAGTAACTAGAGCGTATTATTAGCTACTGATTAAAGTATTCAAATTATTGCATGAAAACCGAAATAATTGGGACTTTTACAATGTTTATAGTTTTTTTCTAAATGATATGGATGAGTATTAAATTGCGGTTTTAAGATCTTGAGATTTGTAGTTTATCAGATATTGCAGATACATAACATTGCTTTGGTTTTCAGGTGTATGACATCGATCTAGATAATGTTGTACCGCGGCACTTGATTCACTCGTTAAAATTAAAAAAGAAACAGACCTTTCATGGAGTATCAGAAGAAATCGTCATGAAGATGAGTCTGTAGTAGTGATAGCACTATGAAATATTTGCTATAGTGCCAATATTTTAATGGCACTCAATACATAGTATTTCTAATCATTTGATTTGAACATCTAAAAATATGTCGCTTCATTTTATGTTTTTTAGTTGATAGCTATCATGTTTTTGTTTTACCTATTTTACACGACTTCTGACGGTCTCACTTCGTGACATGCAGTCTCCTACTAGTAACAGCTAGTTACAATCTATCTCGCTGACATGTTTTCTACTCGCGAAAGGAAGTCGGACGTTTGCGTAAGTGTTTTGCCGAATTATTTAATTTAATTATTTCAAGTTGAAACCGAGGATTTAGGATTTTATTCGATGTTCGCCTAGATCGCGCGGTTAGCATTCATCAACCGCCAAGAAATAAAAAGGATTACAAAGGGTACTTGAAGGACATTCTCTCGGTACAGAATTTACAAACTCATTGATATTTGTCCAGCGTTTGCCGGGCAAGTTACTCAGTTGTCGTGGATTCTAGGTTCACTACAAACGGTGACCAAATTACAACGGATGCCTCAATATAATGAGAAGGCTGCTAGGTAAATGTAATTTATTGTTGAGACACATAAAAAAACATTAATCTCGTTTCCAATTTCTGAGGCTTGTTATTTTAAGGACGCAAAGTCAGATAGTTCTACTCAGATTTACAGAAGGTGAAGTTCCTGTAAGATTGCTTACCTATTCACTGCTTCAAGCTGCCGATGTTCTTCTATATAAAGTAAGTCTATTTCTACTTTTAATACATTTTGTCTTTACATGAAGTTGTTTTCCGGCAACAAATGTTCTTGTTGGTGCTGATACGAGTCAGCGTATGAATCTTCTTGCTGATTTGGCCCATCATTTCAATATGAAGAATGCAACTATGTCATTTCCTATACCAAAGCAGGTGTGTTCGTAATTTTTCTTGAAATATATAACTTGAATGTATATTATATATATATATATATATATATATATTTACGTTGTATTGTATTACGCTAAATGTTAAGGCTACGGGAGCTGTATCAGCACGCATTTGCTGTCTTCGGCGGCCGCTTAAGAAAATGAGCGAAAGCGAGCCGAGTGACAGGTCCCCAATAGACGTGTACAAATTGGTAATTATTTTAAATTTTCCCATTGTATTATTTATGGGGAGGATGAATTGCGTTTTGCAAATTTTAATTATGTGGCTAACTGATTCTGTAGAGGAAATTAGAACACAATGTCGTAAGACAGTGAGTGATAGTGATGGACTTGTTAACTATGAATCAGAGAAGAGTCTGGCTGTTGGCGATCTCGTTAGTGGTCTACTGATCGATTTTGAATTATTTGTTTGCTGTTTACGATTCATCACCACCTCTTCCACAGCTTAAGCGCTCACCTATGAACCAACATTCTATGCGTCTTCCACGTACTTCTGTTACCGGTTCTCAGCCGCTCTTTATAGGTGATGCAATTTTGGCAGCTTCTCTGTGGTCGTGCTCAAATCTTCCTGGAAGGTATAGCTGATCTACGCCCATTACGTACTGTTTCTGAGCAAGCGCAACAACACCATCAACAACAGGAAGACCTTCGAGAAGCATCTGGTGATGCTCAAGTAAGATATTCACTAAGCTTTATGTGTTTAGCATAATTTGTTATTAATATGGAATACATGACGAAACTAGAAGAATATGTGAGTCCTATTCTTTAGCAATTTATTTTAGGTTCGTACTCTCCTTGATTATGGAACTATGGAGTGGTCTTCCTATTTGGAATAGATGCGTCCACGAGTTCTGTCCAGTCACTTCCCAACTAGCTCTACCTGGTCATCCGTGCAAGTTTGGATGAAATGTCCGGAGTAATATGATAATTCAACTGAATTCTAACGAAATTTTCTTTGAAACCATTTATGAGGATGGTTGTATGTTCCCTTGGGAAAGGACTAGTTTTTGATTTTAATCAGTCACTTTGGGCTGTCATATGTCGAATTGTGAATTTATAGCTTTGTTCTGTGAGGATTCTGCATGCTTTCTCATTACTGATTCAAATGTTCCAATAAATATGTATTGATATAGCTGTTTAGTTTTATGTAGAAGACGTAGAGAGGTTGTGGTAAGCGAACGTGCACAGAGAACCGAGAGGGGACGTGAGATTATTGTCGTAACTGCGTAAGCCAGACGACGACATTAAAGGGAGCATTTGCGTATTTAAGTAAATGTTTAGCTTGTGATTTTGGGCAAGTACTCATAACCATCATATACCGAGATATTAATTTCGAACTGCTCTATTTTTGTACATTATTGCATTTCGGATTAAATGTTCTACTAAGTATGTTTCCGTTTTGTTCTCCAGTATCACTAATATTCTTTTTTACGACGCGTATTTTGCTACAAGAGGAATTGTAAAACAATCCCATTAGTGCTGTTATTCGTATAGTTATTTTACTAGGTGACCGAAATATGTAAGGAAAGAACGACACGGAGAATAGTAATACTAAATTTTCCATTATGACTAGGCTACTTTACATTCGTCATGGGGTCAAAAACAATAAGCAAGTACCTTAAACCTACCGTATCTATTTCATTTTAAAATGCATTTGTCATCTACTGTTCTATTTGTGGTTTTGTATTATTGATCGATTATTGTGTATCTGACTTATAGATTAGTGGTGTAACAATATTTTTCGTCTCATCTGAGGCTAACTATACTGTCCCATTTCAAAAATTTTCATATTCTAGTTAGTGAATTTAATTTGTGAAATTATAGGCTCCGGAAAATATTTTCTTCTTTGACACCATACTTCTGTCCTGTCTGCTATCACTTGGAGAGTTTGTGAGGTGGGTGCAAAAATAATTGCCTTTTTTTCCCTTTAACTTTGACGTAGTGTACCTCAATCTAGATTAATACATATTAGTCGAAATAAAAACGATTAGAATTTGCGTTTTTGCCAACAACAGACAAGCTTACTTATTCCGGTTGCATAGAATTCAGGGGTTCTGCAACCGATAAGTTGTTCGAAAGCGTTTTGAGCAGGTCGTTTGTTGTTGTTGAATACGTTCCCTTGTAGGTAGTTGTCGAGACGCTTGAAAAAGTGGTAGTCGGTGGGGGAGAGGTCTGGTGAGTAAGCTGGGTAGGGTAGAGTCTCGTAGGCCAGTTCGTTCAATTTCTGCAGAGTCGTTTGTGAGACATGTGATAGGGCACTGTCATAGAGAGTAATTGGTCCTTTTCGGTTGATCAATGCTGGACGTTAACGTTGTAGTTATTAGTTCATGTTGTTGATTTCCTGGCAATACTTCTAGGCTATCATGGTTTCGTCAGGATTCAAAGAAGTTGTAGTGGATGATTTCACTTGCCAACCACCAAACAGTGATCATAACCATCTTTTGGGGAAGTGTTTTGGAGCTTCATCTTGGTCCAGTCACTGGCAGAACGCCGTCGGTTGTCATATAGAATCCACTTTTCATCACATGTCACAATACGATCAAGAAATGGGATCTTTTTGTTGTGTAAGAGAAGCGCAGAGCATATTTCGTAACGGCGATTTCTTTGGTATTCGTTCAAGTCGTGTGGCACCCATCTATCGGGCGTTTTTCACTTTTCACTTTGGTGCAAATGTCGAACAACTGTCGAATGCTGAACGTTTAGTTCTTCTGTAACCTTTGGAGCTGTTTTGCATGAGTCCACTTTAACAATGAGCCTCAGTTAGCTGTCGTCGATCACTAAAGGACGTCCGCGACCCTCCTCACCTTCAAGGCTCTCGTCTCTGTTGGGAAATTTTCGAGACCAATGTTGAGGTGTACGTTCGTTGTCGGTTCCCTCGCCAAATGCTTGGTTAATAGTTCTCGCAGTTTCCACTGCTCTACGTCCTAGTTTGAACTCGTTTAACAAAATCACTCGAATTTGTTTTTTTTCCTCATTTTTCACTTGATATTTATTAGTAGTCATCTTTATATGGACTATTTATAGTTTTCGCATTAGTGCTGTCGCCGTTTTCTCTAGAGGACCGATATGGACACTATTCGGAGGAACATCATTGACTCAGCTGAAGCTTTAGCTGGAGTTGTTTTGAATGAAAATCAGTTTAAATGTAAGTGCTACTTTGATACTAGGTGTCCAGAAAAGTTGGTGTTGTTTTCACCTCTAAAATTGAAGAACATGTTCTTGTTTTGAAATGATTTCATTTATCAAAATATTAGCCTTCGCATTTTATAGCTTACTCGCTACTGCTTAATAACTTATAAATGCAGTTATTATAAAAGTATTTTGTTTTACCGCGGAAGAAGCTTGACTCCAAAGTTGGTTGGTGAGCAAGAGTGGGATACTTGGAAACTAGACGATGAACTGGTAAGTGCACTAGATGATAAATTTAGACCAATAAGGGATGAGTTTAGACGAATAGAAAGCAGTTGTGAAGTAAGCTGATAGTTATTTTTGTTTCGAGTAATGTTGCCATATTTCAGAGGTGGATGTGGATCTCAAATTATTATTTCCATGGTGACGCAATGATCTCTGAAAACGTAATGTTTGCTCGACAATAAGCTGAAAAAGAATATGGAAGATTTTCTTAGAATTGTTGGGTTTAGTTGACTCGTGTTTATTCGTTACACTTTTTTGTGCATGAAGTAATGTTTCTTATTTGAGTGGTAGATATGATTTTTGTTTAATTGAAATCACAAATGTTTGTTTGTGAAATGAATATTATCATTTGCACTCATGTGAACTCGAACACGCACCACTGGCAATTTCGTATCACACATCAAGTTTGAGTATCAATTTTGGCTTAAGGACACTGATAAGGACAAGGTGGATTTTGACAATCGTAGGAATGCAATGAGTGTGGTTATTGGTGATGACGTGCTTTAGACGTCAAGTAGCAGCACTAGGTTCTTTCGTAATGAAGCAAGAGTTTATGTGATAGTGAGCAAATTTGCATTAACAATTTAGCCCTACTCTATTGGCACCGATGGGAAAATTAGTATTTGAGCAGGAATGTCAGAATGTGTCAACTTCTTTTCTCTTAGGTGAGTGGTTGTAAATAAGTAGGATTGTGGTGGAGTGCGCTACGTCGTTTATTAGACGTTAATTCTCACAAAGTGCGTATCTGTGCGATCACAGGCCAACCTCGAACCGAAAGACACTTAGGAAAAACAGAACAAACCGTGTTTGTGTGAAAACAACTCAATATTGAGTTGCGTATCCAAAGACGTCGCCTGGTGACGAATCAATTCGGACACAAGGATATTACGATTTTAGTCGTCAGTGTTGTCGTACTAAGCAATGGCACAAACAGCATTCGGGAAAGTTCACCAAACTAAACAGTATCCCAACGACGAGAACCAAGACGGATATCATTTAATCAATCCAACAATATAGTAGGTGAAATGCCAAAGTACGATCCCCAGCCAGGACACGAATGTAGCATCGAAGACAACCCATCGCGGATACAGCCGGTTCTCGTGACACCGGAAGTGGACATCTTCCTCATAATAGTAAGCAGTACGAAAGAACAGCCGTGTTCTTGGGCAACATCAAAACAGAATAGTCATACCTGTGACATCCGATGACTCTTTCAATTGCAGAGCTGACGCTGTACTTTCATAAACAACCATCCGGCTGGTGCCCGAAAGAGTCTCAGTGAGTCTGGAGCGGATGAAATCGTGGAGTGTGTTATGTATTACATCTGGCGATTTTCAGGAATCATGCGGTCATTTTTCATTCAGAGCCACATTTTTTAAGCTTCTCCTTAGGTGGTCCCCGATATTTTATTGCCCGTAACAAACCATACAGGGATTTACCCGAAAAGGTGTTCAGGCGAATCGAAACATGGAAACTGTACGGATATTTTGAGCAAAGCAATATATTCTTCATTATCGAAGAGCCAAGTCTTTCTACACCATTCAAGGGGAACTGTAGCATAGCTCCTAAACGTTTCCACGAGATAATTGTCTCTTTTCAGGCAAGAACAGCACTTTTCTTCACTTTATCCTCTCATTTAGTTGTCGCTCACAGAATGCGATGAGACCAGAACAATTTTAGATCAACCGTATATTGATTGCATGCAGACTAAAAGAAACCGGAAATAGAGTATAAATGTAGAGATTCACAATGTGCCTGGAGGTAAACATATCAGCATAAAGTACAACAGCAAAGTTACATTCGAAAGCAAATGAAACAAAGTAAATAGTACTAAAAATGCCTCATAACGGGTTCTCTATTCCGAATAAATTCGGATAAATAATTAAATGTCTCAATCGCCCTCTTGTGTTCCTCAAATCCCATTCAAATTCGGCCGTTTTCACAAGATTTGGAAGACCGCTTGTCAGACGGTCGACGTCGATGGCGTTCCGAAGTCCGAAATAACAAAGTTCGATGCAACAATTGCATGCTAGCGTTTCCTGATTAAAGTATTGCGATATAAATATGATATATTTAATATTTAAAATGATTGAAGACAAAATCGTTGACGTCGATTTGTGGTAGAAATTCTACTGTGTGATAAAATGGAAGCGACAGAAGAGTGTGAAATTTACCTCGAGGATCCTTCTTAGTGCTCGTTCGGATACACTACATCGTGTTATCTCAATTCTTTTGTATTTTACCGCAAATAGGTCGTCATCAGAGAAGTCACAGTCACCGGTGACCGTCAACTCTTCCAGCTGTAAAACTACTATTGAATTTTGCTGGTACACGCGCGAATCGTGGGATCTAGAGAAAAATAAGGAAATTTAATAGAAAGCGCACATTTCTAATTGAAGGGAGTACGAAGAAGTCGTTGTTCAGATTGACATCATTGTTTCTAGAAGAAAGCCTTAAAGCTTTTGTTCTCAGGTGGCATAGAATACTTTTAAGTACAGCATATTCTCCTTTTCCGTTAGATGGTCTTAACATAAACTTCACGTAATCACAGGAAATGTTTTTGATGAAACAGCGCAGCTGATCGCAGAACTCTGATGTCATGTTCACCTGGAATTGTTGTGCATTTTTGACACACAAAACAAATAAATTAGATCGTTGGCATCAGATGGTATACGCACTTGCGAAATCCATAGACGATCAATGGTACACTGTGCGAAAAGGCGAAGAAGGTCGGATAAGGTTATCTCCAGACGACTGTGTCCATTGATAGAACAGCGATAGCCACCAGTGCACAGCTGCAAATTCGAATGGATGAATCTGGAAACTTGTATCTTCATTGGTAGTTAGAGCTTACCCCGTTTATACTCAAGTGGGCAATTGTTTGGCGAGTTTGACGGTGCCCACCATTCTCAACCAGATATTTCATGTCGTTGGAAACTAGCTTCAAACGACGGACTTCTGAAGGAGTCATCTGCGTCTGAAAAGCGTTTCGCCGTTGTTTACAGCCGATCTCTTCAGTAGTATGATTTCAATGGTGTGTCTACCTGATCTAGAATTGTCATCTGAAGTTTCGGAGGAAGATTGAAAAAATCACTCCTCTTGACCCTCTCAATAAGCCGTTTAAGGTGTTTAGAGACCAATTTCAGTTCACGACATTCAGCAGTAGTTATCTGAAATTGAACCTACTTAAAATCCATTTGCCAGCCACTCTGTTATAATGTGCCTCTCTAATCTACCAAGAGGGCTCTAGCTGCACTGGTGCTGGAGACGGAAAGAAGCATAGTGTTTAACAAATCACCTTTGTCAGAGTCAAGGCTTGTATTTCGAGAGGAAGATCCAAAAGTGGGAAGACCTAAAATGTCGCATTAGGTACTTGTCTGACACAAATACTTATATTTATAGACAGTGTAAGCCATAGCACCACTACAACTAACATCGGGTGGCTCACTGTCATCACGTCTCTGGTTCGGAACGGCGACAACTTGTTGGTGTTCTTCCGATTGAGCGAATTTGAGAACGTCCATCTCTAAATAATATTCCAACGAAAGGAGAAAATAAGAAGGATAGCGAGACAGATTTACTAGAAATGAAACGAACGTGTTCAATACTAAATAGCGTGAAATCACGCTTTCAAACGGCGAAAAAAGAACTGGAACTGTGAACGCGAATGCACTGAGCGAAGGGAGGAGTTGCTGACCTCGGCTAGCAGGCGACGCCTCCGGGACAATCTCTCCTAGGGCATCTTCTGTCGTGTAGGCAAATTTGACCACAATTTTAATCGGGCGTCAATAATAATCGAAGAAAGCCTTGATAGGCAGTTGCCAAGTCAGTTGTTTCGACTATCATTGTGTACGAGATATTTCTGCCGTACCTATATAAATGGTCACACTGATCTAGTAGATAAACATTCAGTGACAAGTGATCAGCGCGATTAATTTGTCTTCGCGATAGAAAGTTCTCGCATGCGGTTCTTAATGGCTGTTATGTGGCCGATGCACCACTTTGTCCCGCTTTATGGCCAATGTATCTGTTGTGGTTGCTTGGTGGGCTTACGACCTAGCAACCACCTCTCTATTCCTTCTCTTTCGTGTTAGACCTTACAGATTTCAGCAAACGTTTATTCAACAACAACTAAAAAGTGGGCGGTGCCAGACAGAGCGGTCGGAGTACCGCCCACTTGGGTACAACACCAAACTGTACACAGGCATGGATGATACAGAATTATGTTAGGAAGCAGATGAGCATGGGAAATCGTCTAGACTTATGACATTTAGAAAGCTAGAAAATGCGATATGTGTCTGCACTGCAGGACACCCTACGTTACTCCACACATTTCCTATGCATCTTTTTCGACAACGACTCCGGCTTCCTCAAAGCCTCGGACAACTGTAGGTTATCACGAAAGTTAAGTAGCTGATTATTTCTATGCTCTTCAGTAGCCTTCAGCTTTTTCCCGATTATGAACCACTTAGAGTTGCAAATCGAAAGGCTCTTGTCTCGAAAGATAAATCAGTTAACAATGCTACTGTTGTTGTTACTCAGGTTACAGGATCAAGTGTTAGCTGGCATGAATCGACTAAACTCAACTATACTACCTACAGGCTGGCAATTTTAGATAACATTAGGAAATAAATAAACAATCAATAGTCGTCAATAGTAACAATAGTATTGGGAATGATTATTTATTTGGTCGATCATAGTCTTCACTAAACGGCATATTATTTCAACTTTATAATTTATGAATACTAACACGTAAATCTGAATGTAATTTGCTTGACAAATACTTCCATTCAGTGTCTCTTATGCTCAACCGTTCCGTCTCCCGAACTGCAAGGACATGTGCTGGGAGACCATAATTGGTCATGTTTTGATGTGGATTTGACAATTCTACCGTTTTCTCAGATGTGTACTATGTATTGCCATATAGTGTTTCAGAAGATCACAAAATTGGTAACTATGGATCTTTTAATGACAATAGCCGCTATTCTCGTTATTGATTTCTTCAGAGGACTTGCTTGCAGATATTGGAATATGTGGTGGTTTTGGGACCTCGAGAAAACATTCGTGGGTGTAGTAACAGACGAAAGTTAGGATATAGAAGGAAGAAAATAGACAGAAACAGAACCAAGTCAAGCTAAACATTTTTCAGCCTGAATATGGTGAATTCAAAGTGGCTGAGAATGTTCTACATCTCGTTAATAATCAGGGTGGGCCTTTTATTTGAAATAGTTCAGTAAAATAAAAAGCGCTTTTTATACGGACTTTCCAGTAGTAGGAATGTGTGTCGTCCATGACTACGCATGCTAGGGTATGTTATTCCATGGTATTGTCTGGATGTGCTCCACTCTCCCCTTCCTCTATTCTAGGCATGATTTGGCTAGGTCTGCTCTTTGTCCTCATGCTTCCTTTCATCAACAACCTCGAACTCATCACTCTAATGTATATGAGAGCTTGGGCAGTGATGACCTGCAGTGTTCCTGCAAGGCAAATATTCAGAACAAGCAGGTGAGAATATATTCATCATCAAGTACTTTTGAATACAAATTGCACAACTTTCTTCTATTTCAGAATTAAACACTGGCTATTCTGAAAATGCCCAATGCCTAATTTATTTGATGCATTTGGTTCTTTTCATATCGCTACTTGGTAGTACTGTTCTTAGTTTGCAGATCGTCCAATTTCTACCTTATGCTTCTTTTGCTGATGCCATTTCTTTGCACACTTCCTGTTGGTCATGTGATTGCATCTCGGGAGCCCAGCAAGAGTTGTGGTCCTTTTCGGTCGGTACCACGTATTTCAAGCACGAATTTCTGATTGGTATTAAAATATAGTTCTAACTTTACAAATTTCAGAGATCAACCACATTTCTACAGCGTCATCACTGACGTATTACATGAAAACCTTATTGCTGGCCTTGTAGATACGATTAAATACATGACATCACCTGGCATTGTCATTCCCGTACTACTACTTTTGTTGTAAGAAAGTAGCAAATGATTTCCCTGCATCTTGGCTGATATCTGAAAATAATTTTTATCTACCTATTTTCTTCTTTATATAGGTTGCTTTTAGATCAGTTATTTACTTCTTATTTGCTTTGGTTCGTGGTCTATGAGAAGCCAAGACTGATCTGTCTACACAGTTGATGCACGTATGTTTAATAGGTCATCTAAAATGTGCTTTTTATAATAAGAATATTATTCTTTGGTACACTTAAAAATTATATCATATTTAGGAACGCACTGAGGAGAAGAAAAGAATATTCGAGTCGGCTGGAGGATAAAAGAAAAGGAATTACAATAATGTTGCACACAAAAAGAAGAAAGAAAATGGTACTGGGAAATCACAATTAGCACATACTCCTCGCTCCGTTGTTAGAGTGGCTTACCTTATTTGGAGATTTAAATTAAAGCAACTACATTTTATGTGAGCACTTCTCCAGGATGATGATTCGCAACCCCAACCGAAGTCAGTAGGTAGTATTCCCAGGTTTGTATCTGGCAAGGCTTTTGTGCCCTCTTTGGGGTCAGTTTTTTTGGCAAAAGAAAACGAAAGACGGTAGAAACATGAAACAGAAAGTGAAAAGAGAGAAGAAGAACAAGTGTGAGGTAAATAGGACTGGTTCTCATGTTCTAATTGCTTGTGCCTTAGGTTTCGTCTACGAAGTTGACTATAGTGATGTGGAAAAGAACGACGATGAAGGTATAGGAGACCCTCGTCCTCCACCACTAAAACTAACTGTTAGACAACAGTTCCTGGTTTGCATTGGATGGAATGGTCCAAAACAGTTTGTTTCTTTGCTTTAAATCAATGTGTAGAGCGAAAATTAATTCCAGATTGTCAAATTTATCATGATTTTTTGATAGTACAACTTTTGTAGACAACGCTTAGCACTTAACTGAATCAACTTTTCTGCTTTGTAAGATACGAGAGAGTAAAGGAAATTGATGCAGTTGAGATGGAAGAGGGAAGGCTGGAAGGAGAATGTGGTGACGAAGCTGAAGAAGAGCAAGACGATGATTGACGGTGCTTACTTTGGCCTTTTGTTATTTGTTAAAATAAGTCGAATATACTCTAATAGTTTAGGAACCGTGAAAGTCGCTACTTGTTGCCACCTGAGAGAAGTAGTAGCCAGACATCAAGAGAAAAATCTTACTATAGTGAACAGAGTGGCATAGATGGAAAGAGGAGCAGGTATTTTTTCCTATAAGATATTACCGAACAAGCCCACTTATAAGCAATTTAGATATTAGTGCATACATGTATTTTATTCAGAGAAGAGTCTTACGTTACCCCATCGCAGTCCTCTCGTAGAGATATGGACGAGAGAAGAGATGGTTTAGAGATGACAGAAATAGGAATATCGAGTAGCCGAACCTCATCATATAAAACCAACTCACTACCTCTAGAAACGAAGTTTACCGTATCGTATGTATTCTAGTTGAAGACTTATCTTAAAGGTTAGAAAATATCCGCACATTTAGACAGTTGCTAATTACGGAGGATACATTGCTTGGTTCCCCGTACAAGCGCACCCATTTGGCACCTGCACGGAAAGATCAGGATGGGTGAGTTCACAAGAATTAATCACGATACTTCATACAGAACTAAATTTGTATTTACGCGATGGTTTCTTATATTAGGTGGTTGCAGAAGTCTTAGTCTTTTTTCACAATTCTAATTTTATTTCCATAATATACAAAATGCAGTTCAATCATCAAAATATTTTTCCTCGCTTTTTATGACCTTCTGGCATCTCTCGGGTAACTTTCGGATTCGTTCGTGAAAAACGACATCAGCTTGGAGGCAATGAAATCGTCGATCCATTTTCGCACCTCAGCCACATCTCGAAAGCGCTGTTCAGCTAGACAGTTCTGCATCGACCGGAATAAATTGTAATCCGAAGTTGCCAAGTCCGCTGAATACACTGCGTACGGGAGAACTTCCCAGCCTAAGTTCAAAATAGTTTGCTGACTACTAAGAGCAACGTGAGGCCTAGTGTTGTCATGCAACAAAATGACCTTCCGACTTCGTTGTCCAGTAAATGGTCATTTGTGTTCAATTGCATTGAACAAATCAATCAGTTGACGGTCGTAGCGCCCGGCACTAACCGTCTCGCCTGCTTGAAGGAGTTCATAAAAGAGCACAACCTTCATGTCCCACCAGATGCAGAGAAGCACTTTTTTGGCGCGGATGTTAGGCTTTAGCGTTGATGTTGTTGGCTGTCCAGGGTCTACCCATGAATGTGTGCGTTTAGGATTGTCGTACATAATCCATTTTTTGTCAGCAGTAACAATTTTCCACAAATAGTTCTTCTTGCGTTGCCTGGCAAGCAACGAGACGCATGGATTAAGCTGGTGGCCAATGCTGTCTTCGGAGAGTTCAAGTGGTAGCCACTTTCCGAGTTTGCGAATTTTCCCCATCTCATGCAATCATCTCGAAACTGTTGTTTGACCAACTCCTAGCTGTTCCGCGAGTTCTCCTTAGGTCTGCAAACGGATTTTCTCCCAATCATGCTTCCAAAGGACCAGTCTTCGACGTTTGTGGTGTCCCAGAGCGTTGTCGATCACTGACATCAAAATCACCAGCTTTAAAACGTCGAAACCGATATCTGCAAGTACTGTGCGACAAAACACCCTCACCAAGTACAGATCATATTGATTTGCATGCATCAGCAGCATTCTTCCCTTGTTGGAACTCGCAGAGAATACAGTGTCGAATATGCAGTTTTTGGTGGCTCATCTTGTTCGAATTATCTTGTGAGGTTAAGTTTACCAATAAATCTTGACTTATGGCTTTTCACAAACTACAAACCCAACACTGAAAAACGTTAAAGAGCGGGGATTTATTTAGCTTTCAAATAACTGTACTAAAGCGCTGAAATAAGAGACTACAACTTCTGCAGCCGCCTAATAAAACAAGCATTAAGTAGAATTCAATTTAAATTGTTTGAAGTCGATCGAAAGTTGGACTTGTCTGCAAGAAGAAGCCCTTTTTGACCTATGAGTATACGGCTAAGTCGTTACTCATATGATATGCGTTGCCCCGCATGTATGTATTTTTATGCGCAACATTCCAGGGTGAGACTTTTACAAACCGATCGGAGCGCAGTGAAGGGAGAGGGGGAATGGACTGATCACCTGACACGTCTCTGCACCCTGGACGCCTGCTTTACCCCTTTTTATAAGTTGCTTATGTATAAATTGTGCTATTCCTTTTAGTTTCTTTGTCCTCTCACTGTACCTTGTTTCTCCCTGTACGTTTATTATTTATACCTTTTTGTTATACATCTGGGTACTTTGTATTGTTATATAAAGTGCGTTAATAAACTTGCTGAGCCCTCGCGTTTCCTTTGCGCACATTAACTACAGGGAATATTAGTGGCCGCAGCTACTTCGCAGAGAGGAAGAATTTCAACCCTCGAACCTATTTTACATTTTGTCATGCGAAGCATCGACTTTAGTTATTTCCTTTACTCGTTTATACTTTAGCCTTACGTTTATTATTTTCGCAATCCAAAGTGTACACATTAGTGCTTCTTTTTTGCAAGAGTTTGTAAATGGGCATTATGTTTACTATTTTCTCGTTGTAGCAAAGTGTAAACTAGCATTTGGTAAACTAAGCAAATTAATTGACCAAGAAATCATATATGAATAAGTAGTCAACACCAGTATGAGTGCTAAGAGAGCCGGCATTTCTTACCTCGTTTTCTTCTTGAGTTCTCTGCCTTATTACGATTTCTGGTCTACTTACTATTCCTATCTGAATTGACGTCATGTTAATTTGAATAAAGTGGTAGTACATCCTCTGTGCTACTATCGCTTTCTGAAACTGGTCCTATCGGTACTCTATCTTTCTGCGCTTTTTCTGATCCAGTTAATCGACTCTTAGCTGAGATCACTTCCTATTCGAAGTGCTATTTCTCTATCAATTCTGTCGTTTTTGGATTAAATACGACAACTTTGCTACAACGAGAAAATAGTAAACATAATGCCCATTTACAAACTCTTGCAAAAAAGAAACACTAATGTGTACACTTTGGATTGCGAAAATAATAAACGTAAGGCTAAAGTATAAACGAGTAAAAGAAATAGCTAAAGTCGATGCTTCGCATGACATATTTTAGACTGAATTAGTTTATTTAAATTCTTTCTAAAATGCTAACCAATTTTTGAGACTTCATCATTGTTGTTTTACTTCATTCAGTTTCACGTGAGATGGAAGTCCTCGCTGCTAGCAACACAACACCGCAAGCACTGTTTAGAGGTATATGCACAAATGAAGACGGAAACTACGAAGGTTTGCGCTCGTCTTGTTTTTAACAATAGGGTTTTTTCCCACCTAATTACTTTCTACTCAGGTAAGCATTTAAGAGTCGAAATAGAAGAGAAGACACCCCACCTCACCTCGCTGCACACACTGACGACTAAAATCGTAATATCCTTGTGTCCGAATTGATTCGTCACCAGGCGACGTCTTTGGATACGCAACTCAATATTGAGTTGTTTTCACACAAACACGGTTTGTTCTGTTTTTCCTAAGTGTCTTTCGGTTCGAGGTTGGCCTGTGATCGCACAGATACGCACTTTGTGAGAATTAACGTCTAATAAACGACGTAGCGCACTCCACCACAATCCTACTTATTTACAACCACTCACCTAAGAGAAAAGAAGTTGACACATTCTGACATTCCTGCTCAAATACTAATTTTCCCATCGGTGCCAATAGAGTAGGGCTAAATTGTTAATGCAAATTTGCTCACTATCACATAAACTCTTGCTTCATTACGAAAGAACCTAGTGCTGCTACTTGACGTCTAAAGCACGTCATCACCAATAACCACACTCATTGCATTCCTACGATTGTCAAAATCCACCTTGTCCTTATCAGTGTCCTTAAGCCAAAATTGATACTCAAACTTGATGTGTGATACGAAATTGCCAGTGGTGCGTGTTCGAGTTCACATGAGTGCAAATGATAATATTCATTTCACAAACAAACATTTGTGATTTCAATTAAACAAAAATCATATCTACCACTCAAATAAGAAACATTACTTCATGCACAAAAAAGTGTAACGAATAAACACGAGTCAACTAAACCCAACAATTCTAAGAAAATCTTCCATATTCTTTTTCAGCTTATTGTCGAGCAAACATTACGTTTTCAGAGATCATTGCGTCACCATGGAAATAATAATTTGAGATCCACATCCACCTCTGAAATATGGCAACATTACTCGAAACAAAAATAACTATCAGCTTACTTCACAACTGCTTTCTATTCGTCTAAACTCATCCCTTATTGGTCTAAATTTATCATCTAGTGCACTTACCAGTTCATCGTCTAGTTTCCAAGTATCCCACTCTTGCTCACCAACCAACTTTGGAGTCAAGCTTCTTCCGCGGTAAAACAAAATACTTTTATAATAACTGCATTTATAAGTTATTAAGCAGTAGCGAGTAAGCTATAAAATGCGAAGGCTAATATTTTGATAAATGAAATCATTTCAAAACAAGAACATGTTCTTCAATTTTAGAGGTGAAAACAACACCAACTTTTCTGGACACCTAGTATCAAAGTAGCACTTACATTTAAACTGATTTTCATTCAAAACAACTCCAGCTAAAGCTTCAGCTGAGTCAATGATGTCCCTCCGAATAGTGTCCATATCGGTCCTCTAGAGAAAACGGCGACAGCACTAATGCGAAAACTATAAATAGTCCATATAAAGATGACTACTAATAAATATCAAGTGAAAAATGAGGAAAAAAAACAAATTCGAGTGATTTTGTTAAACGAGTTCAAACTAGGACGTAGAGCAGTGGAAACTGCGAGAACTATTAACCAAGCATTTGGCGAGGGAACCGACAACGAACGTACACCTCAACATTGGTCTCGAAAATTTCCCAACAGAGACGAGAGCCTTGAAGGTGAGGAGGGTCGCGGACGTCCTTTAGTGATCGACGACAGCTAACTGAGGCTCATTGTTAAAGTGGACTCATGCAAAACAGCTCCAAAGGTTACAGAAGAACTAAACGTTCAGCATTCGACATTTGCACCAAAGTTAAAAGTCAAAAACGCTCGGTAAATGGGTGCCACACGACTTGAATGAATACCAAAGAAATCGCAGTTACGAAATATGCTCTGCGCTTCTCTTACACAAGAAAAAGGACCCATTTCTTGATCGTATTGTGACATGTGATGAAAAGTGGATTCTATATGACAACCGACGGCGTTCTGCCAGTGACTGGACCAAGATGAAGCTCCAAAACACTTCCCCAAACCCAATCTGCACCAAAAGATGGTTATGATCACTGTTTGGTGGTTGGCAAGTGAAATCATCCACTGCAACTTCTTTGAATCCTGACGAAACCATGATAGCCTAGAAGTATTGCCAGGAAATCAACAACATGAACTAATAACTACAACGTTAACGTCCAGCACTGATCAACCGAAAAGGACCAATTACTCTCTATGACAATGCCCTATCACATGTCTCACAAATGACTCTGCAGAAATTGAACGAACTGGCCTACGAGACTCTACCATACCCAGCTTACTCACCAGACCTCTCCCCCACCGACTACCACTTTTTCAAGCATCTCGACAACTACCTACAAGGGAACGTATTCAACAACAACAGCAAACGACCTGCTCAAAACGCCTTCGAAGAACTTATCGATTGCTGAACCCCTGAATTCTATGCAACCGGAATAAGTAAGCTTGTCTGTTGTTGGCAAAAATACGCAAATTCTAGTGGTTTTTATTTCGATTAATATGTATTATTCTAGATTGAGGTACACTACGTCAAAGTTAAAGGGAAAAAAGGGCAATTATTTTTGCACCCACCTAACAAACTCTCCAAGTGACAGCAGACGGGACAGAAGTATGGTGTCAAAGAAGAAAATATTTTCCGGAGCCTATAATTTCACAAATAAAATAAAATAAATAGAATATGAAAATTTTTGAAATGGGACAGTGTAGTTAGTCTCAGATGAGACGAAAAATATTGCTAGACCACTAACGTATAAGTCAGATAAACAGCAAACGATCAATAATACAAAAACACAAATAGAACAGTAGATGACAAATGCATTTTAAAATGGCATATACTACGGTAGCTTTAGGGTACGAGCACTTTTCTAGACTTGCTTATTGTTTTTGACCCCACGACGAATGTACAGTAGCCTAGTCTTAATGGAAAATTAGGTATTACTATTCTCCGTGTCGTTCTTTCCTTACATATTTCGTCCACCTAGTAAAATAACTATACGAATAACAGCACTAATGGGATTGTTTTACAATTCCTCTTGTAGCAAAATACGCGTCGTAAAAAAGAATATTGGTGATAATGGAGAACAAAACGGAAACATACTTAGTAGAACATTTAATCCGAAATGCAATAGTGTATAAAAATAGAGCAGTTGGAAATTAATATCTCGGTATATGATGGTTATGAGTACTTGCCCAAAATCACAAGCTAAACATTTACTTAAATACGCAAATGCTCCCTTTAATGTCGTCGTCTGGCTTACGCAGTTACGACAATAATCTCACGTCCCCTCTCGGTTCTCTGTGCACGTTCGCTTACCACAACCTCTCTACGTCTTCTACATAAAACTAAACAGCTATATCAATACATATTTATTGGAACATTTAAATCGGTAATGAGAAAGCATGCAGAATCCTCACAGAACAAAGCTATAAATTCACAATTCGACATATGACAGCCCAAAGTGACTGATTAAAATCGAAAACTAGTCCTTCCCCAAGGGAACATACAACCATCCTCATAAATGGTTTCAAAGAAAATTTCGTTAGAATTCAGTTGAATTATCATATTACTCCGGACATTTCATCCAAACTTGCACGGATGACCAGGTAGAGCTAGTTGGGAAGTGACTGGACAGAACTCGTGGACGCATCTATTCCAAATAGGAAGACCACTCCATAGTTCCATAATCAAGGAGAGTACGAACCTAAAATAAATTGCTAAAGAATAGGACTCACATATTCTTCTAGTTTCGTCATGTATTCCATATTAATAACAAATTATGCTAAACACATAAAGCTTAGTGAATATCTTACTTGAGCATCACCAGATGCTTCTCGAAGGTCTTCCTGTTGTTGATGGTGTTGTTGCGCTTGCTCAGAAACAGTACGTAATGGGCGTAGATCAGCTATACCTTCCAGGAAGATTTGAGCACGACCACAGAGAAGCTGCCAAAATTGCATCACCTATAAAGAGCGGCTGAGAACCGGTAACAGAAGTACGTGGAAGACGCATAGAATGTTGGTTCATAGGTGAGCGCTTAAGCTGTGGAAGAGGTGGTGATGAATCGTAAACAGCAAACAAATAATTCAAAATCGATCAGTAGACCACTAACGAGATCGCCAACAGCCAGACTCTTCTCTGATTCATAGTTAACAAGTCCATCACTATCACTCACTGTCTTACGACATTGTGTTCTAATTTCCTCTACAGAATCAGTTAGCCACATAATTAAAATTTGCAAAACGCAATTCATCCTCCCCATAAATAATACAATGGGAAAATTTAAAATAATTACCAATTTGTACACGTCTATTGGGGACCTGTCACTCGGCTCGCTTTCGCTCATTTTCTTAAGCGGCCGCCGAAGACAGCAAATGCGTGCTGATACAGCTCCCGTAGCCTTAACATTTAGCGTAATACAATACAACGTAAATATATATATATATATATATATATATAATATACATTCAAGTTATATATTTCAAGAAAAATTACGAACACACCTGCTTTGGTATAGGAAATGACATAGTTGCATTCTTCATATTGAAATGATGGGCCAAATCAGCAAGAAGATTCATACGCTGACTCTTATCAGCACCAACAAGAACATTTGTTGCCGGAAAACAACTTCATGTAAAGACAAAATGTATTAAAAGTAGAAATAGACTTACTTTATATAGAAGAACATCGGCAGCTTGAAGCAGTGAATAGGTAAGCAATCTTACAGGAACTTCACCTTCTGTAAATCTGAGTAGAACTATCTGACTTTGCGTCCTTAAAATAACAAGCCTCGGAAATTGAAAACGAGATTAATATTTTTTATGTGTCTCAACAATAAATTACATTTACCTAGCAGCCTTATCCTTATATTGAGGCATCCGTTGTAATTTGGTCACCGTTTGTAGTGAACCTAGAATCCACGACAACTGAGTAACTTGCCCGGCAAACGCTGGACAAATATCAATGAGTTTGTAAATTCTGTACCGAGAGAATGTCCTTCAAGTACCCTTTGTAATCCTTTTTATTTCTTGGCGGTTGATGAATGCTAACCGCGCGATCTAGGCGAACATCGAATAAAATCCTAAATCCTCGGTTTCAACTTGAAATAATTAAATTAAATAATTCGGCAAAACACTTACGCAAACGTCCGACTTCCTTTCGCGAGTAGAAAACATGTCAGCGAGATAGATTGTAACTAGCTGTTACTAGTAGGAGACTGCATGTCACGAAGTGAGACCGTCAGAAGTCGTGTAAAATAGGTAAAACAAAAACATGATAGCTATCAACTAAAAAACATAAAATGAAGCGACATACTTTTAGATGTTCAAATCAAATGATTAGAAATACTATGTATTGAGTGCCATTAAAATATTGGCACTATAGCAAATATTTCATAATGCTATCACTACTACAGACTCATCTTCATGACGATTTCTTCTGATACTCCATGAAAGGTCTGTTTCTTTTTTAATTTTAACGAGTGAATCAAGTGCCGTGGTACAACATTATCTAGATCGATGTCATACACCTGAAAACCAAAGCAATGTTATGTATCTGCAATATCTGATAAACTACAAATCTCAAGATCTTAAAACCGCAATTTAATACTCATCCATATCATTTAGAAAAAACTATGAAAATTGTAAAGATTCCCTATCTATTTGGTTTTCATGCAGCAGTTTAACTATTATCACCAGTAGCTGGAAATACGCTCTAATCGTATAACTGATATCTCAGACTTTATTTATGATAAAATTGCAATTTCTTCCCCATTTTTTGTTAGCAAATTTCAATGAAACATGCATAAACTAGTATCTCAAGATGCAAGAAAAATTAAAGAAAATTAATTGGCCTAGTCTATATAAAACAAAAGCAGCCAAACATTACCTGCATCTCCGATTTAGTCCCTGTTTTCGGACTGAAGCGATAAGTATCAAGTGTTACATCTCTAACTTTCTTCTCATCTACAGTACTGATTGTGCTCACGTGAACAAGAGTGCATTTGCTTCACAACGAACTACAGCAACTGAACGAGCTAACATTTCTTCATCTGGAAATCATAGTTCTAAAAAGCTATATTCCTAGAACTTTAATATAAATAAGCCGTTATGGATACGGTGATACAATAAATAGGTATTCAAAGTATTATAACCAAACGTGAGGCTTGTGCTGTTTCTTATTCAGACTCTCAAAAAAGACAATCTTTCTTACAATTTCCGCAGGGATGGACACTTGCAAAAAAATTAGCTGGCATGGTTCTGCAACATTAAAACACGCTAAACATTCCAGATACAAAAAATCAAATGACGAGGGAATTGTGCCATTGACTCCGCCCCAAAATGGTGGTAAGAGCGCAGACAGCAGAGGACGAGATTGGCAGAATTAGTTATAGCGCTTAGAGCTCCTTAATTTTCGTTAGAAATAGTTTAATCATACTTTACTCAACTGCCTTAAAATTCTGTTATTATGGGATGACAATTCTGAGATAACAGAGAGACATGCTAGGACTTTAGATAGCGCGCTCATTTTTTGAGATTCCAGTCTGAGATCCGTGGCTGGTCGTATTTACGGCCTTCTGCGTAACTCTGAATCTAGGATATTTAGAAAGTTTACAGAATAGAGATAGATCGTGTTTAAACCCTAAAAGTTCTCTATTCGGAACAATCCTTTTAAAGAAAACGTTTATTTTCGGAAATCCTTCACATTGTGTCGATATTTGCCTCTTACAGTCTTGACCACGGTTTTGTGCCACCCCGGTGTCATATATTTGTTGGTACCTAGCCAACATTTGTTTATCCTCATCGTATGAATTGACATAAATAATATTCACTTAAACCGTATGCACATCAAAATAGATTAGTCATCTATCAACATCTTTTTGGAAATTCAATTTTTAAAAAGATGTTCTTAGTGCAAGATAGATTCCATGAAAATGCTTAAATACTTTACAAATTTATATGACTAACTGATGGGGTAAAAAATCTAGTGAAAAATGTTCGTAATTGCGGTCGTGGATACACTGCGGCCTCTTTGATGCCTCAATAGGAAGGGTATCACTAGTAGACCAATGAGGGGAGGGGGCGGAACATGGCTGTGCATAGTGCGACGGGGACTGGAAATTGTCAAAGATTGTTGTCCTAGATATTAAACACAAATATCGAGATGTAAACTGAGTTGTTGGCTAATTGGCACATATTGCGATATGTAGAATCTGCCACCAGATGAACCGACCAAAAGCCATTTGACACAATTATCTTTTATGAATAATTAATTATATTTTTCTACCGTGCTATAATTACTATAATATTGACAGTGCGGTTTCCCATGGTCCCCTTACTAGCACTCACGCTTCATTATATTATGGCTAGTACCAATACTCACTCTGATCAAACAAACAAAAAAAGGCATAACGGACTAACAGTACTTTTAATTTACATCAACTAAGAGTAAAATAATAAGTGGAAATGTTATGAGAAAACGGTTACAGATTATAAATCTTCAGAAAAACGTCAAGTGTAGTACACAAGTGACTGCACATTTCGATCTGCTCCAGATTCACTGAGACTCTTTCGAGTACAAGCCTGTCACTTGTTTAGTAAACAATAACGACAGTTCTGCTACTGAAAGAGCCATCGGACGCACTAGTATGACTAATCTATTTTGATGTGCATACGGTTTAAGTGAATATTATTTATGTCAATTCATACGATGAGGATAAACAAATGTTGGCTAGGTACCAACAAATATATGACACCGGGGTGGCACAAAACCGTGGTCAAGACTGTAAGAGGCAAATATCGACACAATGTGAAGGATTTCCGAAAATAAACGTTTTCTTTAAAAGGATTGTTCCGAATAGAGAACTTTTAGGGTTTAAACACGATCTATCTCTATT